>CM022300.1:507869555-509069555 GCA_011799875.1 Thinopyrum elongatum
GGGTCGTACAAAAGTTCAGCACGCACGTACAGTGCCAGGCCGTTTGGATTAGTAACAGATCGTGTGTAGCACGCGGTGATTTTTCTGCTTTCTCCATCCAACCTTGCGCGCTGTTGTGTCCTGTGCTGTCGACGGGGCGTTTCGTGGAGACGAAGGGAGCTGCAGGAGCCATACGCCGGTTCCAGACAAAAAAAAGGAAGAGCACTCCCGTCGTGCGGTGGTTTGTAGAGTATCATGGGGCTTGTTTTCTCTGTACTGCTGCTGCGTCTGAACTATCAAATTGGAACGGGAAACGACTGTCGACTGTGGTGTTTGTCCTGGTGCCACTTGGGGGTTTGCTCCGCATGTTCGTTGCGCTCACGAACGGTGAACTTTCACGGCGACTCACGACGACGGATGGTGGTCGGGTCAGTCGCGCGGCAAATGTCCAGGAGTGACGAATTCCTTTTACGAGCGTGTTTTTTTTGGTTCATTCAGAGAGGAAGTTGAGTTTTTCTTTACGCAACGGAGAGGAAACTGATCGGTGCGGAAGGCGCGAGCGAGCGCGTGCTCTTGGCCCAGGCCCACGACACGCTCATGCGTGAGGGGGCCCGGGAGACCCGCTTTCTCCAATGTCGCAGCACTTGCCTATACGCCTATACGCGGTGTACCTCTCTCTCAGTCTCTGGTACCCGGTGAATTGCATCGCGGACTTCCGATGGTTTTCGTCTCGCCGGGCATGGGCGTTTGCTCGAAATCACTAGGTAAAGAGAGCAACTCCAACTAACCAAACGATGGTTTTCGTCTCGCCGGGCATGGGCGTCTGAGAGAAAACACTATGCTTCCACTAGAAGCATATATTTGTGTCGCGTGGAAGCACACATACTAGCAGAGGGCTCCGGTGGGCAGGGTATGGCAACCGCCATCTATCGATCGGCACACTCTGGATCGACATCGGCTGTCTCGTTCGACCGTAGCCAGCGCTGGCCTGATGGGCCGACGCATCTAGCCTGTTGGGCCAGTAACTGGTGCAGATCGACCACACTGGCAGGTTCAACTTGATCGAGCGCCCACGCACGACGCAAAAAAAAAAAAACGACGCACACGCACGCATGCAACAAACCCCACCCAAACGCGACGCAACCCCAAGCAGCTAGCGCGGCGGCGGCGGCTGGCCAGGTCGCAAGGACCAGGCGGGCGACCGCCGGGGGCAACAGAAGGCGGCGGCAGGGTGGGGGCTTGGAGGGCTGCGGCAGCAAGCTCCAGCGAAGGCAGCAAGCGGCGGCTCCAGTGGCGGCAGAAGGCTCCAGCGGGCGACGACAGTTGGGGATTTTCCTGGTAATTCCCCAGGGTCCGAACCAGAGGACTAATTGCAGCCACTTTGTTAGGTACAGGCGATTTTTCTTCTGTCAATTCTCCAGGATCTGAAGTTCCGAACCAACCGCAGTAATTCTGAATATAATAGATGAAGATTTATGTAGTGACCTTGTACAACAGGGTGAAAAGTTTGTTTATATTTTTCATTCATGCTAGTGTACTGTGTACGCACAAGTTTTTGTTTTTAGATGATTATACATACAAGCTAATAAGATGTCCAACCGGTGCAGTTCTGTCCAGATTACCAGAAGATGGATAGAAAGGGGAATGGACTAGCAAATCCAAAGGAAAGGGGAAGAGGTAATTTCTCATTTTTCTGAAATTTTGTAGCAACTTTGAACAGCAGCTTGAAGCCTTAAATTCAAGCAGATTGTAGTGATATATTAATGTTGTGATTGCAGATTTGAAAAGGTATTTTGAAGTGCTTGGTAGTGGCAGCAGCTCAAAATCGAATCCAAGCACCCGTGAAAGTGTCAATATTTCGGCACATGTCACTCATCAAGATCAAGTGACTTCTATGAAAGTAGAGCATGAAAACTTGATGCCAAGCGAACAAGTGGAAGAACAAATTACAGATTCCATTGAAGCTATAATGGAAGAGAATGTTGAAGTTCACGGGGTTGAAGGTATAACTATTTTTAGTGAAGATTACATAAATGGTGATCCAGGACTTCGCATTCCACTTGATAGTTTTGCCCCCAACATTAGCGATGATGTTAGATTTGCTTATATACAAATGGGTGCAACTCAACCAACTAGTTGCACTTTCCTCCCAAATAGAGATGGAAGATGCTTCCGGCCACAATGGTATAAGGACTTTGATTGGTTGGAATACAGTGTAACAAAGCATAAGGCTTATTGCTTCTATTGTTATCCTTTTAAGCATGACCAAATGGATGATAAATTTGGGCATGATGTCTTCTCCAAATTGGGTTTTGACTGTTGAAAAAATGCGGTTGGAGCATTTCGTAAACATGCCCCGCAAAAAAAGCATTTCGTAAACATGTTGGTGGCAATGTAGCATCCACAATATTTCAAAAACAACATGTGATGATTTTAAAAATCAAGGGGCAAGTGTGAAAAGTAAAGTTACAACTTACAGTCAAGATTCACTAGTCAAGTATGAAACTCGTGTGGATACATCTTTGGGCATTGTAAGTTATCTAGCATTGCAAGGTGAACCATTTTGTGGACACGATGAATCCAGTTCTTCTTTGAACAAGGGGAATTTTTTAGAGTTGCTTGATTGGGTCAAAGAAAGAATTCCAAAATTGAAGGTTGCATTTGATGAGCTATGTCCTAAAAATGCCAAAATGACTTCCGGGACAATTCAAAAAGACCTTGTCAAACATTGTGCAACTGTAGTTACCAAAGTAATCAAAGAAGAGATGGGTGACTGTCTTTTCTCAGTTCTTATTGATGAGTGTCGTGATATATCGGTGAAAGAACAAATGGCCATGATTGTCAGGTACGTATTGAAGTATGTTAAGTGTCTATGTGTTTTTTTCCTTTTGTTATATGTAGAGTGGGTTAACTAATTATATGACTGTCTACTTCTTAAGGTATTTGAGCAAAAAAGGAGAGACCGTTGAAAGATTTTTAGCTATTAAGCATGTCCCAGACACAACAGCTGCTTCTTTGAAGAGGGCATTGTTGGAGGTTTTTGCTAAACATGGTCTAGTTGTTGCAAGATTACGAGGGCAAGGATATGATTGGGCATCTAATATGAGAGGAGAATTCAATGGACTTCAGAAGTTAATTCGAGATGAGAACCCATATGCTTTCTATATCCACTGCTTTACCCACCAACTGCAGTTGGTAGTTGTTGCTGTTTCGAGATGCTGCAAGGGTGTTGAGGATTTTTTTTTGAATATGTGACCATGATTGCCAATCTCAGTACTTCATCTTGCAAGAGGAATGATAAATTGCTTGACAAGCAAAAAGAAGTTCTTCTGGATAAGATTGAGAGAGGTGAGATGTCCACAGGAAGAGGGAAAAATCAAGAAACATCCTTGGTCAGACCTGGAGACACAAGATGGGGATATCATTACACAACCTTATCTCGCATTGAATCAATGTGGGATGCAGTCATAGAAGTTTTGGGCATTGTTGAGGATGATGTGTGTGTTCCATGTAGGGCAGGAGGTTTGGTTCTGATGGGGAACGTTATATGAAAAAACAAAAAAATTCCTACGAAACACCCAAGATCCAATCTAGGAGATGCATATCTACAAGAGGGGAGTGTGTCTACATAGCCTTGTAGATCGAAAGCGTTAGCATCGTAACGTGGTTGATGTAGTTGTACTCTTCATGATCCAATCGCGATCAAATCCGATCTAGTGTCGAACGGACGTCACCTCTGAGACTAGCACACGTTCTCGATGGCCTCCTCTTCTTCTTGATCCAGCAAGCGAGGGAGAGGAGGTAGATGAGATTGGAACCAACACGGCGGCGTGGTGGTGGTGGTGGAATTCCGGCAGGGCTTCGCCAAGCGCTGGCGGAACATGGAGGAGGATTAACGGGAGGGAGACGGGGCAAGTGCGGAAGGGTTGGCTGCCCCTGCACCTCCCCACTATATATAGGGGTGAGGGAGGGGCATGCCAGCCCTATCCCCCCTCCCAAGGCAGGGGGCGGCGGCCAAGGAGGGAGGAGTGCCCTCCAAGCCAAGTGGAGGCCCTCCCCCTTAGGGTTTCCCCTCCCCATGCGCATGGGTCTTGTAGGGGCTGGTGCCCCTGGCCCATTAAGGCCAGGGCTTACCCCTACAACCCATGATACTGTATGGGACGTGGTGGAACCGTTCGAGGACTTCTGGACCCCTCTAGAACCCTCTGGAACCTTCCGGTGGCTTCCCGGTACAATACCGAAAAAACCGGTCTTTTTCCCGAAACCCCGACAACAACTTTCCATATATAAAACTTTACCTCCGGACCATTCCAGAGCTCCTCGTGATGTCCCGGATCCCATCCGGGACTCTGAACAACCTTCGGACTTTCCGCTATTAATATCTCAATACTACCCTAGCGCTACCAAACGTTAAGCGTGCGACCTTACGGGTTCGAGAATCATGTAGACATGACTGAGACTCCTCTCCGGTCAATAACCAATAGCGGGACCTGGAAGCCCATATTGATTCCTACATATTCAATGAAGATCTTTATCGGTTGAATCACGATGTCAAGGATTTAGTCAATCCCGTACGCAATTCCCTTTGTCCGGAGATATTTTACTTGCCCGAGATTCGATCATCGGTATCTCTATGCCTAGTTCGATCTCGTTATCGGCAAGTCTCTTTACTCGTTCCCTAATACAAGATCCCATGACCAAACTCATTAGTCACATGAAGCTTCTTATGATGTTATATTACCGAGAGGGCCCAGAGATATCTCTCTGTCACACGGAGTGACAAATCCCAGTCTCGATCCACGCAACCCAACAAACACCTTCGGAGATACCTGTAGAGCACCTTTATGATCACCCAGTTACGAAGTGATGTTTGATAGTACACAAGGCATTCCTCCGGTATCCGGGAGTATCATGATCTCATGGTCGAAGGAACAGATACTTGACATGAAGAAAGCTATAGCAAATAACTAAACGATCTGATGCTAAGCTTACGGTTGGGTCTATCCATCACATCATTCTCCTAATGATGTGATCCCTATTGGAAATATGCCCTAGAGGCAATAATATTGTATTATTATATTTCCTTTATTCATAATTAAGAAGTTTATATTTCATGCTATAACTGCTATGATCCGGAATATGCGATTCAGTGGAAAACTCATATGCACATGTGGAATGATAAACAGTAAACAATAGGTTCCCGGTCCCGCCTCTAAGACCGGCTCAAGTGTTGTTGGTGATCACGTTTTCCGGATCTTAGGATATCGTTAAGCATAACGATAGTCCTAAAACAACATTGAGGGTTTGACGTTAGAAGAACGATCATATTGAATCGACCCAATACTTGTCTGTTATACTTTGTGATCATATCGTCTGAAATCATCTATTATAACACGGAGTGTCAGCATGTGTCTTTGTTCCTCAGACCATGAGAGTGTATCGGTTACTTCCCACCAGACGGTGGGCTTTGGCGTTGCTCAAACGTCATCTGTAAGAAGGTGATCATAACGACAACTTTTAGGATCACCGGAAAGTTTGGCAAGTGATCGAATAGCTCGAGAGTGAGATTTGCTCCTTCGATGATGGAGAGATATTCTTAGGGCCCTCTCGGTGTGACGACATTCATCATCGTCTGGCCAAACACAGGTGACTACGTCACGGGGATGCCGAAACACGTCAACGAGAAAGAAGAACAAAACCGATAACGAGAGCAACGGTATAGTGAGCATGGTGATGACTCAGGAGGATACCGATGCACACCGGGTTTTGTAAAGTATCGTGAAGCAAAGGGAACATAACATGATAACCAAAGGTTCACTCGAATATCATTCGTGTGATCATAGGGACCGATATGGATGTCCACGGTTCCGCTACCGGTCATTGAACGAAGGGGTTTCGTTCATGTCTATGATTTACCGAACGTACGGGGTCACAAGCTTAAGGTAATCATGATTTGCTGAATGTTAGTAGGATGGGAGTGAAGAGAATATATTTGTGAAATTGTTTCATTAATATCCGGAATAGTTCCGAGAGGTTCCGAAAGCGTTTCGGGGTCATCGGAAGGGTTTCGGTGAATATCGGGTAATACCGGGTATTACCGACTAATCATCTATAGGTGGAAAATGTTTTTGGGGATGTTAAATTATATACATAATGGTCTAGAAGTGTTTATAACATTTTATATTTAATTTAAATATCAATGGGTCATAAAAGGCCAAGAGGTGGAAGGCAACTTGGGCCACAAGGGCCCAAGTAGGAAGGCGCCCCCCTTTCCTTGTGTGTGGGCGGGGGATTGGACAAGGGGAGGGAGTCCTACTCCCTCTCCCTAGGCCGGCGCCCCAAGGGGGACTTTCCCCCCTTGGTGCCTACCCTCTCCCTCCCCTCTAACCTATATATACTAGAGGATTTCCACCCTATATCAACACAAGTTTTGGAGCCTCCTCTAGTTGATCTAGTGCACGTTGCTACTTGTGAGCTGCGTTGGGTTTTTCCCCGAAGAGGAGGGGATGACGCAGTACAATAGAGATAAGTATTTCCCTTAGTTATGAAACCAAGATTATGAACCTGTAGGAGAATCATGCAACAACTCGTTAGTAGTACCTGCAGACAAATAACAAATCCTTGCATCCAACGTGAAAAAGGGGTTATCAATCCCTTGGCGGTCAATTGCAAGGATTAAATCTCGTGTGATAAATAGATAAGTAAAAATACAAAATAAAATAAACATAGAAAAAGTGCAGCAAGGTATTTTTGGATTTTAATATATGATAAAAGTAGACCCGGGGGCCATAGTTTTCACTAGAGGCTTCTCTCGAGAAAATAACATACGGTGGGTAAACAAATTACTATTGGGCAATTGATTGAAAAAGCAAATAATCATGACGATATCCAAGGCAATGATCATGTATATAGGCATCACGTCCGAGACAAGTAGACCGAAATGATTCTGCATCTACTACTATTACTCCACACATCGACCGCTATCCAGCATGCATCTAGAGTATTAAGTTCATAAAGAATGGAGTAACGCCTTATGAAAGATGACATGATGTAGACAAAGTAAACTCACGCATGAATAAACCCCATATTTTTACCCTTAATAGCAACGATACATACGTGTCCCCTTCTGTCACTGGGATTGAGCACCGCAAGATCGAACCCATTACAAAGCACCTGTCCCATTGCAAGAAAAATCAATCTAGTTGGCCAAACCAAATCAATAGATCGGAGAGGAATACGAAGCTATAACAATCATGCATAAAAGAGTTCAGAGTAAACTGAAATAATATTCATGGATAATCTGATCATAAATTCACAATTGATCAGATCCCAACAAACACATCACAAAAAGGAATTACATCGGATAGAACTCCAAGAACATCAAGGAGAACATTGTATTGAAGAACATCGAGAGATAAGAAGCCATCTAGCTACCAACTATGGACCCGTAGGTCTGTGGTAAACTACTCACGCATCATTGGAAGGGCAGCATGGTTGATGTAGAGCGCCTTTGTGATTGATTCCTCCTCCGGCGGAGTATCAGCCTACTATTGATTGATAATCTTACCTTCCTGAGAGTCGAGGAACATCAGATGAGATAACCGAAAGGGGGGACCCCGAGTAACCGAAAAAGGTCCCCAGATGGGATCTCTCGAGAACATAGGCTTGCGGCGACGGAAAAAGTATTTCATGGACTCCCCTGTTGGTTTCTTGATTTTAGAGAATTTATAGAGGCGGAGTTAGGTCAAACGGAGCCACATGGGCTCCATGAGCCACCAGGGCGTGCCCTACCCCCTGGGCGCGCCCTGGTGCCTTGTTGGCCACTGCTCCATCTTCTTGTCCCCTCTCAAAGCTTCCAGGGTCTCTTATGTCCAAAAAAAATATCCAAAAAGTTTTGTGGCATTTGGACTTCGTTTGGTACTGATATTCTGAAAAACCAAAAACAGGCAAAAAAACAATTCGCATTGGGCACTAAGTTAATAGGTTAGTCCCAAAAAATGATATATAATTGCTTATAGATGTATAAAACATCCAAGATTGAAAATATAATAGCATGGAACAATAAAAAATTAAAGATACATTGGAGACGTACCAAGCATCCCCAAGCTTAATTCCTGCTCATCCTCGAGTAGGTAAATGATAAAAACAGATTTTTTGATGTGGAATGCTGCCTATCATATTCATCATGTAATTCTTTTATTTTGTTGCATGGACATTTGGACCTGAATGATTCAAAGCAATAGTCTATAATTTGACATGAAGACATCAATACTCAAGCATACTAACAAGCAACCATGTCTTTCAAAATATCAACGCTAAAGAAAGTTATCCCTAGCCCATTATGCTCAATCATTGATCCATTCATGAAACACACTCAAATATTAGCTACACCCAATGCACAAGTATGGCAATAGTGTTCTCTAGTTGGTTCTTTGTAAGAGAAGATGGAGACTCAAAATAAAAATAAAAATTGCATAAAAGTAAATAGATAGGCCCTTCGCAGAGGGAAGCAGAGATTTGCAGAGGTGCCAAAGCTCAAGGCTTAAATTGAGAGATAAAGTTATTTTGAGAGGCATGGTTTTCCTGTCAACGAAAACGACAGAGAATTCCCAATATCTTCCATGGTAGACACATTATAGGCGGTTCCCAAACAAAAAATAAAGTTTATTTCTTTTCCACCATTCTTTCACAATCTATGGCTAGCCGTTTCCACGGGTGCCTTCCATACCAACACTTTCCAAGGAATTTATTATTATCATCATATTAATTTTTTTTTCATTTTGGGACTGGGCATCCCTATTACGTGCCACACTCTCGTGCAATGACAAATGAATAAACACTCCTCATGAGAATAATCCACCTAGCATGGAAAATATTGTCCACCCCCTGCCGCTTCATGAGCGGTACAGGCACAGAAAATGGAAAATTATTTTGAATAATTAGAGTTGGCACATGAAAATTTACTTGGAACGGCATGGGAATACTGCATATAGGTAGGTATGGTGGACTCATTTGGCACAACTTTGGGTTTAAGGAATTGGATGCACAAGCAGCATTCCCGCTTAGTACAAATGAAGGCTAGCAAATAGATTGAGAAGTGACCAAGCAAAAAACAAAAATGGTCATAAACATGCATTGAACATAACTAACATTGAATAATGCACCATAAGTAGGATATAACTTCGTTGCATAACTATTGACTTTACATGCTTGCATAGGGAATCACAAACCTTAACATTAATATTCTTACTAAACAACTGTCGGAGTCCTGGATCTGGGTCCAAGAAACTTCTCCAAGAACTAGGGTTCGAACTCTGGGGGACTTTGCTTGGCGACCTAAGACGACGAATACTACGGGCGAACTAACTTCGCTCGCTGGCTCTTGCCGGACACGGAGGGGACACACAAGCTACCCAAGTTCGAGCCACCATGGCGGTGTAAAACCCTACTCCTGCTTGATTGGGATTGCTTGTGGACAACTGTGGGCTTGGAGCTACAAGACGAGGTGAGGGAATAGAGTCTGTCCCCTCTACAATGGCTGTTCTCCCTTCTTATAATGCCTCAGGCCTCTTCCCTGAAAATATGAGCAGGAAAGGGCTTCCACAAGGCGGCAAGTTTGAAGGAGATAAAGGCGCAGGCATATCCTGGCCAAAGGTGGTCTCCGCCTGCTAAAGGCACTATCCTGGCGTAAGCGTGGGCTCGGCGATGACGTTTGTCCTGGGCACCGAGATGTCTTGGTCTTCATTCACCAAAGCGGAAAGCTTTGGGACTTGCTTTGGAGGAAGGCTGGCACTGCTGCTCCCTAAACATCAAAGAGGAAACTGGTCTCCGCCGTACCCTGCCATCCTTATCCTGACAGTGAGGACTTGGCGAAAACTGCTCTGCCCTGCCTGCCGACGGGGGAGCCTCACGGGGCTAGCTCCCGCGAGGTGGCTTACTTCCAGAGGGCCTGGCCTTGGGCCAATCTTGGGCCCCAAGGGCCGACTCCTGGGCTGTAGGCAGACAGGCCGTGGTACGCAGGTATCCACTGGACCGATAGTAGCCCCCGGGTCCACGGCACGCGCGCTCCGCCTGCCCATTGGGAGCGAAACAACATGGGGCCTACCAACTGCCAGGCCCAGGGGCAACACGCGGCAGCCTATACGGGCGCGGAGCCTCTACTCCCCCACGACACCTGGGTAGCCGCCGCTCTGGTGATAAAGCCTGCCAACGCAGGGTGCAGGCACACTACTTCCCTCATTCCACGCTCCGCCTCTCTCGTGACTGACCCCTCAGTTTCTTCCCCCTCTATCCGCCGCCACCGCGCGATGGCTCCCAAGAGGAAGCTTTCCATGGCCGAGAAAGGGAAGACAACGGTGGAGGAGGTAGACCCGCCGAAGCCGACGAGGGGTAGAGGCCGGGCCCGCGGTTCAGCCGCGGCGACGAGGGCTCCTCCCCGGGGCTGGCGCGCTCTGCGGGCACCATCGTGGAGGTCGGGCCCAGTGCCCGCGGGACGACCACGGCCGGTGGTCGCGGGACGCACGGTGCTCGCAGTCGGGGAGGGCGCAACGGGGCGCGTGTTCCTCCTCCCGGGCGGATGCCCACACGGTGGAGGTCGTGCACGAGTTTATCATGGGGCTACATCGCCCGCCCGGCGGCCATCTCTAGCTTTTGGACTCCTTTGCGAGGACGATGGAGGACGAAGAGCCTCTGGGCCTGTGGCTGCAGACGGATGACTGCTGCAGTGGCCCCTTCTGGGTAACAGTTAAATTTCCCCCCACCGGGCTCATGCTCCTGGCCGATGGTGGAAGTCGTTCGCCCACTCCTATGACCTAAGGCGTGGGCATGTTCTACAGTTCAGGTTCGACAGAGTAGCAACCCTCTTCGTGAAGTTCTTCGGGGTCGCCGGTGACCGCGTGGAGTGATGCGCGGAGAGCGAGAGCGGAAGCGGCTCTGATTCCTCCACTGGGAGCGAAAGCGGTGGGAGCTCCCGAAGCGTCAAGAGTGAAGAAGAGGACTTCGAATAGGCGTGGGCAGCGCCGGGGGTGGACTACTCTGGACGAGCTCCTCTTTTTACCCCTGTGCAATCAATGTAGCCCGGTGGGGGTGTGAAAACACTTTGTATGGTATTGTATGTCCGAATACTCAGTGTTTCTTGCTTTTTCTTCTTCTCCCCGAGACCTCTTCCCTCCTTCTTACGTGGCCCTTGTGCCCTACGTCGCTGGGACCCAGCCCCCGAGTTGGCTACGACCGTCGCTAGTGTGCCTAGAGCGTGCGCTCGGCAAGGCCAAAGGGTGTAGGGCTCATGGGGCGGGTAAGAGCCCCTGAGGCATGATGCTCAGGGTCCCCCCTTCCGACGCGCAAGCGGCTCTTGCCAAGGAGGGCAAGGTACCTTGAGGGGAAAAACGAGAGGAAAAGGAACCCGAGGGGCCTTTTTACTTAGCTCTTTGGTAGCCCGCATCTTGCGGCGAGCTCTTCGGATGGCGCGGTGTGGAAGGAACTATCCCTCACGAGGCCTTCGACCCATGGGCGCCATATGCGAGGCCTCCTGAGAAGAGATTTCCAATTTTTTTGCAAGTAGTGCAGCAGGATGCGCTCGTGAGGTCACCTGTGAGTGTTACGCGAGGAGACAAGAGCACCAAGGACCCGGTGAGGTGACGTACACAGGAGCAGGCCCGCGAGCCAGAGCTTAGTCGCTTGGATTTTGTAGTGCTGCTGGGACTGACACGAGCGCAGACACCGTGCACAGCCCCCACTCACGTAGTAGACACGGCGGAGATCACGAGCGCGCGCCCCTACTGAGGCACACTTTCGCTAGAAGCTTGCAAGGTTTTACTAATGCATGAAGCAGGTTCATTACATAACAGAAAGGTACACGCTGCCGTGTTCGACAAGGGTCAGCTTGAGGATGTGACGGCCGAGGGCCCCTCATGTAAGTAGGCCACCATCGCGGAGCATGGGGCATCCGCCAGCGCGGAGCATGGGGATTCCACTAGAGTGGGAATGGGTTCCAGCGTGCTGATGGCAGCGCCAGTAGAGAGAGCCCCGGGGTGTGTACAACCCCATTTCATTCGTATCCGTGGATTCACAGATAGAACTTACGGAGATGTTGGATGTTCCATGTGTTTTGTACCGGAACACCCTCCTCCATTTTGAGCCGTGCCGCGCCGGGCTGGGAGATGTGCGTGACCCTAAAGGGTCCCGCCCACATAGGTGAGAGCTTGTGGGGGCCCTCTCTGGAGAGGATTGATGACCCACAAGTATAGGGGATCAATCATAGTCCTTTCGATAAGTAAGAGTGTCGAACCCAACGAGGAGCAGAAGGAAATGACAAGCGGTTTTCAGCAAGGTAATTACTACAAGCACTGAAATTGTCGGTAACAAATAGTTTGATAGCAAGATAATTTGTAACAAATGACAAGTAGCAATAGTAACAATAGGTGCAGCAAGGTAGCCCAATCCTTTTTGTAGAAAAGGATAGGCTGGAACGGTCTCTTATAATAAGCAAAGCGTTCTTGAGGGCACACGAGAATTTCATCTAGCCACTTTCATCATGTTGGTTTGATTCGCATTCGCTACTTTGATAATTTGATATGTGGGTGGACTGGTGCTTGGGTGCTGTTCTTACTTGAACAAGCCTCCAACTTATGATTAACCCCCTCGCAAGCATCCGCAACTACGAAAGAAGAATTAAGATAACAATCTAACCATAGCATTAAACATATGGATCCAAATCAGTCCCTTACGGGATAGTGCATAAACTAGGGTTTAAGCTTCTGTCACTCTAGCAACCCATCATCTAATAACTACTCCACAATGCATTCCCTGGTGAAGTGTCATGTAGTCGACGTTCACATAACACCACTAAGGGAATCACAACATACATACCATCAAAATATCGAACGAATATCAAATTCACATGATTACTTGCAACATGACTTGTCCCGTGGCCTCAAGAACAAGGGCAACTACTCACAAATAATATTCATGCTCAAGATCAGAGGGATATTAAATAGCATAATGGATGTGAACATATAATCTTCCACCAAATAAACCATCTAGCATCAACTACAAGATGTAATCAACACTACTAGTCACCCACAGGTACCAATCAAAGGTTCTGGTACAAAGATTGAACACAAGAGATGAACTAGGGTTATGAGATGAGATGGTGCTATTAAAGATGTTGATGAATATTGGCCTCCCAAAGATGAGAGGGTTGTTGGTGATGATGATGGCTTCGATTTCCCCCTCCGTGAGGGAAGTTCCCCCGGCGGAATCGCTCCGCCGGAGAGCAAAAGTGCTCCTACGCAAGTTCCACCTCGAGACGGCGGTGCTCCATCCCGAAAGTCCTCTCCTTATTTTTTCTAGGTCAAAAGACCTTATATACCAGAAGATGGGCACCGGAGGTGGGCTGAGGGGCCCACTACCCACCAGGGCGCGCCAGGGGGGTCTGGCGCACCCTGGTGCCTTGTGGCCACCTGGCAGCCCCCCTCTGGTAGTTCTTCTCTCCAGTATTTATTATATATTCCAAAATAATTCTCCGTAAAATTTCAGCTCATTTGGAGATGTGCAGAATTGGTATCTCTGACATAGCTTTTTCAGGTCCAGAATTCCAGCTACCGGTATTCTCCCCCTTTGTGTAAACCTTGCATATTATGAGAGAAAAGGCATTAGAATTACTCCATAAAGTGTTATAAAGCATAAAAACACTATAAATAACAGTAGGAAAACATGGTGCAAAATGGACGTATCAACTCCCCCAAGCTTAGACCTCGCTTGTCCTCAAGGGAAAACCGACATCGAAAATCATGTCCATAAGTTTTTAGAGAGAGGTGTCGATGAAAACAAAATACGGACATAGTAGCATTATGCTTATTATTATAACATCAACAAACTTTATTATAGAACTTCTCATGAACAAGTAACAATTCATCATAACATCGAAGTAGAAAGCATAAACTTTATTGAAAACTAACAAACTATGTTCTTAGTCAACTTTGCAACTACAAGTCATCGTATTTTCAGGAAGGGTCTCGTATCGGAGCCTTTTGGCAAGTCCACATACTCAACCATCATTTAATCTTCTATGATTGCTAACACTCACAACATATATATGAGCAAAAAATTTCAACCGGACACATAGAAAGATAGGGGCTTATAGTTTCGCCTCCCAACTTATTCACCTCAAGGGTGAGGTCAACAATAATAACTCATGCTCAACCATATCCAACTGGATATATGTGCCTAGATCTTTCCCCACCACATGATGCTTGCCAAAGAGAAAAATAAAAAGGAATAGAGGAAAATACTTTGACTCTTGCATAAAAGTAAAAGATAGGCCCTTCGTAGAGGGAAGCAAAGGTTGTCATGCGCTTTTTGGTTTTGTATGCACAATCTTTTAATGCAAAAGAACATCACGTTATATTGCCCCTTATGATAGCAACCTTTATTATGCAGTCCGTCGCTTTTATTACTTTGCCATCACAAGTTCGTACAACGCTTATTTTCACTTACACTAAAGGATCAAACTCATTTAGGAGCAATTTATTGCCTTTTTGCACTGTTGACAACTTACTTGAAGGATCTTACTCAATCCATAGGTAGGTACAGTGGACTCTCAAAACATGAATTTGGGTTTAAGTGTTTTGGATGCACAAGTAGTATCTCTACTTAGTGCGGATTTTTTGGCTAGCAAAGATATTGAGCAAGCACCCTATGTTGGAGGATCTATGACAATATAACTTCTATGTGAATATGAACAAACATAAATCATTATGTTGCCTTCCTTGTCCAACGTCAACAATTTGGCATAAGATATTTAATGGGGGCTCACAATCATAAAAGATGTCCAAGATAGAATATTTGCATGTAAATCTTTCTCTTCCCTTATTAATTCTTTCATGAATTGCATCATTGACCAATGTTATGTTTGTCAACTTTCAATAAATTTTACCACTTATACTTTTCCTTATGTGATGTCATTACTCACCATAAGATTAGCATATGATCTTTTTCATTATTTTCCTTTATTTTGATTGGAACATAAAAGTAAAGAAGCAAAAACTCAAACTAAACTTTATTATATAACTCTCACTCGATTACATAGATAGATAGATCATGAAACTAGCACTCAAAAAATAAAACATACTAAACTTTTATTCAACTAAATCGTGAAATAGCTAGGGATCGAACTAAGATAGGTAAAGGTAATAAAAGTGATGGTGATATGATACCGGGGCATCTCCCCCAAGCTTGGCACAAGCCAAGGGGAGTTCCCATACCCGTGTACTCAAGTCTCCTTTGGTGATGATGATGAAGGTGGTGGTGATGACTTGTCCTCCAATATATTCATGAGTGCCTCCCTCAAACCTTGAATCTCTCGAAGGGCTCGATGAAGCAACTCAGTGTTCTTCTCCACTTCGGCCATAATATGTTTATTCTCCGGTCCCTAAGAGTTTGTTCCTGTATCGCTTTCTCTTGGGCAAGATATGTCCCAATTGGACGGTATGTGCACACGAGGAGTATTTTCGAACCCATAGTTGTGAATCAAATTGTGAAAATTGTTTCGATGTAACCTGTGTAAAGGCCTCCTTGGAGGGAGTCCTCCTTGCACTTCAGGGATATCTTGATCGTTTGTTGATCTCATGGCTTGATGGCGATTAGGACGGGTGGAGATGCCAGCCAGTGTGCCCCTCTCAGAGGCCGGAGGGTGAACTCCAAGAGAATTCCATTCATCTTCTTCCATGGCAACCTCCTCAATCCCCTCTTCCCTTAACTCCACATGTAGCAACCAAGAATCGCCTTCTTCATTTTTTGAGGAGGGAGAAGACATGATGACTGGCTTGGTAGATCTAACAGAAAAATAGAACAAAACAAGAATAGAGGATTTCTCCGCGGTGCAGTGGTCAATACGTCCGGGGGAGTATATAAAGAATTTTTTACCTTGGGAAACAAGTATACGAAAGGAAAACGGAGTCGGGAAGGTGCCCGAGGGGCCCACTACCCATCAGGGCGCGGCAGGTGGGGCAGGCGTGCCCTGGTGCCTTGTGGGCACCTGGGTTGCCTTCCCGGTTGTTTCTTATTTTCCTATTTTTTCTAATATTCGAAAACTGACATAAAATATTTTTGCAGATTTTTCGAAGTCCGTTTACTTATCGTATCACGTACCTCTTCCTTTTCAGGGTTCTGGTGTGTTCTGGAAGGTTTCTTTTATGTGTTCCTCCGTTGTCATGATTTAGATAATGTTAGTTTCAACATTAATGGGCGTACCTGAAATATAGTGTTTAATTCTTTGTCCATTGACCACCTTCGGATTGGTACCTTCAGCATTATTGATCTTAATAGCTCCAGAATGATAAACTTCCTCGATGATATATGTCCCTTCCCATTTGGAGAGAAGTTTTCCTGCAAAAAAACTAAAACGAGAATTGTACAATAGAACATATTCACCAACTTGAAATTCCCACTTTTGGATTCTTTTGTCATGCCATCTTTTAACCTTTTCTTTAAATAGTTTGGCATTTTCATAAGCTTGGGTTCTCCATTCATCTAGTGAGCTAATATCAAATAACCTCTTTTCACCGGCGAGTTTGAAACCATAATTGAGTCCTTTAATTTTCCAATATGCTCTATGTTCTAACTCAAGAGGCAAATGACAAGTTTTCCATAAACCATCTTATATGGATACATACCCATAGGATTTTAATAAGCTGTTCTATAGGCCCAAAGTGCATCATCAAGTTTCTTAGACCAATTATTCTGGGACCTATTGACAGTTTTTTGTAATATTATTTTTATTTCTCTATTGCTAAGTTCTATGGATAACATCATACTTAACAAGCAATTTACGGAAAGCACCATGAATAAAGTGTGAACCACCATCAGTCATTAAATATCTAGGGACTCCAAACCTTGGGAACATACCTTCTTTAAGTATTTTAATGGAGGTTTTATGATCAGCACTGCTAGTTGGAATAGCTTCTACCCACTAAGTGACATAATCAACAACAACCAAAATATGTGTATACCCATTAGAGGAAGGAAAAGGTCGCATATAGTCGAAGCCCCAAACATCAAAAGGTTCAACAACAAGTCAATAATTCATAGGCATTTCCTGACGCTTACCAATATTACCAATTCTTTGACATTCATCACAAGACAAGACAAACTTACGCGCATCCTTGAAAAGAGTAGGCCAATAAAAATCAGATTGTAATACCTTATGCGCAGTTCTATCTCCTGCATGATGTCCTCCGTAGGCTTCGGAGTGACACTTCCGTAGGATTTGTTCCTATTCATGCTCAGGTACACAACGTCTAACAATACCATCTACTCCCTCTTTATAAAGATGCGGGTCATCCCAAAAGTAATGTCTTAAGTCATAGAAGAATTTTGTCTTTTGTTGATATGTGAAACTAGGTGGTATAAATTTAGCAACAGTATAATTAGCATAGTCAGCATATCAAGGAGTGTTATCAGAAGCATTTATGATAGCTAGTTGTTCATCAGGGAAGCTATCATCAATAGGTAGTGGGTCATCAAGAATATTTTCTAACCTAGACAAGTTATCAGCTACGGGGTTCTTAGCTCCTTTCCTATCAGTGATATGTAAGTCAAATTCTTGTAGCAAGATAACCCACCTAATGAGTCTAGGTTTAGCATCTTTTTTCCATAAGATATTTAATAGCAACATGATCAGTGTGAACAATTACTTTGGAATCAACAATGTAAGATCTGAATTTATCACAAGCAAACACAACTGCTAAAAATTCTTTCTCAGTAGTAGCACAATTTCTTTGGGCACTGTCTAGAGTTTTACTAGCATAATGGATAACATTTAATTTCTTATCAACTCTTTGTCCTAGAATAGCACCAACAACATAATCACTAGCATCACACATAATTTCAAAAGGCAAGTTCCAATCAGGTGGTTGAAGAATAGGTGCGGAAGTTAAGGCTTTCTTAAGTGTTTCAAATGCTTCTACACAATCATCATAAAAAAACAAATGGAACATTCCTTTGTAAAAGATTAGTAAGAGCCCTAGAAATTTTAGAGAAGTCTTTAATGAACCTCCTATAGAAACCAGCATGACCGAGGAAACTATGAATTGAAGGAAATATGCCCTAGAGGCAATAATAAAGTTGTTATTTTATATTTCCTTATTCATGATGAAGGTTTATTATTAATGCTAGAATTGTATTAATCGGAAACCATAATACATGTGTGAATACATAGACAAAACATCGTGTCCCTAGTAAGCCTCTACTAGACTAGCTCGTTGATCAAAGATGGTTAAGGTTTCCTGACCATGGACATGAGTTGTCATTTGATAACGGGATCACATCATTAGGAGAATGATGTGATGGAAAAGACCCATCCGTTAGCTTAGCATAATGATTGTTCAGTTTTATTGCTATTGCTTTCTTCATGTCAAATACATATTCCTTCGACTATGAGATTATGCAACTCCCAGATACCGGAGGAGTGCCTTGTGTGATATAAAATGTCACAACGTAACTAGGTGATTATAAAGATTCTCTACAGGTATCTCTGAAGGTATTTGTTGAGTTGGCATAGATCGAGATTAGGATTTGTCACTCCGAGTTTCGGAGAGGTATCTCTGGGCCCTCTCGGTAATACACATCATAATCTTGCAAGCAAATGACTAAGGAGTTGGTCACGAGGTGATGTATTACGGAACGAGTAAAGAGACTTGCCGGTAATGAGATTGAACTAGGTATGAAGATACCGACGATCGAACCTCGGGCAAGTAACATACCGATGGACAAAGGGAATTACGTATGTTGTCATAACGGTTCGACCGATAAAGATCTTCGTAGAATATGTAGGAGCCAATATGAACATCCAGGTTCCGCTATTGGTTATTGACCGGAGAGGTGTCTCGGTCATGTCTACATAGTTCTCGAACCCGTAGGGTCCGCACGCTTAACGTTCGTTGACGATATAGTATTATATGAGTTATGTGATTTGGTGACCGAATGTTGTTCGGAGTCCCGAATGAGATCATGGACATGACGAAGAGTCTCGAAATGGTCAACACGTAAAGATTGATATATAGGACGATGGTATTCGGACACCGGAAGTGTTTCGGGGGTCACCGGAAGGGGTTCCGGGCACCCCCGGTAAAAGATATGGGCCTTATGGGCCAAGAGGGGAAACACACCAGCCACAAAGGGCTGGTGCGCCCTCCATATGGGCCGGCCAAGGTGGAGAAGAAAAGGGGAAGGAGGAAAGGAAAGAGAGGGAATAGGATTCCCCCTTCCTTCCACCTCTCCCCCCTTTCCTTCCCCCTCCGATATATATGGCATGGGGGGCGGCTTGGGAGGAGCCCAAGTAGGATTCGGTCCTACTTGGGGCGCCTCCTGGGCTCTCCCCTCCCCCTCCCACCTATATATTTGTGGGAGGGGGTCGCCTAGCACACACCAGACAATTGCTTAGCCGTGTGCGGTGCCCCCCTCCACCGTTTACACCCCGGTCATATTTTCGTAGTGCTTAAGCGAAGCCCTACGGAGATCACTTCACCATCACCGTCACCACGCCGTCGTGCTGACGGAACTCATCTACTACCTCGACATCTTGCTGGATCAAGAAGGCGAGGGACGTCACCGAGCTGAACGTGTGCAGAACGCGGAGGTGCCTAGCGTTCGGTACTTGATCGGTTGAAGCGCGAAGAAGTTCGACTACATCAACTGCCTTGTGAAACGCTTCTGCTTACGGTCTACGAGGGTACGTAGACACACTCTCCCCCTCGTTGCTATGCATCTCCATGGATAGATCATTGCATGTGCGTAGATTTTTTTTTGTTTTCCATGCAATGATTCCCAACAGTGGCATCATGAGCCAGGTATATGCGTAGATTATACGCATGAGTAGAACACAAAGATTTGTGGGCGGTGATAGTCATACTGCTTACCACCAACGTCTTATTTTGATTCGGCGGTATTGTGGGATGAAGCGGCCCGGACCTACCTTACATGTCCACGCACATGAGACCGGTTCCACCGACTGACATGCAACCAGTTTTGCATAAAGGTGGCTGGCGGGTGTCTGTTTCTCCTACTTTAGTTGAATCGAATTTGACTACGGCCGGTCCTTGAAGAAGGTTAAAACAGCAAACTTGATGAATCACCGTTGTGGTTTTTGCCATAGGTAAGAACGGTTCTTGCTAGAAGCTCGTAGCAGCCACGTAAAACTTGCAACAACAAAGTAGAGGACGTCTAACTTGTTTTTGCAGGGCATGTTGTGATGTGATATGGTCAAGACATGATGTGATATACGTTGTTGTATGAGATGATCATGTTTTGTAAGTTATCGGCAACTGGCAGGAGCCTTATGGTTGTCGCTTTATTGTATGAAATACAAACGCCATGTAATTGCTTTACTTTATCACTATGCATTAGCGATAGTTGTAGAAGCAATAGTTGGCGAGACGACCACGACGCAACGATGGAGATCATGACGATGCTTTGGACATGGATATCAAAAGCACAAGATGATGATGGCCATATCATGTCACATATTTTGATTGCATGTGATGTTTATCTTTTATGCATCTTATTTTGCTTAGTACGGCGGTAGCATTATAAGATGATCCATTCACTAAATTTCAAGGTAAAAGTGTTCTCCCTAAGTATGCACCGTTTCTATAGTTCGTCGTGTTGAGACACCACGTGATGATTGGGTGTGATAGACTCTACATTCACATACAACGGGTGCAAGACAGTTTTGCACATGCGGAATACTTGGGTTAAACTTGATGAGCCTAGCATGTACAGATATGGCCTCGGAACACTGGAGATCAAAAGATCGAACGTGAATCATATAGTAGATATGATCAGCATAGAGATGTTCACCATTGATGACTACCCCATCTCACGTGATGATCGAACATGGGTTAGTTGATTTGGATCACGTATCACTTAGATGACTTGAGGGATATCTATTTAAGTGAGAGTTCTTAAGTAATTTGATTAATTGAACTTAATTTATCATGAACTTAGTCCTGATAGTATTTGCATATCTATGTTGTAGATCAATGGCCCGTGCTACCGTTCCCCTGAATTTTAACGCGTTCCTAGAGAAAGCTAAGTTGAAAGATGATGGTAGCAACTACACGGACTGGGTCCGTAACTTGAGGATTATCCTCATTGTTGCACAGAAGAATTATGTCCTTGATGCACCGCTAGGTGACAAGCCCCCTCCCACTAATGTAGACACTTTGAACGTCTGGCAGACGCGGTCTGATGACTACTCTATAGTTCAGTGTGCCAGGCTTTACGGCTTAGAACCGAGACTTCAAAGACGTTTTGAATGTCATGGAACATATGAGATGTTCCAAGAGTTGAAGTTAATATTTCAAGCAAATGCCCGGGTTGAGAGATATGAAGTCTCCAACAAGTTCTATAGCTGCAAGATGGAGGAGAACAGTTCTGTCAGTGAACACGTACTCAAAATTTATGGGTATTATAATCACTTGACGCAGCTGGGAGTTGCTCTTCCAGTTGATTGTGTCATTGACAGAGTTCTTCAATCATTGCCACCAAGCTACAAAGGCTTCATGATGAACTATAATATGCAAGGGATGAACAAAACAATTTCCGAGCTCTTCACAATGCTTAAGGCTGCGGAGGTAGAAATCAAGAAGGAGCATCAAGTGTTGATGGTTAACAAGACCACTGGTTTCAAGAAAAAGGGCAAGGGAAACAAAGGGAACTTCAAGAAGAATGGCAAGCAAGTTGCCACTCCCGGGAAGAAACCCAAAGTTGGACCCAAGCCTGAAACTGAGTGCTTCTACTGCAAAGGGACTGGTCACTGGAAGCGGAATTGCCCCAAGTATTTGGCGGATAAGAAGGATGGCAAAGTGAACAAAGGTATATTTGATATACATGTTATTGATGTGTACCTTACTAATGCTCGTAGTAGCGCCTGGGTATTTGATACTGGTTCGTTTGTTCGTATTTGTAACTCGAAACAGGAGCTACGGATTAAACAAAGATTGGCTATGGATGAGGTGACGATGCACGTCGGGAATGGTTCCAAGGTCGATGTGATCGCCATCAGCACGCTACCTCTACATCTACCTTCGGGATTAGTTTTAGACCTGAATAATTGTTATTTGGTGCCAGCGTTGAGCATGAACATTATATCTGGATCTTGTTTAGTGCGAGACGGTTATTCATTTAAATCAGAGAATAATGATTGTTCTATTTATATGAGTAATATCTTGAAAGTGCAACTTATCCCTGGGTGGTTTTGGTAATTCTTAACAACATATAGCTCATTGAACTAATACTCTTTCAAGATGATCATTTCAGAAAGTTCAATGATTGGCATGGCATGGACTAGGAATGTGGACCCCTCAAAATGCTAAGGACACATATTGGCTCAAACTCAAGACTCTACTCTTTTCATTTTAGTGATCCAATATCACATTGAGTCCATAGGAAAGCCAATACTATTAAAAGGGGATGAGGTGTTGCTTAATGGCTTGCTTGCTCAAAATGCTTAGTGATATGCTCCAAAACCCTCAACCACTTTCTCATATCCACATATGTCCCAAACCAAAAGTCAAACTTGGCCGCACCGATTTGATCTATCCGTCGCCACCGAGTTCATTTGACATAGCCACTGCCAGAAACCCTAATCAGTTCGGTCTCACCGATAGGGATCTTGGTCTCACCGAGATGGGATTGCTAACTCTCTGTTTCCCTTCGTAACGTTTCGGTCTAACCGAGATGAGCGATCGGTCACACCGAGTTCGCAATGCAAACTCTTTGTTTCCTCTTCGTAACGTTTTGGTCTCACCGAAATGAGCGATCAGTCCCACTGAGTTTGCCTGACCAACTCTCTGTTTGCCTATTACAGAAATCGGTCTCACCGAGTTCATGTGATCGGTCTCACCGAGATTATGTTATGCCCTAACCCTAACGAAATCGGTCCCACCGAGTTGACATGTCGGTCTGTCGGCGTGCGACACCTATGGGATCCCAAGGGACCCCTTTACGATTCAGCAGGGAGAGAGGTATGCACAAAGAGCAGAACCAACGATCGACGCGGGGTGATTTTACCCAGGTTCGGGCCGCTGATCGGCGTAAAACCCTACTCCTGCCTTGTTTTATTATGAGTGTTCTTGAGCCCAGGCTCCAGGAGCGCTCGCAATGAACAATACGTTCAAAGAGCAGCTATGCATGCAGGATGGTCCAGAAGCTCCTCCTCCTGCGCTCTGGCTCTGGAGCGCTGTGCGAGCTACAGTACACAGCCGCTACGCATGCAATGTAAGCCAGAGGCCTCCCCTCCTGTAGCAGCTGCCTTGGGCCTCCTTTTATACGCTCAAAGGGGTCACCACAATGGCAAAATGTACATACATTGAGGTGTAAAGTAGCTACAGGGTCATCATACCTAACCACTGATGGATTAGGACGAATGCATTTAATGCACCGTGAGGTGTCCGTTTAGGTGTCCTCACTTTCTTGGGGATGGAAAAAGGGGCCATCCCATCAGCACCGCTTAAGCTCTCCTCCACTGGCGCATTGCCATGCATCCAGAGAAGGACCCAGAATGTCAGGCTGGTTGCTGTGCTGAAGCGGTGGCACAGTGGCAGAATCTTGCCGGGCGCTGAATCTTGCCGGGCGCGGAATCTTGCCGGGCATCGCAGGCCACCCCGGCAAGATATTGCCGGGGAGGCTGGCTTTCGGTCTCCAGCTCTTCTCGTTTTCTGATTCGGACGCCTTCGCTGCTCTGTACCTTCCCCAGCTAACCCCCGGCAAGCCTTGCCGCGGGTGTGGAGGATACCTCGCCGGGAAATCCCGGCTTGCTTCCTGAGATGTTTTTCTTGACCTTGCCGGGCCTGAGCTTGCCGGCGATGCGTAGACCTATTCCCGGCAAGTAAATCTTGCCAGAAGCCGGCCCATGAGTGGATTCCTTCTCCGCCAAGCCCTTCCCGCCTGGAGGCTACGACTTGCCGGTGCGTGTCCAGGGGTAGTGAACACCCCCTGTTTACTGCACCGACAGGAGCCTCCGGGCCTGGGCCGGGCAAGCATGCACGGTGTTTGTCCGGGCTAGGCCCAAGAACACGCACCGGTTCACGCGCGGCGAGAATTATGCGCCGCTCATGACTTTTAACTGCGCGCCAATGAATGGCGCATGTGAGCTTGTGATTTTGCCGGGCCTCAGGCTTGCCAGCAGCATGTAGATCTGTTCCCTGCCGCTCCTCCCGCCTGGAGGTCGCAACTTGTCAACAAACCCTCTGGCACGCGCTCAACGAAAGCGCAGCGCTCCTGAAGAGGCGCGCTTGTTGGAGTGCGCGCCAAAAGGTCTTGCCGGGTCTTCAGTTTGTTGGTGGAGCGGGCGTATAGAGTAGAATGATAATAGAGGTTGCGGGCTTAAAATGGAGCGCCGCATTGTGCGATGAAGAGCCAGCCCCCAAGGCTTCCCCATAAAGGGTACTACGGGTGCAGTGCTCGATTCATACACTCATTCCTGCCATTGCCACCGTCTACTGTGAATGCCTTGCCGCGTGTCGCCGGGACTATAGTACTTTTTTCATACCTGTTGCTGCAATGGCACATATAAAGAAGCAATTTACCTTAATTAGGCCAAGCTGTATGGCGCAAGAGATATTTCTTTATGCTAAATGAATGTAGGCTTCCCCCTTGATTAATTCAGTCCTTGCACATATTTTATACCCTACGTTGCCTGGAAACCTTTGCCGGTGCGCACATTTGCCGCGAGCGCTAGATGCGGGTCTTTAGCAGCCTGCTGGAAATGCCGCCGCCGATAAGGCGACTCGCCGGGTCAGAATGCAGTTGCTAAGCTTGCCGAGCGGACTCGAGGCGAAACTAGAGCGCGGGCTAACCACGATGAGGTTCCTTTGCGTGCAGGTTAATGTACAAGGACGAAGAATCAATCAAGGCGACCCATGCTTGCCGGAAAGCTTTCCGGTGCGCACGCTCCGGCCGGCACCGCTTGAGGAACAGGTCCTAAGCAGCTTGCCGGGAACGCCGCCTCCCAAAAAGGTTTACCTCCTCGGTGCTTATGCAGCCACCTAAATTGTCGAGCGGACTCGAGACAACTAGGGGCGCAACTAGTCCCGAGAAGGCTCCGTCACGTGTAGGTATAAGAAGCAAGTGAAGATAGCAAAATGAATGTTATAAATCTTTGCAACTTAGCTTTTCTTGCGAGGGCGCTGCCAGCCCCAGAGCTTATTTTTTGCTCAAAAGGTGGTTGTCGGGAAACTTTTGACTTTGGTGGAGAACTTTGATATTCTCGACACTAACTTCCGGCAAGGAGTTGCCGAGAAAGCTCATGACGGAGGACTTCGTCGATCTCGACGCTGGCTTCCGGCAAGCTTGTTGCCAGGAAGGCTTATGGCGAAGAACTTCGTTGTTCTCGATGTCGAGAAGATTGGTCCAGAGGACGCTGCCAGCCCCCGGGCCACAGCTGCGTCTAAATACGACAAGTTAATTAGCATCTTAAAAAGCATTTTAACTTGTGCGTAACTTTATTTAGAGCTCTTCTCCACATGATCTTGTTTTTGCACAGTTGTCCCCTACGCTTGCCGGAGTGCATCTCGATCATGCACGTCCTAGTCAATGGCGCTTAGGAATGGATCCTAGTTAGCAGCCTATCGAGGACGCCGCCTCCTCGAGAGCTTCACACTCCAAGAACAAACGCGGCTGCACAGGTGTTGCTAGGCAGACACGAACAACCCGGAGCGTAGAATGTCTCAAGAGTGCTCCTTTGTGCACAGGTTATGTGCAAAGAACATCATCAAGGATAAAATCAAATCAGCAAAAAGCATTAAAGTTTTAGAACTTAGCTTTCTGTATGTGGAGTGAAGTCGCCATGGACGATGAAGCTGACGCGCTGACCGCTGGATCAGGTTCGTGCAACCTCGATCCCCCTACCTGGCGCGCCAAAGATGTTGGCGTGCGACACCGATGGGATCCCAAGGGACCCCTTTACGATTCAGCGGGGAGAGAGGTATGCACAAAGAGGAGAACCAACGATCGACGCGGGGTGATTTTACCCAGGTTCGGGCCGCTGATCAGCGTAAAACCCTACTCCTGCCTTGTTTTATTATGAGTGTTCTTGAGCCCAGGCTCCAGGAGCGCTCGCAATGAACAGTACGTTCAAAGAGCAGCTACGCATGCAGGATGGGCCAGAAGCTCCTCCTCCTGCGCTCCGCTCTGGAGCGCTGTGCGAGCTACAGTACACAGCCGCTACGCATGCAATGTAAGCCAGAGGCCTCCTCCTCCTGTAGCAGCTGCCTTGGGCCTCCTTTTATACGCTCAAAGGGGTCACCACAGTGGCAAAATGTACATACATTGAGGTGTAAAGTAGCTACAGGGTCATCATACCTAACCACTGACGGATTAGGACGAATGCATTTAATGCACCGTGAGGTGTCCGTTTAGGTGTCCTCACTTTCTTGGGGATGGAAAAAGAGGCCATCCCATCAGCACCGCTTAAGCTCTCCTCCACTGGCGCGTTGCCACGCATCCAGAGAAGGACCCAGAATGTCAGGCTGGTTGCTGTGCTGAAGCGGTGGCACAGTGGCAGAATCTTGCTGGGCGCTGAATCTTGCCAGGCGCGGAATCTTGCCGGGCGTCGCAGGCCACCCCGGCAAGATCTTGCCGGGGAGGCTGGCTTTCGGTCTCCAGCTCTTCTCGTTTTCTGATTTGGACGCCTTCGCTGCTTTGTACCTTCCCTAGCTAACCCCCGGCAAGCCTTGCCGTGGGTGTGGAGGATACCTCGCCGGGAAATCCCGGCTTGCTTCTTGAGATGTTTTTCTTGACCTTGGCGGTCCTGAGCTTGTCGGCGATGCGTAGACCTATTCCCGGCAAGTAAATCTTGCCGGAAACCGGCCCATGAGTGGATTCCTTCTCCGCCAAGCCCTTCCCGCCTGGAGGCTATGACTTGCCGGTGCGTGTCCAGGGGTAGTGAACACCCCCTGTTTACTGCACCGACACGGTCCCACCGAAAATCCTAATGTTCACATTTTGAACTAAATCGGTCTGACCGAGTTTCACTATTCGGTCCCACCGAGTTTGGTAAATTGTGTGTAACGGTTAGATTTTGTGTGGAGGCTATATATACCCCTCCACCCTTCCTCCATTAGTGAGGAGAGCCATCAGAACGTGCCTACACTTCCAGCATTCATTTTCTGAGAGAGAACCACCTACTCATGTGTTGAGACCAAGATATTCCAATCCAACCACAAGAATCTTGATCTCTAGCCTTCCCAAGTTGCTTTCCACTCAAATCATCTTTCCACCAAATCCAAATATGTGAGAGAGAGTTGAGTGTTGGGGGGACTATCATTTGAAGCACAAGAGCAAGGAGTTCATCATCAACACACCATCTATTACCTTTTGGAGAGTGGTGTCTCCTAGATTGGTTAGGTGTTACTTGGGAGCCTCCGTCAAGATTGTGGAGTTGAACCAAGGAGTTTGTACGGGCAAGGAGATCGCCTACTTCGTGAAGATCTACCCTAGTGAGGCAAGTCCTTCGTGGGCGATGGCCATGGTGGGATAGACAAGGTTGCTTCTTCGTGGACCCTTCGTGGGTGGAGCCCTCCATGGACTCGCGCAACCGTTACCCTTCGTGGGTTGAAGTCTCCATCAACGTGGATGTACGATAGCACCACCTATCGGAACCACGCCAAAAATCTCCATGTCTACATTGCGTTTGCTCCCTCCAAACTCCTCCCCTTTACCTTCATATGCAATGATTTACATTCTGCTACTATACTCTTAGAATTGCATGTGTAGGTTGATTGCTTGACTTGTGCTAAGTTGCTAAAATCTGCCAAGACATAAAATTGGGAAAAGGCTAGATTTTTATTTGGTCAAGTAGTCTAATCACCCCCCCTCTAGACATACTTTCGATCCTACAAATATCTTTTATGGTCATGCACCCTTGAAGAGTGGTCTATTTTTGTTGAATCTCGATTGTAGTGATACACATATTCATAATATTGATGCCAAAAGAAGTTGATAATGATAGTGCAACATATTTGTGGCACTGCCGTTTAGGTCATATTGGTGTAAAGCGCATGAAGAAACTCCATGCAGATGGGCTTTTGGAATCACTTGATTATGAATCATTTGATACTTGCGAACCATGCCTCATGGGCAAGATGACCAAAACTCTGTTCTCCGGAACAATGGAGCGAGCTGATGACTTATTGGAGATAATACATACCGTTGTATGCGGTCCGATGAGTGTTGAGGCACGCGGAGGGTATCGTTATTTTCTGACCTTCACAGATGATTTGAGCAGATATGGGTATATCTACTTAATGAAACACAAGTCTGAAACGTTTGAAAAGTTCAAAGAATTTCAGAGTGAAGTGGAGAATCATCGTAATAAGGAAATAAAGTTTCTGCGATCTGATCGCGGAGGCGAATATTTGAGTTACGAGTTTGGCCTTCATTTAAAACAATATGGAATAGTTTTGCAACTCACGCCACCTGGAACACCACAGCGTAATGGTGTGTCCGAACGTCGTAACCGTACTTTATTAGATATGGTGCGATCTATGATGTCTCTTACTGATTTACCAGTATCGTTTTGGGGTTATGCATTAGAGACAGCTGCATTCATGTTAAATAGGGCACCATCTAAATCCGTTGAGACGACACTGTATGAACTATGGTTTGGCAAGAAACCTAAGCTGTCGTTTCTTAAAGTTTGGGGATGCGACGCTTATGTCAAAAGGCTCCAGCATGATAAGCTCGAACCTAAATCGGAGAAGTGCGTCTTCATAGGATACCCTAAAGAAACAATTGGGTACACCTTCTACCACAGATCCGAAGGCAAGATCTTTGTTGCCAAGAATGGAACCTTTCTAGAGAAGGAGTTTCTCTCGAAAGAAGTGAGTGGGAGGAAAGTAGAACTTGATGAGGTAATTGTACCTTCTCTCGAATTGGCAAGTAGCACATCAGAGAAAACCATTCCTGTGATGCCTACACCAACTAGAGAGGAAGCTAATGATGATGATCATGAAACTTTGGATCAAGTTACTACAGAACTTCGTAGGTCAACCAGAACACGATCCGCACCAGAGTGGTACGGGAATCCTGTACTGGAAGTCATGTTACTAGACCAAGGCGAACCTACGAACTATGAAGAAGCTATGATGAGCCCAGATTCCGACAGATGGCTTGAGGCCATGAAATCTGAGATAGGATCCATGTATGAGAACAAAGTATGGACTTTGGTGGATTTGCCCAATGATCGGCAAGCCATAGAAAATAAATGGATCTTCAAGAAGAAGACTGACGCTGATGGTAATGTTACTGTGTATAAAGCTCGACTTGTCGCAAAAGGTTTTTGACAAGTTCAAGGGGTTGACTATGATGAGACTTTCTCACCCGTAGCGATGCTTAAGTCCGTCCGAATCATGTTAGCAATTGCCGCATTTTATGATTATGAAATCTAGCAAATGGACGTCAAAACTGCATTCCTTAATGGATTTCTTAAGGAAGAATTGTATATGATACAACTAGAAGGTTTTGTCTATCCTAAAGGTGCTAACAAAGTGTGCAAGCTCCAGCGATCCATCTATGGACTGGTGCAAGCATCTCGGAGTTAGAATATATGCTTTGATGAGGTGATCAAAGCATATGGTTTTATACAGACTTTCGGTGAAGCCTGTATTTACAAGAAAGTGAGTGGGAGCTCTGTAGCATTTCTGATATTATATGTGGATGGCATATTGTTGATTGGAAATGATATAAATTACCAGATAGCATAAAAGGATACTTGAATAAGAATTTTTCAATGAAAGACCTCGGTGAAGCTGCTTATATATTGGGCATCAAGATCTATAGGGATAGATCGAGACGCTTAATAGGACTTGCACAAAGCACATACCTTGATAAAGTTTTGAAGAAGTTCAAAATGGATCAGTTAAAGAAAGGGTTCTTGCCTGTGTTGCAAGGTGTGAAGTTGAGTAAGACTCAATGCCCGACCACTGCAGAAGATAGAGAGAAAATGAAAGTCATACCCTATGCTTCAGCCATAGGTTCTATCATGTATGCTATGCTGTGTATCAGACCTGATGTGTGCCTTGCCATAAGTCTGGCAGGGAGGTACCAAAGTAATCCAGGAGTGGATCACTGGACGGCGGTCAAGAACATCCTGAAGTACCTAAAAAGGACCAAGGATATGTTTCTCGTTTATGGAGGTGACAAAGAGCTCGTCGTAAATGGTTACGTCGATGCTAGCTTTGACACTGATCTGGATGACTCTAAGTCAGAAACCGGATATGTTTTTATATTGAATGGTGGAGCTGTCAGTTGGTGCAGTTCCAAGCAGAGCATCGTAGCGGGATCTACGTGTGAAGCGGAGTACATAGCTGCTTCGGAAGCAGCAAATGAAGGAGTCTGGATGAAGGAGTTCATATCCGATCTAGGTGTAATACCTAGTGCATCGGATCCAATGAAAATCTTTTGTGACAAAACTGGAGCAATTGCCTTGGCAAAGGAATCCAGGTTTCACAAGAGAACCAAACACATCAAGAGACGCTTCAACTCCATTCATGAACAAGTCAAGGATGGGGACATAGAAATTTGCAAGATACATACGGATCTGAATGTAGCAGACCCGTTGACTAAGCCTCTTCCACGAGCAAAACATGGTCAACACCAAGACTCCATGGGTGTTAGAATCATTACAATGTAATCTAGATTATTGACTCTAGTGCAAGTGGGAGACTGAAGGAAATATGCCCTAGAGGCAATAATAAAGTTGTTATTTTATATTTCCTTATTCATGATAAAGGTTTATTATTCATTCTAGAATTGTATTAATCGAAAACCATAATACATGTGTGAATACATAGACACAACATCGTGTCCCTAGTAAGCCTCTACTAGACTAGCTCGTTGATCAAAGATGGTTAAGGTTTACTGACCATGAGTTGTCATTTGATAATGGGATCACATCCTTAGGAGAATGATGTGATGGACAAGACCCATCCGTTAGCTTAGCATAATAATCGTTCAGTTTTATTGCTATTGCTTTCTTCATGTCAAATACATATTCCTTCGACTATGAGATTATGCAACTCCTGGATACCGGAGGAGTGCCTTGTGTGCTATAAAATGTCACAACGTAACTAGGTGATTATAAAGATGCTCTATAGGTATCTTCGAAGGTATTTGTTGAGTTGGCATAGATCGAGATTAGGATTTGTCACTCCGAGTTTCGGAGAGGTATCTCTGGGCCCTCTCGGTAATACACATCATAAGCTTGCAAGCAAACGACTAAGGAGTTGGTCACAAGGTGATGTATTACGGAACAAGTAAAGAGACTTGTCGGTAACGAGATTGAACTAGGTATGAAGATACCGACGATCGAATCTCGGGCAAGTAACATACCGATGGACAAAGGGAATTACGTATGTTGTCATAACGGTTCGACCGATAAAGATCTTCATAGAATATGTAGGAGCCAATATGAACATCCAGGTTACGCTATTGGTTATTGACCGGAGAGGTGTCTCGGTCATGTCTACATAGTTCTCGAACCCGTAGGGTCCGCACGCTTAACGTTCGTTGACGATATAGTATTATATGAGTTATGTGATTTGGTGACTGAATGTTGTTCGGAGTCCCGGATGAGATCACGGACATTACGAGGAGTCTCGAAATGGTCGAGAGGTAAAGATTGATATATAGGACGATGGTATTCGGACACAGGAAATGTTTCGGGGGTCACCGGGTACTTATCGGGTCACCGGAAGGGGTTCCGGGCACCCCAGGCAAAAGATATGGGCCTTATGGGCCAAGAGGGGAAACACACCAGCCACAAAGGGCTGGTGCGCCCTCCATATGGGCCGGCCAAGGTGGAGAAGAAAAGGGGAAGGAGGAAAGGAAAGAAAGGGAATAGGATTCCCCCTTCATTCCACCTCTCCCCCCTTTCCTTCCCCCTCCAATATATATGGCAGGGGGGCGCGCGGCTTGGGAGGAGCCCAAGTAGGATTCGATCCTACTTGGGGCACCTCCTGGCCTCTCCCCTCCCCCTCCCACCTATATATATGTGGGAGGGGATCGCCTAGCACACACCAGACAATTGCCTAGCCGTGCGCGGCGCCCCCCTCCACCGTTTACACCCGGTCATATTTTCGTAGTGCTTAGGTGAAGCCCTGCGGAGATCACTTCACCATCACCGTCACCACACCGTCGTGCTGACGAAAATCATCTACTACCTCGACATCTTGTTGGATCAAGAAGGCGAGGGACGTCACCGAGCTGAATGTGTGCAGAACGCGGAGGTGCCGCGCATTCGGTACTTGATCGGTTGAAGCGCGAAGAAGTTCGACTACATCAACCGCGTTGTGAAACGCTTCCACTTACGGTCTATGAGGGTACGTAGACACACTCTCCCACTCGTTGCTATGCATCTCCATGGATAGATCATTGCGTGTGCATAGATTTTTTTTTGTTTTCCATGCAATGATTCCCAACATGAATACCTTTAATGTCTTTAAGGCATGGCATTTTCTCAATTGCTTCAACTTTAGCTTTATCCACCTCAATACCTCGTTCAGAAATTTTATGCCCCAAGACAATGCCTTCATTAACCATAAAGTGACACTTCTCCCAATTCCAGACAATATTAGTTTGTTCACATCTCTACAAAGCTCGATCAAGGGTGCTTAAGCAATCATCAAAAGAAGTTCCGTAAATGGAGAAATCATCCATGAAAACCTCAACAATCTTTTCACAAAAATCAGAGAATATTGCAGTCATACATCTTTGAAATGTAGCTGGTGCATTAGATAAACCAAAGGTCATACGTCTATAAGCATAAGTTCTAAAAGGGTGAGTAAAAGTGGTTTTCTCTTGATCAGGTTGTGAAATAGGTATCTGAGAGAAACCAGAATATCCATCAAGAAAATGAAAGTGTATCTTAGATAGTCTTTCTAGCATTTGATCAATAAAAGGCAGAGGGTAATGATATTTTCTAGTAGCTTTGTTTAATTTCCTAAAATCAATTACCATTCTATAGCCAGTAACAATTCTTTGTGGGATAAGTTCATTTTTATCATTAGGAATAATAGTAATACCTCCTTTCTTAGGGACACAATGAACATGACTTATCCATCTACTATCAGCTATGGGATGGATTATACCTGCTTCCAGAAGCTTTTGTATTTCAGTTCTTACCACTTATTTCAGCTTAGGATTCAATCATCGTTTGTGATCAACAATGGGTTTAGCGTCAGGTTCCATATTAATCTTATGCTGACAGAGAGTGGGACTAATGCCCTTAAGATCATCAAGAGTATATCAAATAGCAGCACGGTGCTTCCTCAGAATTTTTAATAATCTCTCTTCTTTGTGTTTTGAAAGGTTAGCACTAATAATAACAGGATATATCTTTTTCTAATCAAGACAAGCATACTTCAGAGTGTCAGGCAATTGCTTTAGTTCAAACACAGGATCACCCTTATGTGGAGGAGGACCTCCTAGAGTTTCAATAGGAAAATTGTGTTTAAGGATAGGTTGTTGTTCAAAGAATATTTTATCTATTTCATTTCTTTCATGCAAGTGCATATCATTTTCATAGTCAAGCAAATATTGTTCTAAAGGATCAGTAGGAGGTACAACAATAGAAGCAAGACCAATTATTTCATCCTTACTATGTAGTTCTTTATTACTAGGTTGCCTACGAAACTTAGAGAAATTGAACTCATGAGACACATCACCAAAAATTAACACTAACGGTTTCTTTCTTGCAATCTATCTTAGCATTAACGGTGTTCAACAAAGGTCTACCAAAAATAATGGGACAAAAGTCATCTTGTGGGGAACCAAGAACTAGAAAATCAGTAGGGTATTTTATTTTTCCAGGCAAGACTTCAACATCTCTAACATTCCCAGGTGGTGTGATGGTATCTCTATTAGCAAGTTAAAAAGTGACATCAATATCTTCCATTTCAGCTGGTGCTATATCATTCATAATTTCATGATAAAGAGTAAAAGGAATAGCAATGACACTAGCACCCATATCACATAGGCCATGATAACAATAATCTCCTATTTTAACTGAGACGACAGGCATGCCAACAACTAGTCTATTTTTATCTTTAGTACACTGGTACAGTAACATGCTATACAAATGGTTTTTAACCCCTTTCCGCGATGGCATTCTGAACCGTCACCGAGTGAATGTGTGCGATAGGGGGGGTCCTTCCCACACGACCCAAAAACCGTCGGGGATAGGCAAGCGGCTACTGACGATCGCCATAGAATAAACGTATGTGATGCCGCCCCAGTCCCACACGTTACGTCTCGATGTTATGTTTCTGATCCGAGAGACATCCCAAACGATTACGCCACTATAGTCGTGTGAAAAAGGTGGACATCAACATTTAATCTACCGATGTGTTTGCGCTTGGTACGTTATCGCACTCAGTTCAAGAATATAAAATTTGTGCGGTGCCTCTACTAACGCCAACGTGTCCATTTTCATAACTGAGTGTGATAGGTATTCCTATCACACACACACACACACATGTTTGAAACATTTACCGTATTACCATGAATCACACATACACATGAGACGAAACTGTGTGTGCATCCGTCGGGGATCGCAAACATTTCACGTCAAAGAACCGTCTATTCTCTATTTTTCATCGCACACGTTGTTTTCTTTCTAACCGTGTGCACATTATTTTATTCGCTCCTGCATAATTTTATTTTTCCCTGTAATTTATTATTTGAATCGGAAATTTTGAAATATGAAACATGGAATTCAAATTCTCAGCACAATGGTTCAATAACCAATCCATAAATAAAATTCTCAGTACAATATGTTCAGTAATTACAGGATTAGACAACAATTAACTATGATGAACCACAATATTTAGAGGCGGTAAAGGTGAAGAGACAAGTGTAAATCATTTTGGCTGCCGATGGTGTTGAAGAAGCGGAATGCCCGTAATGTGCCCTCCTGCATGCCATAGGCATAAACAACTTTTGTCCAACCCCTTGTGATGATCGCCCGCGCATCCTTCACCGCCTTCAGGAAGACTTCTAGAGCATTATCATGGTAGCATGAATTATATACTTTAACCTTAGTTGCCTCCACTCTGGTCATGTAGTTTGCAAGGTATTCATTAGTAAATAGCTTCGGAAACCACTGAAAAGAGAAAAATTTCAGATACTCAGGCCTAATAGAGTAACTTGTTGTGGGCAGGGGGAAAGGCAACACATTACTTACCATCCTAAAGTTCACTGTTGTCTTGGACAAAGTGTAAATAAAGAGCTTAATTCCCATCACCCGTTTCTTTCGCCTAACAATCTTTCTTAGTTTCCTCACTTGACGCTTGTTCATGAATATCTCATTGCCCCATACGCAAAAGGGATCGAAGCGTGGATCAGTACCGCTCATATATGTACCTACAAGCAACCAGTAAATGTTAGAAGCTAAACTGAGATTGCACAAATGATGTAAAATACAACTACCTACGTTCCTAAGTACAAGTATTTTTAGAGATTTCAATATGAACTACATACAGATGTATATAGAATTATAGACATAGTTTAGATTATAATCTAGATTCACTCATTTTGCGCCGTATGTAGTCTATATTGGAATCTCTAAAAATACTTATATTTAGGAACAGATGGTGTATAAGACATGGGATGCAGCTAACCTCGATGGCAAACAACAGCATCGCCCATTGTAGCCCTGTGTAAGTACATGGAAAGCCAATGTTAACTACAACAGGGTTAACATCCACCAAAAATAGCAAATGGTAATAAAACGGCAGCATCTGTAGTGATATCTTCATTGCGAAAGAGTAGCACGGTAGCAAAGGGACGGATTAAAAAATGGATAGAATTGTTTACTGCAACAGACAACCTAGTATAGCCATTGAAACTGGTACTGATAGAAATGAAATTGGCAGAGTTAAACATCGCAAGGCAGGTGCTGCTAGAGCAGAGAATGGCCCTGTTGTCTATAAAAAGGTAGGGAAAATAGATAAGACGGGCTAGGCGTGTTTACTACAACATGCTTAATACATGAACCGTACAAAACATGGCCATTGCAACTGGTATTGGTAAGATTCAACTGGTGAGTTCATACTTGGTAAGTCCTGAGGGGTAGTTGTTCGGGCACTTCATATGGACAAGAGCCCGCCCCAAGTCGGCCGCAGCAGAGGCGAGGTGTTCCTCCGGGTCGAAGAGTGGATCAGTGCCGCTGACATGTGTACCTACAAGAAGCAAGTAAATGTTAGAAGCCAAACTGCAATTGCACAAATGATGTAAAATACTGTAAGACATGGGATGCAGCTAACCTCGACGGCAAACAACAGCATCGCCCGTTATGGCCCTGCGTAAGTACATGGAAAGGCATGTTAAGTACAACAGGTTTAGCATCCACTAAAAATAGCAAATGGGCAACATCTCTAATACATCAACCGTACAAAACATAGCCATTAATTGCAGCTGGTATTGGTAAGATTGAACTGGTGAGTTCATACTTTGTAAGTCCTGAGAGGTAGTTGCTGGGGCACTTCATCTTGGCCAGAGTCCGCCCAAAGTCAGCGGTGGCGGAGGCGAGCTGTTCCTCTGGGTCGAAGTGTGGATCAGTGCCACTGACATGTGTACCTACAGGCAACCAGTAAATGTTAGAAGTTAAACTGCAATTGCACAAATGATGTAAAATATTGTAAGACATGGGATGCAGCTAACCTCGACGGCAAACAACAGCATCGCCCGTTATGACCCTGCGTATTTACATGGACAGGCATGTTAAGTACAACAGGGTTAGCATCCACCAAAAATACCAAATGGGCAGTCTCTAGTGATATCCTGAGTCATGTATTGTAAGTTTGTTGCTGGTATTGGTGAAATTGAGATGGACAATTAATACTTGAACATCACATAGTGTGCGGTACTGAAATAAACAAGGCACGAACATGCTTAATACATCAACCGTACAAAACATAGCCATTGCAAGTGGTATTGGTAAGATTGAGCTGGTCAGATCATACCTGGTTAGTCCTGGGGGGTATTTGCTGGGGCACTTTATCTGGGCCAGAGCCTGCACCAAGTCGGCGGCGGCAGAGGCGAGGTGTTCCTCCGGGTCAACACGCCCAGCGGCCATCGCGCCATCGACCGCCATTAGCTCCTCGACCTCCACGTGATATGTGGTTGGGCTTGCACGGCGACGCTCTGGAGGTAGGGGCGGTGGGGATTTGGAGGCATGAGGATGTTTTGCATGCGCCATTTAAGCAATCAGGCCGGGGCCGTGATAGAGATCGGTGGGTTACCTGACTGGATCGATGATGCTCGGGCATAACATAGATGTGGTTGAAGCTGTGGTTGCGGCGGCGGCGGTTTGAGCTACCGGGAGGGGGAGGGGGGAGATACTAAGGAAATTTGATGGGTGGGGATGTGGTGGGAGGAATAAATTCTGAAATCGCGCGCCTAATGAAAATTTCGCTGTGAAACTTGAAACTTGGGCGGGGGAAACACACAACGCAAACGAAGCGCGTAAAATACTCATGTGCGAGAAAAGAGAAAATTGGCAGATCCTGTCTCCAAAAAAATGTACATGTTTAGTTGATTTTTTCGGTCAATGGTACGCTTGCTTTATTAGGAAACATCGCACAGGTAACTGACTTATGGATCATTAATGCAAAAAACGCACACTGGTATGCCATAGAAATCGTGTGTTTTGTGATCTACTAATAATTCTTATATCTATCAGCATCTCCAACCGCACCTAATTTCAAAAATCTCTTTCATTGTATGAGGATTATTCAATGTACATGAACGAGGCAAGGTGACACCCGATGAACAATCATCGGTTTATGAAATGCAATCAAGTGTCAACCTGCCTCGCTCGCATAGCCAGATTTGATCCTATGCAACAAGAGAGAAGCTTGCTGCAATCTGCTGGTGCGGCAATTTAAGCCGGTGTGCGGCCAACTCGCGCGGCGAGGTGGGACTAAAAACCAGCTGCGGCTAGCTCTAGTCTCCGGTGGCTGCGGGCGAACGTTTCGGGAGTATTTAGGGTCGGGGTGCGGCTACAAAACTTCAATGAACACATGCTAATCAATGTTCAAAGCCCTCAAAGGATGCGCTTACCGACATTGTATGTTAATAATAGATAGTACCAACTTAAAGTACTACTGGTAATTTGCTCTAAAACTAGTACGTATGTAGTACTAGTAGATGCTTGTAATTAATTATACAAACTTACGGGCGACACACTCACTAACTACTTCTCACATGCTGGCATTGGGGCATGCTGGCCAGACGCCGTCGTTCTCCTTCCCGGCCTTGTAGGCGGCAACCCACCGTGCTTCGATCTCCGCCGAGCTCTCCTCAGCACGGCGTGCAGCCTCTTCTTTCTTACGGCGGTGGGACTCTCTTTTCTTGACTTCTTTCTACCTTTTCCACTCCTTCTGTGTGGCTTTAGCCGCCTCTAGATCCACCGCCCATTTGGACATGGCAGCATCAAAGTCCGCCCACGTACTTGTGCGGCCATGGGCGGCGATGAACTCCGCGCGGCGGGATGCCATCTCTTCCATACCATGTGTGCGGTCGCGGGCAGCGAGGAACGCGGCGTGGCGGGATGCCATCACTTCCTTACCAGTTACTGTGCGCCGGGGTGCCATGAACGATGCTTGGAGAGAGCTCTGGGACGGAGTGGCCGGACAGCCGTACAATGCGGTGGTTTTCAAGAGCTCAGCGGGAAACGACGAAGGAAATTTGGCTTCCCTTACAATCTTGCTCATTCATTATCGCACACGGTTCATCTCCATCGCCTCCGAAAACAGTGTGCACTGAGCCTATTTTGTGTTGCTTTATGATTGGCCGGAACACCAACCACGCAGATCGCGCACGTGCACCGTAGGATGTGCCATGATCGAACGACAATCCACGTCCCTCACATCACACCCGTGTGTCGGTGCAACAAACATTTGCATTTGTTGCCCGGACTTACACATAGGCACACTATCATCGTTTGTCCAACGTCAACACCCGAGCCAGAGAAGCAGCTCTTATTGAGATCAAAGAGCGGATCAAGAAGACCAAGAATAAGCACAACAGAAGATTATCACCTTGGGAAAGTCTCCCCTGCCGGGCAGGAGGGCCTGGCCGAGTCGAGGCCACCCCAGGTGCAAGTCCAAGACTTCCCCGGCAAGCTTGCCGGGTCCGCCAAGGGCGGAATCCCCGCCAAGACACCCCCGCTCCACCGCACGGCGACGCAAGTCAATTATCAATGCATGGGGATCGAGCCCCCGAGTGATTAAGTGGCCTCTGCTAAGCACGTGGCGGCCCATTGGAAGACAAGATTTATCCAAGTGACACCCATCCAGAAGCGTGTCAAGATGATAAGCAAGAGATGGTTAAGTGGTTCGGCGGGCCTGTCGGGCTTCGTCCTCTGCTTGACACCTAGCAATGCATTTAATGCACTTTTTCCTAACTGCTAGAGTTAGGTATGATAGCACTGTTGGCTATCTAATCAGTAGATAAAGACTATTTTGCCATTGTGGTTACCCCTTAAGCTATAAAAGGAGGTCCAAGGCGACCTAGCAAAGGATTCAGACCCTCACACACTTGTACGCACGTAGTTGCACTCCCCATGGCTTCCTTGCCGGGCTTGAGCGTTGTGTGCTTGTTGTGTTCTTCCACTTAATCCACCAAAAAGCAGGAGTAGGGTTTTACGCTATCCAGCGGCCCGAACCTGGGTAAAAACCACGAGTGTCACCGTCGTCGTGTTGTTTCATGGCTTCTGCTCTTTGTGCAACCTAATTCCCCCTTGCCGAACCACAAAGGGGCTCATGGCCCCATAGGTGATCGTGATCCACCACGACATCTTTGGCGTGCCAGGTAGGGGGGGTCGCTTGTGCAAACCTGAAGTTGTAAACAATGCGTCGAGCTCCATCATCGATCATCATCATCATCACCCTTGTGCATGGTGCCCAAGAAGAAGTCTGGCGCGACCGCACACCCTTCCACTTCGAAAGCCCCCCCTCTCACGTGGCCGCAGATGTCGCTGGCCCTGCGACGGTGTTAGAAGATGCGGGTACCACAGGAGACGCGACCGGCGCAGGCGGCGCTGCCGTTGTGTCCCCCGTGGACGAAGCTGGAGCGGGAGGCGCCGGAGGAGGGCGGCATCAGCGAAGTTCTGACGGACATGACCCACAAGCCGCGGGTGGGGAAGGCATTCAGTCTCCACCACCCGCCGCACCAACGGGCACAGCCGCGGCGATGACGCCCGCTCTGGTGCGAGTCGTGACTCTCTGGCCGCGCCTGTTACAAGCGCGACCACTGGGCGCTCACCTTGCCCAGAACAAGGCGCGCAAGCTGAAGCGCCGAACGGGGTCACCGATTCCCAAGCGCAGCCCGCTCATCGACAAACCGCCCTGGCAACCGATCCGCGGCGGCGTGATCGCGGTGATGCCCCTGCTGGTACCACCAGGAGTCGAGCAACGTCACGGTCTACCGCGTCAGCTATGCCAAGCACAGCTACGGAAACCATGGCACGGGCCGAACTTCCACTAAGATTTCTACCAATGGCTGATCATATGGATGAGTGGAGGGCCACCATCCAGAGCTTGATCGGCTTTGCTGAGGCTGGAGGATCGTGGCGGGCGGAGACATCACGGTGCCCGCAGGCGACGACAGCAGTTCGAGCTGCTGACCGATTCGAGGGGGCCGTACTAATGGTGTAGTCCCCTCTACGACAGCAAGCCCAGAGGCAGCAACCAGGGCAACATGCCCCCGAGCCCGACGAAGCTTCGATGGCCTTGTCTGATCCACGAGCCCGTCGAGATCAGCGACAGGCCTTGGAAGATCGGCTGAGGGAAGATGCGCGTGTCACTATAAAGCGGCGCCGGGAGATCCACCGCCAATCCGACAGGTGCAATGGCCCAGACGTCGATGAACCCGCACCCTGTGAGGGCGAGTACTTGCCTTTCGAGGTTGGGTGCCCTGCCTTCACTTGTGAGCTACGGCAAGTCCGTTGGCCATCTGCCCGCATTTTCAAACCAGAACTACCAGAGAAGTATGATGGAAAGCTGAACCCTGCAGAGTTCTTGAGCATCTACATGATTGCCGTTCAAGCCGTCGGGGGCAGGGAAGAGAAAGTGTTTGCTAACTACTTCCCTTTGGCGCTCAAGTCAAATGTGAGGTCATGGCTGATGCACCTACTGGAGAACTGCATATCATCATGGGCTGACCTGTGCAATGAGTTTGTTGGCGCCTTCACGGGCGGCCATCAAGAGCCAGGACGCCCCAGCGATCTGCAAGTCCTTCCACAGAAGGAAGGGAGAGCTTGCGAAAGTATATGCAGAGATTCAGTCGAGTGCACCGCAACATTCCAGAGATACACCCAGCAGCGGTGATTGCCACGTTTCACTCCAACGTGCGCAACAGAAGGATACGTTCTAAGATGAACGTCCGGCTACCCAAAACCGTCAATGAGTTGTACACCTTGGCGGATAAGTGTGCTCGTGCTGAAAAAGGTAGGCGACTTCCTGGAGAGGAGGAAGGAGCAGAAGTTGATTCGGATGACGATGATGAGGCCACTTGCTCAAAGAAGAAGGGGCGAAAGTGCAACAAGAAGCGCAAGGAAAAGACAGTATTGGCCGTCGAGGGTTCTGGCAACCCTAGTACCGGCAAGAAAGCCAAAACCGAAGCCCCTGGCAAGCTGCTGTGTGCGCTGACTGCCGGGAGGCTACGGCAGCGGAGAAAGCTGGGAAATCTGATGGGCCTTACTGCAAAATCCACTGCACCAAAGGTCGTCATCTCCAAGAGTGTCGTCAAGTTGAGCAGCTTGTCAAAAAGCAGAAAGCTGAATATGAGAAGCGTGACAAGGAGAGAGACCAAGAAGGTGCTGGCGGGAAGGGCCGTGGTGGCAGAGGAGGCCGCCGCGGCAAGATCCCTCAGCAAAAAGAGAAACCTGCTAGAGGCTGAGAAAAGAAGGAAGGTGATGGCGAAAGTGATGAAGGGGATGATGAGGAAACCAGTGAGGAAGAATTCCAGAAAGCAACTAAGGCCCTGTGCACTGATGGAGGTGCTTCCTTGCACTCCTCTCACCGCCAACTCAAGCAGTGGGCGTGAGAAGTCAATGCCATGGAGCCAGATGCGGATTCCCGGAAGCCACTCAAATGGTCCCGCACGCCTATCATCTTTGATGAAGAGGACCACCCCGACCGTACCACTGCAGTAGGGTGCTTGCCGTTGTTGGTCTCACCAACAATCCTCAACCTCAAAGTCACAAAGATGTTAGTTGACGGTGGGGCTGGGCTGAATTTAATCTCTCCTAAGGTGGTCAGCAAGTTACAAATATTAGATGAAGAGCTCAAGGTCACTGGCACGTTCCAAGGAATCAACCCCGGCAGGAGTCATCCTAAGGGGAAGATTACACTACTAGTGACGTTTGGCGGAGAACCAAATTACCGAACTGAGAAGGTTGTGTTTGACATTGTTGATCTTCCTCTCCCCTACAATGGGATCCTTGGGCGCCCAGGTTTGGCAAATATCATGGCAGCATCCCACTATGCTTACAATACCTTGAAGATGCCAGTGCAGATCGGTGTCATCTCTATCCCATTAGACAAGAAAGACGCAATCATATGCGTGGATAAGATGTACCCAGACGCGGTAGCTGCTGAAGCCGCTGAGGCTGCAGCTCCCGCCAAGGAAGCAGAAAAGGAAAAGAAGGCTAGCAGAGACGCCGACAAGGAATCCAGGAAGCGCACCTCTCCGGAGTGTGCTGCACCTGTTGATGACTTGCCGGAAAGTTCCACTAATAAGAGACCCAAGATTGCTACGCCTGCTGTGAAGAGGGTCCCGGCAAGGCAGGATGGCGCTGACGGTTGATAACCCACAAGTATAGGGAATCGCAACAGTTTTCGAGGGTAGAGTATTCAACCCAAATTTATTGATTTGACACAAGGGGAGCCAAAGAATATTTGCAAGTATTAGCAGCTGAGTTGTCAATTCAACCACACCTGGAGATTAATTATCTGCAGCAAAGTGAGCAGTAGCAAAGTAGTATGATAGTTTTGATAGTAGTAGCAACAATAATAGTAATGGTAACAGTATTAGCGATGATTTTGTAGCAAGTGAAACAATAACAGTAGCAGTAGTAACTTAGCAGGAACAATATAAGAGAAAATCGTAGGCATTGGATCGGTGAATTCGTTGGATGATATTCATCAAATAACAGTCATAACCTAGGGCGATACGGCACTAGCTCCAGTTCATAAATATAATGTAGGCATGTATTCCGTAAATAGTCATACATGCTTATGGAAAGAACTTGCATGACATCCTTTGTCCTACCCTCCCGTGGCAGCTGGGTCCATAAGGAAACTAAGGGATATTAAGGCCTCCTTTTAATAGAGAACCAGAACAAAGCATTAACACATAGTGAATACATGAACTCCTCAAAGTACGTTCATCACCGGAAAGTATCCCGACTATTGTCACTCCGGGGTTTGTGGATCATAACACGTAGTAGGTGACTATAACTTTCAAGATCGGATCTAGAACATAGATATAATGGTGATAACATAAATGGTTCAGATCTGAAATCATGGCACTCGGGCCCAAAGTGACAAGCATTAAGCATGGCAAAGTCATAGCAACATCAATCTCAGAACATAATGGATACTAGGGATCAAGCCCTAACAAAACTAACTCGATTACATGATGAATCTCATCCAACTCCTCACCGACCAGAGAGCCTACGAAGGAATTACTCACTCCCAGTGGGGAGCATCATGGAATTGGCAATGGAGAAGGGTTAGTGATGACGAAGATCAAAGATCCCCCACTCCAGAGCCCCAAACAGACTCCAAATCTGGCCTCCCGATGAAGAACAGGAGGCGGCGGCGGCTCCGTCTCGTGAAACACGATAATTCTTCCTCTCCTATTTTTTCCTCCGAAAATGTGAATTTATAGCGTCGGAGATAGGGTCAGCGGGGCCACCAGGTGGGGACAACCCACCTGGGCGCGCCAGGAGGGGGGCGCCCTGGTGGGTTGTGCCCACCCAGGGGCCCCCCTCAGGTGGTTCTTGGCTCCAGTAATTCTCTTTTATTATATAAAAATCCTTGCAAAGTTTCGTTCCAAATCATGCAAATTAGAGTCCAAAACAAGAGGAAAAGCGTTAGGAAAAGTAGATACAACGGAGACGTATCAACTCCCCCAAGCTTAAACCTTTGCTTGTCCTCAAGCAATTCAGTTGATAAACTGAAAGTGAAAAAGAAAAACTTTTATGAACTCTTTTGCTCTTGTTTACATAAATAAACTTAAGTAGCACCCAGGTTTTCAGCAAAGATGATGACTAACCATGCCAACAATAACTCTTAAAAATTACATTAACTCATATCAGTGACATAAACAACTAGCGAGCAATAATAAAGCATCTCAAATGGCAACACTTTGTCAAACAATCATGATACAATATGACAATAGTCGAATCTCACTAGCCCTTTTTGAGACCGCAAAACATAAATGCAGAGCACCTCCAAAGTTCAAGCAGCGACTAAACATTGTAATTCATGGTAGAGAAGATCCAGTCATGATGCACCCAACATTAGCTATACACAATGTATGAGGATGACAATAGTGCTCTCAGGTCTGGCTCTTATTTGAGAAGGTGATGACATAACATAAAAGTAAATAGATAGTCCCTTCGCAGAGGGAAGCAGTGATTTGCAGCGGTGCCAGAGCTCATATTTTTAAAAACAGAGATAAATGAAATTTTGAGAAGTGCACCCTTCCTGTTTACTTCGCGACCACTAGTTATCGGTATCTTCCATGCTAAACACATTAGTGGTGGTTCCTAAGTGATAAAAAGTAAAGGTTTACTCCCCCTCCACCAACAAACACACTCCACGGCTAACTGAATCCACGGGTACTGTCCATACCAACAACAATCCTAGGGGGAGTTTTGTTTAATTATTTGCAATTTTGAATTCGGGGCTGGGAATCCCTATTACCACCCCTCTCGTGCAAGGACGAGTGAATAAACACTCATCATGAGAATAACCCGCTTAGCATGGAAGATACTGACTACCTCCTGTCGCTCTATGAACAACCCAGACACACAAAAATGGATGTTTATTTGAAGTTTTTAGAGGTGGCACATGCAAATTTACTTGGAATGGCAGGGTAATACCGCATATAGGTAGGTATATGGTGGACTCATTTGGAATAACTTGGGTTTCAGGATTTTGATGCACAAGCAGTATTCCCGCTTAGTACAGGCGAAGGCTAGCAAATAGGTTGAGAAGCGGCCAGCTAGAGAGCGAAAACAATCATGAACATGCATTATGCATAAGTAACAATGGATACTAGCATGAGTAGGATATGAACACCATGAACATAAATATCATAGAGGCTATGTTGGTTTTGATTCAACTACATGCATGAACATGTGCCAAGTCAAGCCACTCGAACATTCGGAGGAGGATACCATATCATCATACCACATCACAATCATTTTAATGCATGTTAACATCCAAGATAAATCATTATCCACTCCTAGCTACTTAAGCATGGCATGAGAAACTATAATCTCTAATTGTCATTGCAAACATGTTTAATCATAATAGGCTGAATCATGGATACTAGGTTAAACATGTTTACAAAAAGCAGAACAAGTTGAGTTCATGCCCATTTCTCTCTGCCACAGCCAGTTCATCAAATATCGTCATTATTGCCTTTCACTTGCACGACCGAATGATATGGAAATAATAATAGTGCAAGAGTGCCGTGGACAAAGCTGGAATCTGCAAACATTTTATTCAAAGGAGAAGACAAGGTAATTTGGGCTCTTCGTTAGATCAGTAATAATGCAAATGAGAGCCACTCAACGTTTTCATCGTGGTTTTCTCCTTGGTATGACTCAATAAACGGAAAAGAAATTCAGAGAAACACACTGAAATATTTTTGGAGTTTTTAGTTTTTCTAGAAGAAAACAAATTAAAGAAGGGAAAAACAAAAAACGAGAAAAACTATTTACACGGGGAAACTCCCAACAAGCAAGAAGAAGAATCGAGAAATCTTTTTGGGTTTTCTTTTAATACTACAACTAATTTAAACTAGATAGAAAAACCGAAAAGAAGTAGGAAATATTTTTGGATTTTCTCAAAGTTTTTCAAACACACAAGAAGAAAGCGAGAAAAGAAATCTAGTATGGATAATACAATAAAAAAGTGTGGACACCGACAACTGGAATGAAATGTGTGATCATGAATGTAATATCGGTGGAAATATGTACTCCCCCAAGCTTAGGCTTTTGGCCTAACTTGGTAATCACCACTCGCGCTAGCCATCAGGTCCTATGTTGAAGTGCTATGGAGCGGGCACCTGAGCGTCCCACTCCTGAGGCTCCTCCTCTGCAACTGCCTGGGCATTCCGGTAGGCAATGATATCATCTGGCATGATCCTGTATCCTCTCCTGGCAATAGAATCAAATGAAGCAGGTGCAGGCAATGGAATAATATCACGAGTATTAATACTGAAAACCAGGTTGTAAGGAACATCAATAGTGGTGTTCTCGCCATCAATAAATTTATGAGCTGCCATAGCCCGGCGATCTAAATAAACTTTGGTTAGACGGTAATCATGCTGGCGAATCTGAATGTTAAAATGACTAGCTAAACGAGTCGCATAAATACCGCCATGAATTTTACCCTTAGTTCTGTTAAGGTGTAGGCGACGTGCAACAATAGCTCCCAGGCTATAAGTGTTATCACCGTAGAGTGCACGGCGTAAGACAACGAAATCTGGGGCACTAAGTGCACCAACCTTCTCTCTAGCAAGTAGACACTTCGCAATGAATAGAGTAAAATAATGCACTGAAGGAAACTGCAAGCTAGTGGCGGTGACACTCGACACCCCTCTCTCATCTCCCACTGACAGGGTGCGATAGAAATCCTCAAATTCTTCAGGCCTAGGCTCTCTTATTTGCCCGTCAGAAGGGATTAAGCATATATCACAAAATTCAGTAAGTGGTATCTGACGGGTTTCAGCATATAAATTAAACCGCACCTCAGGAGGGTTATTCCTACTTATGAAATGAAAACTTTGCACAAAGGAATTTTTAAGGAGATGATATTGTTCACACTCAGCTGCGATGAAGTCGGTGAGGCCAGCATTGACAGCAAATTGTGCGAACTCTTGACGGATTCCAGCTCCATCCATGAAGGGGTTGTGAGGCCATTCGCATGGCCGCACTTCCGCAATTTTCCGAGTTTGGAGGTCACGATCCGATGATTCTCCCACAACTCCCTTGGAGTTCTTCTTGGAAGCAAACTTCCTAAAGAAAATCATCTTATTCCTATGAACAAAATTCTGAAATTTTTAGTCCACAAAATTTTTGTCAATAAAACTTCACAAAATTTGTAGCAACTACTCATAGACATTCATAGAGGCTATATTGAGCATTCAAACTACTTAGAACTCTAAGAATTCAACATGCAAGCCGATCTACAACAGCACCAAGAGTAGCTTATTATTCAAAATATAAAAACACTAAAGCAAAAACTAATTTGACAAATGGGAGAGTCACATACCAAGTAGCAATTCCCCGAAATAGTTTCAAAAACGGAGCTTCGAGCAAAGATATCGAAATCCGCGGGTTTGAGAGCAAGAACACGAGAGAGAGAGCAATGTTGAATTTTTTTCTGGAGGTAGGTGGTGACATGGGATAAGGAGATAAGTGAGGGGGCCCACGTGGGGACCACAACCCAGCAGGGCGCGCCTGGGGTTGCTGGCGCGCCCAGGTGGGTTGTGCCCACCTGTTGCACTCCCCTCTGATGTTATTTGCACCAAAAATTCTTAAATATTCAGAAAAATTGTATTAAATTTTCAGGGCATTCTGAGAACTTTTATTTTTGGGTCATTTTTTATTGTACGAGAAAATCAGAAAACAGACAAAACAAGGCATTTTATTTTATTTAACCAAGAAAAACAGAGAATAAAAGTTGAGAGCAGAAGGTAGTGCCTACTAAATTCATCAACTTCATACCTCTCCAAAATGATCCATTAATAAGGTTGATCAAGTCTTATTAACAACCACTTTCGATTAGCATGAAACCGAAGAACTTTCGTAAACACTAAGTTACCTCAACGGGGATATGCATGTCCCCCACAATAAGCATTTCATATTTATTTTTGGTAGTAGGTAGAGGTAGTTGAAAACTTCCAATAGTGATTGTCGGAGATTTTTTAATAACATTAATACCATTCACTTGGAATTGTTTCTTCGGAAAGTGCATCGTATGCTCATTACCATTGATATGAAAAGTAACCTTGCTTTTATTGCAATCAATAGCAGCCCCTACAGTATTCAAGAAGGGTCTACCATGGATAATCGACATGATGTCATACTCAGGCATCTCAAGTATAACAAAGTCAGGCAAAATAGTAACATTAGCAACAACAACGGGCACATCCTCACAAATACCGATAGGTATGGCAGTTGATTTATCAGCCATTTGCAAAGATATTTCAGTAGGTGTGAGTTTATTCAAATCAAGTCTTTTATATAAAGAGAAAGGCATAACACTAACACCAGCTCCTAAATCATATAAAGCAGTTTTCACATAGTTTCTTTTTATGGAGCAAGGTATAGTTGGTATTCCAGGATCTCCAAGTTTTTTAGGTACTCAATCCTTAAAAGAATAATTAGCAAGCATGGTGGAGATTTCAGCTTCCGGTATTTTTCTCTTATTAGTGATGATGTCTTTCATGTACTTTGCATAAGGGCCCATTTTTAATATATCAGTCAAGCGAGTACGCAAAAAGACTGGCCTAAGCATTTCAGCAAAGCGTTCAAATTCTTCAACATCTTTCTTCTTAGTTGATTTAGGTGGAAAGGGCATGGGTTTTTGAACCCATGGTTCTCTTTCTTTACCATGTTTTCTAGCAACAAAGTCTCTTTTATCATATAATTTATTCTTGGGTTGTGGGTTATCAAGATCAATAGCTGGTTCTATCTCAACATCATTATCTGGTTGTTTATCATTGTCTGATTGAGTATCTTCATGAACATCATCATTATCTTTTTCATTATCACTAAGTGAATGCTCATTACCAGATTGAGTTTCAGCATCAGAGATAGAAACATCATTATCATTATCAGGAGGTTTTTCTATTTCAGGTTCACTAGAGGCATGTAAAGTCCTATCATTTTTCTTTTTCTTCTTCTTCTTAGAAGGACTAGGTGCATCAGTGTTAATTCTTTGAGAATCTTGTTCAATTCTTTTTGGGTGTCCTACAGGATAAAGTGGTTCCTGAGTCATTTTACCTCCTCTAGTTGCTACTCTAACAGCAAAGTCATTTATATTATTATTCATTTCATCTAGCAACTCTCTTTGAGATTTAGCAACTTTTTCTAATTGAGTTCGAACCATAGAGGCATGCTTTCCCACACCTCTAACATCATTGGTGATTCTAAATAACAAGTCACTCAAGCAAGCAATCATATCAGAATTATATTTCAATTGTTTCATAACATTTTCATTGAAGTGATCTTGCTTTCTAATGTAATTATCAAACTCATAAAGGCATTGACTAGGATGCATATTACCGGGATTATCTTTTTCACTGAATTTCCTTAAAGAATTTAGCTCTACCACGTTGGGTGGTGGTATGTCAAGTCCATGTATCTCTTCAATAGGAGGTAAATTTTTAACATCCTCTGCCTTAATACCTTTTTCCTTCATGGATTTCTTTGCCTCTTGCATATCTTCAGGACTGAGATATAAAATACCCCTCTTCTTTGGAGTTGGTTTATGCGGTGGTTCAGGAAGAGTCCAATCATTAAAAAAATTCAATATATTATTCAATAATTCCTCAACTTGTTCAACAGTTCGTTCCCTGATAACACAACCAACACAACTATCTAGGAAGTCGCTAGAAGCATCAGTTAGTCCATTATAGAAGATATCAAGTATTTCATTTTTCTTAAGAGGATGATCAGGCAAAGCATTTAGCAATTGGAGAAGCCTCCCCCAAGCCTGTGGGAGACTCTCTTCTTCAATTTGCACAAAGTTAAATATTTCCTGTAAGGCAACTTGTTTCTTATGAGCAGGAAAATATTTTTCAGAGAAGTAATAAATCATATCCTGGGGACTACGCACACAACCAGGAGCAAGAGTATTATACCAAGTCTTAGCATCACCCTTTAATGAGAGCAGAAATAATTTGAGAATATAATAGTAGCGAATCTTTTCATCATGAGCAAATAGGGTGGCTATATCATTTAATTTAGTGAGATGTGCCACAATAGTTTAAGTTTCATAACCATGGAAAGGATCAGATTCAACCAAAGTAATTAACTCTGGGTCGACAAATAATTCATAATCCTTATCATCAAGAAAGATAGGTGAAGTAGCAAACTTAGGATCACATTTCATTCAACATTCAAAGATTTCTCTTTCAGTTTGCATAATAATTTCTTGAGATCATCTCTATCATTGCAAGCAAGAAAATCTCTAGTTGTCTCCTCATCCATAACATAGCCTTCAGGTACCTTAGGCAATTCATATCTAGAAGAACTAGGTCTAATAGGTGTTTCAAGATTTTCAGTTTCAGGTACTTCATCAATTTTAGTATTCTCAAAAACTTTAGCTTTAGCAAGTTGTTCATCAAGAAAATCACCCAGTGGCACATCATCATCAAGCAAGGTACTAGCATCATCATGAGTAGCATTCATAGAAGTAGCATCATCAATAACTTGTGACATATCAGGATTAATAGCATGTGGTGGTGTTGCAAGTCTACTCAAAATAGAAGGTGAATCAAGTGCAGAGCTAGATGGTTGTTCCTTCCCTCCCCTTGTCTTAGAGGGAAAAATCTTAGTCTTTGTATCCTTCAGATTCTTCATAGTGATAAATTGATAATAATCCCAAGTGACTCAACAAATATAGCTATGCTCCCCGGCAACGGCACTAGAAAAAGGTCTTGATAACCCACAAGTATAGGGAATCGCAACAGTTTTCGAGGGTAGAGTATTCAACCCAAATTTATTGATTCGACACAAGGGGAGCCAAAGAATATTTGCAAGTATTAGCAGCTGAGTTGTCAATTCAACCACACCTGGAGATTAATTATCTGCAGCAAAGTGATAAGTAGCAAAGTAGTATGATAGTTTTGATAGTAGTAGCAAAAATAATAGTAACGGTAACAGTGATAGCGATGATTTTGTAGCAAGTGCAACAGTAACAGTAGCGGTAGTAACTTAGCAGGAACAATATAAGAGAAAATCGTAGGCATTGGATCGGTGAATTCGTTGGATGATATTCATCATATAACAGTTATAACCTAGGGCATTACGACACTAGCTCCAGTTCATAAATAGAATGTAGGCATGTATTCCGTAAATAGTCATACGTGCTTATGGAAAGAACTTGCATGACATCTTTTGTCCTACCCTCCCGTTGCAGCGGGTTCCATAAGGAAACTAAGGGATATTAAGGCCTCCTTTTAATAGAGAACCGGAACAAAGCATTAACACATAGTGAATACATGAACTCCTCAAAGTATGGTCATCACCGGAAAGTATCCCAACTATTGTCACTCCGGGGTTTGCGGATCATAACACGTAGTAGGTGACTATAACTTGCAAGATCGGATCTAGAACATAGATATAATGGTGATAACATAAACGGTTCAGATCTAAAATCATGGCACCCGGGCCCAAAGTGACAAGCATTAAGCATGGCAAAGTCATAGCAACATCAATCTCAGAACATAATGGATACTAGGGATCAAGCCCTAACAAAACTAACTCGATTACATGATGAATCTCATCCAACTCCTCACCGACCAGCGAGCCTACAAAGGAATTACTCACTCCCGGTGGGGAGCATCGTGGAATTGGCGATGGAGAAGGGTTGGTGATGACGAAGATCGAAGATCCCGCACTCCAAAGCCCCAAACGGACTCCAGATCTGGCCTCCCGATGAAGAACAGGAGGCGGCGACGGCTCCGTCTCATGAAACGCGATAATTCTTCCTCTCCTATTTTTTCTGCAAAAATGTGAATTTAAGTGTCGGAGATAGGGTCAGCGGGGCCACCAGGTGGGGACAACCCAGCTGGGCGCGCCAGGAGGGGGGCGCCCCCACCTAGGGCCCCCCCTTCGGTGGTTCTTGGCTCCAGTAATTCTCTTTTATTATATAAAAAATCCTCGCAAAGTTTCATTCCAATCCGAGAACTTTTATTTCTGCACAAAAAACAACACCATGGTAGTTCTGCTGAAAACAACGTCAGTCCGGGTTAGTTTCATCCAAATCATGCAAATTAGAGTCCAAAACAAGAGGAAAAGCATTAGGAAAAGTAGATACGACGGAGACATATCAATGACACGTTTACCATCAGCGCCGCCCTTAATGACAAATAGGAAAGCGCGCTCGTTGCCTTCCTGCGGGCGAATGTCAATGTGTTTGCTTGGCAACCATCTGACATCCCCGACATTCCCAGGGAGGTAATCAAGCACCACCTAGTTGTCTGCCCTCATGCTCGGCCCGTCAAGCAGAAGGTTAGGAAGCAACCTTTGGAGCGGCAACAATTTATTGCCGAGGAGATCAAGAAGCTTGAGGCAGCTGGTTTAGCCAGGGGAGTTTTGCATCCAACATGGTTAGCCAACCCAGTGGTAGTGCGCAAGGTGAATGGGAAATGGAGGCTTTGCATAGACTTCACAGATCTAAACAAGGCATGCCCAAAGGACCCATTTCCCTTGCCGCGCATTGATTAGATTGTGGACTCCCCTTATGGGTGTGATTTGCTTTCCTTTTTGGACGCATACTTTGGATACCATCAGATATTAATGTCCAAGGAAGACAAGGAGAAGACCGCTTTCATAACCCCCTGTGGCATGTACTGCTTCGTACGGATGCCCTTCGGGTTAAAGAGCGCTGGATTCACTTTTGCAAGGGTAGTGCAAATTGGGTTTGAGCCTTAGATGCACAGGAATATAGAAGCTTACGTGGATGATATAGTGGTCAAGACCAAGGACAGATCAACGCTCATTCAGGATTTGGAAGAAACCTTTGCAAACCTGCGCAAGATCAACTTGAAGTTGAACCCTAAGAAATGTGTGTTTGGCGTTCCCTCCGGCAAGCTACTTGGCTTCTATGTGTCTCACCGAGGGATAGTGGCCAACCCCGACAAGATCCAAGCAATCGAGCAGATATAAGCACCCAAGACCATCAAGGATGTGATGCGTTTAACTGGATGCTTTGCCGCGCTAAGTAGGTTCATTTCCAAGTTTGCCGAGCGTGCCATGCCATTCTTCAAGATCTTGAAGAAGGCAGGGCTAATGAAGTGGACCCCGGAGGCCGAAGCAGCGCTGCGGGACTTGAAAGCCTATCTTTCCTCTGCCTCCACTCTGGTTGCTCCCAAACCACAAGAGCCGTTGCTGCTATACCTAGTGGCGACTAATAAAGTTTTTAGTGCAGCACTAGTGGCACAACGGGAAGTAGACGAAGAAGCAGCCACAACTACGGTCCTCCCAGGAAAAGAAGCTGAACTGGCCGCGGCAAGGTTGGACACAGACCAAGTTGAGGAAGAATAGGTTGGCAAGATCAGTTCTGAAGTCGCGCCAAAGAAGAAACTGGTGTAGCGGCGAGTGTACTTTGTCAGCTCCCTGTTGTAGGGGGCTAGGTTGAGGTACTCTGGAGTGCAAAAGTTAATCTTCGGCCTTATCATGGCCTCAAGGAAGCTGCATCACTACTTCCAAGCCCACGAGATCACACTTGTCACTCGTGTTCCACTCCAACGCATACTGAGAAACCCTGAAGCCATCGGCAGAATAGTTGAATGGGCGCTAAAGTTATCAAGTTTTGGTCTGAAGTATGAGAGTACCTCAACCATTCAGAGCAGGGCATTGGCGGAGTTCATTGCAGAATGGACACCCACTCCAGATGAAGAGACACCAGAAATAGTTATCCCTGGCAAGAAGGCGCCTCAGGAGTGGATCATGTATTTTGACGGTACCTTCTTGTTACAAGGCGCAGGGGCTGGCGTGCTTCCTGTTGCGCCCACTGGAGAACACCTCAAGTATGTGGTCCAAATGCACTTCCCCCGGGAGGAAGCTACCAATAACACTTAAGAATTTGAGGGGCTCCTTGCCGGGCTCAGAATTGCAATAGAATTGGGAATCAAGAAGTTGATCATCCGCGGAGACTCGTAGCTGGTAGTGAGACAAGTAAACAAGGATTACCAAAGCCTGTTGATGGAAGCGTATGTTGAGGAAGTGAGGAAGCTGTAGGAGCATTTTGATGGATTGCAAACAGAACACGTTCCACGTGCGGAAAACAGCATTGCTGATCATCTTTCAAAGTGTGCTGCGCAAAAGCTTCCTGTGGAACCAGGGACTTTTGTTCTCCACCTAATTCAACCCTCAGTATCCCCGACAACGATGGCCAGGAATAGGAGGAAGTTGGACTCCGGCATGCATTTCCCGGCAGGGCTCCCAGAGGTCCCCGGTAGAGAAGCTGCCGGGAATAACTCCACTTCACTTGGTGAGCAGCACCCTGATGTCTACTACACAACTAGTTCTTGTAGACTCGTGTTGGGCCTCCAAGCGCAGAGTTTTGTAGGACAGTAGCAAATTTCCCTCAAGTGGATGACCTAAGGTTTATCAATTCGTGGGAGTTGTAGGATGAAGATGGTCTCTCTCAAACAACCCTGCAACCAAATAATAAAAAGTCTCTTGTTTCCCCAACACACCCAATACAATGGCAAATTGTATAGGTGCACTAGTTCGGCGAAGAGATGGTGATAAAAGTGTAATATGGATGGTAGAAATATATTTTTGTAATAAAAAAATAGCAAGGTAGCAATTGGTAAAATGGAGCACAAACGGTATTGCAATGCTTGAAAACAAGGCCAAGGGTCCGTACTTTCGCTAGTGCAATCTCTCAACAATGCTAATATAATTGGATCATATAACCATCCCTCAACGTGCGATGAAGAATCACTCCAAAGTTCCTATCTAGCGGAGAACATCAGAAGAAATTGTTTGTAGGGTACGAAACCACCTCAAAGCTATTCTTTCCGATCAATCTATCCAAGAGTTCGTACTAAAATAACACCAAGCTATTCTTTCCGATCGATCTAACCAAGAGTTCGTACTAAAATAACACCATATGATACACATCAACCAACTCTAATGTCACCTAGATACTCCAATGTCACCGCGAGTATCCGTGAGTTGATTATGCGATATGCATCAAACAATTTCAGATTCATAATACTCAATCCAACACAAAGAACCTCAAAGAGTGCCCCAAGATTTCTACCGGAGAAACAAGGACGAAAACATGCATCAACCCCTATGCATAGATTACCCCAATGTCACCTCGGGAATCCGCGAGTTGAGTGCCAAGACATAGATCAAGTACTCTCAAATCCATAAAAGTATTCAATCCGATAAAAGGAAATCTCAAAGGGAAAACTCAATTCATCACAACAAGATAGAGAGGGAAAACAACATATGATCCAACTATATTAACAAAGCGCGCGATACATCAAGATCGTGACATCTCAAGAACACGAGAGAGAGAGATTAAACACATAGCTACTGGTACAAACCCTCAGCCCCGAGGGTGTACTACTCCCTCTTCATCATCTTGGCCACCGGGATGATGAAGATGGCCACCGGTGATGATTTCCCCCTCCGGTAGGGTGCCGGAACGGGGTCTAGATTGGTTTTTCATGGCTACAGAGGCTTGCGGCGGCGGAACTTCTGATCTAGGGTTACTCTGAGGGTTTTCGGAATATTTGGCAATTTATAGGGCGAAGAGGCGGTGCGGGAGGCCACCGAGGTGGGCACAACCCACCGGGGCACGCCTGGGGGCCCAGGCGCGCCCTGGTGGGTTGTGCCCCCCTCGGGGCACCCCCCAGGTGCTGCTCTGGCCCATTGGATGTCTTCTGGTCCATAAAAAATCCACAAAAAGTTTCACGGTGTTTGGACTCCATTTGGTATTGATTTCCTGCGATGCAAAAAACAAGCAAAAAACAGCAACTGGCACTAGGCACTGTGCAAATAGGTTAGTCCCAAAAAATGATATAAAGTTGCTATAAAATGATTGTAAAACATCCAAGAATGATAATATAGCAGCATGAATACTTCATAAATTATAGATACGTTGGCGATGTATCAGCATCCCCAAGCTTAATTCCTACTCGTCCTTGAGCAGGTAAATGATAAAAGAAATAATTTATGAATTGTGAATGCTAGCAAAGTGCATAAGTTTGATGAATAGTAATTTAAATCACTTTTCCTAGCATCATAACAGCAACTCTTTCTCATAAAACTCATCATGTTAAAGTAGTAACCAATTCACATGTTAAGGTTCAAACAATGAATTCTCTTGAAACTCAACAACCTATATTCTTAGTCACCAAACAATTGCAATTCAACTTGTTCAATAGAATCTAAGTAAGAGCTCCACATACTCAACCATCATATAGTCTTCTATGATTGCTAACACTCACCGCATACACATGAGCAAAATGTTTCAACCGGACACATAGAAAGATAGGGGCTAATAATTTCGCCTCCCAACGTATTCACCTCAAGGGTGATGTCAACAATTATAACTCATGCTACCCATATCCAACTGGATATATGTGCTTAGATCTTTCCTCACCACATGATGCTTGCCAAAAGAGAAAAATAAAAAGGAAAAGAGAGAAAAACTTTGACTCTTGCATGAAATTAAATACATAAAAGTAAAAAGGTAGGCCCTTCGCAGAGGGAAGCAGAGGTTGCCATGCGCTTTTTGTTTGTATGCTCAATCCCTTAGTGCAAAAGAACGTCATGTTATATTGCCCCTTATGATAGCAACCTTTATTATGCAGTCTGTCGCTTTTATTCTTTGCCATCACAAGTTCGTACAACGCTCAATTTTCTCTTACACTAAATGATCTAACACTTTTAGAAGCAATTTCTATTGTCTTATTGCACCGATGACAACTTACTTGAAGGATCTTACTCAATCCTTAGGTAGGTATGGTGGACTCTTGAAAATAAGATTTGGGTTTAAGGGTTTTTGGATGCACAAGTAGTATCTCTACTTGGTGCGTAATTTTTGGCTAGCAAAGATGGGGGGCAAGCACCACATGTTGAAGGATCTATGACAATATAACTTCTATGTGAATATGAACAAACATAAATCATTATGTTGTATTCCTTGTCCAACTTCAACAATTTTGGCATATAATATTTTGATGGGGGCTCACAATCACAAAAGATTTCCAAGATAGTGTATTTGCATGTGAAAGTTCTCTTCCTTATAGTAATCATTCATGAATTGCTTGTATGACCAATATTGTGATTGTCAAGCTTTAAAAGATTTCACTTTCTAAACCCAATGTGAAGCTACCACTGGGCATGATATGAACATATAATTTCAACTTCATGATATTCAATTCATTCAACAATTTACTCATAGGATATAAGTGAAGCAGAAGAGTGAATGACAAACTACTCCAAAAAGATATAAGTGAAGATCAAGCGAGTAGTTAAGTAAAGGGGTAGCTAATTGAGGACTCTCTCTTTTATAAAAACTTTCAGATCTAAGTATTTTATTAAAATAGCAAGTAAAACAAAACAAAATGACATTCCAAGAATAGCACAACTCAAGTGAAGAAGCAAAAACTTAGGCTCAACCGATACTAACCGATAATTGTTGATGAAGAAAGGTGGGATGCCTACCGTTGCATCCCCAAGCTTAGATGATTGAGACTTCTTGCAATATTATCTTGGGGTGCCTTGGGCATCCCCAAGCTTGAGCTTTTGCGTCTCCTTAATTCCTTTTATATCACGGTTTTCCTAAATCTTACAAACTTCATACACACAAAACTCAACAAGAACTCGTGAGATAAGTTAGTATAAACCAATGCAAAAACATTATCATTCTCTACTGTAGCAAATCACTAAAATTATTATTCGACATTGCATACTAAATGCCTCTGCATATTTAATACTCCTATCCTCAAATAGAATCATTAAACAAGCAAACATATGCAAACAATGCGAACATAACAGCAATCTGTCTAAACAGGACAGTCTGTAAAGAGTGGAATTGTACTCATACTTCCCTAACTCCAAAAATTCTGAAAATTTACCACACTGTATAAAATTTATCAGATATTATAGTACAAAAAGTATCAACATTTTATCACATTCTCACTTTTCTGGAGAATTATTTCAACAGCGATAAACTTTCTGTTTTGAAACAGCAACTCATATATTTGCAAAATAAGCATGGCAAAGGTTATACTTGACATTTTTATTGAAATAAAAGATGCAAAACATTATTATAAATAACAGAAAGCAAATCCTAATAATAAAATGATGCTCCAAGCAAAACACATATCATGTGACGAATAAAAATGTAGCTCCAAGTGAGGTTACCGATAATGTTGGAGACGAAAGAGGGGATGCCTTCTGGGGCATCCCCAAGCTTAGTTGCTTGGATCTTCCTTGAATATTACCTTGGGGTGCCTTGGGCATCCCCAAGCTTAGGGTCTTGTCACTCCTTATTCTCCTCATATCGACATCTCACCCAAAACTTGAAAACTTCAATCACACAAAACTTAAGGGAACTTTGTGAGATAGGTTAGTGTGATAAAGAGCAAACCATTTCACTTTGGTACTGTCAAAGACAAGATTCATAATTGTTTCCACACAATGACTACTGTAGCATATCATTTCCACAATTTATATTGAGCAATATAAGCCATAGAAACTAGAAAACAAGCAAACTATGCATTGAAAACAGAATCTGTCAAGAACAAAACAGTCTGTAGTAATCTGTACTCCAACCATACTTATGCTACTCCAAAAATTCTGAAAAATTAGGAAAACATAGAAAATTTGTATACCCATCAACTTTAAAATTTCAGAATTTTTCCACATTCCAGTAAAAGACAGGAATTTCTGCATTGGACGCAAAAGTTTTTGTTTTTGCACAGAATCAAGTCAACTATCATCCACACTATCCCAAATGCTTTACTTGGCACTTTATTGAAACAAAAGCTATAAAACAAGATCACTACAATATCCTAACCATGTGAACACACAAAAACAGTAGGTAAAAGTGTTGGGTTGTCTCCCAACAAGCGCTTTTCTTTAATGCCTTTTGGCTAGGCATGATGATTTCAATGATGCTCACATAAAAGTAAAGAATTGAAACATAACAGGAGCATCATGAAGCATATGACTAGCACATTTAAGTCTAACCCACTTCCTATGAATAGGGATTTTGTGATCAAACAACTTATGGCAACAAGAATCAACTAGCATAGGAAGGCAAAACGAGCAAAACTTCAAGATTTTCAACACATAGAGAGGAAACTTGATATTATTGCAATATGTAAAAGCATATGTTCCCCTCTCACAATAATTTTTAGTAGCATCATGAGTGAATTCAACAATATAACTATCACAAAAAGCATTCTTTTCATGATGCATAAGCATAGAAATTTTCTTACTCTCCACATAAGCAAATGTATTCTCATCAATAGTAGTGGGAGCAAACTCAACAAAATAACTATCATGTGATTGAAAATTAAAATCATGATGACAAGTTTCATGGTTATCATTATTAAATATAGCATACATGTCATCACCATAATTATCATAGATAGGAGGCATGCTTTCATCATAATAAATTTTCTCATCAAAACTTGGGGGACTAAAAATATCATCTTCATCAAACATAGCATCCCCAAGCTTGTAGCTTTGCATATCATTAGCATCATGGATATTCAAAGAATTCATACTAGCAACATTGCAATCATGCTCATTCAAGGATTTTTTGTCAAACATTTTATAGAATTCTTCCTCTATCAATTGAGCACAATCTTCCTTTCCATCATTTTCACGAAAGACATTATAAAGATGAACAATATGATGCAACCTCAATTCCATTTTTTTGTAGATTTCTTTTTATAAACCAAACTAGTGATAAAAAAAGAAACTAAAAGATTCAATTGCAAGATCTAAAGATAAACCTTCAAGCACTCACCTCCCCGGCAACGGCGCCAGAAAAGAGCTTGATGTCTACCACACAACTTGTTCTTGTAGACTCGTGTTGGGCCTCCAAGCGCAGAGTTTTGTAGGACAGTAGCAAATTTCCCTCAAGTGGATGACCTAAGGTTTATCAATCCGTGGGAGGTGCAGGATGAAGATGGTCTCTCTCAAACAACCCTGCAACCAAATAATAAAAAGTCTCTTGTGTCCCCAACACACCCAATACAATGGCAAATTGTATAGGTGCACTAGTTCAGCGAGGCGATGGTGATAAAAGTGTAATATGGATGGTAGAAATATATTTTTGTAATAAAAAAATAGCAAGGTAGCAATTGGTAAAATGGAACACAAACGGTGTTGCAATGCTTGAAAACAAGGTCTAGGGTCCATACTTTCGCTGGTGCAATCTCTCAACAATGCTAATATAATTGGATCAAATAACCATCCCTCAACGTGCGATGAAGAATCACTCCAAAGTTCCTATCTAGCGGAGAACATAAGAAGAAATTGTTTGTAGGTTACAAAACCACCTCAAAGCTATTCTTTCTGATCAATCTATCCTAGAGTTCGTACTAAAATAACACCAATCTATTCTTTCCGATCGATCTAACCAAGAGTTCGTACTAAAATAACACCATATGATACACGTCAACCAACTCTAATGTCACCTAGATACTCCAATGTCACCGCGAGTATCCGTGAGTTGATTATGCGATATGCATCAAACAATTTCAGATTCATAATACTCAATCCAACACAAAGAACCTCAAAGAGTGCCCCAAGATTTCTACCGGAGAAACAAAGACGAAAACATGCATCAACCCCTATGCATAGATTAGCCCAATGTCACCTCGGGAATCTGCGAGTTGAGTGCCAAGACATAGATCAAGTGCTCTCAAATCCATAAAAGTATTCAATCCGATAAAAGGAAATCTCAAAGGGAAAACTCAATTCATCACAACAACATAGAGAGGGGAAAACACCATATGATCCAACTATATTAACAAAGCCCGTGATACATCAAGATCGTGACATCTCAAGAACACGAGAGAGAGAGATTAAACACATAGCTACTGGTACAAACCCTCAGCCTCGAGGGTGGACTACTCCCTCCTCATCATGGTGGCCGCCGGGATGATGAAGATGGCCACCGGTGATGATTTCCCCCTCCGGCAGGGTGCCGAAACGGGGTCTAGATTGGTTTTTCGTGGCTACAGAGGCTTGCGGTGGCAGAACTTCTAATCTAGGGTTACTCCGAGGGTTTTTGGAATATTTGGCAATTTATAGGGCGAAGAGGCGGTGCGGGAGGCCACCGAGGTGGGCACAACCCACCGGGGCGTGCCTGGGGGCCCAGGCGCGCCCTGGTGGGTTGTGCCCCCCTCGGGGCACTCCCCAGGTGCTGCTCTGGCCCATTGGATATCTTCTGGTCCATAAAAAATCCACAAAAAGTTTCGCGGTGTTTGGACTCCGTTTGGTATTGATTTCCTGCGATGCAAAAAACAAGCAAAAAACAACAACTGGCACTGGGCACTATGTCAATAGGTTAGTCCCAAAAAATGATATAAAGTTGCTATAAAATGATTGTAAAACATCCAAGAATGATAATATAGCAGCATGAATACTTCATAAATTATAGATACGTTGGAGACGTATCACACCCTCCCGCCGAACTGCAAGTTCTTGTGTCGTGGGAAACCATGGCCACCTATGGGGCCATCAGCCCCTTTTGGTTCGGCAGGGGGGATGAGCACATTGCACAAAGAGTGGAGGACCATAGCGCAGCATGACAGAGATCACACGGCAGTTTTACCCAGGTTCGAGCCGCCGCGAGGCGTAAAACCCTACTCCTGCTTTGGTGGATTCATGGTGGATTGTGGTGGAAACGCAGCGCTCTTACCCGGCATGGTCGCCTCGGGGCGAGAGCAGCTACGCGCGTACGAGTGTACAAGGTTCCGAACCCTTTCTATGGTTGCCATGGCCCTCCTTTTATAGATCAAGGGGTTACCACAGTGGCAAATTAGTCATTGTGTACTGATTAGATAGCAAACAGTGCTATCACACCTAACTCTGCAGGCAGAGCAGAGCGCATTAAATGCGCCGCTTAGTGTCACATCGTAGCCTGCCCGGTAAGCCTTGCCGGGCTGCTCGGCCACCTTCTTGCCTGTCTGCCTGACACGTCTCTGGACGGGTGTCATTTGGAGGTGGTTTCCTCTGGAAATGGCTGCCATGTGTCGAATAACAACCACTTAGTCACTTGGGGGCTTGACATCGCACCGATCGATGACTTGCGTCATTGTGAGGTGGAGCGGTGAAGCCTTGGCGGGGTAGTTTGCCTTGGTAGCGCCTGGCAGGCCTGCCGGGACGGACTTGAGGCTTGTCTTTGGGGCCACCTCATCCTTGCTAGGCTCGCCTACCCGGCAAGGGAGGTTTCTCTTTAGTGGTGTCTTGCTCATTCAACTTGTCTTGGTCTTCTTACTCCGCCCTTTGATTTCTCAAAGAGCCATCTCTCCTTGCTTGGTCTGGACTTGGATGTTGCAACCTTGCTCTTTTAGGCCTGTGCATGGTCTGGGCAACAGGCCCAGTGTTTGTTGCACCGACAGGAGCCCCCGGGCCTGGCCCGAACGCGCTGCCGGGCGTCGTCGGGGTAGGCCCTATCCAGTGCATAGGCAAGAGGGTAGCAACTGCTTGTCCTTTGAGATCTTCTTTGCTTCTTCATTAACCTGAGTCCAGGTCAGTTTCCGTTTCTTCCGCACATCATGTGACGCCAATCGTGGGTGGGCCATCCTTGTAATGGCCCGTGAATGACTTTAACGCACGGGCGAGTAACTGCCAATTCACTCTTCCCACCACGCCCTTATCCTTGGCCATGTATGCAGCATGCATCGAGTGGGGTAGGTAACGGAGGCGCGTGGTGCGGGAGAGCGTCAAGGCAGGGGCCCGGTCTTCTTGGGTTGGCAGAGAGGGACGGTGGTTACCCACCGACGGAACAACCGCCCAGCCCCCAGCCCGTCTATAAAAAGGGGGCGGGGGAAGCAGAAGTGCTCATCCACGCATCTCTTCTGGCCATTTCCTTTCCTCTTTCAGTAATGATGAGAGGGAGAGACCGGGGTCAGGCCCCGGGCTCGGGCTTGGGGTTGATGACGCCGAAAGCTGGTGTAGGTGCCTTGGGAGTGAGTCTAGTCCGGGGCCGAAATGGATGTGGCGGTCGAGCCACTCGTAGCGCAGGAGGCACAAAGTTTTTCCACTATGGTGGAATGCTTGTCTCTTCTGCTTGGGTCGGCCGTCTGGCAGGGAGCACTAGACCTTGCCGTGAACTGTTGCGGCTCCCTGCTCCGACACCGGAGCTCTCAGGGCTTCCGGCATCTGTCTGGGGTGCGGCGCTCGTGTCCCTTGGTAATCCCAATACTGCCCCCTTTGGTGGAGTCGGGGCGAATGTCGAAGACGGCGGCATCTTCCTGCCCTCTAAGGTGGGGAGTGATGCTCCTCGCGCGTCTCGGACGCCGTCATCGCCCGCGGCTTCTCCGGGGAGGCAACTGCTCGAGGAGCTGGTGCCCCCCTGGAGTGGTGGTGATGAAGAAAGAACGAGGGAAGACGCAGAAGGCGGGTGGCAGGGCGTCAGGTCGGAGTACGATGGCACCGACGCCTTTGTCTCGTATTGCCGACCTGCTGCCTCGTCTTTCTGTTCTTCCCCTCCCTCCCCGGCACCATCATTACTGACCTCTCGGTTACCGAGGAGGGGGCCGCTCTCTTGGTGCCTTCGCCTCCTCCAGCAGTCTTCCAGTTGAGCTCCGGTGGTTCTCCCCGCCGGTGCTTTTTGCTGGAGCTTCTAGTTGGTCCTGGAGGTGGTGACCAGGACACTGCCGAGCTGCTCCTTCTGCCCCTCTCCTTTGCAGCCTCGCCACTCTCGATCTTGTCAGGATGCACCCGGCAGGTCCTGACGAGGTCGAGTGGGGCGTCTTGCTCAGGCACTCTTTTTGCCCTTTTTCTCTTCCACCGCAGTGCCTAGGAGGAGGGGGACAAGAAAGGGATTACGGGACACTTATATTTTTTTAATCTAAAACATGTAGGCATTTGCCAAACTTTAGTCTAAATAATGTAGTCTTCTTTATCCTTGTTGGTGTTCTGTAAGATCTGTAGATCTTTATCTGCATATTAATGAAAAAGACAAGCTTTGCCGGGTACTTGTGCATGCATCATACTCATGCAGAGGCGAAATGCCTCTATACGTTCAAGCAAACAAGTTATCTATGGCATGCTATCCTGCCGGTACCCTCGAATTGTTGTCGTGGAGCTAAGCCTGTCGGGCACAAATCGTAAGGAGGGACCAGCCCCCCGCCAAGCCTTCTCCGTCAAAGGCCACTGCGACCATCCTGACCGAAGCAACGTTCGAGTCAATGGATGGAAGCACCTAAGTTTCGAAGGTGACGAGGTTTTCATACGCACAAGTTTCTACTTACAGAACACGTAAGGATAAGAAGAGAACTTATCTGTTTGGCTTGCCAAGGATCGTCACGTAGGCTCGTCTTCATTTCTTCTTTTCGGGACCGAGTCCACAGCAAGAACCCTGCAACTTAACGGAGATGAAAATGATGCCATATGCGACCTCATCTACATGATCATGCTATGCTCATGATATGCTTATGCATGCATGCAAGTTTTGGGGGGCCCCCAGCGCTTCGTTTATTTCTGTTGCCCAGGGTCTGCGCCCGGCTTTGCACAAGGGGTTACATGCAACAACGACAAGGCCTGTACAAAAGGGTGGCTACCGGGCAGGGCCCGACAGCTGCGCCTTACGGGTAGAACTTATGGAGATGCTCAATGTTCCATGAGTTTTGCAACCGAATGCCATCTCCGGTCTCCAGACGGACTGCGCCAGGTCTGGTGACTCGTACTACCCGGTAAGGGCCTTCCCACTTCGGCGTCAACTTGTTCGTACCCTTGGTGGACTGAACACGCCTAAGGACAAGGTCGCCTTCCTCAAAACCCCGGGCACGAACCCTGCGGCTGTGATAGCAACACAGGGCTTGCTGATAGTGTGCAGCACGCGTAGCGGCCCAGAGACGGTTCTCCTCAAGTAGCACAACGTCGTCAGGCCGGTGCTGTTCCTGCGCTACTTCATCGTAGGCAAGCACTCGAGGAGACCCAAATATGAGTTTCGTGGGGATAATTGCTTCTGCCCCATAGACTAGGGAGAAGGGAGTCTGCCCGGTAGCTCGATTTGGTGTCGTTCTGAGGGACCAAAGAATCATCGGCAGCTCGTTGATCCATCTCCTGCCACACTTCTGCAGTCTATCAAAGGTTCTTGTCTTGAGACCTCGCAGAACTTCAGTGTTCGCCCTCTCAGCTTGTCCGTTGCTTCTGGGATGGGTGACAGAGGAAAATGAGATCTTGCTTCCGAGGGCATGAACATATTGCATGAAGGCGCGGCTCATAAATTGGGTGCCATTGTCAGTGATGATCCGAGCAGGGACTCCGAAGCGGCACACCAATCCTTTCAAGAAGTTGATAGCTGACTGAGCGATCACCTTTCTCACGGGCTCCACCTCTGGCCACTTTGTGAACTTGTCGAGAGCAACGAACAAGAACTCAAAGCCCCCGGCAGCGCGGGGGAAGGGGCCCAAGATATCGAGCCCCCAGACCGAGAAGGGCCATGATAAAGGGATCGTCTGAAGAGCTTGGGCAGGCTGATGAATGTTCTTGGAATGGAACTGGCAGGCTTCACATTTGGTGACGAGCTCAACTTCATCTTGGAGGGCTGTGGGCCAATAGAAACCTTGCCGAAAGGCTTTTCCAACTAGAACCCTTGATCCAATGTGTGAGCTGCACATACCTTTGTGTACCTCTGCCAACAGTCCCTTTCCTTCCTCCCGGTAAATGCACTTCAATTTCACATCATTGGGCCTCCTTTTGTATAGTGTGTCGTCGACAAACTGATACATACTGGCCCTCCGGGCTACTCTTTCAGCTTCTTCTTGCTCTTCGAGGAGTTCTCCAGTTTGGAGGAAATGGAGTATGTGTCGTGACCAAGTTGGGGCCAGGGGCTCGGCAACAAGGACCATCAACACCTCCTCATTCGCAGGAGTGCAGTTCTCGACCGCAGGGACCGGTGGTTTGGCGGGATGGTGCAGCTCACTGATCGAAGGGGAGTTGTTCCTGCCAAGCTCTCTGCTGGGAGCCTCGAGAGGCTCTGCCGGGTGAGGCTTGACGAAGTCCAGTTTCCTCATCTTTCCGGCCATCGTTGCCGGGGATACGGAGGGTTGAGTCAGATGGAGAACAAAAGTCCCTGGTTCCATAGAGATTTTTTGTGCAGCGCACTTTGACAGATGATCAGCAATGCTGTTTTCCGCACGGGGCATGTGCTCTGTTTGTAATCCGTCAAAGCGCTCCTCCAACTTTCTCACTTCCTCGACGTGTGCCTCCATCAATGGACTTTGGTAATTCTTGTTGACTTGTCTCACCACAAGTTGTGAATCTTCGCGGATGATCAGCTTCTTGATTCCCAGTTCTGTTGCAATCCTGAGCCCGGCAAGGATCCCTTCATACTCTGCAGTATTGTTGGTAGCCTTCTCCTAGGGAAAGTGCATCTAGACAACGTACTTAAGGTGCTCCCCAATGGGGGCAAAAAGAAGCATGCCAGCCCCTGCACCTTGTAGGGAGAAGGCCCCATCGAAATACATGATCCATTCTTGGGGCGCTTCCTTGCCTGGAATGACTGTCTCCAATACCACTTCATCAGGAGTTGGTGTCCATTCTGCAATGAACTCTGCTAGTGCTCTGCTCTGAATGGTTGACGTGCTTTCAAACTTCAAACCAAAGCTGGACAACTCCAAAGCCCATTCCACAATCCTGCCAGTGGCCTCGGGGTTTCGGAGTATGCGTTGCAAGGGGAAGCGGGTGACGACTATGATCTCATGGGCTTGGAAGTAGTGGCACAGTTTTCTTGAGACCATGATGACGCCAAAAATCAACTTTTGCATGCCAGAGTACCTCAATCTAGCTCCTTGTAACAGGGAGCTGACGAAGTACACTGGGCGCTGCACCAGTTTCTTCCTTGCCACAACCATAGAACCGCTTCTGCTGCTCTGCCTTTCTTTGCTCTGGACTGACTTTGGTCTTGCCGGGACGGGTTCGCTTTCCTCTTCAGGGGGAACAGTGGTTGCGGCTGCCGTGTCATCCACTTCCCGCTGCGCCACTAGTGCCGCACTAACCACTTGATTGGTTGCCGCTAAGTATAGCAGCAACGGCTCTTGTGGTTTAGGAGCGACCAAGGTGGGCACAGAGGAAAGATAGGTCTTTAAATCTTGTAGCGCAGCGTCTGCCTCCGGGGTCCACTCCATAGGTCCTGCCTTCTTCAAGATTTTGAAGAATGGCAAGGCGCATTCGGCAGACTTGGAAATGAACCTGCTCAGTGCCGCCACGCATCCTGTCAAACGCCTCACGTCCTTGACTGTCTTGGGTGCCTGAATCTGCTTGATAGCTTTGATCTTGTCGGGGTTGGCCTCTATCCCTTGATGAGACACAAAGAAACCAAGTAGCTTACCGGAGGGAACCCCAAACACACACTTCTCTGGGTTCAGCTTCAAGTTGATCCTACGTAGATTAGCAAAGGTTTCTTCCAAATCCTGGATGAGGGTTGATCTGTCATTGGTCTTGACCACAATATCATCCATGTAAGCTTCAATGTTTCTGTGCAGCTGGGACTCAAAGCCAATCTGTACTGCTCTCGCAAAGGTGGATTCGGTGCTGTTTAGCCCGAAGGGCATCCGTACAAAGCAGTACGTGCCACACGGAGTTATGAACGCGGTTTTCTCCTCGTCTTCCTTGGACATGAAGATCTGGTGGTATCTGGAGTAGGCATCCAGAAAGGAAAGCAGGTCACACCCGAAAGTGGAATCCACAATCTGGTCGATGCGCGGCAAGGGGAACAGGTCCTTCGGGCATGCCTTGTTCAGATCTGCAAAATCTATGCAAAGCCTCCATTTCCCATTCGCCTTGCGCACCACCACCGGATTTGCCAACCATGTGGGATGCAACACTCCCCTAACCAAACCAGTTGCTTCGAGCTTCTTGATCTCCTTGGCAATAAACTACTGCCGTTCCAAAGCTTGCTTCCGGACCTTCTGCTTGATGGGCCGGGCATGTGGGCAGACATCAAGGTGGTGCTCGATTACCTCCCTGGGAACACCGGGGATGTCAGATGGTTGCCAGGAAAACACATCGAAATTCGCCCACAGGAAGGCAATGAGCGCGCTTTCCTATTTGTCATCGAGGGTGGCACTGATAGTGAAGGTACCATCAGTGCCAGCCAGCCCTGCCGAGACCTTCTTCACAGCAGGCGCAACAGCTTTGGATCTCTTGCTATTGGAACTCTCCGGCAAGTCATCGACATGCGCAGCACACCCCGGAGAGGCATGCTTCCCGGATTCCTTGCTGGCGTCCTTGCTAGCTCTCTTCTTTTTCTTACTTTCCTTGGCGGGAGCAGTGGCTTCCGCGGCCTCTGCCGCAACTGCCTCCCGGTACATCTTGTCCATGCATATAACTGCGTCCTTCTGATCTGACGGAACGGAAATGACTCCTATCGGCCCTGGCATCTTCAAGGTGTTGTAGGCATAGTGGGATGCCGCCATGAACTTGGCCAGAGCTGGGCGACCAAGGATCCCATTGTACGGCAAGGGGAGGTCAACCACATCAAACACGATCTTCTCAGTCCGGTAGTTTAACTCCCCTCCGAACGTCACCGGCAGCGTGATCTTTCCCTTAGGACGACTCCTGCCGGGGTTGATCCCTTGGAACGTGCTAGTAAACTTGAGTTCCTCATCTGCTATCTGAAGCTTGCTGATGACCTTTGGAGATATCAGATTCAACCCGGCCCCACCATCAACCAGCATCTTTGTGACTTTGAGGTTACGTATTGTTGGCAAGACCAACAACGGCAAGCACCCTACCGTAGTGGTGCGGTCAGGGTGATCCTCATCGTCAAAGATGATGGGCATGCGAGACCACTTGAGCGGCTTCCGAGAATCTGCCGTTGGCTCCACGACATTGACTTCACGCACCCACTGTTTAAGTTGGCGGTGAGAGGAGTGCAGAGATGCATCCCCGTCAATGCACAGGGCGTCAGTGGCTTTCTGGAACTCCTGCTCGCTGGTTTCCTCTTCATCTCCTTCATCGCTCTCATCATGGCAATCCTCCTTCTTACGGCCTCTGGCGGGTTTACCTTGATTCTGAAGAGCCTTGCCGGGGTGACTTACTCCGCCGCCTCGGCCCTTCCCGCCAGCACCATCCTGGTTCTTCTCCTTATCATGCTTCTCATACTCAGCCCTCTGCCTCTTGACGAGCTGCTCAACCTGATGGCACTCCTGAAGGTCGTGGCCCTTGGTCATATGGATCTTGCAATATGGCCCCTCACCTTTCCCGGCCTTCTCGGTAGCCACAGCTGCCCGGCAGTCAGTGCACACGGCAATCTCCTTGCCGGGGGCTTCGGCCTTGGCCTTCTTGCCGGTACTAGGTGTGCTTGACCCTTCGACGGCCATCACAACTTTCTCCTAGCGTTTCTTGTTGCGCTTCTTGCTCTTCTTCTTCTGACTGATGGCGTCATCATCATCGTCCGAATCGATGTCGACGCCATCCTTTTCACCGGGAAGTCGCCTTCCCTCCTCTATGCGAGCACACTTATCCACCAGAGTGTATAACTCATTCACAGTCTTGGGCAGCCGCACGTTCATTTTGGAACGTATCCTGCAGTTGCGTACATTGGACTGGAATGCGGCTATCACAGCTGCCGGGTGGATATCAGGGATGTTCCTGTGCACTCGACTGAACCTTTGCATGTACTTCCGTAGACTTTCTCCTTCCTTATGTGGGAGGAGCTGGAGATCGCTGGGCCATCCTGGTTCTTGATGGCCACCCGTAAAGGCGCCAACAAACTCATGGCACAGGTCAGCCCAAGGTGAGATGGATTCCTCCGGCAGATGCATTATCCAAGACCTCACATTTGGCTTGAGTGCCAAAGGGAAGTAGTTGGCGAACACCTTCTCATCTCTTCCCCCGGCAGCCTGAACAGCGATGGTGTAAATGCTCAGGAACTCTACCGGGTTCAATCTCCCATCGTACTTTTCTGGTATCTCTGGCTTGAATGTGCGGGAAGATGGCCAACGGACTTGTCACAGCTCACGAGTGAAGGCGGGGCACCCAACCTCGAAAGGTAGGTACCCACCTTCACCGAGAGTGGGCTCATCGACGCCAGGGCCATTGCGCCTACCAGACTGGCGGAGGGTGTCACGGTGCCGCTCGATGGTGACGCGTGCGCCTTCCCCTCGCCTGTCCTCCTGGGCCTGCCGCTGGTCTCAACGGGCTCGAGGGCCGGACGAAGCCATCGAGACGTCGTCGGGTTCTTGATCGCGTGGCTCCGGCCATGGCCCCTGCGCAGGCTGCCGCGGAGGGGACTGCACCGTGTGGGTGGCCCCTTCGGCACGGCCAGCAGCGCGGGCCGTCGTCGTTGCCTGGGGAGGCCATGGCGGGCTAGCTCGCTGTGATCCTCCCACCTCGGCGAAACGAATTAGGCTTTGAATAGTGGCTCTCCACCCATCCATCTGATCGGCTGCCGGCAGAAATCTCAACAGCAGCTGGTCCCGCGCCATAGCCTTCAAAGCGGTGCTTGGTATGGATGACGATGTAGACCGTAGCGTCGACTGGCTCCTCATGGTGCCAGTAGTAGCTACGCCGTGTTCTCGTCGTCGTGAGCCCATCACCAGGGTGGCATGGTGACGAGGTGGAGGTGCTTGAGGGCCAGTGGCTCCGTTCAGCGCATCGGCTGGGGCAGCTCGTTCCGAGAGCGGCGCGCGTCCTGCGGCCACGCCTGCGGCGAGTGCGGCCGGAGAGTTGCGATTTCCCCCAGAGCGAGTGCCACCGCTGCGGCTGTGCCCCTCAGCTGGGTGGGGAGGTGCAGACGGAATAATTTATCCACCCGTACCTTGTGGAGCGTGGCCACTGGGATGTTGTTGGTGTTGTCCTTCCCCGGTGTCTTCCGCCCTCATTTTGGCCGCAGGGGAGGTGGTGACGACGCCGCCTGCGCCGGCCACGTCCCCCGCAGCGTCCACGTCTCCGTGCGTCCCCGTAGCCCCCGCGGCGTCGGCGGCCGCGTGCAACGGGGCCTTTGAAGTGGACGGGTGGGCTACATCACCAGGCTTCTTCTTGGGCGCCATGGACAATGGAGCCGTCGACGAAGAAGATGATGAAGATGACGCGCTACGTACAGTTCTCGGGTTCGCGCAAGCGCTTGCCCCTACCTGGCGCGCCAAGGATGTCATGGGAAACCATGGCCACCTATGGGGCCATGAGCCCCTTTTGGTTCGGCAGGGGGGATGAGCACATTGCACAAAGAGTGGAGGACCGTAGCGTAGCACGGCAGAGATCACACGGCGGTTTTACCCAGGTTTGGGCCACTGCGAGGCGTAAAACCCTACTCCTGCTTTGGTGGATTGATGGTGGATTGTGGTGGAAACGCAGCGCTCTTGCCCGGCAGGGTCACCTCGGGGCGAGAGCAGCTACGCGCGTACAAGTGTACAAGGTTCCGAACCCTTTCTATGGTTGCCATGGCCCTCCTTTTATAGATCAAGGGGTTACCACAGTGGCAAATCAGTCATTGTGTACTAATTAGATAGCAAACAATGCTATCACACCTAACTCTGCAGGCAGAGCAGAGCGCATTAAATGTGCCGCTTAGTGTCACATCATAGCCTGCCCGGTAAGCCTTGCCGGGCTGCTCGGGCACCTTCTCGCCTGTCTGCCTGACACGTCTCTGGACGGGTGTCATTTGGAGGTGGTTTCCTCTGGAAATGGCTGCCATGTGTTGAATAACAGCCACTTAGTAACTTTGGGGCTTGACACCGCACCGATCGATGACTTGTGTCGTTGTGAGGTGGAGCGGTGAAGCCTTGGCGGGGTAGTTTGCCTTGGTAGCGCCCGGCAGGCCTGCCGGGATGGTCTTGAGGCTTGTCTTTGGGGCCACCTCGTCCTCGCCAGGCTCGCCTGCCCGACAAGGGAGGTTTCTCCTTAGTGGTGTCTTGATCATTTAGCTTGTCTTGGTCTTCTTGCTCCGCCCTTTGATTCCTCAAAGAGCCATCTCTCCTTGCTTGGTCTAGACTTGGATGTTGAAACCTTGCTCTTTTAGGCCTGTGCACGGACTGGGCAACGGACCCAGGGTTTGTTGCACCGACATCTTGCGGTCGAGATATGCGCTCCCACGAACGAGAAGGTGCAGTTTGCCCTTGTTGCCGAGCCTCGGGCTCCAACTTGGGCATGGCACATAGTCCAATACCTCCAAATAGGAGAGCTTCCGGAAGAGCAAGAAGAAGCCGAAAGAGTAGCCCGGAGGGCCAGTATGTATCAGTTTGTCGATGACACATTATACAGAAGAAGGCCCAACGGTGTGAAATTGAGGTGCATTTTTCGGGAAGAGGGGCAGGAACTATTGGCAGAAATACACAAAGGCGTGTGTGGCTCCCATATTGGATCAAGGGCCTTGGTTGGGAAAGCTTTCCGGCAAGGTTTTTACTGGCCCACGGCCCTCCAAGATGCGATTGAGCTAGTCACCAGATGTGAAGCCTGCCAGTTCCACTCCAAGAACATCCATCAACCAACTCAAGCTCACGAGACAATTCCCTTATCATGGCCATTTTTGGTCTGGGGGCTCGACATCTTGGGCCCCTTCCCCCGTGCTACCGGGGGCTTTGAATTCTTGTACGTTGCAATCGACAAGTTTACAAAGTGGCCGGAAGTGGAGCCTGTGAGGAAGGTGACCGCACAGTCAGCTATCAAGTTCTTGAAAGGGTTGGGGTGCCGTTTTGGAGTGCCCGCCAGAGTGATCACCGACAACGGCACCCAATTCACAAGCCGCGCCTTCATGCAATATGTTCAGACCCTCGGAAGCAAGGTTTCATTTGACTCTGTTGCTCATCCCAGGAGCAATGGACAAGCTGAGAGGATGAATGCTGAAGTGCTGTGTGGGCTCAAGACAAGGAGTTTTGATAAGTTGCAAAAGTACAGTAGACGCTGGATCGACGAGCTGCAGGTGGTTCTTTGGTCGCTCCGTACGACACCAAATCGAGCTACCAACTAGACTCCCTTCTCCCTAGTATATGGGGCAGAAGCAGTGCTCCCCACGGAACTCATATACGGGTCACCTCGAGTACTTGCCTACGACGAAGTAGAGCAAAAGCAGCACCGGCATGACGATGCCGTGCTCCTTGAGGAAGATCGTCTCCGGGCTGCTGTGCGTGCTGCACGCTACCAGCAAGCCCTGCGCCGTTATCATAGCCGCAGGGTCCATGCCCGGAGCCTTGAGGAAGGTGACCTTGTCCTTAGGCGTGTTCAACCCGCCAAGGGTTCCAACAAGTTGACGTCGAAGTGGGAAGGCCCTTACTGGGTAGTACTAGTCACCAGACCTGGCGCAATTTGTCTGGAGACCAAAGATGGCATCAAGATGCAAAACTCATGGAATATTGAGCATCTTCGCAAGTTCTACCCGTAAGGTGCGGTTGCCGGGCTCAGCCCTGGCAGCCACCTTTTGTATAAGCCTTGCCGATGTGCATGTAACCCTTTGTACAAAGCCAGGTGCAGACCCTGTGCAGAGATGATAAAATGAAGCGCTGGCACCCTAAAAACTTGCATGCATGTGTAGTTTAAGCATATACTTTTTTTTGGGATTATGACAATTCTTAAACATGAGCTGTCTAATCCTTTACAAAGATATTTTACGCTGTCGGTTTCTCTCTTATGCTTCTTTGATTCGCAGTTCCCACCACGGATGAATTTCCCGAAAGGAAAAGTAAAGGAAGAACTAGCGCGTCGACCCCTGACAAACTATCACTGCTGGGGATAACAAGAAGAACCTCAAGCACAACTAAGTTCACTCCACTATCCATCATGTACTTCTGTATGAAGACTTGAGTGTACGAAAACCTAGCCGCTCCTATCCTTTGTGCTCCCATCCCTCTTGATCCAGAGCTCCTTTGATCGAGGGGTGGTTGTAGTGGCAGTTGAGAAGAGCCGGCGAGGGGTCTGCTCCTATCCTTGCTCCTACCCTAACATGAAGGCATAGTAGTAGTAAGGGAGGGATCCGACAAGATGCGCTGCCGGGGAACATTGTTTACTTGAGAGTATTGAGGGTTCATTCCTCAGCATAGGCATTGCACATGCACAAAAGTACCCGACATGCTCTCTTTTTCATTAATACGCTCATTAATGTGTACAGTTCATACAGAGTACAAGCATGGATAAAGGATTACATATTTTGGATTAAAGACTGGCAAATGCCTACATGTTTTAGATTAAAAAAAGATAATTTCCCCATAATCCCTTTCTTGTCCCTCTCCTCTTAGGGGCTGCCGTGGGAGACAAAGAGGGCAAAAGGAGTGCCTGGGCAGAAGCCCAGCTTGACCCCGTCAGGGCCCGTGGGACGTAGTCTGACAAGATCGAGAGGGGCGGGGGCGAAGATGACGGACGGAGAGAGCGGCTAGGCGATGCCCTGGTCACCGCCACCAGGGCCAGCAGGACGCAGCAGGAGGGGCACCGGCAGTGCGGACGAAGATGGAGACCACGAGGAAGCCTGCCGAGGACCCAGCTGGAAGACTGCTGGAGGAGGTGGAGGCATCCACACCCAGCACCCCTGGCAAATCGCTCTGCCGGGGGAAGAAGACCCAGGTGCAGATGATGGTGCCACTGTCACCCTCCTGATGGTGACGGTGCGGCTCGCGCTTAGCTAGAGCTCGAGCCACCGTCCTCCTACTCGGAGTTGTTGCCTTCGCCGACACTGTCCTCCTCGTCGCTGTTGTTCGAGGAGGAGCTTTCATCGTCGGTCGAGCTTTCCGCGCAGCACCCTAAGTTAGCACCCGAACGCCTGAAGACCTTGATGGAGAGTAGATTAGCCTCAATTAGCTTAAAATGGAGAGCGTGCCCCTCCGCCAAGGTGTGGGCATGAGCAAAGGTTTTCCAGCCATGCCGGAGAAGCATGACATGAGGGGTGGGGAACTCCATGTTCGCCCGTATACTGCCGTTGCAGCAGCCCCTCATGTGCAGCCTCAGTCCGGGTGGCTATTCCTCCTCCATCACCCTTGCAAAGGGAGTTGGGAGCCGAAGACGACTGCACGGAGGCCCGCGCAGCTGAACGATGAACTCCAACGGCTGGTCCCCAACGTGGCCTTCATCCGGGGCGGGGACGGCTGGAGGCGGGGCTATCAGAGCCCCATCGCATCCTCCTTGACCCCGTGTGCCACGGTGGCCGCGCCCACGACCAACGGCCCCACCTTGCGCGCTGGACCCTGCTCTTGCGTCCCCAGCAGGAGGAGGGAGGCGCTGTCAAGAAGAAACCCTCGTCGCCACCGTTGGAGTTCGGCCACGTCCTCTTCCAAGCACCACGGTGGAAGGAGGGTATCGGGCAAGCAGGGAGGAGAAGTGTGTGGGTAAGCCCCTTGTCCACGTCATTTTTTATAGGGGAACATGGCCGGGGGCTGGCTCCTCACCACCTGGGAGGGGGCCGCCCCGTTCCACCAATCTTGCCTCCCTGCGGTACTGACGACGCCCATAATCAATGGCCGTCCGCCTGCGCCTATCCACGACACCTGGCTTTCTGCCATAGCACTCATTTTCGCGCCCTCCGCGTCCGCCACCAACCCCACGCAATGCATGAAGCGTACGTGGCAGAAACGGTAGGCGTAGTGGGTGAGTAAAATGGCAGTAACCCCTCCCTGTGAACATGGGCAACTCATGAGCCACTACGTGGGTACTCCCACGTCATTCTACATGGCTCGCGAGGAAGGCGGTAACTGACTCAATCAAAGGTTAATGAACAAGCAAGGGAAACGTCTGGAGAGACTTAAAACCCGTAGTGGCATGTCCCAAATGCTTTCCTGTGTGATTGTTGGGGCCTACCCCAACGATGCTCAGCAGCACGTATGGACCAGGCCCGGGGGCTCCTATCGGTGCAACAAACATTTGCATTTGTTGCCCGAACTTACACATAGGCACACTAGCATCGTTTGTCCAACGTAAACACCCGAGCCAGAGAAGCAGCTCTTACTGAGATCAAAGAGCGGATCAAGAAAACCAAGAATAAGCACAACAGAAGAATATCACCTTGGGAAAGCCTCCCCTGATGGGCAGGAGGGCCTGGCCGGGTCGAGGCCGCCCTAGGGGCAAGTCCAAGACTTCCTCGGCAAGCTTGCCGGGTCCGCCAAGGGCGGAATCCCCGCCAATACACCACCGCTCCACCGCATGGCGATGCAAGTCATTTATCAATGCGGTGTCAAGCCCCCGAGCGATTAAGTGGCCTCTGCTAAGCACATGGTGGCCCATTGGAAGACAAGATTTATCCAAGTGACACTCGTCCAGAAGCGTGTCAAGATGATAAGCAAGAGATGGTTAAGCGGCTCGGCAGGCCTGCCGGGCTTCGTCCTCTGCTTGACACCTAGCAGTGCATTTAATGCACTTTGTCCTAACTGACAGAGTTAGGTATGATAGCATTGTTGGCTATCTAATAAGTAGATAAAGACTGTTTTGCCATTGTGGTTACCCCTTAAGCTATAAAAGGAGGTCCAAGGCGACCTAGCAAAGGATTCAGACCCTCGCACACTTGTACGCGCGTAGTTGCACTCCCCGAGGCTTCCTTGCCGGGCTTGAGCGCTGCGTGCTCATTGTGTTCTTCCACTCAATCCACCAAAAAGTAGGAGTAGGGTTTTACGCTATCCAGTGGCCCGAACCTGGGTAAAAACCACCAGTGTCACCGTTGTTGTGTTGTTTCATGGCTTCTGCTCTTTGTGCAACCTGATTCCCCCTTGCCGAACCACAAAGGGGCTCATGGACCCATAAGTGATCGTGATCCACCACGACAACGTGTATCTGTAGCTGGATTGGGTTGATATGCGCTAAATGCCTAGAAAATGCACATAATCCCATAAATATGGTAAATGAGCCCAGAAAAATGCCAAATTTGAACACGGTGATTTGTAGGGTGTATGTTCATTGTAGAAAAAAACTCAAGGGCAAAGAACGAAGAAAATTTGGATTCCCCTTCAATCTTGGTGATTTCCCTCTCGAAAACATGGAACTTCCTCGGTGATGGTTCAATTTATGAATGGCGTGCATGACGACATAAGCCAAACCTTCTCAAATTTTTACCGGGGCACGATGAGGCCATACCATGGCACCACACCAGGCGTCATGTTTTCCAAGCATGTATTTCATTTTTCTATAGTTGAAAAACCAATAAATGAGCGTTTGTGGTTGACTATTGCCACACATTTCCTTGAAATCTTTGCTCATTCCTTGTAAAAGGCATGAGAATTTACTAAATAGCACGAGCATGGTTTTTCAGACGGTTCTTGTGCACCTTTTCATGCACCGATTGTTTGAATTTGAATAATGTGGATTAATGCCTACAAAATGCACATAATCCCCTAAATATGGTAAATGAGCTCGAAAAAATGCCAAATTTGAACACATTGCATTGGAGGGGCCGGTATGTGAAAAAACTGAATGACAAACTAGGAAGGAAATTTGGATTACCGGCCCCTTCAATCTTGGTGATTTCCCCCTCGAAACCATGAAACTTCCTCGGTGATGGTTCGATTTATGAAGGGCGTGCACGATGACATAAGCCAAACCTTCTCAAATTTTTACCAAGGCATGGTGAGGCCATACCATGGCACCATGCCAGCCGTCATGTTTTTCAAGCATGTATTTCATTTTTCTATAGCTGAAAAACCAATAAACGACGCATTTGTGGTTGACTATTGCCGCACATTTCCGTGAAATCTCTGCCCATTCATTGTAAAAGGCATGAGAATTTACCAAATAGCACGAGCATGGTTTTCTAGACCGTTCTCATGCACCTTTTCATGAACCGATTGTTTGAATTTGAATTATGTGCATTAATGCCTAGAAAATACACATAATCCCCTAAATATGGTAAATGAACTAGGAAAAGTGCCAAATTTGAACACGGTGATTTGCAGGGTGTATGTTCATCGTAGAAAAAAACTCATGGATAAAGGACGAAGGAAATTTGGAATCGCCTTCAATCTCGGTGATTTACTATCGCACACGATTCATCTCCGTCGCCTCTGCGAACCGTGTCTGTTCACCCACACATGCAAAAGGAAAAAGAAAACCCCCGCACACTTTGTCTCCACCCACTCGCCGCGGACTCCTCTGTAACTCTGCACCTCATCAACTTCTATCACAGCGGCCACCCTAAGCTCGACGGCTGTCCTCGGTGGGCGGAGGTCGCTCTCCAAATGGCACGGGATTTCTCCACTACCGCTTGCCGCCGCCTATCTGCACCGACTAGCACCGACATTCTAGTCTCTGGTCGATTGGGGTTTTCTGCGGGATTGGGCCAGGGATTTTTCTCATGGAGAAGGTAATCAATTTAGCGAAATATTCACTCATCTCTTATCCCAGTCCGTCCGTCGCTATTAATCAACCGGCGGAAATTGCCGTGGATTCATTTTCCTTCTAGATGATTCGAGGGTTTTTATTCATGTGTCCACAGTGCGAGCACAAATCGGGCAAGTGTGGTCACGGCCAGTCGGAAATGAAGTTCTATCTCACCATTTCGGATGACTTCAGGGAGCGCTTGGTATGTTCAATCTCACCCTACCATGGTCGGCATGGCCTAAATTTATGAACATATACCGTCTATTGCTACATTTTGATAAAAGGTACGGTGCCACGTGCAGCCTAGACGTCAAAGCTATTTTTTCCCTATATTAGGCAAATTAATGATGTATTGTTCATTCAGTTACTCTCATATTTGCATCAAATCTTTGTTACATTATCTATTTTTAATTATATATTTTTGTACTTTGCTTCCAGCTATATATTGTTCTGTTCTATCAGTTACTCCCATATTTTGCATCTTGCTCTGTTATTTCAATATATCTAATTTATGATCTTAATTTTCATTTCAAGCAGTACATCCCTGGCTTTGCAAGAATAGGAGTAGAAGGAAATCTAGTGCTTTACTTTGTTGATGACTCCATGGATGTCATATTGACAACGCAACATGGATTTACAATGACAGTTAGTGTAAAACTTGATAAAGATGGTCAATCCTATTTTGGTGCGGACCTTTGGAGAAAAATGTCTAAGTTTTATGAACAGAAAGCTGGCAATAAAATTCTAGTGCGTGCACCACAGCCTGGTCTTATTAACATAGATGTTTACTTCCCAAACGTCATCAGCCGATCAAAGTCTGATCGAGGTTAGTGTCCTTTCAACTTTCTCCATGCTAGCATATTACTTAGCAAAATCGGGGTATTTTTTCTGACTAATTGATCACTATTTAAGCAACCAATTGTGATTTTATTTTCTGACTCTGTTCCTAGGCAGTAACAAATTCTATTTACCAATTTATGCGCACTATATATTCTTCTGCCATGTTCTGAATAAATAATACCTTTCCACCTTTTAAGCAGGATATGTTGGATGCATAGTTAATGATCTGTATGTTACTAAGCGTACCAAATTTCACTGGAAAGACTTGAATCATGTCATAAAATTTGTTGATAATCTGACAGAGATAGCACAGCGTATGAATGCTGGATTTTTTATGGGATTAATTATACCTATGGTGCACCCATTGAACAAGACCAATTGTGTGCACAAAACGCTGGTACAAAGTCTTATTTTTATGTTGATGCTCATAAACTATAAATATATCTTCAACGATATGTTACAATTGGGTTTTATTCTACATTTCAACAGAAATTACCCGCTGCAATTGTTCCCGAAACGATTTCCCGGCGTGGTCGAATTACACTTGTGCCTGCTAATAACGCCAAAGTGATTGCAAAGTATTGCATTTCCCGCAGAAATGGAACCATTCAAATTAACAAGTTCTCGCTTGTCGTGGCAATGCATCCATATTGGAAAATTGGAGACGTTGTTCTACTCATGCTCTACCAAGGCACATGAGGGTTCTTCCTTTTCATTGACAAGATGCTGAGTCGCCGTGATCAAGCTGCTTCCAGCGGATAGTTGTGGTTGTTGGCCCTCAGCCTCTTAAAATGTGCTAGCTATTACTATGTTAAGTATGTAGATATGGACCATATGGTTGTTGGCCCTTAGCCTCTTAAAATGTGATAGTTGTTACTTTGTTAAGTATGTAGAAATGGACCATATGGTTGTCAAAACCGTGTTACGAAGATCCTCCTTTTGTCGAATAGAGTAACCACTAGATATATGTTACTCAAATGATGTTAGCCAAGTTCTTAAATTTTCATGGAAAGTATTAGTATTCTACATGGTTCATTGAGTTTAAGCGTGTGCCCGGTAGAGCGGTAGAGTAGAGGACGTCGATGTTTTCGACGTGGCGATCATCACCGATGTCCAGAAGGCATTTGCATACTAATTGTCCACATTGCAAATTCAGAGACTAGCTAGCAATTGGATCAACAGCGAGTCGCCGCTGGCGGCCATTGCTGTGGTTATTTATAGCTAGCAGTTGGCTAGGGGATTGGGGATTTTACAATTCACCCATGTGGAGCATGGGAAGCATTCGCTGGAGCGCGGGAAGACTAAGTGGAGCACACAACCCGAATACCGTATGCGGTGTCACGTGTTATCTATCACACACGTGTTAACATAAAGAAACATATGTGTAACTTACTAATCATCGCACATGAGTACTCGCAGACGCATCGTGTGCGATACTCCTAGCCACCGCAAGCAACTAGTTTACATTTTTCAAAGTTTTTTGTACACACAGAATCGCACACGAATTAACTATAGTAACTGTCTGTGTTATAATTTCTCATCGCAAACATATAATCCAAGTGGTCTGTTTGCAGCGTATCACACACATCTTGTTTACACGAATCATTTGTGTTCTTTTGGCTCATCGCAAACAGTTCATCTATGTGAACTGTATGCCATATATCACACAGATCTTGTTAAGTTTAACCATTTCTGTTGTGTTCCCTAATTGAAGACAGTTCGTCTGAGTGAACCGTATGCCATATATCACACACACATTGATCTGGCTAACCGTTTCCGTTGCACTCCCTAATAGCAAACAGTTCATCTGAGTGAACTGTATGCCGTATATCGCACACACCTTGATATCGCTGCCCGTTTCTGTTGTTCTGTCTAATCGTAAACAGTTCGTATGGATCAACCGTATGCCCTGCATCCCACACGCAAATAAAACCGGAACCGTGTTTGATGTCTCCGCCATCGCAAACATTTTGCATCTTTTTTGATAGTTTTTTTACATCACCGTTTGCGATTAATGCATCACACACAGTTTCATCAAAGGGTCTCTGATCGTAGTGTCGCGATAGCAGCATCCTGCAGTAGTGGTATCTGGTTTAGCAATTCTAGCAGCTTCATCACAGAAGTAAATAACATGCCCATCAATATTATCAACCAAGAGATCTTTAACCATAGCAACACTAGGTTATACTTTAATTTGTTCAGAGGGTTTAGGTGCTTTAATATTACTTTTACGAAAGTTTTTTTAATATAAGCGGTAGGAACTACTGGATCAACATTGTAAATGATAGCTTCATCTTTAGCTATAACCGGTTCTTTAATTTCTTCATTAATAGGGGGATCATATTTAAACCACTTCTCCTTAGGGAGATCAACATGAGTAGAAGATGATTCACAAAAGATGCTACTATCTCAAAGTCAAGTCCATATTTAGTGCTAAACTTGTGAAAAGCATCGGTATTCATAAAAGATTTAACACAATCAAACTCAAGCTCAATACCCGACTCTTTACCTTCGTCGAGTTCCCAATCTTCAGAGTTGCGTTTAATTCTTTCTAAAAGATCCCACCTGAATTCAATAGTCTTCTTCATAAAAGAACTAGCACAAGAAGTATCGAGCATGGATTGATCATTACGAGAAAGCCGAGCATAAAAATTCTGAATGACAATTTCTCTTGAGAGCTCATGATTGGGGCATGAATATAACATTGACTTAAGCCTCCCCAAGCTAGAGCGATACTTTCTCCTTCACGAGGCAAAAAATTATATATATAATTCCGATCACGATGAACTAGATGCATAGGATAAAACTTTTGGTGAAATTCCAATTTCAATCGATTCCAGTTCCACGATCCAATATCATCGCATAGCCTATACCAAAGATAAAGGGAAAACTTTATTCTTAACTTCATCTCCGGGTAAACCTGCAAGCTTAAATAATCCACAAATTTCATCCACATGTATCAGATGCATATCGGGATGCTTCATTCCGTCTCCTGCATAAGGATTAGCTAGCAGTTGCTCTATCATACCAGAAGGAATTTCATAACAAATATTTTCAGTAGGTGCAGTAGGTTGAGGGGCAACTCTTTGTGTTCTTGGTCGAGGTGAAGATATCCCGAACAAACCCCTCAAAGGATTGTTTTCCATAATAACAAGTGACAGTAAATTTCAGCACGTAGTATAAGTTTTTCCTTACCTATTTTTCCTTACCAAGAGCGCTTCACTCCCCAGCAACGGCGCCAGAAAAGAGTCTTGATGACCCACAAGTATAGGGGATCAATCGTAGTCCTTTCAATAAGTAAGAGTGTTGAACCCAACGAGGAGCAGAAGGAAATGACAAGCGGTTTTCAGCAAGGTAATTTCTGCAAGCACTGAAATTGTCGGTAACAGATAGTTTGATAGCAAGATAATTTGTAACAAATGACAAGTAGAAATAGTAACAATAGGTGCAGCAAGGTAGCCCAATCCTTTTTGTAGCAAAGGACAGGCTGGAACAGTCTCTTATAATAAGCAAAGTGTTCTTGAGGGCACACGGGAGTTTCATTTAGCCACTTTCATCATGTTGGTTTGATTCGCGTTCGCTACTTTGATAATTTGATATGTGGGTGGGCCGGTGCTTGGGTGCTGTTCTTACTTGAACAAGCATCCCACGTATAATTAACCCCCTCGCAAGCATTCGCAACTACGAAAGAAGAGTTAAGATAACAATCTAACCATAGCATTAAACATATGGATCCAAATCAGTCCCTTACGGAATAGCGCATAAACTACAGTTTAAGCTTCTGTCACTCTAGCAACCCATCATCTAATAACTACTCCGCAATGCATTCCCTTAGGCCCAAAGATGGTGAAGTGTCATGTAGTCAACATTCACATAACACCACTAAGGGAATCACAACATACATACCATCAAAATATCGAACACATATCAAATTCACATGATTACTTGCAACATGACTTCTCCCGTGGCCTCAAGAACAAGGGAAACTACTCACAAATAATATTCATGCTCAAGATCAGAGGGATATTAAATAGCATAATGGATCTGAACATATAATCTTCCACCAAATAAACCATCTAGCATCAACTAGAAGATGTAATCAACACTACTAGTCACCCACAGGTACCAATCAAAGGTTCTGATACAAAGATTGAACACAAGATATGAACTAGGGTTATGAGATGAGATGGTGCTGTTGAATATGTTGATGAAGATTGGCCTCCCAAAGTTGAGAGGGTTGTTGGTGATGACGATGGCTTCGATTTCCCCCTCCGGGAGGGAAGTTCCCCCGGCGGAATCGCTCCACCGGAGAGCAAAAGTGCTCCTGCCCAAGTTCCGCCTCGAGACGGCGGCGCTCCATCCCAAAAGTCCTCTCCTTATTTTTTCTAGGTCAAAAGACCTTATATACCAGAAGATGGGCACCGGAGGTGGGCCGAGGGGTCAACTACCCACCAGGGCGCGCCAGGGGGGGTCTAGCGCACCCTGGTGCCTTGTGGGCACCTGACAGCCCCCTCTGGTAGTTCTTCTCTCCAGTATTTATTATATATTCCAAAATAATTCTCCCTAAAATCTCAGCTCATTTGGAGATGTGCAGAATAGGTATCTCTGACATAGCTTTTTCAGGTCCAGAATTCCAACTGCCGGTATTCTCCCTCTTTGTGTAAACCTTGCATATTATGAGAGAAAAGGCATTAGAATTACTCCATAAAGTGTTATAAAGCATAAAAACACTATAAATAACAGTAGGAAATACATGGTGCAAATGGACGTATCAAGGATCCGGCGCAGGACAAGGTCGCCCGCCTCGAGGGTGCGGGGGCGTATGTTGCGGCTGTGATAGCGACGCAACTCCTGCTGGTACCTTGCCACGTGGAGTGCCGCTTGGCGGCGTGCTCCTTCGAGAAAAAGTAGGTCATCCTCCCGTAGGCCGGTCTGACGAGACTCGTCAAAAAGCCAAGACATGCGGGGACCGGTGCTTCACCTCGGCTGGGAGGACAACCTCTGCTCCGTAGACGAGGAAGGAAGGCGTCTCGCCAGTGGGCTTGGTCACCGTGGTCCGAATGGACCACATCACTGACGGGAGCTAGTCCAGCCAGCCCTTGCCGCAGGCCATGAGCTGCTTCTTGAAGCTCCTCGTCTTCAAGCCCTTGAGGACCTCAGCGTTGGCACACTCAGCCTCGCTGTTGCTTCGAGGAAGGTGTCGGAGGGAAATCCGGCAGACCTCGGGGTAGGGGGTCCCGAGCTATGGATCTTGGATCGATTGTAACAGGAAGAAGGGAGTCGATGTTTACCCAGGTTTGGGCCCTCTCGATGGAGGTAAAACCCTACATCCTGCTCTTATTAATATTGATGATGATGTATCGAGTACAGAGTTGATATACCTCGAGATCATAAGTTGTGGTCTAAACCCTAGGGGTATGATGATGAATGTCATAATGATCTGTCGACTAGCCTAGCCTCGGCTTATATAATGTACTGGAGGCCTAGGATAACAAGAGTCCTAGTCGGCTACGTCGGTGGAAAGGAGTCCTTGTCTTGATCGCTAAGTCTTGTGGAATCTTCCTCGTAAATGTCATGGGCTGCCCAAAGTGGCCCATTAGTGAACCGCCATGGGGGTCATCGGCCCGTCCCACTGGTCGGGAGACAACGTGGTGAGTACCCCCTAGTCCAAGACACTTTGAGTAGCCCTGTGAACCGGTCTTCAAGTTGGGGATGCTCCTCGGTTCTTCCGAGCTATTCTTTGCCTTCGGCCATCGGTCTTGAAAGCTGGTTCAACAAATCTTCCTATCTTCGATCTTGAGGATTGCCGAGGTGTATCCGAAGAGCTCACACGTCGGGCATCCGAGGAGCCCCTTTAAGTTCCTGGATTTTATCAATGCCTTGCTATTTTTACGCCACACCTCAGGTTCGAAGCTTTTTCCCGTGCAGCAGTGTCCTCTTGCGTCCGAGCTCCATTGCCGGACTGCATCTGAGGTATCTTTTTGTAGCCAAGCTCCAACGCCGGACTGCATTCAAGTTATCATACATTACTTCGGTTTGAAAAAGTTGAAGGTGTTCAGCCGAGCTTAATGCATTAAATGCCCTCTACGGAGCCAACCACTTGCATCCGAGCTTTACGCGGTACTACTTCTGAGGTAATGCACCACCTCAGGCTTGGGCTCACTGTTAGCGGATATATTTTCGATTGGTGCAATTTATTATCTGCCAAGGTATATAGCCAGTAGCCCTCAAGGTGTATGTCGGCCTAAAATATGAGATGTACCTAAAGGATGAAATAAAACCGCCGATCCCAGTAGCCCCTGAGACTCAGATCGATCGTGAAATCAGCCTGAGGATCGATTCCTAGCTCGACAACATACGTAGGAATAGAAACGCGGTGTGCAGTAGCCCCCAAGCCACTGATCGGGTGGCAACACCAGATAATGGGATCAATGTAACATATTAATGGCTTTTAAGTGAGAAGCGCGAAGCCCAGTAGCCCCCGAGCCTTAATTTGGGCAAGTGTGGCCGAATTAAGGATCGATATCTGGAGTAAATTGACTGTAATCACAGTTTATCTGTAATGATTCTATGTATCCAAGTACTTTACATCATTAATGCTCGGATCCGTATTATACAAAACTTTGTTGACCGACCATCGGCTTTAACCTCCTCGGCCAGTAGCCGAGGAGTGTTTGTCCTACTTTATAAAGCCTTTATAAGGGCAAAGATTTACGACAAACAAGGCAATCCGGCCATATGGTTTTATAAACAAAGGTACACGGAGAAATATGTTATATTACTGTTTAACATAAGAAACATCTTCTGGGAAAAATAGTTCCTTTATAAGTTCCTTTTCCCAGGCTGTCATGTTGACCATGATCATGAAACCTCACATCCGATCAATGTGGGAGGAAAATATTGAGGATTTAGTTTGGGGAAAATTCCCCAACTTTGTGGTCTTAATGAACCGAATTTTTCACTTCTGTCGTTGTCGACCAATTATATTCTTAGGATGGCTAGCTTTCGGCTTCACCCAATCTGAGTTACTAACCCTGATGACCCGAAAGTAACAATCACGTAGGTGCTCCCTTTACCCCCTAGCTGAATTATCGGGAACGTAGGAGGTAAGCACAAGAGCCAGGCAACCCAGCTTGGCCAAAATCTTAAGTCAAATTTGATGCATATTTATGGCTTTATAACGATGATTACGGAAGGCAGTGCTTGTATACTGAATACAAACATTGATGATATATGTTTATTTTGACTTCGTTGCGATCAATTATCATTTGAAAGTGGCCCATCGTCGGCTTCTAGACCTTTGTAGATGCTACACAGGGTGTTTCCATAGTAACAAGACAACCCTTAGCCGACGTCTTGGTGCCCGGAGGCGGTTGCGTTAGCGAAAACGAGGCAATCTGATATTCAGGCTTTATAACTTTCACTTAGTCATAGGAGCTTAAAGTTGGGAGGCCAGTTACTAGCCCCCGGTTAGTGTTTGTCGTCAGTCGAGGTCAGGCCATTAACACTTCAGCCAATTTTATGATAGACCCATCATTTAACATGGGGTAACCTCTATCGTTCTATAGTTTGACACAGTCATCGTATCGCTGACCAGTTTACGCCCATTCTGACAGTCATTTTTCGGTTTTCTCAACTGAGGCGCTTAACCATTCGAGCTGGAAGCACAATCGCAGTGGTTCTCCCTTTGCACACCTAGCCGAACAAAGCAGAACATTGGAGGCAAGTACAGGAGCCGGGCAACCTAACTATTGACCGAAGACACAATTTGAAACCGATGCATATAAAGCAATATCCGAGTATTTTTTGCCGAGGACTCCATGGAGTACCTTGGCTTTTGGTGGTGTCGGCTGTAGTCTCAGCCCCCCGTTAGTATTGTCGATGCTTTAAAGGTGTCTAGCATTGCACTGCTAGGGAACTAGTCCAGATGTGGTGTGTGTTTTGTCAACGCCGAGGTGTAGCTCGGCAGGAAAGATGCCGAGCTGCGGGTCGAAAAAGATCTCCCGAGCTGAATTATTACGCAGGGCACCTCGGTCATGAGGATGTCCCGCCTCCTGAAAGAAAAACATACAAATAACTTAAAAGTGCCATAAGCTCAAAAAGCCAAAAAACTTATGTAAAAACTTGATGTCCGAACTAAATCAAAGTTTTTTGGTGCCAATCCAAAATTTGGTCTTAAAATAAAAATTTTCCTTCCGTCGTGCTTTAACATGACACATCCGATCACTAAACTTCAAGTAGGTCAGCCTTTGGTTTCTACCTCCATATCCCGAAGGCGGAGTGTTTCTCAGAGGCCAATATAGCGAACTAAACACGAGCAGCTTTAGAGAGAAACCAGGCTATCCGGCTATTGACCATACGCTAGAGTTAAAAAAGGAGTGTTAGAAAAGAATTCACAACGACTTAGAAGAAAAAATATTTATTAAAAAATAGCTCATATAAATTGAAGAGCTCCCAGTTAACCTAGGCAAAGAAAGTTGTTTTTAACAGACATCATTTTTGAGAAACAACTATTTTTTAACACAAATATAATGCTTGGTCGAACTAAACAGAAATTAAAAACTGAAAAAGATGAGCATGAAAGCGACTTAACTGGTTAATGTGCTTGGTGTAGATGATGCGGGCTGAGCTTGTGATGGGACGAAGACGTAGTCCTCGGCTTGGCCGAGGTCCTAGCTCCCAAGCCTGAGGTGACCGAGCAATGATCTCGGCTTAATGAAGTGGTGACATAGCACGGTCGATGTGGCGAGGCAAAGCCCCTGGTCCAGCTAACGTGACGAAGTTGGTCGGTGATGACCCACAAGTATAGGGGATCAATCGTAGTCCTTTCGATAAGTAAGAGTGTCGAACCCAACGAGGAGCAAAAGGAAATGACAAGTGGTTTTCAGCAAGGTATTTTCTGCAAGCACTGAAATAGTCAGTAACAAGTAGTTTGATAGCAAGATAATTTGTAAGGAGCAAGTAACGGTAATGGTAAATAAAGTGCAGCAAGGTTGCCCAATCCTTTTCTAACAAAGGATAGGCCAAAACGGTCTCTTATGATAAGCAAAGTGTTCTTGAGGGTACTCGGGAATTTCATCATGCCACTTTTATCATGTTGGTTTGATTCGTGTTCGCTACTTTGATAATTTGATATGTGGGTGGTCCGGTGCTTGCTACTTCTTGAGCTTGCGTTGATTTTTTCCTTGAAGAGGAAAGGGTGATGCAGCAAAGTAGAGATAAGTATTTCCCTTAGTTAAGAACCAAGGTATAAATCCAGTAGGAGGCACAAGCAAGTCTCCAATCTATGCACCTGCACAAACTAACAAACACTTGCACTCAACGCGAAAAAGGGGTTGTCAATCCCTTCACGGTCTCGAACAAGAGTGAGATCTAATAGAGATAGGTATAAAAGATTACTAAAACGTAAAACAAAGTAAAAACAAATAAATTGCAGCAAGGTATTTTTGGGTTTTTTCGTTTATAGATCTGAAAATATATGATGGAAAATAGACCCGGGGGCCATAGGTTTTACTAGAGGCTTCTCTCTTGAAAGAAAATAATATGGTGGGTGAACAAATTACTGTTGAGTAATTGATAGAAAAGCGCAAAGTTATGATGATATCCAAGGCAATGATTATGAATATAGGCATCACGTCTGTGTCAAGTAGACCGAAACGATTCTGCATCTACTACTATTACTCCACACATCGACCGACTTCTGCCTCCATCTAGAGTATTAAGTTCATAAGAACAGAGCAACGCTTTAAGTAGGATGACATGATGTAGCGGGATAAACTCAAGCAATATGTTGAAAACCCCATCTTTTTACCCTTGATGGCAACAATACAATACGTGCCTCGCTACCCCTACTATGTCACTGGGTGAGGACACGACAAGATTGAACCCAAAACTAAGCACCTCTCCCATTACAAGAAAAACCAATCTAGTTGGCCAAACCAAACCGATAATTCGAAGAGAAATACAAAGATATTAAATCATGCATAAAAGAGTTCATAGAAGACTCAAATAATATTCATGGACGATCTGATCATAAATCCAGAATTCATCGGATCTCGACAAACACACCGCAAAAGAATATTACATCGGATAGATCTCCAAGAACTTCGAGGAGAACATTGTATTGAAGATCAAAGAGAGAGAAGAAGCCATCTAGCTACTAGCTATGGACCCGTAGGTCTGTGGTAAACAACTCACGCTTCATCAGAAGGGCAGCAACGTTGATGTAGAGTCCCTCCGTGATCGAATTCCCCTCCGGCAGGGTGCCGGAAAAGGCCCCAAGATGGGATCTCACGGGAATAGAGGCTTGCGACAGTGGAAAAGTATTTTGGTGGACGCTTCTGTTGGTTTGGGAATATTTGGGAATTTATAGTGCAAGAATTAGTGTTGGAGGACTCCCGAGGGACCCACAAGCCAAGGAGGCGCGCCCCCCTAGGGCACGGCCTGAGGGCTTGTGGTGCCCTCGGGACTCTTCTGGCCCCCTCTCCAAGCTCCATGGATGTCTTCTGGTCCAAGAAAAATCATCGTAAAGTTTTATTCCGTTTGGAATCTGTTTGATATTCCTTTTCTGTAAAACTCAAAAACAAGGAAAAAACAGAAACTGGCACTGGGCTCTATGTTAATAAGTTAGTCCCAAAAATAATATAAAATAGCATATTAATGCATATAAAACATCCAAAACAGATAATATAATATCATGGGACAATAAAAAAATATAGGTACGTTGGAGATGTATCAAGCATCCCCAAGCTTAATTCCTACTCGTCCTCGAGTAGGTAAATGATAAAAACATAATTTTTGATGTGGAATGCTACCTAACATATTTATCATGTAATTTTGTTTATTGTGGCATGAATGTTCAGATCCATAAGATCCAATTTTTTTAATATTGACATAAAGACAATAATACTTCAAGCATACTAATAAAGCAATCATGTCTTCTCAAAATAACATGGCCAAATAAAGTTATCCCTATAAAATCATATAGTCTGGCTATGCTCCATCTTCATCACACAAAGTATTTTATCATGCACAACCCCGATGACAAGCCAAGCAATTGTTTCATACTTTTGGTGTTCTCAAACTTTTTCTACTTTCACGCAATACATGAGCGTGAGCCATGGATATAGCACTGTAGGTGGAATAGAATATGGTGGTTGTGGAGAAGACAAAAAGAAGGAGAAAGTCTCACATCAACTAGGCGTATTAACGGGCTATGGAGATGCCCATCAATAGATATCAATGTGAGTGAGTAGGGATTGCCATAAAACGGATGCATTAGAGCTATAAGTGTATGAAAGCTCAAAAAGAAACTAAGTGGGTGTGCATCCTACTTGCTTGCTCACGAAGACCAAGGGCAATTTGAGGAAGCCCATCATTGGAATATACCACCCAAGTTCTATAAGAAAAAAATCCCACTTGTATATGAAAGTGACAAAATACGATACTCTCTATCATGAAGATAATGGTGCCACTTTGAAGCACAAGTGTGGAAAAAGGATAGTAACATTGTCCCTTCTCTCTTTTCTCTCATTTTTTTTCTTTTCTCTTTTTTTATTTGGGCTTCTTTTGGCCTCTTTTATTTTTTGTAAAGTGTGGAGATTCATCCCAACTTGTGAGGGAATCATAGCTTCCATCATCCTTTCCTCACATGGGACAATGCTCTAATAATGATGATCATCACACTTTTATTTACTTACAACTCAAGAATTACAACTCGATGCTAGAACAAGATATGACTCTATATGAAAACCTCCAGCGTTGTACCGAGATGTACAACGATCAAGAGTGTCATGTATGAAAATTATGAACGGTGGCCTTGCCACAAATACTATGCCAACTACATGATCATGTAAAGCAATATGACAATGATGGTGCGTGTCATAATAAAACGGAACGGTGGAAGTTGCATGGCAATATATCTCGGAATGGCTCTGGAAATGCCATAATAGGTAGGTATGGTGGCTGTTTTGAGGAAGGTATATGGTGGGTTTAATGCATCGGCGAGAATTGCGCGGTACTAGAGAGGCTAGCAATGGTGGAAGGGTGAGAGTGCGTATAATCCATGGACTGAACATTACTCATAAAGAACTCACATACTTATTGCAAAAAATTATTAGGCATCGAAACAAAGTACTACATGCATGCTCCTAGGGGGATAGATTGGTAGGAAAAGACCATCGCTCGTCCCCGACCGCCACTCCTAAGGAAGACAATCAAAAAATAAATCATGCTCCGAGTTCATTACATAACGGTTCACCATATGTGCATGCTACGGGAATCACAAACTTTAACACAAGTATTTATACCAATCCACAATTACTCACTAGCAAGACTCTAATATCACCATCTTTATATCTCAAAACAAATGCAAGGAATCAAACTTCTCATCTTATTCAATGCTCTTTATATGAAAGTTTTTATTATATCCCTCTTGGATGCCCATCATATTAGGACTAAATTCATAACCTAAGAAGATTACCATGCTGTTTAGAGACTCTCAAAATAATATAAGTGAAGCATGAGAGTTCAACAATTTCTATAAAATAAAGCCACCGCCGTGCTCTAAAAAGATATAAGTGAAGCACTAGAGCAAACTGCCTAGCTCAAAAGATATAAGTGAAGCACACAGAGTATTCTAATAAATTCACGATTCATGCTGTGACGCCCCCGGCTCAATCGTGCACTAATCATACACGCAAATGCACACGATCAAGCCTAAGGACTCACGGGAAGATATCACAACACAACTCTAAAACATAAATAAAGTCATACAAGCTTTATATTACAAGCCAGGGGCCTCGAGGGCTCGAATACATAAGCTCACATACAAGCGTCAGCGGAAGCATCAGATATCTGAGTACAGATATGAAAGAAAACACAGATAGGCCCTTAAAAGGCGGGGCAAAAGAAAACACTACGATCGAAAGGCGCAGGCCACCTGGCTAGGACCCTCCGATCCTACTCCTGGTCGTCGGCCAACTTTAGTATCCACCCTCGGGGTAGTAGTAGCGATCGTCGGCGGGGGCAGCTGTAACCGGGGCTCCGTCATCTGGTTGCATCAAAAGGGATATGGGGGAAAAAGAAAGCAATGCAACCGTGAGTACTCATCCGAAGTACTCAGCAAGCAAGGATCTACACTACATATGCAACATTATCAAAGAGAGGCTGTATATGTGGACTGGGCTGCAGAAATGCCAAAATAGAGGGAAGGCCTAGTCCTATCGAAGACTGGCATCTTCAGAGGTCTTGCAGCATTAGAAGAGTGTAGATTAGTACAGTATAAAGTAGTAGTATCAATAAGTATCATTCTCGGCCAGAGATCCTTTCTCGACTCCCTGCGAGAAAGCAATCCCAGAGGCATTCAGTCATCAACCTCTTCGTGAGATCCTTTCTCGACTCCCTGCGAGAAAGTAATCTCAGAGCCATACTATCATCAACCTCGTCCAGAGATCCCTTCTCGACTCCCTGCGAGAAGCAATCCCAGAGCCGTAGTATCCAATTCTAGTTGTATTGATCGGGATACAACTCCGAGTGTCCGTTACCGAGGATCCGGCTATGCATAGATTAGTTCTTCCCTGCAGGGGTGCACCAACTTACCCACCACGCTTGCTTAACTCCGGCCGGACACACTTGTCTGGGTCATGCCCGGCCTCGGCCAAACGACACACCGCAACCCTACCTAGAGCTCAGCAGAGAGGTCCCCGTCGGTCTACATCCTAAGTGCTCAGAGGTCTTGGGCCATCGCCCTGTGCACTCCGAGTCGTTGCGTGGAGGGGGAAGCCAGGCACCAGGGGGGCGCCGGTCCGTCCCGGCCGCAATGCTGAACTGGACGTCTGATAGAGCTTTCGGCTGATGCCACGATGCAGAGTACCCATATTTATTCCCGCGTGATGGTTAGTGCTATCGGGCCAGAGGCCCACTCGAATCAAATATCCAAATCGTTAGTACCTTGGGGGTGCGGTAACTAGCAGAGACTCATGATCGATGTGACCCCGTCGCCGCGTCTTGAGGACTTGCGGCAAGGGCCTAGAATGCCCGGCCACACCTCATATTCTCACTCGGGCACCATCCAGGTCAACCTGTCTTCACATCACACGCGGGTACCCCTCAGGGTCGACCCGCCTTTCCAAGTAACAATAGTACAGTGCAAGTATCCGTCTGTCCATAACATCAGGGGAATCCGAGGTATCACCCTCGTTGGATTCCTACTCGATGTATCCGTCAAGGTGAACTCGGAGGAATCACCCTTGATGGGTTCACACTTCAGGTGTTGTACGATGGCGTCGTTATCGGAAGTGGTGAAGGAGGAATCACCCTCGGTAACCACAACCGATGAACTAACCTACCAGATTAACATCAGAAGTGCTGACGAGGTATCACCCTCGGCACTCGATAGTAACCCAGTAGTGGCGTACAACTAGGGGGGGGGTGATGTGCGGTGCCGGGGCCTGGTCTTCAATCCCGTTAATCGGGTCTTCTGATAATCCAGCGGGGCAGTCGGGACAAGTGGGGTCACTGATAGGTCTCTACCCAGCCTATACTAGACAGTTTAGGATAAGCAGGTAAGGTTTCAATAGCAGGTTACAATAAACAGGCTATGCATCAGAATAGGTAAAGCAGCAGCAGCAATTTCTAATGCAAGCATGAGAGAAAAAGAATAGGCGATATCGGTATGCTCAAGGGGGGGTGCTTGCCTGGTTGCTATGGCAAGAAGGAGCGGTCGTCGGAAGGCTGCTCGTCCGGAGCGTAGTCATACTCAGCTGCAATGGCGTCGGTCTCGGCGTCTATCGAGAGAGAAGGAGGGGGGAAGAAACAGTAAATACTAAGCAAACAAGTGCTACACAATGTATGACATGACAATATGCAGTGTTGGGTGTGTCCTAACGTATGGTTGCACGTCACCGAGGAAGGCGGAATCCATCCGGGAATGTTTTCCCGGTTCCGGACATTTGTCAGACAGATGACCAGAGGGGAACGGTTCCATGTTCGGATAGTTAGGGACGTGTGACGGATGAACGGACCACGCATTCGGATTCGTCTTGAAATTCTGAGAAACTTTCATGTACAAAGTATTTTAATCGGAGTTACGGATTATTTTATATGATTTTCTAAAGATTTTAGCATTTTCTGGAATTATTTTAATTAACAGAAATGGATTATTGCGTTAGCATGATGTCACTGTGATGTCAGCAGTCAAACCGCCTGAGCCAAGTCAAACCTGACCTGCGGGACCCACCTGTCATACTCAGTGGCTAACTAACTGAGTTTAACTAATCTAACTACCTAACTAATTAACAGGGGCCCACTGGTCAGTGACTAATTAGTGATTTAATTACCTAATTAACATATTTTATTTATTTTAAAAACGCTTAATGGGGTGGGGCTCGTATGTCATTGACTGGGGCATGCCCAGTCAGCACAGTTGACTTGGTCAACTGGTCAACAGGGGGCCCCGGGCCCATCGGTCAGTGGCACAGGGGCGGGGCCCATCGGGGCCAGGTCAGCGCCGGCCGCCGAAGCTCTCCGGCGAGGTGAAACACGGCGGCGAGTGCGGGAGGGGCTCGGGTTTCGTCGTCCGGCGACCAAATTGATGGCGGTTGGTCGCGTTCGAACGGGAACAACGCTCCGCGTCGATCTGTGGCTCTAGCGCAGGCTAAAACGAACGGAGCCGAGCGCTAGGTCGTCGCCGGCAGACGCCGGAATCGGGCGTTGGTGGCTACGGCAATGTGGGGCACGGCAAACGATGCGGAGAGCGCCGTTGGGCTCCTACGAGCTCGGACGCGAGCTCGAGCTATGGTGGCCACGGCGGCGAGCTCATCTACGGCGACGAGTTCGGGCGCCTCGGGTACGGCCGCTACAACGATGGAAAACGCGTGGAGAAGAGAGGGGAAAGACGGAGACTGCTCACCGGGAGCCATAGGACGGTGGTAGTGTGCTCGGGGAGGGCTTGCCGAAGCGAATCGACGGCGGTGATCCCGGCGGCCGTAGGGGAAGGAGAAGGTCGAGGACGGCGATGCAGGGGCTCCCGAGTCGGTCAAGTTGTCACAGCCGACGTAGTCGAGGGCTGCGGGGTAGCTGGATAGCTCGGCGGGGCGAACGGGGCACGGTGGCCACGGCTAGGCCGAAGCCATGGCGGCGCTGGCGTTCGGTGAGGGGGAAGCAGAGGATGGAGAGGGGGGGAAGTGAGCGAGGGAGAGCCAGGGGGTGCGGGGCTGCCTCTTATCCACGGCGCGGGTGCGGCGTCGCGCTGTCGAGCGAGGAGAAGGGGGGGGGGGGGGCGGGGCGCGGCGTGCGGGCACGGCGACATCGGCTCGGCGATGAACAAAGGAGGAAGGAGGGGACACGCGCGGGCTGGGCTGCACTGTGGCCACTTAGGCCCAGGCGCGTTGGCCTTTTTCTTTTTCTTTCTTTTCTCTTTTCTGTTTTATTTTCTTATTTCTGTTTTCTCTTTTCTTTTTAAACCAAATGACTTTTGTAAAATAGGTGAACTAGCCACATATTTATAGTGCTATTTCTAGCTCTGTTATAAAAAGATTTGGAGGCAAATGAATTTTAATTGGATTTTAAATAAATGAATATGGATTAATTATCTCAGTGTTGTTGCTGTTAGAGACAATTAATTAATTTAGTGAATGTTGGTTATAATTTTAGAATTGTCTCCATAATATTTACAATATTATGAACATTTTAGTTTCTGGATTTGAACAACTTTTATTTGCACTTTCAGTTTGAATTTCCATTTGAATTTGAAAAGAGATATGATACAAATGATGTTTAAGCACTGTTGATCATGATGACATGGCATTATCAATAGGGGGATTGCTGTGGCTAACCACTGGGGGTGTTACACATGCGCGTCCCTCTCAAAAGATGTGTACAACAAGGATGATTATGGCAAACTAAAAAGCAAAGACTCATATCATACAAGACGCTCCAAGCAAAACACATATCATGTGGTGAATAAAAATATAGCCTCAAGTAAATTTACCGATGAACGAAGACAAAACAGGGGATGCCATCCGGGGCATCCCCAAGCTTAGATGCTTGGTTGTCCTTGAATATTACCTTGGGGTGCCTTGGGCATCCCCAAGCTTAGTCTCTTGCCACTCCTTATTCCGTTGTCCATCAAAACTTGAAAACTTCACAACACAAAACTCAACAAAAAATCTCATAAGATCCATTAGTATAATAAAATAAATCACCACTTTAGGTACTGTTGTGAACTCATTCTTTATTTATATTGGTGTAATATCTGCTGTATTCCAACTTTTCCATGGTTCATACCCCCCGATACTACCCATAGATTCATCAAAATAAGCAAACAACACATAGAAAACAGAATCTGTCAAAAACAGAACTGTGTAATAATCTGGAAATTACATATACTTCTGTAACTCCAAAAATTCTGAAAAATTAGGACAACCTGGGAAATTTGTATATAAATATTGTGTAAAAAATTTAGATCAAAATCACTTTTATGTGATTTATTGAATTTTCTGCAATGAGCACAAAAGTTTCTGTTTTTCAGCAAGATCAAATCAACTATCACCGTAGACCATCCCAAAGGTCTTGCTTGGCTCAAACACTAATTAAAACACCAAAACACAATTACTACAGAGGTAATAATGTGTATATATTGAAAAACAGAACCAAAAACAAAAAATGTAAAAATAAAATTGGGTTGCCTCCCAACAAGCGCTATTGTTTAACGCCCCTAGCTAGGCATAAAACATAGATCTAGGTATTGTCATCTTTGGTATGCAAACCATAAGTAGCCCTCATAGTAGATTCATATGGCAACTTAATTTTCTTTCTTGGGAAGTGTTACATGCCCTTCCTTAATGGAAATTGAAATCAAATATTTCCTTCTTTCATATCAATAATTGCACCAATCGTTCTAAGGAAAGGCCTACCAAGAATAATAGGGCATGTCGGATTGCAATCTATATCATGCACAATAAAATCTACGGGCACATAATTCCGATTTGAAACAATAAGAACATCATTAATCCTTCCCATAGGTTTCTTAATAGTGGAATCCGCTAGATGCAAATTTAAAGAACAATCATCAAATTCACGAAAACCTAGCACATCACATAAAGTTTTTGGAATCGTGGAAACGCTAGCACCCAAATCACACAAAGCATGGCACTCATAATATTTAATTTTAATCTTAATAGTAGGTTCCCACTCATCATAAAGCTTTCTAGGAATAGAAACTTCCAACTCAAGTTTTTCTTCAAAAGATTTCATCATAGAATCAACGATATGTTTAGTAAAAGCTTTATATTGATTGTAAGCATGAGGAGAATTTAACATGGATTGCAACAAGGAAATACAATCTATCAAAGAGCAATTATCATAATTAAAGTCCTTGAAATCCAAAAGAGCGGGTTCATCGCTACTTAAAGTTTTGACCTCTCCAATCCCACTTTTATAAATTTTTGTATTAAGATCTTTAAACCTCGAATCATTGGGACGCCTTCTAAATAAAGTTGACTCATCTCCAGTCCCATCTTTATTAAGATTTATATTAGAAAACAAAGATTCAATGGGAGTCACACCAATCACTTTAAGATCTTCATCATTATTCAAAGACTCCAGTTTAGCAGCCATCTTGTTTACCAAAGTAGTTTGTTTATCAGAAATTTGGCCTACTATATTTTCAAGATGAGCAAATTGAGATTTAAGACCATGAAATTCCTTAGTAACATCATCAAGCTCTTTATTAATATACCCCATCATAGTTTTTTGTTCTTTAAACTCGTTCCTAAAGAAACTATTATGCTCAAATTGTAAAGACATGAAGCTTTTAGCATTGTTTTCAATCTCTTCGAACTTCCTAAAATAAGGATCAAAGCTGTTGGGTTGAGGCATACGGGAAAACAAGCAAACGGAAAAGACGAATGGAAGAAGGGCAAATAAAACGGCAAATATTTTTGTGTTTTTCTGAAAACGTTTTCGAAGTGGGGCAGAGGAAAACGAGAGGCAAATGGCAAATAATGTAATGCAAGAGATGAGAGTTTATGGTGGGTACTTGGTAGGCATGATGTAGAAACTCCCTGGCAACGACGCCAGAAATTCTTCCTGCTACTTCTTGAGCTTGCGTTGATTTTTCCCTTGAAGAGGAAAGGGTGATGCAGCAAAGTAGAGATAAGTATTTCCCTCAGTTTAGAACCAAGGTATCAATCCAGTAGGAGGCACAAGCAAGTCTCCAATCTATGCACCTGCACAAACTAACAAACACTTGCATTCAACGCGAAAAAGGGGTTGTTAATCCCTTCACGGTCTCGAACAAGAGTGAGATCTAATAGAGATAGGTATAAAATATTACTAAAACGTAAAACAAAGTAAAAACAAATAAATTGCAGCAAGGTTTTTTGGTTTACAGATATGAAAATATATGATGGAAAATAGGCCCGAGGGCCATATGTTTCACTAGAGGCTTCTCTCTTGGAAGAAAATAATACGATGGGTGAACAAACTACTGTCGAGCAATTGATAGAAAAGCGCAAAGTTATGATGATATCCAAGGCAATGATTATGAATATAGGCATCATGTCTGTGTCAAGTAGACCGAAACGATTTTGCATCTACTACTATTACTCCACATATCGACCGACTTCTGCCTGCATCTAGAGTATTAAGTTGATAAGAACAGAGCAACGCTTTAAGTAAGATGACATGATGTAGAGGGATAAACTCAAGCAATATGATGAAAACCCCATATTTTTACCCTTGATGGCAAAAATACAATACGTGCCTCGGTACCTCTACTATGTCACTGGGTGAGGACACGGCAAGATTGAACCCAAAACTAAGCACCTCTCCCATTGCAAGAAAAACCAATCTAATTGGCCAAACCAAACCGATAATTCAAAGAGAAATACAAAGATACTAAATCATGCATAAAAGAGTTCAGAGAAGACTCAAATAATATTCATAGATAATCTGATCATAAATCCACAATTCATCGGATCTCGACAAACACACCGCAAAAGAATATTACATCGAATAGATCTCCAAGAACATCGAGGAGAACATTGTATTGAAGATCAAAGAGAGAGAAGAAGCCATCTAGCTACTAGCTATGGACCCATAGGTCTATGGTAAACTACTCATGCTTCATCAGAAGGGCAGCAAGGTTGATGTAGAGGCCCTCCGTCATCAAATCCCCCTCCGACAGGGTGCCAGAAAAGGCCCCAAGATGGGATCTCACGGGAATAGAGGCTTGCGGCGGTGGAAAAGTATTTTGGTGGACGCTTCTGTTGGTTTGGTAATATTTGGGAATTTATAGTGCAAGAATTAGGGTTGGACGACTCCCGAGGGACCCACAAGCCAGGGAGGCGCGCCCCTCCTAGGGCGCATCCTGAGGGCTTGTGGTGCCCTCGGGACTCTTCTGCCTCCCTCTCCAAGCTCCATGGATGTCTTCTGGTCCAAGAAAAATCATCGTAAAGTTTTATTCCGTTTGGACTCTGTTTGATATTCCTTTTCTGTAAAACTCAAAAACAAGGAAAAAATAGAAACTGGCACTGTGCTCTAGGTTAATAAGTTAGTCCCAAAAATAATATAAAATAGCATATAAAACATCCAAAACAGATAATATAATAGCATGGAAGAATAAAAAAATTATAAATACGTTGGAGATGTATCAGTGCTCAGGTGTTGTTCTTACTTGAACAAACCTCCTACTTATGATTAACCCCCTCGCAAGCATCCACAACTACAAGAAAAGTATTAAGATAAAATCTAACCATAGCATTAAACTTTTGGATCCAAATCGGTCCCTTATGAAGTAGTGCATAAACTAGTGTTTAAGCTTCTGTCACTCTAGGAACCCATCATCTAATAACTACTCCACAATGCATTCCCTTAGGACCAAATATGGTGAAGTTCCATGTAGTTGACGTTCACATGACACCACTAAGGGAATAAGAACATACATATCATCAAAATATCGAACACACATCAAGTTCACATGATTACTTGCAACATGACTTCTCCCGTGACCTCAAGAACAAAAGTAACTATTCATAAATAATAATCATGCTCAAGATCATAGGGGTATTAAATAGCATAATGGATCTGAACATATACTCTTCCACCAAATAGACCATATAGTAATCAACTACAAGATGTAATCAACACTACTAGTCACCCACAAGTACCAATCTAAGGTTCCGATACAAAGATTGAACACAAGAGATGAACTAGGGTTTCAGAGGAGATGGTGCTTTTGAAGATGTTGATAGAGATGGCCCTCCCAAAGATGGGAGAGTTATTGGTGATGACGATGGCAATGATTTCTCCCTCCGGGAGGGAAGTTCCCCCGGCGGAATTGCTCCGCCGGAGGGCAAAAGTGCTCCTACCCAAGTTCCACCTCGAGACGGTGGTGCTTCGTCCCGAAAGTCCCCTCCTAATTTTTTCTATGTCAAAAAGACATATATACCAGAAGATGGGTACCGAAGGTGGGCGAAGGAGGGCACAACCCACCAGGGCACGCCTGGGGGGCCTGGCACAGGTGGGTTGTGCCCACCTGGTGGGCCTCCTTCGGTAGTTATTTGCTCCAGTATTTTCCAAATATTGCAAAATAATTCTCCATAAATTTTCAGCTTATTTGGAGATGTGCAGAATAGGTTACTCTGACGTAGCTTTTTTAGGTCCAGAATTCCAGCTGCCGGTATTCTCCCTCTTTGTGTAAACCTTGCCTATTATGAGAGAAAAGGCATTAGTATTACTCCAAAAAGCACTATTATGCATAAGAACATTATAAATAACAGTAGGAAAACATGATGCAAAATGGACGTATCAACTCCCCCAAGCTTAGACCTCGCTTGCCCTCAAGCAAAAAACCGAAATCGAAAAACATGCCCACATGCATAGAGAGAGAGGTGTTGATAAAAACAAAATACAGACATAGAAGCATCATACATATTGTTATAACAACAAGTAACTTTAACATAAAACTTTATCAAATAACTTTTATCATATAGCTTATCATGAACAAGTAACAATTCATCACAACATTGAAGTGTAAAGCATAAACCTTATTGAAAACCAACAAACTATGTTCTCAGTCAAGTTTGCAACTACAATTCATCATATTTTCAGGAAAGGTCACGTGTCGGCGCCTTTAGGCAAGTCCACATACTCAACCATCATTTAATCTTCTATGATTGCTAACCCTCACAGCATACCCATGAACAAAAAGTTTCAACCGGACACATAGAAAGATAGGGGCTTATAGTTTCGCCTCCCAACGTATTCACCTCAAGGGTGCTGTCAACAATAATAACTCATGCCCACTCATATCCAACTGGATATATGTGCCTAGATCTTTCCTCACCACATGATGCTTGCAAAAACAGAAAATAAAAAGGAATAGGGGAAGATACTTTGACTCTTACATAAAAGTAAATGCATAAAAGTAAAAGATAGGCCCTTCGCAGAGGGAAGCAGAGGTTGTCATGCGCTTATTTGTTTGTATGCCAAATCCCTTAATGCAAAAGAATGTCACGTTATATTGCCCCTTATGATAGCAACCTTTATTATGCAGTCCGTCGCTTTTATTACTTTGCCATCATATGTTCATACAACGCTCAATTTTCACTTACACTAAATGATCCAACACATTTAGAAGCAATTTTTATTGCCTTATTGCACCGATGACAACTTACTTGAAGGATCTTACTCGATCCATAGGTAGGTATGGTGGACTCTCAAAATAAGATTTTGGGTTAAGGGTTTTTGGATGCGCAAGTAGTATCTCTACTTAGTGCGGAGTTTTTGGCTAGCAAAGATATTGAGCAAGCACCACATGTTGAAGGATCTATGACAATATAACTTCTATGTGAATATAAACAAACATAAATCATTACGTTGTCTTCCTTGTCCAACGTCAACAATTTTGACACAAAATATTTAATGGGGGCTCACAATCATAAAAGGTATCCAAGATAGTATATTTGCATGTGAATCTTCTCTTCCCTTATTAATTCTTTCATGAGTTGCATCATTGACCAATGATATGTTTGTCAATCTCCAACAAATTTTACCACTTATACTTTTCCTTATGTGATGTCATTACTTACCATAAGATTAGCATATGATCTTTTTCATTTATTTTCCTTTCTTTTTATTCGAACAAACAAAGAAAAAACAAGACTCAAACTACTCTTTATTATATATCTCGCACACGCTTACATAGATAGATCACTAAGCAAGCACTCGAAAAGAAAGGATTGAACTAAACTTTTATTCAACTAAATCATAGGATAACTAAAGATCGAACTAAAATAGATGAAAGCAAAGATAGTGGTGGTGATACGATACCGGGGCACCTCCCCCAAGCTTGGCACAAGCCAAGGGGAGTGCCCATACCATGAACTCAAGTTTATATTATTGTAGAAGATGATGAAGGTGGTGGTGATGGTGGTGATCAGGTAGTAATGAGTTTGTCAAGCTTGCGTCGGAGGCTAAAATTGGTATCCCTGAGATCCTCATTCTCTATCTCAAGCTTTATTATCCTCTTGCATAATGCCTCCTTGCTTTCTTGCTTGAAACGAGGAGGGACTGGTTCATCTTCATCTTCCTCATCGGTGAACCATATATAGGGATAGGTGTCCTTGAAGATATTTTTCTCTAGAGGCTGATAAGAAACTGGGCAATCCTCCTCCGAATCTTGAGATGACATATTTTCAGATCTGCCAGAAAACAGCAAGAAAGAAGAACAGAAGATTTCTCTGTGATACGGTGGTCAATACGTTCGGGGGGTATATAAAGATTTTTTATCTTGGGAAACAGGCAAACGGGAGGAAAACAGAGTCGAGTAGGTTCCCGAGGTGGGTACAACCCACCTGGGCGCGCCAGGGGGCCTAGGCATGCCCTGGTGTCTTGTTCCCTCCTCGGTTGCCTTCCTGGTTGTTTCTTATTTTCTAATTTTTGTAATATTCCAAAACTGAGAGAAAATATTTTTGTGGATTTTTCAGAGTCTGTTTACTTACCGTATCACGTACCTCCTCTTTTTTTAGTATTCTGGAGTGTTCCAGAAGGTCCCTTTTATGTGTTCCTCAGGTGTCATGGTTTGAATAATATTGCTTTCAACATTAATAGGCGTACCTAAGATATAGTGTTTAATTCTTTGCCCATTGACCACCTTCGGGTTAGTACCTTTGGCATTATTGATTTTGATGGCTCCAGAGTGATAAACCTCCTAGATAATATATGGTCCTTCCCATTTGGAGAGAAGTTTTCCTGCAAAGAATCTAAAATGAGAGTTGTACAAAAGAACATATTCTCCAACTTTGAATTCCCGCTTTTGGATTCTTTTGTCATGCCATCTTTTAACATTTTCTTTAAATAACTTAGCATTTTCATAAGCTTGGGTTCTCCTTTCATCTAATGAGCTAATATCAAATAACCTCTTTTCACCGGCAAGTTTGAAATCATAGTTGAGTTCTTTAATTTCCCAATTATCCTTTATGTTCTAACTCTAGAGGCAAATGACAAGCTTCTCCATAAACCATTTTATAGGTAGACATACCCATAGGGTTTTTATATGCTGTTCTGTAGGCCCAAAGTGCATCATCCAATTTCTTAGACCAATTCTTTTGGGACCTATTAACAGTTTTTTGTAAAATTTGTTTTATTTCCCTATTGCTAAGTTCAACTTGACCACTAGATTGAGGATGACATGGTGATGCAATTCTATGGTTAACATCATATTTAGCAAGCATTTTATGAAAAGCACCATGAATAAAGTGTGAACCACCATCAGTCATTAAATATCTAGGCACTCCAAACCTCATTAAAATAACTTCTTTAAGCATTTTAATGGAAGTGTTATGATCAGCACTACTAGTTGGAATAGCTTCTACCCACTTAGTAACATAATCAAGAACAACCAAAATATGTGTAAACCCATTAGAGGAAGGAAAAGGTCCCATATAATCAAAACCCCAAACATCAAATGGTTCAACAGCAAGTGAATAATTCATAGGCATTTCTTGACGCTTACCGATATTACCAATTCTTTGACATCCATCACAAGATAAAACAAACTTACGGACATCCTTGAAGAGAGTAGGCCAATAAAAACCAGATTGTAATACCATATGAGCAGTTCTATCTCCGGCATGATGCCCTCCATAAGCTTCAGAGTGACATTTCCATAGGATTTGTTCCTGTTCATGCTCAGGTACACAACGTCTAATAAGACCATCTACTCCTTCTTTATAAAGATGTGGGTCATCCCAAAAGTAATGTCTTAAACCATAGAAGAATTTTTTTCTTTTGTTGGTATGTGAAACAAGGTGGTATGTATTTATCTACAATATAATTAGCATAATCAGCATACCAAGGAGTATTATGAGAAAAATTTATTGCAGATAGTTGTTCATCAGGAAAGTTATCATCAATAGGTAGTGGGTCATCAAGGGTATTCTCTAACCTAGATAAGTTATCAGCTACGGGATTCTCAGCTCCTTTTCTATCAGTAATATGTAAATCAAATTCTTGTAGCAAGAGAACCCACCTAATGAGTCTAGGTTTAGCATCTTTCTTTTCCATGAGATATTTAATAGCAGCATGATCGGTGTGAACAATAACTTTAGAATCAACAATGTAAGATCTGAATTTATCACAAGCAAACACAACTGCTAAAAATTCTTTTTCAGTAGTAGCATAATTTCTTTGGGCACTGTCTAGAGTTTTGCTAGCATAATGAATAACATTTAATTTCTTATCAACTCTTTGTCCTAGAACAGCACCAACAGCATAATCACTAGCATCACACATGATTTCAAAAGGCAAGTTCCAATCAGGTGGTTGAATAATAGGTGCAGAAGTTAAGGCTTTCTTAAGTGTTTCAAAGGCTTCCACACAATCATCATAAAAAACAAATGGAACATCGTTTTGTAAAAGATTTGTAAGAGGCCTAGAAATTTTAGAGAAGTCTTTACTAAACCTCCTATAGAAACCAACATGACCAATGAAACTACAAATAACTTTAATATCTTTAGGAAATGGAATTTTCTCAATTGCTTCAACTTTAGCTTGGTCCACCTCAATACCTTGTTCGGAAATTTTATGCCCCAAGACAATACCTTCATTAACCATAAAGTGGCACTTCTCCCAATTCTAGACAAGGTTAGTTTGCTCACATCTCTGCAAAACTCGATCAAGGTTGCTTAAGCAATCATCGAAAGAAGTTCCATAAACAGATAAATCATCCATGAAAACCTCAACAATATTTTCACAAAAAATAGAGAATATAGAAGTCATACATCTTTGAAAAGTGGCAGGTGCATTGCATAAACCAAAAGGCATACGTCTATAAGCATAAGTTCCAAAAGGGCAAGTAAAAGTGGTTTTCTCTTGATCAGGTTGTGAAACAGGTATTTGAGAAAAACCAGAATATCCGTCAAGAAAACAAAAGTGTGTGTGCTTAGATAATCTCTCCAACATTTGATCAATAATAGGCAAAGGGTAATGATCTTTTCTAGTTGCTTTATTTAGTTTTTTAAAATCAATTATCATTCTATAGCCAGTAACAATTCTTTGTGGAATAAGTTCATTTTTGTCATTAGGAACAACAGTAATACCTCCCTTCTTAGGGACACAATGAACAGGACTTACCCATCTACTATCAGCTATGGGATAGATTTTACCTGCTTCCAGAAGCTTTAATATTTCAGTTCTTACCACTTCTTTCATCTTAGGATTCAAACGTCGTTAATGATCAACAACGGGTTTAGCATCAGGTTCCATATTAATCTTGTGCTGACAGAGAGTGGGACTAATTCCCTTAAGATCATCAAGAGTATATCCAATAGCAGCACGGTGCTTCTTCAGAATTTTTAATAGTCTTTCTTCTTCATGTTCTGAAATGTTAGCACTAATAATAACAAGATATATCTTTTTCTCATCAAGATAAGCATAGTTCAAAATGTCGGGAAATTATTTTAATTCAAACACGAGATCACCTTTAGGTCGAGGAGGACCTCCTAGAGTTTCAATAGGGAAATTGTGTTTGAGCAGGGGTCGTTGTTCAAAGAAAATTTTATCTATCTCATTTCTTTCATGCATATGCATATCATTTTCATGGTCTAGCAAATATTGTTCAAGCGGATCACTAGGAGGCACAGGCATAGAAGCAAGTCCAATTATTTCATCCTTACTAGGTAATTCTTTCTTATGAGGTTGTCTATTAAACTTGGAAAAATTAAATTCATGAGACTCACCACCAAAGCTAACACTCACAGTTTGTTTATGACAATCTATAGTAGCATTGACAGTGTTCAAGAAAGATCTACCAAAGATAATGGGACAGAAGTCATCTTGTGGGGAACCAAGAACTAGAAAATTAGTAGGGTATTTTATTTTCCCACACAAGACTTCAACATCTCTAACAATCCCAAGTGGTGTGATGGTGTCTCTATTAGCAAGTTTAATAGTGACATCTATGTTTTCTATTTCAGCGGGTGCTATGTCCTTCATAATTTCTTGGTATAAGGTAAAAGGAATAGCACTCACGCTAGCACCTAAGTCACATAAACCATGATAACAATGATCTCCTATTTTAACTGAGACAACAGGCATGCCAACAACATGTCTATGTTTATCTTTTTCATCAGGTTTGGCAATTCTAGCAGCTTCATCACATAAGTAAATAACATGCCAGTCAATATTTTCTACCAGGAGATCTTTAATCATAGCAACACTAGGTTCTACTTTAATTTGTTCAGCAGGTTTAGGTGCTCTAATATTACTTTTGCGAACCACAGTTGAAACCTTAGCATGTTCCTTCATCCTAACAGGGAAAGGTGGTTTTTCAATATAAGCAGTAGGCACAACTGGATCAACATTGTAAATAATAGTTTCATCTTTAACTATGTTGGGTTCTTTAATTTCTTCTTTGATAGGGGGATGATATTTAAACCTCTTCTCTTTGGGGAGATCAACATGAGTAGCAAATGATTCACAAAATGAGGGTACTATCTCAGAGTCAAGTCCATATTTAGTGCTAAACTTGTGAAAACATCGGTATTCATAAAAGATTTAACACAATTAAATTCAAGCTTAATACCTGACTCTTTACCTTAGTCGAGTTCCAAATTTTAGAGTTGCGTTTAATTCTTTCTAAAAGATCCTACCTTAATTCAATAGTCTTATTCATAAAAGAACCAGTACAAGAAGTATCGAGCATGAATCGATCATCACGAGAAAGCCGAGCAAAAAAATTCTGAATGATAATTTCTCTAGAGAGCTCATGATTGGGGCATGAATATAACATTGACTTAAGCCTCCCCCAAGCTAGAGTGATACTTTCTCCTTCATGAGGCCAAAAATTATATATATAATTCCGATCACGATGAACTAGATGCATAGGATAATTTTTTTGGTGAAATTCCAATTTCAATCGATTCCAGTTCCAAGATCCAATATCATCGCATAGCCTATACCATGTCAATGCTTTTCCCTTCAAAGATGAAGGGAAAACCTTCTTCTTAGCGTCATCTCCGGATAAACCTGCAAGCTTAAATAATCCACAAATTTCATACACATATATCAAGTGCATATCAGGATGTTCAGTTCCATCTCCTACATAAGGATTAGCTAGCAGTTGTTCTATCATACCCGAAGGAATTTCAGAACCAATATTTTCAGTAGGTGCAGTAGGTTGAGGGGTAGATAATTATGGTTCCGGTGGAGGTGAAGATACCCCGAACAATCCCCTCAAAGGATGATTCTCCATAGTAACAAGTGACAATAAATTTCAGCACGTGGTAATAATTTTTCCTTACCAATTACCACTTACCAAGAGTGCTTCACTCCTCGGCAACAGCGCCAGAAAAGATTCTTGATGACCCACAAGTATAGGGGATCAATTGTAGTCCTTTCAATAAGTAAGAGTGTCGAACGCAACGAGGAGCAGAAGGAAATACAAGTGGTTTTCAGCAAGGTATATTTTGCATGCACTGAAATAGTCGGTAACAAGTAGTTTGATAGCAAGATAATTTGTAACAAGCAAGTAATGGTAATGGTAAATAAAGTGCAGCAAGGTAGCCCAATTATTTTGAGACAAAGGACAGGCCAAAACGGTCTCTTATGATAAGCGAAGCGTTCTTGAGGGTACACGGGAATTTCATCATGCCACTTATGTCATGTTGGTTTGAATCGTGTTTGCTACTTTGATAATTTGATATGTGGGTGGACCGGTGCTTAGGTGCTGGTCTTCCTCGAACAAACCTCCTACTTATGATTAACCCCCTCGCAAGCATCCACAACTATGAGAAAAGTATTAAGATAAAATCCAACCATAACATTAAACTTTTGGATCCAAATCGGTCCCTTACGAAGTAGCGCATAAACTAGGGTTTAAGCTTATATCACTCTAGCATCCCATCATCTAATAACTACTCCATAATGCATTCCCTTAGGCCCAAATATGGTGAAGTGCCATGTAGTCGACGTTCAGATGACACCACTAAGGGAATCACAACATACATATCATCTAAATATCGAACACATATCAAGTTCACATGATTACTTGCAACATGAATTCTCCCGTGACCTCAAGAACAAAAGTAACTAGTCACAAATAATAATCATGCTCAAGATCAGAGGGGTATTAAATAGCATAATGGATCTGAACATATAATCTTCCACCAAATAAACCATATAGTAATCAACTACAAGATGTAATCAACACTACTAGTCACCCACAAGTACCAATCTAAGGTTCCGGTACAAAGATTGATCACAAGAGATGAACTAGGGTTTGAGAGGAGATGGTGCTATTGAAGATGTTGATGGAGATGGCCCTCCCAAATACGGGAGAGTTGTTGGTGATGACGATGGCGATGATTTTCCCTTCCGGGAGGGAAGTTCCCTCGGCGGAATCGCTTCGCCGGAGGGAAAAAGTGCCCCTGCCCAAGTTCCGCCTCGAGACGGCGGCGCTTCGTCCCAAAAGCCCCCTCCTGATTTTTTCTAGGTCAAAATTTCCTATATACCAGAAGAAGGGCACCAGAGGTGGGCCGAGGAGGGCACAACCCACCAGGGCGCGCCTGGGGGGCCTAGCGCGCCCAGGTGGGTTGTGCCCACCTGATGGGCCTCCTCTGGTAGTTATTTGCTCCAGTATTTTTCATATATTGCAAAACAATTCTCCGTAAATTTTCAGCTCATTTGGAGATGTGCAGAATAGGTAACTCTGACGTAGCTTTTTCAGGTCCAGAATTCCAGCTACCGGTATTCTCCCTCTTTATGTAAACCTTGCATATTATGAGAGAAAAGGCATTAGAATTACACCAAAAAGCATTATTATTCATAAAAACATTATAAATAACAGTAGGAAAACATGATGCAAAATGGACGTATCAGTCGGCTGGTGACGCCGATGTCCCCGGAGTAGGTAGATGAAGAGATAGCGATGCCCCCGGTCTAGTCGGGGTGACGGGGCAGGTCGATAAGGTGACATTGTAGCCCCAATGCCTGTCGAGGTGTCGAAGCAGGTCGGCATGGTGGACACCGGTTTAAAGAAGCAACGGCGTGGTGATGCCATGCAGGTCAAAATTTGTGACACGGTCAATGCCGGCTTGAGAAGTGACCACGCGGCGATGCCGGTGTGCCCAACCCGTGCAATCCGTGAGGCGACGATCTTGTTTTGAGTACTATTTGTCCTTCACGATTTCGAACTCTTGTTCGGCTCACCAAGGTGATGATCCGAGATGGTTGTTAGCGGCTCGATGGAGTGAAGATGCTGTTAATGCCGGCGCATTTCGGCAGCCATGGAGCAACATTGTCAGGCTGGTTTGACACCTGCGCGACGGTGAGGATCGCCTTGGGAAAGACTCAAAATTTGTAGGCATGTGCTTGAGACCAAAACACAATATATAACCCCGAGCAATCTTAGTTATTGGTGGGGGTTTGGTTCGTTAGCCTAGATTCCACGCAACAAGCTTGGAAAGGAAGAAGACATGAAGGGAGGAGTTCCGCTTAGCCTTTGCTCCTCCTTGATAGAAGTAGCTCTTTTGTTTCCCAAAATGGCTTGTGGCAAGAAAATGCCTTCTTAGGAAGTGAAGAAGAATATGCCTGCTTGAGAATGCCCTCTTATTGTTCTCAAAAGATGGAGGGGGGCAGATTTCACTAAGGAAAGGAACTGAACTAATGGACAAGCAGGAAGAGAATATAGAAAAATTTCCGACATTCAAACATAATATAGTTGTTCCAGAACTGCTAAAGGGAAGTTCTAGTAGAAAGAACAACTAAGCGAAAGGCCTTCTTAGAAAGGCGATGAGCTCTAGATCCTAGGACTGTGACACGATGCAACACTTCCCATTTTAGGCGGAGCTTGCTTTGGGACTGTGGATACATGACCTTTTTGAGGACAATGTCGCCTTGAAGAATACTCGCTCTTTAACTCGGAGTTGTAGAAGCTAGTGTTGTCTTGCTTGCTCGAAACATGCTTGAGGAGTGATGTGTCTCGTATTTTTTTTGGATCCATAGAAGCCATTTCCAGTTGAAGTCATAAGGTACCATCCTGTTCCTGCCAGGAAGACAGCTCTATCTCACAAGTTAGCTGGATCTTTTATTTAAGCCAAAGGCTATAAAACATATTTCAAATGAGTTTGGGCTTTGTTGGGGGAATTACCCGTGGTTAAATCCGGCTCATGACGATTAAGACATCTCTAGACTTAAGCAGCCCTGTTAAGTCATCTCTGGTCTTAACCCAACAGTTTCTAACCTGGCAGATAGTTGTAAGCTGGCAGACAGTTTCTAACCCGGCAGACAGTTGTAAGCCGGCAGACAGTTTCTAACCCGGCAGACAGTTGTAAGCCGGCAGACAGTTTTGAACCCGGCAGACAGATTGTGACTCGGCAGATTGTAACCCGGCAGACAGATTGTGACCTGGCAGATGCACGGAGTCATGGAGATGAGTCTCAGAGATGAGCCGCCTGGGGGTAAGAAGCCCAAGGCGTTAAAGAAGCCCACGGTGAGAAGCCCAAGGCGTTAAGAAGCCCATGGTGAGATGTCAGAACAGGTTAAGTCTTAATCCGACTAGGACTCTACATGTAACCCGCCCCTTCAACTTATATAAGGTGGGGCAGGGCACCCCAAGAAGGTCATGTCTCAATAGACAAGTTTTAAGGCTTAGACAGACAAGTCTTAGTCAACATCAAAGTAGATGCTCTCGAGATAGAGGTATCAAAACACCACCCTTGTAATCGAGATCGTGGGCATCATCAATATCAATCAAGCAGTATGTAGGCTTTTACCTCCACCGTGAGGGGGCGAACTTGGGTAAAATCTCGCGTCTCTCGTCCCGCTTAACCCCGTTCAAGCTACCACTTAGATGCATTGGCCTCACGACTAAGTCCTCACACTAGGACATCTGCCATGACAAAACCACAACAGGCTCCGTTAAGTTATCCTCATTTCCTGAGATAAGCACAGTTCAACAAAACTAAAAGCTAGATATATTGTTGTAAAGTAGAGCTACGGTAAGATGATATCTTGAGCAGTTATGTATCTAGGACCTTTGACGCAAATGGATGACTAGCTTATACTATCTTTCTGGTGTAAGAGCATCTCGCTTATACTTTCGGAGATCTCTCTCGTAATTCATAGATCTAAAAGCCTAATCTAGAAAAGGGCTTTTCTCTTAGCCATAAGTCAAAATAATAAGTCCAAATTCAGCAAGAGCTTGACAAGCAATCCTTCCTACACAACTCATCGGAGGTGTGACCTGCTTGACTTTTATCTTCGATTCAACCTTGGTATTCTCCTTTCTGAAACTTACTAAGACCATCATTTAATGAAGTAGTAAATTCTAATGACTACAACCTCGAAGCGAGCGCTTCTAGCTGTTTCGCTTGCTTCCTTCTTATTGTGGCGGCTATTATGGCTTGTCTGAAATGAAAGAAAAGTGAGATGATTCAAATCTATTGATAGATGGCCTGATCTATTCTGATAGATCGAAAGGTTTTCTATCAATAATAAGGGTTGACCTCTTTCTATCTATTGATGATACAAGATATCTATCTATTCTGGATACATCAGAAAGAAATTGATATGTATCTGATTTTTTCTACATCGTATGTAGAGCGCCCAAGTGTTTGGCTAGCTCAGTTCTATTATCCATCGGTCCAATGCTCTGGCTCATCTCATGGATTGAAAAAGCAAATGTTGTTGGTTGTCTTGTTGTTGTTCGCCACCTCGACACATTCCCCGGCATCGTCCCACACAGAAAGAAAGAGCGTGGAGCCCCGGACCGACCTGTAAGTCCGCTAACGTAAAGCGAGGAGTTGAGCTTGAACTGGCGAACTGAAGTCACTTTCGTATCCATACTTCCTATAGCTAACACGTGTCCAGTCCAGCGGGAACACAAAGCACAAACAAATGTGAGATGCTATACCGAATCCCTTTAGTTCTCTCCCCTCGACACAGTGGATAGGAAAGAGTCTTGCTTCCATTCCACTAGCCTAGAAGAAGGAGAGTGACTTTCTCTTTTGAAAGGGTTTTTCTCAGAGGCATAAGTCAAAATAATAAGTCCAAATTCCGCAAGAGCTTGACAAGCAATCCTTCCTACACAACTCTTCGGCGGTGCGACCTGCTTGACTTTTATCTTCAATTCAACCTTGGTATTCTCCTTTCTGAAACTTACTAAGACTATTGAAAGATTTCAAGAGGGATATACTAAAAACTTTCATGAAGATCATTGGACAAAATAAACTTGATTCTTTGTAATAGTTTTGAGATATGATGATAGTAATATGTGATTTATGTTGGTGAGTAATTATGCTTGAGTAAGAATATTAGTGTTAAGGTTTGTGATTCCCTATGCAAGCATGAAAGTCAATAGTTATGCAATGAAATTACATCCTACTTGTGGTGCATTATTTGGTGTTAGTTATGCTTTATGCTCGTTTATGAGAATTTTTGTTTCTTGGTTGGTTGCTTCTCAATCTATTTGCTAGCCTTTCCTTGTACTAAGTGGGAAAACTACTTGTGCATCCAAAATCCTTAAACCTAGTTATGCCATATGAGTCCACCATACCTACCTATATGCGGTATTTCCGTGACGTTCTAAGTAAATTTGTATGTGCAAACTCTAATTTTCAAAATGAATTTCCTTTTTGTGTGCTCGTACCGGTCATGCAGCGGCAAGGGGCGGCCAATTTTTTTCCGTGCTGGATGTGTTATTCTCAAGATGACTGTTTATTCACTTATCATTGCACGAGAGTGTGGCGGTAATAGGGATGCCCAATCTCAAAATGAAAAAGAAATTTACTTTATGTTGTCAAATAATAAATTTCTTGGAAAGTGTTGGCATGGAAGGCACCCGTGGATACGGCTAGCCATGGATTGTGAAAAGTATGGTGGAAAAAGGAATAAACTTTATTTTATGTTTGGGAACCGCCTATGATGTATCTAGCATGGAAGTATTGGGAACTACTCGGTCGTTTTCATTGATGGGAAAAGCATGCCTCTCAAAATATTTTTTATCTCTCAATTTAAGCTTTGAGCTCTGGCACCTCTACAAATCTTCGCTTCCCTCTGCGAAGGGCCTATCTATTTACTTTTATGCAATTTTTATTTTTATTTGAGTCTTCATCTTCTCTTATAAAGCACCAACTAGGGAGCACTATGATCATACTTACGCATTGGATGTAGTTAACTTTTGAGTGTGTTTCATGAATGGATCAGTGATTGAGCATGATGGGTTTGGGATAACTTTATTTAGTGTTGATATTTTGAAAGACATGGTTACTTGTTGATATGCTTGAGTATTGAAGTCTTCCTATCAATTGTAGACTATTTCTTTGAACCATCTAAAAGTCCAATGTCCATGCTACAAAAGAAAAGAATATGTGATGAACATGTTAGGCAGCATTCCACATCAAAAATTCTATTTTTATCATTTACCTACTCGAGGATGAGCAGGAATTAAGCTTGGGGATGCTGATATGTCTCCAACGTATCTATAATTTTTGATTGTTCCATGCTGTTATATTATCATTCTTGGATGTTTTATATTCATTTTATAACAACTTTATATCATTTTTTGGGACTAACCTATTGACATAGTGCCCAGTGCCAGTTGCTATTTTTTACTTCGCAGAATATCCATATCAAACGGAGTCCAAACACAGCGAAACTTTTTGGAGATTTTTCAGCCCAGAAGACAACTTGGGAGCCAAGGAAGTGCATGAGGTGGGGCCCATGGAGGTCTCCTCCACCGCCTCTCAGCTCTATAAATACTCAGATATTCCAGAAACCCTAGGGGAGTCATCAAAACACAATTCCAGCAGCCGCAAGTTCCAGAACCACCATGAAGTGCGAGTTTATGATCAGATCTATCTATGAATATTATTTGAGTTTTCTTTGATCTCTTATATGCATAATTGTTATAGACTCGTATTTCTTGTCCGAAACTTTGGTTTGGTTTGGCCAACTAGATTGATTTTTCTTACAATGGGAAGAGGTGCTTTGTTGTGGGTTCGATCTTGCGGTGTCCTCACCCAGTGACAAAAGGGGTAGCGACGCACACATGTATCGTTGCTATTAAGGATAAAAAGATGAGGACTATTCCTACATGAATACATCTTGTCTACATCATGTCATCGTTCTTATTGCATTACTCCATTTCTCCATGAACTTAATACACTAGATGCATGATGGATGGAGGTCGATGTGTGGAGTAATAGTAGTAGATGCAGGTAGGAGTGGGTCTACTAATCTTGGACGTGATGCCTATATACATGATCATTGCCTTGGATATCGTCATAATTATTTGCTCTTCTATCAATTGCCCAACAGTAATTTGTTTACCCACCGTATGCTATTTTCTCGAGAGAAGCCACTAGTGAAATCTACGGCCCCCGGGTCTATCTTTTATCATATTGTTTTCAGATCTATTATTCCAAAACCCCAAAAATACCTTGTTGCACTTTTTCTTTACTTATTTTATTTCGTGTTTTTGCTAGATCTATTTATCCAATCTCATACAATTTTATATATCTTTTTACCGTGGAGGGATTGACAACCCCTCTTACGCGTTGGGTTCCAAGTACTTGTTCTTTGTGTGTAGGTACCGTTTACATAGTGTTGCTTGGTTCTCCTACTGGATTGATAACCTTGGTTTCCTAACAGAGGGAAATACTTACCGTTGATGTGTTGCATCATCCTCTCCTCTTCGGGGAAATACCAATGCAGATACAAGCAATCACCCTTGCACTGGCTGGTGAATCTGCTTGGCATGAAATTGGCAAGCCTCGCATGCCTGGACCAGCTCCGTAGCATCCTCGAGTGCTGTGGGCCATTAAAAACCGATGTGGAATGCCTTACCTGCGAGGGTGCGCGAGGATGAGTAATGGCCGCAGTCACCACCGTGGATGTTGGCGAGCAGCTCGTGCCCTTGTTCCGCGGAGATGCACCACAGTGCGACTCCGTTCGGGCGATAGCGGTAAAAGTCACCCTCCTTCAAGCGGTATAGCGCCGCTTGGTAGGCCACCCGCTCTGCTTCTGCGTCAATCTCTGGGGGGTGCCGACTTCCCTGTAAGCCTTGATTTCCTTGGTCCAGCTCTCAGGCTGTGTCTCGAGTGCCAGCAGCAGGTGAGCGCCTGACGTTGGTCCGCAGTCTGGCTCAACCACTGGTTGCGCGGGTGGGAGCTCCTCAGGAGGCGCCGCAGGCTGACAACCGGAGGAGCTGCTAAAGGCTTCAGGAGCCACTCCTCGAAGATGCCGAGGCCCTGGGGCTCACGGCAAGAGGCACGCTTGGCGATTTCGTCCTCCTCGCTGTTGTCGCCGTCAGGGATGTGCTGGAGCTCCATGCCAATGAAGCGCTTCTCGAGCTTGCGCACCTCCTCTAGGTTGGCCACCATGTGCTCATCCTTCGGCTTGTACTTCTTGTTGGAGAAGTTGTCGAGGAGCTGCGACTCTCCCGTGATAACAAAGCGCCTGACTCCAAGCGCAATGGCAGCCTTGAGCCCAGTGATGAGTCCCTCATACTCGGCAATGTTGTTAGAGACCTTGTCGGCGCACCCGAAGTAGATCTACATTGCATAGTACAACTTGTCGCCTGTGGGCATGGTGAGGACCATGCCAGCCCCCGTGCCCTGGCACGCGAAGGCCCCATCGAAAGTCATGCTCCAGCCAACGGAGGTGGCCTCCTCGGGCAAGGCTCACTCTTCTTGAGGCTCGCCCTGGCGTGGGTCTGTCCATTCCGCTACGAAGTCCGCCAAGGCCACGTCCTTGATGGTCCTGGTGGTGAGGAACTCCAGCTCGGAAGGCTGCAGCTCGATGTTCCACTCAGCGACACGACCGGTGGCGTTCGGGCTCTGCAGGACCTTCTCCGGCGGGTACGAGGAGATCACCCTGACTGGGTGACCCTGGAAGTAGTGGCGCAGCTTCCTAGAGGCCATGAGGAGCGCCAGGAGGAGTTTTTGTTGCATGGCGTATCATTCACGCGCATCTCATAGCAATGTGCTGACGAAGTAGACAGGGTGCTCAACGAGGCGCGTGACCATGCTGTCCGAGTCGTCCTCACTGGCGGGCTCACGCAGCCGTGTGGCGGGGGGCTCAGGAGGTGGCCCCGTTGGGGCCTCAAGTGGCTGGGCTCCTGAGGCTGCTGGAGGGGGCGCTGGGACCTCCAGAGGACCCTCGGCAGGCGCCTGCGGGGCCTTAGGAGGGCCCGACAGAAGATCCTGCGAAAGCGGCATCTCCGAGCGCCGGGCCGGCGAGCTTCTTGTTGGCACAGGCCCGCTCCTCCCGCTCTACCACCAAGGCCGCGCTGGCTATTTGGGGGGTGGCCGGCAAGTACAGCAGCAGGCGCTCATGTGGACATGGGGCGACCATGATGGGAGGGCTGGTAAGGTACTTCTTGATGTCCTCGAAGGCGGCGTGATCCTCCTCGGCACACTTGAAGGGGACAGATCTCTTCATGAGCTTGAAGAAGGGCAGGGCTCGTTCATCGAACTTGGATATGAAGCGGCCGAGCATGGCCATGAACCCTGCCAGGGGCTGCATCTCCTTGATTTTTGAGGAATGGCCGCATTTCCTCGATGGCCTTGATCTTCTCAGGGTTTGCCTCGATGCTGCGATGGGAGACCAGGAAGCCCAGAAGCTTGCTGGAAGGGACGCTGAAGATGCACTTGGTGGGGTTAACCTTAAGGTTGACCTTGCGCAGGTTGGCGAAGGTTTCGCCCAGATCCCCGATGAGGGTGCGTGCCTCGCGCATTTTGATGACAATGTAGTTGACGTATGCCTCCGCATTTCTTCCCATATGGCACCCCAGGCAGATGTGCATTAGCCTCTGGAAGGTGGCTCCAGCACCCCAGGCATACAAACATAGCAGCACTCCGCAAGGGGTGATGAAGGTGGACTTCTGCTCATCCTCTCTTGCCATCTTGATTTGGTGATAGCTCGAGAAAGCATCTAGAAAGCAAAGCAGGTCACACCCAGCGGTGGAGTCTACTATCTGGTCAATCCTTGGTAATGGGAAGTGGTCTTTGGGGCAGGCCTTGTTGAGGTTGGAGAAGTCGACGCACATGCGCTTGTCGTCGTGAGGCTTGGCGACGACAACTGGGTTGGCGATCCATTCTGGGTGGAGCACCTCGCGGATGATTCCGGCGCCTTGGAGCTTCTCAACCTCATCAATGACGAACCCCTACTTCTTGGGTGCCTGACGCTGTACCTTCTGCTTGACAGGGCGCGCATTGGGACACACTTCCAGGTGACGTTCGATCACCTCCCTCGGCACACCTGGCACGTCTGAGGCAGACCAAACAAACATATCCGCATTTTCCCGGAGAAAGGTAACAAGGGCGCCCTCCTGCTCTGGGAAAAGGCGCTGGCGATGCTGAGGAATGGGCCCATACCGCTCCCGTCCAAAGACACCTCCTTGGTTTCGGCCCGCTCCTGGGAGAAAAGCAAATTTTTCTTTGCAGGCGTCGGCTCTGCAAGCTTAGGGGTGTCCTCCCCGGTGTGGGGCGCGGTGGCTACCACCTTATAGGCGCGCACGAGGGTATGTGTCATGTCCTTCTCATCAAAGCGGGCAGTGAAGGTGCCAGAGCTGACGGGCATCTTGACGAGGCCGTAGGTGTGGTGGGTCACGGCCATGAACTTGGAGAGCGTCGGGTAACCCAAGACGGCATTGTAGGGCAGGTTGCTGCGGGCTACGTCGAAGGTGACGAACTTCGTACGGTAGTTCTCACGGGTGCCGAAAGTGACGGGGAGGCGCACCTACCCCAATGGCAGCGCGGGGCCGCCGACGATGCCCGAGAATGGCTTGGTGGGCGTCAGGTGCCCACGGGGCACTCGCAGCATCTCGTACGCCTCCACGGAGAGCACGTTGAGGCCCGCACCACTGTCAATGAGCGTCTTGGTGGCCACCCCACCGATGGTGGGGGTACACAGTAGGGGAAAAATCCCCACAGCCCTGGTGGACTTGCGGTGATCGTCGGGACCGAAAATGATGGGGAACTCGGACCACTCGAGGCGGCTAGCGGACTCGGGCGCCAGGAGGGCTATGCTCACCTCCTGCGAGGGATGCTAGAGGTGGCAGTCAGACGGCGGGGCCTGGGCCCCTCCTAAGATGCATGCCACCTTGCAGGGCCCGTGAGAGCTTTGCCCGGTGACGGCGCCGCCAGTCGAGGCCGCGCGTATCCCGAGCTCAGCCGCGACGACGCCACGGAAGAAGTGGGGGAGGTCGACAGTGCTGGGAGGAGAGCGTGGGGTGGCACGCTCGCGACGGTGTGTGCGCCACGGCAAAGCGGGCGCGAAGCAAGGAGGCACCGGTTTGCCGTGGGCGACGGAGACAAGCTCGGTGATGCGCGCGAGTCAGGCGTCGCGACCATCCCCGGCGGGGCAATGGTGTAGTAGCCCCATCGCTATGAACAGGGCGACGTGCCGAGCAGGCGGGCCGCATGGCGCATGCGAGGAAGAGGTGGAGGAGAGGCCACGCCCCTGTTCGCCCGCCGATAGGCGGATGGAGGAGGCCGCCCGCTCCCCGACAAACTCGGTGGCGGCACAAGGGGGCCGCGCCAGGGCATCTCAGGTGGCGGGCGCCGCGCGTGGCACGCTCGCGGTGAGTGGCAGCATCGGTCATGCCGGCATTGACGTCGAGGTCGAAGGTGCGAAGATGGCAAGTCCCCCTTCCTGGCGCGTGATACGTCTCCATCATATCCACTTTTCCTAATGCTTTTGCTCTTGTTTTGGACTCTAATTTGCATGATTTGAATGAAACTAACCCGGACTGACGCTGTTTTCAGCAGAACTACCATGGTGTTGTTTTTGTGCAGAAATAAAAGTTCTCAGATTTGGACGAAACTTTTCGGAGAATTATTTTGGAATAAATAAAAAATAATGGAACCAAGACCCACTTGAGGCGGGTCCTGGCTGCCCACAAGACACCAGGGCGCGCCACCCCCCTCTGGCACGCCCTGGTGGGTGGTGGGGCCCTCGAGGCCCCGCTGACCCTAATTCCGACGCTATAAAACCCTATTTTTCCAGAAAAAATAGGAGAGGATGTTTCATCATGTTTTACGATACGTAGCCACCGCCACCTCCTGTTCTTCATCGGGAGGCCAGATCTGGAGCCCGTTTGGGGCTCCCGAGAGGGGGATCTTCGGTCTTCATCATCACCAACCATCCTCCATCACCAATTTCATGATGCTCCCCATCGGGAGTGAGTAATTCCTTCGTAGGCTCGCTGGTCGGTGAGGAGTTGGATGAGATTCATCATGTAATCGAGTTAGTTTTGTTAGGGCTTGATCCCTAGTATCCACTCTGTTCTGAGATTGATGTTGCTATGACATTGCTATGCTTAATGCTTGTCACTAGGGCCCGAGTGCCATGATTTCAGATCTGAACCGTTTATGTTTTCACCATTATATCTATGTTCTAGATCCGATCTTGCAAGTCCTATGCACCTATTACATGTTATGATCCATAAACCCCAAAGTGACAATAGTTGGGATACTTTCCGGTGATGATCTTAGTTTGAGGAGTTCATGTATTCACTATGTGTTAATGCTTTGTTTCGGTTCTCTATTAAAAGGATGCCTTAATATCCCTTAGTTTCCTTATGGACCCCACTGCCATGGGAGGGTAGGACAAAAGATGTCATGCAAGTTCTTTTCCATAAGCATGTATGACTATTTACGGAATACTTGCCTACATTATATTTATGAACTGGAGCTAGTTCTGTGTCGCCCTATGTTATGACTGATATATGACAAATATCATCCAACGAATTCATCGATCCAATGCCTATGAGTTTCCCACATATTGCTCTTGCTGCATTACTATCACTATTGCTATTATCATAACAGCTACAAAATTATTGCTATCACTGTTACCGTTACTATTTCTGTTACCACTGCTATCGAAACTATCATATTACTGTGCAACTGATCACTTTGCTACAGATATTTAATCTCTAGGTGTGGTTGAATTGACAACTCAACTGCTAATACTTACAAATATTCTTTGGCTCCCCTTGTGTCGAATCTATAAATTTGGGTTGAACACTCTACCCTAGAAAACTGTTGCGATCCCCTATACTTGTGGGTTATCAACCCGCCAAATGTCGGAGTCCCGGATCTGGGTCCAAGAAACTTCTCCAATAACTAGGGTTCAAACTCTGGGGGGCTTTGCTTGGTGACCTAAGACAACGACTACGGGTGAACTAACTCGGCTTACTGGTTTTCGCTGGACACGGAGGGGACACGCGAGCTACCCAGGTTCGGGCCACCGTGGTGTTGTAAAACCCTACTCCTGCTTGATTGGGATTGCTTGAGGACAACCGTGCGCTTGGAGCTACTAGGCGAGGTGAGGGAATAGAGTCCGTTCCCTATACAATGGATGTCCTCCCTTCTTATAATGCCTCGGGCCACTTCCCCGAAAATATGAGCGGGAAAGGACTTCCACAGGGCGGCTAGTTTGAAGAGGGACAAGGGCGCAGGCATATCCTGGCCAAAGGTGGTCTCCGCCTGCTAAAGGTGCTATCCTAGTGTAAGTCTGGGCTCAGCGATGATGTTTGTCCTGGGCGCCGAGCTGTCTTGGTCTTCATTCACCAAAGTGGAAAGCTTTGGGACTTGCTTTGGAGGGAGGTTGGCACCACTGCTCCCTAAACACCGAAGAGGAAACTGGTCTCCGCCGTACCCTGCCATCCTTATCCTAACAGCAGGGCATCACCCACGTGATGAGCACGAGCCTCACCGCTAGAGCCTTGAGGCGGGCCTCACGAGGCGTCCCCGTGAGGGAACCGCAGGAGGCCGCCGAGGACTTGGCGAAAATTGCTCTGCCCTGCCTGCCGACGGGGGAGCCTCACGGGGCTGGCTCCTATGAGGTGGCTTGCTTCCAGGGGCCCCACCCTTGGGCCGATCTTGGTCCCCAGGGGAGGACTCCAGGGCCATAGGCAGATAGGTCATGGTACCCTAGTATCCACTAGACCGACAACAACAATTACTCACTAACATGACTCACATATTATTATCTCCATATCACAAAACTATTGCAAGGAATCAAACTTATCATATCCAATGATCTTCATGAAAGTTTTTATTATATCCCTCTTGAATATTCATCACTTTGTGACCAAATTCATGTCTTGTGCAAATTACCATCGCCATTATCAATTCTCTAAAAGATATAAGTGAATCTTGAGAGTGCAAATAATTCTTCGAAATATAATCTTGTCAACTCTTAAAATAATATAAGTGAAGCTTGAGAGTGCATGTATTTCTTTAAAATATAATCACCACCGTGCTCAAAAAGATTTAAGTGAAGCAATAGAGCAACTGCCTAGCTCAAAATATTTAAGTGAAGCACATAGAGCATTCTAACAAATCATGATAAACAATGTGGCTCTCTTAAATAGGCATGTCCATCAAAAATAATTGTAACAAACTAAAAAGCAAACAAAGCAAAGACTTATATAACACACGACGCTCCAAGAAAAACTCATATCATGTGCTGAATAAAAATATAGCTCCAAATAAAATTACCGATGGTCGTTAGAAGAAAGAGGGGATGCCTTCCGGGGCATCTCCAAGCTTAGTTGCTTGGGAGTCCTTGAATATTACCTTGGCATGCCTCGGGCATCCCCAAGCTTAGGCTCTTGTCACAACTTATTTTTTCATCCATCCTGATCTCACCCAAAACTTGAAAACTTCAATCACACAAAACCTTCGTGAGATCCGTTAGTATAATAAGATAAATCACTACTTAAAGTATTGTTGCAAATCCATTCATATTTTATTTTTGCATTATACCGACTGTGTTCTGATACGTCTCCGTCGTATGTACTTTTCCAAATGCTTTTGCTCTTGTTTGGACCCTAATTTGCATGATTTGGATGAAACTAACCCGGACTGACGCTGTTTTCAGCAGAACTACCATGGTGTTGTTTTTGTGCAGAAATAAAAGTTCCCGGAATGGGACGAAACTTTTTGGAGATTTTTTATGGAATATATAAAAAATACTGGAGCAAAGACCCACTGGAGGGGGGCCACCATGTGCCCACGAGGCACCAGGGCGCGCCCACCCCCTAGGGCTCGCCCTCGTGGCTTGTGGGGCCCACATGGCTCCGCTGACCCTAATCTCAGCACCATAAATTCCTATTTCCTGAGAAAAAAATAGGAGAGGAAGTTTCACCACGTTTCACGATATGGAGCCGCCGCCACCCCCAGTTCTTCATCGGGAGTCCAGATCTGGAGTCTGTTCGGGGATCCGGAGAGGGGGATCTTCCGTCTTCGTCATCATCAACCATCCTCCATCACCAATTTCATGATGCTCACCACTGGGAGTGAGTAGTTCCTTCATAGGCTTGCTGGAGGGTGATGGGTTGGATGAGATTTATCATGTAATCGAGTTAGTTTTGTTAGGTCTTCATCCCTAGTATCCACTATGTTCTGAGATTGATGTTGCCATGACTTTGCTATGCTTAATGCTTGTCACTAGGGCCCGAGTGCCATGATTTCAGATCTGAACCCTTTATGTTTTCACGAATATATTTGTGTTCTTGATCTGATCTTGCAAGTTATATGCACCTGCTACGTGTTATGATCCACATACCACAAGGTGACAATAATTGGGATTCTTTTCGGTGATTACCGTATTTTGAGGAGTTCATGTATTCACTATGTGTTAATGCTTTGTTCCAGTTCTCTATTAAAAGGAGGCCTTAATATCCCTTAGTTTCCTTATGGACCCCGATGCCACGGGAGGGTAGGACAAAAGATGTCATGCAAGTTCTTTTCCATAAGCACGTATGACTATATACGGAATACATGCCTACATTACATTGATGAATTGGAGCTAGTTCTGTGTCGCCCTAGGTTATGACTGTTACATGATGAATATTATCCAACATTGTCATCGATCCAATGCCTACGAGCTTTTCACATATTGTCTCTTGCTAAGTTACTACTGTTGCTACTATTGTTACCGTTACTATTACTGTTACTATCGCTACTATCACTATCAAATTACCATACTTCTGTGCTACTGATCACTCTGCTGTAGATATTTAGTCTCCAGGTGTGGTTGAATTGACAACTCAACTGCTAATAGTTGCAAATATTACTTTTCTTCCTTGTGTCGAATCAATAAATTTGGGTTGAATACTGTACCCTCGAATACTGTTGCGATCCCCTATATACTTGTGGGTTATCAAGTCCTTTTTCTGGCGCCATTGCCAGGGAGCATAGCTATATTTGTTGAGTCACTTGGGATTTATATCTGTTGATCACTATGAAGAATCTTAAGGATGATAGAATCTAGATCATTCCCTCTAAGACGAGGGGAGGTAAGGAACTGTTATCTAGCTCTGCACTTGATTCACCTTCTGTTTTGAGTAAGCTTGCGGCACCACCACCTGCTATTAATTCTGATATGTCGCAAGTAATTGATGATGCTACTTCTGCTATGAATAATGCTTATGATGATGCTAGTACCTTGCTTGATAAGACCGTGCCACTAGGTGAATTTCTTGATGAATAAATTGTTAGAGCTAAGGAAATTGAGAATGCGGAAACCAATGAAATTACTGAAACTCATGAAATTATGAGACTGAAAATTATGAAAGACCTATTAGACCTAGCTCTCCTAATATGAATTGTTTAAGATACCTGAGGGTTATGTTATGGATGGAGAAGTAGTTAGGGACTTTCTTGCTTGTAAGGATAGAGATGATCTACAAAAATTGTTAGTCAAGTTGAAAGAAAAATCTGTGAATGCTAAAATGAAATATGATCCTAAGTTTTCTACTTCACCTATTTTTATTATTAATAAGGATTATGAATTCTCTGTCGATCTTCAATTGATTACTTTGGCTGAATCTGAACCTGTCAATGGCTATGAAACTGAAACTGTTGTGGGACATCTTAATAAATTAAATGATATATATATAGCCACCCTATTTGCTCATGCGGAAAAAAATTCGCTATTACTATGTTCTTAAGTTATTTCCTTTCTCGTTAAAGGGTGATATGGTACAATACTCTTGCTCCTGGTTGTTGATACGTCTCCAACGTATCTATAACTTTTTATTGTTCCATGCTGTTATATTATCAATCTTGGATGTTTTATATACATTTACTAGCAACTTTATATCATTTTTTGGGACTAACCGATTAACTTAGTGCCCAGTGTCAGTTGCTGTTTTTTGGTTGTTTTTTACGTTGCAGAATATCAATACCAAACGAAGTCCAAATGCCACGAAACTTTTTGGAGATTTTTTTCTGGCAAGAAGAGACCCTGGAAGTTTCTGGAGGCCATGAGAAGAGGACCGAGGGGCCCACTAGGCACCAGGGCGCGCTAGAGGCCCCCGACGCACCCTGGTGGGTAGTGGGGCCCTCGGGCACCGCCTTGACCAACCTCCGCCTCTATAAATACTCTAAAATCCCAAAAATGCTAGGGGAGTCGACGAAATACTTTTTTCGCCGCCGCAAGTTCCAGAACCACGAGATCCAATCTAGAGGCCTTTTTCGACACTCTACCGGAGGGGGCACGATCACGAAGGGGTTCTTCATTATCCTTGCTGCCCCTTCGATGATGCGTGAGTAGTTTACCATTGACCTACGTGTCCGTAGTTAGTATCTAGATGGCTTCTTCTCTCTTTTTGATCTTCAATACAATGTTCTCCTCGATGTTCTTGGACATCTTTTTGATGTAACTCTTTTTTGCGGTGTGTTTGTTGGAATCCGATGAATTGTGAGTTTATGATCTGATCTATCCATGAATATTATTTGAGTCTTCACTGAACTATTTTATGCATGATTTTTATAGCCTCGTATTTCTTCTCCGATTTATTTGTTTGGTTTGGCCAACTAGATTGATTTTTCTTGCCATGGGAAAAGGTGCTTTGTGATGGGTTTGATCTTCCGGTGCTCAATCTCAGTGACAGAAAGACACATGACACGCATGTATCATTGCTATTAAGGGTAACAAGATGGGGTTTATTCATACGTGAGTTTACCTTGTCTACATCATGTCATCTTTCTTAATGCATTATTTAGTTTTTCCACGAACTTAGTACACTAGATGCATGTTGGATAGCGGTCGATATGTGGAGTAATAGTAGTAGATGCAGAATCATTTCGGTCTACTAATCTTGGACGTGATGCCTATATACATGATCATTGCCTTGGATATCGTCATAATTATTTGCTTTTCTCTCAATTGCCCAACAGTAATTTGTTTACCCACCGTATGCTATTTTTTTGAGAGAAGCCTCTAGTGAAAACTATGGCCCCCGGGTCTATTTCCTATCATATATTAAAACGAAAAATACCTTGCTGCAATTTTCTTTTATTTATTTTATTTTGTATTTTTGTTTGATCTATTTATCCAAACCTATATGATTTAATCTATCTCAATACCGTTGAGGGATTGACAACCCCTTTACGCGTTGGGTTGCAAGTGCTTGTTGTTTATGTGCAGGTGCTGTTTTCATAGTGTTTCTTGGTTCTCCTACTGGATTGATAACCTTGGTTTCATAACTGGGGGAAATACTTACCTCTGCTGTGCTGCATCATCCTCTCCTCTTCAGGGAAATACCAACACAAATTACAAGTAGCAGGAAGAATTTCTGGTGCCGTTGCCGGGGAAACATCATCAACATCTATCAAGTAACTATGCAAAAACTCTCATCTCCTTGCAATTACTTTATTTGCCATTTGCTTCTCGTTTTCATCTCCCCCACTTCTAATTTTTTTTTACAAAAATACAAAAAAAAATCCGTTTGCCTTATTCACGTTTGCCTTTTGCTTGTTTGCTATCTTTGCTTGTGTTGCAATGTGCCTTCTATTTGCTTGGATCTTCGCTTGCTAAAAATCTATTGATATGGATCCTCATCCACTTGCTAATCTGTTCAAAAGAACAAATTATAATGAACCAATTTCTAGCGAGTTGAGTGCACTTGATTATCTCTATGATGTTTTGCTCTAAACTCATGAATCTGGAAATTGTGATGAAGTGTTAGAGGAAGAAATTTATAAAGTGATTCACGATAGCTCCTTGAAACAAAATCATGATTGCAATGATGTTACTATAAATTCTATTAATTTCAATTGTGTTAGTGATATGCAAAACCCAACCTTGGGGATGCGAATTTTGCTATGTCCACTACTTATTGTAATGACCATGATTTGGGTGATAATGCTTCTTATGATCTTAAAAATTTATTTAAGCCTCACGATGAATATGTTATTGATAATAATGTTTGCAATAATATTGAAAGTGGGTTTGGAAGAGTGTCAACTTTAGGTAATAATGATCCCACTACTTTGGAGAATTATCAATCTTGTGAATTTTTTGATAAGAGTGAGTTTGGAAAGGTCATGACTTTAGTTGATGTCAATCCCACTATCTAGGAAGATTATAGAACTTTTATGCATGTGGATCATGAAGAGATAATATTATATGATAGCTATATTGTTGATTTTGATTATGATCCTACATGTAATTATTATGATAGAGGAAAATATGGTTATAGAAATTTTCATGTTACTAAATTACCTCTCGTTGTGTTGAGATCGTCAATGTTTTATTCTTCTACCTTGCATATGCTAGATATTTCTTGTTTTGATAATTTGTTTTCATATGAAATTCCTATGCATAGGAAGTATGTTAGACATAAATATGTTTATTACATGCTTTATGATGCTCTCTTTGTGTTTCAATTATTATCTTTCATGTGAGCATCATTAAAATCTCAAGCCTATCTTAATGGCTATAAAGAAAGAGCTTGTTGGGAGACAACCCAATAGTTTTATTTTCTGTTTTTCAATAAATATGCATTTATGCTACTGTTTTGAATGTGTTTTAATTCGTATTTGTGCCAAGTAAAGCCTTTGGGATTATGTTGGATGTTAGTTGACTTGATCCTGTTGGAAAACAGAAGGTTTCGCGTCCAGTAGCAGAATTGTTAGACTTTGCTGGGACATAGAAAAATCCTAATTTTTTTACACATGATTGATATACAAATTGCGCACATTGTCCTAATTTTTCAGAATTTTGCAGTTAAAGAAGTATGAGCATAATAAAGTTTTCTACAGACTGTTCTGTTTTTGATAAATTTTGTTTTCATTGCATTGTGTGCTTATTTTGATGAATCTATGGATTGTATCGAAGGGTATAAGCCATGGTAAAGTTAGAATACAGTAGGTTTAATGCAATAACAATATATGAATGGGTTTGCAACAGTACTTAAACTAGTAAATTATTTTCTTATACTAATGGATCTCATGAAGGTTTTGTTAAGTTTTGTGTGATTGAAGTTTTCAAGTTTTGGGTGAGATCATGACGGATGAAGGAATAAGGAGTTTCAAGAGCCTAAGCTTGGGGATGCCCGAGGCACCCCAAGGTAACATTCAAGGACTTCCAAGCAACTAAGCCTGGGGATGCCCGAGGCACCCCAAGGTAATATTCAAGGACTCCCAAGCAACTAAGCTTGGGGATGCCCCGAAAGGCATCCCCTCTTTCTTCTAACGACCATCGGTAATTTTACTTGGAGCTATATTTGTATTCGTCACATATCATGAGTTTTGCTTGGAGCGTGTTGTATTATATGAGTCTTTGCTCTGTTAGCTATTTAGTTTGTCACAATCATCCTTGCTGAACACACTTGTTTGAGAGACCCACACACATATCATGATTTGCTAGAATACTCTATGTGCTTCACTTAAATTTTTTGAGCTAGGGAATTGCTCTAGTGCTTCACTTATATCTTTTTTAGCACGGTGGTGGTTTCATTTTTTAAGAAATACTCTCATGCTTCACTTAGATTATTTTGAGAGTTAGTAAATTTTGAAGAAATACTCTCATGCTTCACTTAGATTATTTTGAGAGTTAGTAAAATTTTGAAGAAATATGCTCTCATGCTTCACTTATATTATTTTGAGAGTTAGAAAATTTTGAAGAAATATTTATGCTCTCATGCTTCACTTAAATCTTTTGGAGAGTTAATAATGGTAATGGTAATTTGCACAATATGTGAATTTGGTACCAAAGTGATAGATATCCAAGAGGGATATAATAAAAACTTTCACGAAGATCATTGGATATTATAAACTTGATTCCTTGCAATAGTTTTGTGATATGGAGATAGTAATATGTGAGTCATGTTGGTGAGTAATTATGCTTTAGTAAGAATATTGGTGTTAAGGTTTGTGATTCCCTATGCAAGCACGAAAGTCAATAGTTATGCAATGAAGTTATATCCTACTTGTGGTGCATTATTCAGTGTTAGTTATGTTTAATGCTTGTTTATGATCGTTTCCGTTTCTTGGTTGGTTGCTTCTCAATCTATTTGCTAGCCACCACTTGTACTAAGTGGGAATATGATATGTCTCCAACGTATCTATAATTTTTTATTGTTCCATGCTGTTATATTATCATTCTTGGATGTTATATATTCATTTTATAGCAACTTTATATCATTTTTTGGGACTAACCTATTGACATATCCAACCGCAGCGAAACTTTTTGGAGAATTTTTTCAGCCCAGAAGACAACTTGGGTGCCAAGGAAGTGCACGAGGGGAGGCCAGTGGGGCCCACGGAGGCCCCTGGCATGCCCTGATGGGTGGTGGGGCCCACGGAGGTCTCCTCCATCGCCTCTTAGCTCTATAAATACTCAGATATTCCATAAACCCTAGGGGAGTCGATGAAACACAAATCCAGCCGCCGCAAGTTCCAGAACCACGAGATCCAATCTAGAGCCCAATTCCGGCACCCTGCCGGAGGGGAACACGATCACGGAGGGGTTCATCAACCTCATTGGTGCTCCTCTGATGATGCGTGAGTAATTCACCATAGACCTACGGGTCCGTAGGCAGTAGCTATATGGCTTCTTCTCTCTTTTTCATTCTCAATACAATGTTCTCCTCGATGTTCTTGGATATCTATTTGATGTAATGACTTTTTTTGGTGTGTTTGTTGGGATCCGATGAAGTGCGAGTTTATGATCAGATCTATCTATGAATATTATTTGAGTTTTCTTTGATATCTTATATGCATGATTGGCATAGCCTCGTATTTCTTCTCCGAAACTTTGGTTTGGTTTGGCCAACTAGATTGATTTTTCTTGCAATGGGAAGAGGTGCTTTGTGATGGGTTCGATCTTGCGGTGTCCTCACCCAGTGACAGAAGGGGTTGCAAGGCACACATGTATCATTGCTATTAAGGATAAAAAGATGGGATCTATTCCTACATGAATACATCTTGTCTACATCATGTCTTCGTTCTTACTGCATTACTCTGTTTCTCCATGAACTTAATACACTAGATGCATGATGGATAGCGGTCGATGTGTGGAGTAATAGTAGTAGATGCAGGCAGGAGTGGGTCTACTAATCTTGGACGTGATGCCTATATACATGATCATTGCCTTGGATATCGTCATAATTATTTGCTCTTCTATCAATTGCCCAACAGTAATTTGTTTACCCATCGTATGTTATTTTCTCGAGAGAAGCCACTAGTGAAATCTACGGCCCCCGGGTCTATCTTTTATCATATTATTTTCAGATCTATTATTCCAAATGCCCAAAATACCTTGCTGCACTTTTTCTTTACTTATTTTATTTTGTATTTTCGCTAGATATATTTATCCAATCTCATACAATTTAATCTATCTTTATACTGTGGAGGGATTGACAACCCCTCTTACGCGTTGGGTTGCAAGTATTTGTTCTTTGTGTGCAGGTACCATTTACATAGTGTTGCTTGGTTCTCCTACTGGATTGATAACCTTGGTTTCATAACTGAGGGAAATACTTACCGTTGATGTGCTGCATCATCCTCTCCTCTTCGGGGAAATACCAACGCAGATACAAGCAATCAGGAAGAATTTCTGGCGCCGTTGCCGGGGAGACATCATCAACATCTATCAGGTTAACATCAATTTTCTATGGTTATGATCATACTTAGCAAGCAATTTATGGAAAGCACCATGAATAAAGTGTGAACCACCATTAGTATTAAATATCTAGGTACTCCAAACCTCGAGAAAATAATTTCTTTAAGCATTTTAATGGAGGTGTTATGATCAGCACTACTAGTTGGAATAGCTTCTACCCACTTAGTAACGTAATCAACACCAACCAAAATATGTGTGTACCCATTAGAGGAAGGAAATGGTCCCATATAATCAAATCCCCAAACATCAAATGGTTCAATAACAAGTGAATAATTCATAGGCATTTTCTGACGTCTACTAATATTACCAATTCTTTGACATTCATCACAAGACAAGACAAACTTATGAGCATCCTTAAAAAGAGTAGGCCAATAAAAACTAGATTGTAATACCTTGTGTGCGGTTCTATCACCAGCATGGTGTCCTCCGTAGGCCTCGGAGTGACACTTGCGAAGGATCTGCTCTTGTTCATGCTCAGGTACACAACGTCTAATAACACCATCTACTCCTTCTTTCTAAAGGTGCTCATCCTAGAAGTAGTGTCTTAAATCATAGGAAAAACCTTTTCTTTTGCTGGTATGTGAAACTAGTTGGTATAAATTTAGTAACAATATAATTAGCATAGTCCGCATACCATGGAGTACTACGAGAAGCATTTATGACAGCTAATTGTTCATCAGGGAAGCTATCATCAAAAGGTAGTGGGTCATCAAGAATATTTTCTAACCTAGACAAGTTGCCTGCTTTGGGGTTCTCAGCTCCCTTTCTATCAATAATATGTAAATGAAATTCTTGCAACAAGAGAACCCATCTAATAAGTCTAGGTTTAGCATCTTTCTTTTCCATAAGATATTTAATAGCAGCATGATCGGTGTGAACAGTTACTTTGGAATCAATAATATAAGATCTAAACCTATCACAAGCAAAAACAGCTGCTAAAAATTCTTTTTCAGTAGTAGCATAATTTCTTTGAGCACTGTCTAGTGTTTTACTAGCATAATGGATAACATTTAATTTCTTATCAACTCTTTGTCCTAGAACAGCACCAACAGCATAATCACTAGCATCACACATAATTTCAAAGGGTAGGTTCCAATCAGGTGGTTGTACAATTGGTGCAGAAATTAAGGCTTTCTTAAGTATTTCAAACGCTTCTACACAATCATCATCAAAAACAAATGGAACACCCTTTTGCAAGAGATTAGTAAGAGGCCTAGAAATTTTAGAGAAGTCTTTAATAAACCTCCTATAGAAACAGGCATGACCAAGGAAACTTCTTATACCTTTGATATCTTTAGGACATGGCATTTTTTCAATAGCATCAACTTTAGCTTTATCAACTTCAATACCTCTTTCAGAAATTTTATGCCCCAACACAATACCTTCATTAACCATAAAGTAGCACTTCTCCCAATTCAAGAAAAGATTAGTTTCTTCACATCTCTGCAAAACTCGATCAAAGTTGCTTAAGCAATCATCAAAAGAAGTTCCATAAACGGAGAAATCATCCATGAAAACCTCAACAATCTTTTCACAAAAGTCAGAGAATATAGCAGTCATACATCTTTGAAAGGTAGCAAGTGCATTACATAAACCAAAAGGCATTTGTCTATAAGCAAAGGTACCGAAAGGGCAAGTAAAAGCAGTTTTTTCTTGATCCTCTTGTGACATAGGTATTTGGGAAAACCCAGTATAACCATCTAGAAAGAAGATGTGTGTATGTTTTGATAGTCTTTCTAGCATTTGATCATTAAAAGGTAGAGGATAATGATCTTTCCTTGTAGCTTGTTTTAACTTTCTAAAATCAATAACCATTCTATAACCTGTGACAATTCTTTGCGGAATCAACTCATTTTTATCGTTAGGAACAACGGTAATACCTCCTTTCTTAGGGACACAATGAACCGTACTTACCCATCTACTATCAGCAATAGGATAAATTATACCTACCTCCAGAAGCTTTAGTATTTCATTTCTTACCACTACCTTCATCTTAGGATTCAACCGTCGCTGATGATCAACAACATGTTTAGCATCAGGTTCCATATTAATTTTGTGCTGACATAGAGTGGGACTAAATCCCTTAAGGTCATCCAGAGTATATCCAATAGCTGCGCGGTGCTTCTTCAGAGTTTTCAATAATTTCTTTTCCTCATGCTCTGAAAAGCACTAATAATAACATGATATATCTTTTTCTCATCGAGATAAGCATATTTCAAAGTATCAGGTAATTGTTTAAGATCAAATACAGGATCACTCTTGGGTGGTAGAGGATCTACAAGAGTCTCAACAGGCAAATTGTGTTTCAAAACAGACATTTGTTTAAAGAAAATATCATCTAATTCATTTCTTTCATTCATGAACATATCATTTTCATGGTCTAGCAAATATTGTTCTAAAGGATCAATAGGAGGCACGGCAATAGAAGCAAGACCAATATTTCGTCTTTACTAGGCAATTCTTTATCATGGGATTTTCTACAGAATTTGGAGAAATTAAACTCGTGAGACACATCCCCAGAACTTACACTAGTAGTTTCTTTCTCACAATCTATTTTAGCATTAACAGTGTTCAAGAAAGGTCTACCAAATATAATGGGACAAAAATCATCTTGTGGGGAACCAACAACTAGAAAATCAGTAGGGTATTTTATTTTCCCACACAAGACTTCAACATCTCTAACAATCCCAATTGGTGATATAGTATCTCTATTGGCAAGCTTAATATTGACATCAATATCTTCTATTTCAGCATGTGCAATATCATTCATAATCTCTTGATATAAATTAAAGGGAATTGCACTCACACTAGCACCCAAATCACATAAGCCATGATAACAATGATCTCCTATTTTAACAGAAACAAGAAGCATGCCAACAACAGGTCTATGTTTATCTTTATTATCGGGTCTAGCAATTCTAGCGGCTTCATCACAGAAGTAAATAACATGCCCATCAAAATTATCGACCAAGAGATCTTTAACCATAGCAATACTAGGTTCAACTTTAATTTGTTCAGGGGGTGTAGGTGTTCTAGTATAACTCTTACGAACCACAGCTGAAGCTTTAGCATGTTCCTTTATCCTAACAGGGAAAGGTGGTTTCTCAATATAAGAAGTAGGAATAACAGGATCAACATTATAAGTAATAGTTTCCTCTTCAGCTTTAATAGGTTCTACTATTTTTACTTCATTGGGAGGATGATATTTAAACCACTTCTCCTTAGGGAGATCAACATGAGTAGCAAATGATTCACAGAAAGAAGCTACTATCTCAGAGTCAAGTCCATACTTAGTGCTAAATTCTCGAAAAGCATCGGTATCCATAAAAGATTTAACACAATCAAACTTAAGGTTTATACGTGACTCCTTACCTTCATCGAGTTCCCAATCTTCAGAGTTGCGTTTAATTCTTTCCAAGAGATCCCATTTGAATTCAATAGTCTTCTTCATAAAAGAACCAGTACAAGAAGTATCGAGTATGGATTGATCATTACGAGAAAGCCGAGCATAAAAATTCTGAATAAATATTTCTCTTGAGAGCTCATGATTGGGGCATGAATATAAGCCTCCCCCAAGCTTGAGCGATACTTTCTCCTTCACGAGGCAAAAAATTATATATATAATTCCGATCACGATGAACCAGATGCATACGATAAAACTTCTGATGAAATTCCAATTTCAATCGGTTGTAATTCCAAGTCCCAATATCATCGCATAGCCTATACCATGTTAATGCCTTCTCCTTCAAAGATAAAGGGAAGACCTTCTTCTTGAGTTCATCCTTGGGCAAACCTGCAAGCTTAAATAATCCAAAAACTTCATCCACATAGATTAGATGCAAATCAGGATATAGTGTTCCATCTCCTGCATAAGGATTACCTAGCAGTTTCTCGATCATACCCAAAGGAATTTTAGAATAAATATTTTCGGTAGGTGCAGTAGGTTGAGGGGCAACTCTTTGCTCTTCTGGTCGGGGTGAAGATACCCCGAACAAACCCCTCAAAGGATGATGTTCCATAGTAACAAGTGACAGTAAATTTTAGCACGTAATATAAATGTTTCCTTACCAAATTCCACTTACCAAAGGCGCTTCACTCCCCGGCAACGGTGCCAGAAAAGAGTCTTGATGACCCACAAGTATAGGGGATCTATCGAAGTCCTTTCGATAAGTAAGAGTGTCGAACCCAACGAGGAGCAGAAAGAAATGACAAGCGGTTTTCAGCAAGGTATTTTCTGCAAGCACTGAAATTATTGGTAACAGATAGTTTTGTGATCAGATAATTTGTAACGGGTAAAAAGTAACAAGTGTAAGAAATGTGTAACAAGGTGGCCGAATCCTTTTTGTAGAAAAGGACAAACCTAGATGAACTCTTATATAAAGCAAAGTGCTCCCGAGGACACATGGGAATTATTGTCAAGTTAGTTTTCATCTTGCTCATATGATTCGCATTCCTTACTTTGATAATTTGATATGTGGGTGGACTGGTGCTTGGGTGTTGTCCTTACTTGGCCAAGCCTCCCACTTATTATTAACACCTCTCGCAAGCGTCCGCAACTACCGTCGTGGTATCACACGGCCACCTATGGGGCCATCGGCCCCTTGTGGTTCGGCAAGGGGGAAGAGCGCATTGCACAAAGAGCGGAAAGCACAGAGCAGCACGGCAACAATGACACGGATAGTTTTACCCAGGTTCGGGCCGCCACGAGGTGTAAAACCCTACTCCTGCTTTGGTGGATTGATGGAAGGACCGTGGTGGAGACACAACGATCTAGCCCGGCAAGGTCGCCTCGGGGCGAGAGCAGCTACACGCGTACGAGAGTACAAGGGTCCGAATCCTTTCTAAGGTAGCCACAGCCCTCCTTTTGTAGGTCAAGGGGTGACCACAATGGCAAAACAATCATTATGCACTGATTAGATAGACACAGTGCTATCATACCTAACTCTGCGGACAGGACAGGGCGCATTAAATGAACCGCTTAGTGTCACATCGTGGCGTAGCCCGGCAAGCCTTGCCGTGCCATTTAGCCACCTTTTCGCCTGCCCGCGTGACACATCGCCTGGACGGGTGTCATTTAGGGATGATCTTCCTCAGAAATGGACTACCACGTACCAAGTAACAACCACTTAGTCACTTGGGGGCTTGACACCGCACCGATGGGTGACTTGCGTTGCTGTGAGGTGGAGCGGTGGAGCTTTGGCGAGGTAATCCGCCCTTGGAGTCCCTGGCAAGATTGTCGGGGAGTCTTGAGGCTTGTCTTGGGGTAACCTTGACCCCTCCAGGCTCGCCTGCCCAGCAAGGGAGGTTTTTCCTTAGCGATATCTTGCTTGTTTGGTTGGTCTTGGTCTTCTTGATCCACTCTTTGATTTTTCAAAGAGCCATCTCTTTGGCTTGGCCTTGTCTTGAACGTCGTAACCTTGCTCTTGAGCCTGTGTACAGTCTGGGCAACACACCTGGGGGTTTGTTGCACTGACAGGAGCCCCCGGACCTGGCCTGAACACGCTGCCGAGCGTCATCAGGGTAGGCCCTGTCTAGTACACAGGCGAGCGGGTTGTGGTAGCTCGTCCTTTGAGATCTTCTTTGCTTCTCCATTAACCTGTGCTTGAGTCAGTTTCCGGTTTTCCCATGCGTCCCGTGATGCCAATTGCAGTGGGGTCACCTTTTGTAATGGCCCATGAATGACTTTAAGTCACGGGGGAGTAACCGCCAATTCACTCTTCCCACCACGTCCTTATCCTCTACCACGTATGCTGCATGCATTGAGTGGGGTAGGTGACGGAGGCGCATGGTGTAGGAGAGAGAGCCAGGGCAGGAGCTCGGCCTTCCTTGGTTGGTGGAGAGGGGCGGTTACCTACCGAGGGATCAACCTCCCCCCCGACCATGTCTTCTGCCGTGCGGTGTGAAGTCAGCCCCCAGCCATGTTCTCCTATAAAAAGGGAAGCGGGCGAGGGGCTAATTCCAAAAAGGGTGCGGCTGTGCCTCTGTTGAGGTAGGGTCTCCTTCCCGTTCCCACACAAAGCTTCCGGCCTAGAGTGGCGGTCCTATGCTCGGTGTGGGTAAGCAAGGCTCTGGGTGGGCGCGTGGTGGCAGCGTCGGAGGTAGCGGCTCCGTCGTGCTTGGCGCCGGGTCGCCCACGGTCCCAACCTTGGTGAGGGGTCTTGTAGGCGACACCGCGCTGGAGCTCATAGTGGGCACGAAGCGTGGTAATCGCCCCGTGACCCATCCCTTCTTCGCCCATGGCGATGAAGGAAGACCGCGAAATAGACCGCTCGCCGCGCACAGGAGATCGCGGGGGTGGTTCATCATTGGTTACGGCATATCTCCTCCCTCGGGGGACTGCTTGCTTCTCGCACGGGCGGAATTCTTGTGCATGTGCATGCTTCTCAAGGGGACAGTATTCTTCTGGCCTTGGGTCGGCGGAGATGACCATGCTCTCTGTGGGGTCGTCCGGAGCGCTTGGCGTCCGCCCTAATCGCCGTATCGGTGGTTTGAGCAACGGCGGGCATGCCTCTTCGAGCGACAGCGACGAGGAGGGTGGTAGCAAGCCCCGACACATCAAGAGCGGGGATGATCGCTCCGACGTGGCGTGATTGCCGGCAGCACCATCATCACCGGTTGGGGCCCGGCAGCACCACCATCTGCACCTGCCCTCCAGTTCATTCCTCCTAGCCCAGGAGCAGTGTCCTCCTGATCCTGGGGAGGCACGGAATCCCAGTCAGGTCTTCCCTCCGTCTTCTTCGTCTCCCCCTGCGGTTCCTAGGAGGAGGAGGATAGAGCAAAGGCATTAGGGGCACTTATCTTTTTTCAGTCTAAAACATGTAGGCACTTGCCAAACTTTAGTCTAAATTATGTAAACTTCTTTAACCATGTTTGTGCTTTGTCAGATCTGTACTTGCTTATCAGCATATTAATGAAAAAGACAAGCCTTGTCGGGTACTTGTGCATGTATCATGTCCATGCAGAGGTGAGGTGCCTCTATACGTTCAAGTAAACAAGTTTCCCCCGGCAAACTATCCTGCTGGTACCCTTAGTTTGCTGCTGCGGGGCAAGGCCTGCCGGGCATAAAACTATAAAAAGGGACCAGCCCCTCATCGAACCCTCTCCATCAAAGGCAACTACGACCACCTTGTCCGAAGCAACGTTCGGGACAAAGGATGGGAGCACCTATGTTTCAAAGGTAACGAGGTTTTCATATGCACAAGATTTTACCTTACAGCACAGGTATGGATAAGAAGAAACTTATCAGTTTGGCTTGCTGGGGATTGCTGTGTAGGCTTGTCTTCATTTCTTCTCTTCGGGATTAAGCCCACGGCAAGAACCCTGCAACTTAGTGCAAATGAAAACAATGCTACATGCGACCTCATCTACATGATCATGCTATGCTCATGATATGCTTATGCATGCATGCAATCTTGTCGGGGGCCCCCCAGCGCTTTGTTTATTCATCTGTTGCTCAGGGTCTGCGCGTGGCTTTGTACCAAGGGTTACATGCAACATCGGCAAGGCTTGTACAAAAGGGTGGCTGCCGGGCAGGGCCCGACAGCGCCGCCTTACGGTTAGAACTTACGGAGATGCTCAATGTTCCATGAGTTTTGCAACTGAATGACATCTCCGGTCTCCAGATGGACTGCGCTGGGTCTGGTGACTTGTACTACCCGGTAAGGGCCTTCCCACTTCGGCGTCAACTTGTTTACACCCTTGGCAGACTTGACACGCCTAAGGACAAGGTCGCCTTCCTCAAGGCTCCGGGCATGAACCCTGCGGCTGTGATAGCGACGCGGGGCTCGCTGGTAGCGTGCAGCACGCGTAGCAGCCCGGAGACGGTTCTCCTCAAGTAGCACAGCGTCGCCACGCTGGTGCTGTTCATGCGCTACTTCATCGTAGGCAAGCACTTGAGGTGATCCGTATATGAGTTCCGTGGGGATAACTGCTTCTGCCCCATAGACTAGGGAGAAGGGAGTCTGCCCGGTAGCTTGATTTGGTGTCGTACAGAGGGACCAAAGAACCACCGGCAGCTCATCGATACATCGCCTGCCGCACTTCTGCATCCTATCAAATGTTCTTGTCTTGAGTCCTCGCAGCACTTCAGCGTTTGCCCTCTCAGCTTCTCCGTTGCTTATGGGATATTCAACAGAGTCAAATGAGACTTTGCTTCTGAGAGCACACTACTGCAGGATGCTGCTAACGCGACACTACGATCAGAGACCCATTGACGAAACTATGTGCGATGCATTAATCACAAACGGTGATGTAAAATAACCATAAAAAAAGATGCAAAACGTTTGCGATGAAGGATACATCAAACACGGTTCGTATTTTAGTTGCGTGTGCGATGAGGGGCATACGGTTCAGTTCAATGAACTATTTGCGATGAGGCAAAACAAAAGAAACAGGCAGCCAGATGAAGGCATGTGCGATATACGCCATATAGTTCACTCGGATAAACTGTTTGTGATGAGGCGGAACAACAGAAACGGGCAGCCAGATGAAGGTGTGTGCGATATATGGCATACAATTCACTCGGATGAACTGTTTGCGTTGAGCCAAGAGAACAGAAATAGTTAAACTTTAACAAGATGTGTGTGATACGGGGCAAACAGGTCTGTAATCGAAAATGTGTGGGAAGACTGATAACAACACAGACGATTCCTGTTAACAAGCCGTGTGTGTTGTGAGCAAACGATTGCTGGTATACAATTGTCAGTGATTGATGAAATCATCACCGACGGGTTCCATTGTTTAGTCCGTGTGCGATATGATTTACTCTGTCTACAGAGCATCAACATATATACTTAAAAAGATAGCATTGCAAAACCAAATTAAGCATACAATTACACAAGTGACTACACACATAACATTTCCACACACCAAAGTAAGCAATTACATGCATACTAAACTAGGAGAAACGAGGATCTAATCATCTACTTATTGTTGCGATGACACTTGCCATTGCTCTGCTTCCGGCTGGATCCCTGGCCGTTTTGGGGAAGGAGGCACTTCGTCATGTCAATGATCCGCCTGTACATGTCGTAGCTCGTGTACGCCTCCTTGGCCGTGTACACGACATGAGCTTTGTCGAGTTTCTCCATCCAGACCGAGTGCCAGGCACGCTTGTCCTTGTTGCAGGAATCCTTCATGTCTCTGTAGTAGGGGTCGATGATGGCCTCGGCAAGGTGAACCAGTGAGTCCTTCTCATGCTCCTTGCTGCCCTAGATATTGTATTGGCCCTGGATGTCAACAAGATTCTGGCAGGCAATGCCCGAATTCTTGAGCACCTTTACATCATTGGTGATGTCCACCGTAGCGAACATGTAGTGGGGGCTGTTGACAAACCTAGCGAAACGCTCGCAAGGCCTTGTGGCCAGGCAGTAGTGGTAGACGAGGACGTGGTTGCGCACGCACATCTGGGCGACGGCGACCTTGGGACGAGACCCGACACGCGCGCGGGTGTACTCGGGCAAGCAACAGCTCCATGATGTGGATGGAGTGCTCCACCTAGACCAGGTTATTGGTGTACACCATAGAGAGCTCCATGAACCTTCTGTGGGTGTCCACCACGACATGCATGGTGAACTACTGCTCGTCGTCGGTAGCCGCTCGGAGCGCCATTGGAGCCGCGCAGGATACCCTCTAAGAATTTGTCATGGTGGGTGTGCTTCTTGCAATGGTGGGGCGCGATCGAAAGGTTGAAGAGACACAAGGGTTAAATGGCCACTGTAATAAATGGGGGCCGGCCGGCCTGTAATCATCATGTCTTGTCAGGGCGTTCATAGTGGAGGATTCCAGTGCACGCTTGACAACACCGCACTGCACGCGTTTCGTTTGACCACGCGTGGGCTCGAAGAGGCACCAAATGTATCGTCAGTGAGCCTGTTCCCGCGCTACCGCGCAGTTTACCGCACAAGCTTCCCGCTCGGCTAGTTTGGCCACGCGTCAGCTAGAAGAGGGACAAATTGTGGGCGTTTATTGGCAAAAAGCTTTGTAAAAATGAAGTGTATGGAATGACTTCGGTCATAAGTTTACCCATGCGTGATGAGGTCAAAGTTACACAGAAGGGTGATGATGGACACTCGAGTGCGATAATTAACTATGCGCTCTACAGGGCACACGGTTGAAGAAACCAACTGTGTGCAATAATGTCGAAGACCGCAGTCGAGTTAGCTATACAGATCGTGTGCTATCACTGCAAAAAAAGACACATCCGTGACATTTTGGGCTGAACGAATTTATTTTCTGTCATGCTTATGACACTTCTATGATGATAATTATGACAAAACCCGGTATCATCATAGTTGTGGTGGGCTCCTACTTCTATGACAAAAAATCATGAAAGAAAACGGGTTTTTCGTCCTTGGCGGGCCGGAGACGTAGCTGCATGACATTCTTTGGGCCGTCCATGATGGAAAAAATCGTGGTAGAAGCGAGGGCGAGGAAAATATCGGGGAGTTCCCGATTACGGTGGGTGGTCGGGACCGAGCGATGCACGGAGGTTTCCGCGTTTCTCTCGTGTACGCGCGTATGTGCGAGGCGTTGGCTAACTGAACCTGAGCGATCGCACGTTACTGAAACCGAGCGATCGATCCCTTGGCTGTTAACTAAACCCGAGCGATTCATTCGCTGCTGACTGAACCCAAGCGATTCCTTCGCTGCTGCTGCTAACTGAACCCGAGCGATCGATCACTGCTGCTGCTTACTGAAGCCGATCGAGCCCCCGTGCGAGACGTAGCCAGCCGGTGTTGGGTTGCCTCTCGATGAACAGTGACCGTTGCTACCGTGCGCGCGGTACGTAGAACGAGTCGAGACATGGTGAGTCGAGCCAGTTGGTTGGCTGTGGATGAACAGTTCCTGGTGGTGGTTGGATGAACATGACCCCGTGGTAGTAGGCCATTGCCGCTGGATGAACGGGACCCCGAGGAGGCCGCCGCACCCCAGCCGGTTGGGGGTGGATGAATAGGACCCCGTGGAGGCTCTATGAACAGCAGCCGATGGAGGCTGGATGAACAGTAGCCCCGTGGAGGCTGGAGGAGGTCGACGGTGGATGAACAGTAGCCCGTGGAGGCTCGAGCGAGGCAGTAAACAGTGGATGAACAGGGCCCCGTTTTGACTGTAGGTGCTCCAACACAAGTCCGTCTCCTCCGTTTTGCGGTACACCACACCCCTCCCGATCAACAGGACCCCGTTTCGACCGTAGGCACTCCAACACAAGTCTGTTTCCTCCATTTTGTGGTACGCCAGACCCTTCCCGATGAACAGGACCCAATTTGACCATATGCGGTCGAACAGAAGGCCCGTTTCCTCCGTTCTACGATACACCAGACCTCGTTTTGGCTGTTCCGTCCAAGTCGGTTGGCTCCCGATGAACACGACGCCATTGCTACCATTCGCTGCATCTCCATGTACATGAGCCCTGGCCGTACGTATGCGCGAGTAGGCGTTCGAGACCCCGCCCGTATGTACGTACGTGGCCGTATTTTTTGGCATCTGGCTGTACGTACGTGTACACAGTTTAGAAGGGACTGCCTGAACTGCTACGTCGGGGGCATGCCGAGCCTTCCTCCGCCGCCAACTCGACGTCATCTACTACTACACATGCCGCTGCTTGCTCGGCCACGGTTCATCGTTGCAGAGAGACCGATTGACCAGTATGTACATACACGTTCGCGACAACGCTACGTACGCATTGACCGGGTGGGTCCCAGCTGTCAGGGAGGATAAGGATGCACTTCCTTGCGTGCGAAGATATAGCTGGTGGGTCCCGGCTGTCAGGGGGAGGAATCATTTTTATTTTGCGAGTAATAAGGAGGCACTTCCTTGGTTTCGAAGATGTAGCTGGTGGGTTCAGCTGTCAGCCACACAACCTAAAGTCCACTTCCGATGGCTGTCGTTTGTTAACCTCGTTGACCACGAGGCGCCGAGAGCATCAAGGCGGTGGACGATAGCGAGGCCTAGGAAGGGAACGACGAGGAGGCAGAGAAGACGAGGCGGGTGGATGCCCACATGGAGGGGAGTACGAGGGTTCACTGGTTCGGCTGCGGCGTAAGTCCGCCATCGCCGGAGAATAACAGGGGGTGTGGGTGAGTAGAGGGAAGGTCTGGCCAGTCGTTGTATGGTCGGTCCGTGAGGCCTGCGTGGCAGCACAGCCGACCACGGGAGGCTGGAGCAGGCGGTACGGCGGGCCTGGTTTGGGTGGCTGGAGCAAGAAGACCAGAGGTTGAAGACGCAGCACGGCCGTTGATTTAACATCCAACTGTCAGTGCAGCTAGAATCATTTTGACTAAGTTGACAAAGCCCGTACGTGTAAACTTAGTTGGCCCACAAGTCAGCCTCCAAATCTGGTGGGTCCCAGCTAACAGGGGGGAATCATTTTTTTTGCTCGTAATAAGGTGGCACTTCCTTGCATGCGAAGATGTTTTCTGGGTTTTTTTATTTCTTCTTTTTCGAGTTAGAGTAAAAAGAAAACAATTTAGCATCTTTGGTACAATCTATATTTTTGCGAAATGGATCATAATAAAGCTGGTGGGTCCTAGCTGTCAGGGAGAGGTAACGTTTTTTCCAAGTAATAAAGGAAACACTTCCCTGCGTGCGAAGATGTAGCTGGTGGCTCAAACCTGTCAGGGGGAGAAATCATTTGTTTTCGCATAATAAGGAGGGACTTGCTCGCGTGCGGCCATGGGCCATGCGGGTCCCTACTGTCAGCCACTCCACGTTCATGCTTCTTCCGATGGCTGTCGTTTGTTGACAAATTTCACCACGCCGCGCCTAGAGAACCAACGCGGTGGACGATGGCGAGGCCTAGGAAGGGAACGACCCGGAGCCGGCGAAGACACAACAGTGGATGCCCACGCGGAGGGGAGTACGAGGGTTCACTGGTTCGAATGCGGTGTGAGGCTGTCGTCACCGGAGAATAACAGGAGGTGTTGGTGAGTAGAGGAATGGCCTGGACGGCGATAGGAGTAGGGTGGGCTGGTGAGGCCTGCGCGGCAGCACAGCCGGCCACGGGAGGCGGTACCGGCGGCGGTGGTTTGGGCGGCTGAAGCATGAATATCCGAGATTGAAGAAGCACCACAGCCGTTAGATGGACATCCAACGGCCACTACTAATAGAATCGTGTGTTGACTATAAGTTGACAAAGCCTTGCGTACGCGTCAACTTAGTAGGCCCACAAGTGACCATCACATCTGTGGCAGAGAACATATAGCCCATTTGTGATTTGTTATATTGTACAGCCCATTTTTTAATTCTAATGGAATTACTCAGCCCATTTACTGTTTGTTAAAATTACAGCCCATTTTCTAGCCAGGACTTTGTTAATAATTTCAGCCAACCGCTCAAAAAAAATTCAACAAAATTTCCAACATTTTGATGGGATCCGAAATATTTTTTAACCCAAAATTTAGAGTCAGATTAAATATAATTTCAAAATAAATTTTTATTAGGTAAAAATCCAACGAAATTTTGCGCGCGCAACAAGTAATGAAATTAAAAAATGAACCTTTTTTTAGAAGAATTAAAAAGTGTACGTGTTCGGTTCATTTTTTATATTTACAACCAATTTTTTTAATTACAGCCCATTTATTATTTCTTAAAACCCATTTTCTTGGCAAGTCTAATGCAGCCCGGAGAATAACAAGTTGACCTGGGTTGGGTATTCCGCAAAAAAAGAATAGCTGGGCTAGCCATTTTCACATTTAAATATTAATATCTGGGCTGGATATTTGGTCGACATAAAATAATAGCCTGGGCTAGACAGGCCACAGCCAGCCCAGTTGATACCCTGCTCCTCTGAACAACAACAAAAACATCGCTCAAGAAAAATTCTGCTCACACCTCAAAAACACAAATACTGCTCGACCTGCTGGGTCCCAGCTGTCGGCCGCTCCTTGTGCAATTCTCTTGTTTATTGACAATGGTGTGGGACCATGATGTCAGGAAACCAGGAGGAAGCAAAAAAAAATTAGTTGTATATACTAATAAGGAGGCACTTGCGTACGTGCGGCTATGGCCCTGGTGGGATCCACTGTCATCCTCTCCAATTAAAGTCATCTCCTGATTCCTCATGTTCGGTGACCATGTTGACAACGTGAGACGGCGGCGCCATGGCGAGTGCAACAACTTGAAGGACGATGGAGAGGGCCTTGCGGGCCCTACGGATGGTCTGATACAGGGCCCTCTGCTCATTCAGGAAGCCAGGATCATAGGGCCACATGTCCGCGATGGCATTGTCATTCGCTTGTTTGCCAGCGATTCGTCCTTCCGCGAGCCGGTGCTCGTTGAGGAGACGGAGGTTGCAGCACTGGTCCTCCTGCGCTGGTAGCACTTCCGCCATTAGGGCATCGAAGTGCGGCCGCACCTGCTCTATGGTGAACACGTCATGAACCGGCTTGGGCGGTGGCGCCGGCTCCTTGTCGGAAACCACGTCCATCGTCTGATTGTCGTTGCTCAGCTCGGCGAGCTCGCTCGCGAGCCAGCATGTCCGGCTGCTGGACCAGAACGCTGCCAAGCACGAGTCTGACCGCCCTGGCCCACCCAGACCGCCTCCCTCGCTCGCGCGCACTTTTCGCGCTAAACGGTCAGCGCCGCCAGTGCCGCTTCCCGGTGTAGGCGATTGCTCCGTGTTCAAACGAGACAAGTGCCGTCCGTCCATCCATCTGCCGCCCACATTAATGATTTGCGGTTGCCAAGGCGGCTACTCTGGCACCACCCATCCGTCCCTCTGCCGCCCACCATTGCTATATAAACAGCTGCGCTGGCCACAGCCGCAGTCATCCGCCTCCGTTCCCTTTCTGCTGTCCACACCACTACTGCCAACCATGGATTCCTCGCGCTCCAGTGCTCTTCGGGACGGGCGGACGACGGACCAGAAGGAGATGGCAGCCATTGCTGCCGACTGGCTGGCCGGCAGGCAGCCGGAGGACGATGACGTCCCAATGGAGAACGTGGTAGTCGATGATCCGGCGCCAACCCCCTCCTCCGCGCCATCCTCGCCGGTGCATTGCACCATGACCATCGGCGAGGCCCGTGCCCAATACATGGACACGGTGAGGTAGAAGCAAGAGGAGCAATTCCGGGAGGCGCAGGCCGACGCCGCCTACAACCACCATCTCCTCCAGGAGCACCTGCAGGCGGAGGAGCAGATCACCGCAGAGCGGGTGGAGCAGGAGGCGTTGCTCGAGTCGTACCGCTCCACCCGCGAGAGCCGCCTCGCGCGCTGGCGGTACCGCATGCGGGTAGCGGAGGTTGCGGCCGCCTACAAAGAGGACGATGAAGCGGGTGAGGCGCTATTTGGCGAGACCGACGAGGCCCCGCCCCACCAACAATGAGGCAGAGGACATCGTCGGCTCCGCCGAGGCCCCGTCCCGCCGGCACCGAGGAGGAGGACTTCACCGGCTTCGGTGAGGCCCTCCTCCGTCGAGGCCCCGCCCCACCAACAATGAGGCAGAGGACATCGCCGGCTCCGCCGAGGCCCCGCCCTGCCGGCAATGAGGGGGAGGATTTCCCCCACTCCGCCGAGGCACCGCCCCACTGGCAACGAGACACAGGACATCGCCGGCTCCGTCGAGGCCCCGCCCCGCTGCCAACGAGGCCGCACCACATAGAAAACGAGGAAGAGTAGAACACAGTAGGTCGCCGCCGCTCGGGTCCAAGTGAGGCCACCGCCGCTACCCTCCGGTTGAAGCCAAGCTTGTCGGGTTGACCATTGACGGCCAATTAGCTTCTTGGCGGCGACGTGGAGTCGGAGAGCTGTGCTGGAGAAGAAGCTTCTATTCGGCTCAGCCGGACACGGGTGGGTAGCTTCGGTTAATTAATTATACCTCCAGTGCACCCCTTTTTAGTTGAAGAATGTATGAAATGTAATGAAATCCGGCATGTTTATATGAAATCCGGCCGTGTATGAATGAATTTAGTTCGAATTCTTGTATCACTGGCATTGGATGAACATGCAAAACAATACGTACTAGCATTATTCCCAGGGTGATCACCTCGTTTGCAGCAGTTTCACACATACTCTTTCCGGTCCTTTTTAGTCTGCATATAAGTTTTGTCTGAAGTCAAAGTGTCTCTACTTTGACCAATCTTATAGCAAAAGTATCAACATTCACAATGTAAAATCAACTGACTTGAAAGAAATCTAATATGTGAAGTACAAATCTAATATGCGAAGTACAAAGGAACAGAGGGAGTACAAAAAGTTTGAGCAGCTTTTTAGCGTTCCTGTACATTGCAATCAAACACACAGGCCTGGCAATTCATAGAGAACATTCAAAACAATCGATGATTATGCATCTCAGCGATTCACATGTCAGAGCCAATATTTACTTCACAACTAAAGAATAAAGAAAAACCGATCGATGCTGCTGACAACAAAGGGCGTCCCATCCGAAAATATCAAACGCGTGTCTTCTTGCTAACATCAATGAGCAAAATTTGACAAGGTTGTCCCATTCCAAAATGTCAAATGCATGTTGTTTTGCGTACATCAACGAGCAAACTTTGAAAAGGTTTTCCCATTCCAAAATATCAAATGCCTATGATTGTGGAATGGGCAGGGTTTGCCATCAGTTCGGACATTGACATGGCACCTCGTGCTAAATAAACCAGCTGTTCTTTTTGTGCATTTGCACCAAAATCAACCAAATTCGCGCGTAGCTTGTATGATTTCGCCTTTATATGTTGCAACGCCTTGAACATATCGGCACCTCCTTTCTTGTGGTGGAAATGAATGATTCGAGAATATTCGATGTATTCGAGAACATTTTGTGCAGTTCCCATTGAAATCAAGCTGAGCACCCCTGTTTGCCTAAATACAAAAAAAGTGATTAGTATAAAGCAAACTATACTATGAATTGACAGTTTAAACAGGCAACCTACATGATCCATGCAGAGCACACATTTAAAATAATGGAACTCACCGGAAAGAATCCTAAAACAACATTGTATTGGCCATCACAGCAACAAAGATGGAGATCCGTGAGTCCTTCTGAGTTGAAGTTAGTTTGTTCTTGTGGGCAGTAATGTAACCATCCTTCAACTGCTTCCTTCTGATATGAAGAGGATGATCCTGTTGTGTAAAGGCAAGAGAACAACTAAATGTTGCATCCCTGTTTGCTCTAAAAAAAGGAAAGGAAATAATTAAATCAGCACAGATGAAGCACTTCTCGAGGACAATACCACTTTCTCATGACAGTATCTAAACAGTAGCACAACACCAATAGAGATGACAAAGCTCAATCATATGGATGAAATCTGTGGGCCAGTACCAACCTTTGTTAGGAGGTTTATTGTGTAGAGCATACTGATGAAGCACTTCTCGGGAACCATCTATTATTATCTACTGTGGTTGCCATGCTTACTATATACTCCTGAATTAGTTTAATGTTTCCAACATCTTCTTGTGCAGTTCCACTAAAATATATGTTATCTTCAAAGAAGATCCCTGTTTGCACAAGTAGAGATAATTACATATTACATTAAGAGTGGCATCAAATCAGTGGCAAAATAATTGCTCGTTCCAGCCATAGCAATAAACTAAGATTCAAAACTATATCATCACTTGTGTCATCACAGTTCCAGTGCTTCATTACAGCACTGGAAGTTGATTTTTGTTTTTCTTCCGCTTGTTCTTCCCCTTCATCACTTGGTTCAATAACAGACAAGCGTCGCCTTCAATGTAAGATTTGGCATGTCCATTAGGGAGCACAAGTATAGCACTAAACAACGACATTGATTTTCTGATGACAGTAGCAAAATACAGGCCAACAGTTGTGAAATATCATTATCTTACCTCAATGGGATATTACGGTGCACATACAAATTGGAAGTCTTGTCTCCATTTGCGCAGCTCACTAAAATCAAGCAACATTACCGTATAAGTAGCACAACAGATGAAAGCTTACTGCACAATCATGTGAAAGAAGGCTAGTACTGACCTCTCATGACGCGGAATTCAAACAACTCACAAGAAGAAGATCTAAAACAAATTTGCCAACTCGGATAGGAAGTCTGATCTCCTCTTGTGCAGTTCCACTAAGATCAAGCAATCAAGCAACGTTGTCAATGTGACATTTTGGTTGAACTGCACAAAACACTCTTAAAACAAAAGTGTTTTGTGCAGTGCAACAAAAGGTCGTAATAGCAACGAGGTGAAGTAGATAACCCTGTTTACACAGAGGTGCAAAGGAAACAACTACAGGTCAATAACGGTGGATGACACAGAAGCCCACAAAAAGAAGCATCTAACTTATCTAAATGGGAAAGAAAGAAAGACAGTAGCATTTCTCAAACAGTGGCATTGATTCATATTAACAGAGAGATTATATTAACAATAAAATTCGTTAAACATGTAATTTGCTTTTAACTGTGGCATTGCTTCAATTTTCCAGCGGCATTATTAGATTAACAACAGCTAAAGAGTTATACGGGACAATGGACGCACCAGCACCATGTGCATCTACCGATGTATAAAGGGGTCATGCACAGTCTAATGCAACAAAGAACAAACAACCAAGGAGCATATTCGTGTTGGTCCCAGTTTTGTTATTTTTAGACACCTTTCCCTATGTGAGGGCAGCAAATCTAGTCCTGCTCAAACTCTACAGCCTTGTCCCCCACCAACAGAAAGATCAGTTCGTTACAGATGTGCGTACTGCGTTTGTCATTGTTTTCCCTTTTCGACCAACGTAGGTGCTGGATAGCCAGTCTGTACTACTTCCCCCCTTCCTTTCCTCTTTGAACCACGTCCTAGATTCATGCTATACAACTTTCTCCACTACTTTCCTGTTTGATCCAACACCTAGATTCGAGTGCAGAAGCGGAAAAAATCCACATGCAGCTAGAGCAATGCATGTGGAATAAGTAAATTATACCTTAAGGTTCTCGGGGTGTGGCTCAGTGGGCAGCCGGAGGCCGATCTGCCCACAGTATATACGGCAGCGAGGAAGAAGGGGTTGAAGGCCCTCCCGTGCCGCCCCTAGGTGAAAGAGAACAACTGCGCCGGTAGTGGATTCCCTCCCTCACCGACGGCGACAGCGTTAAGCCTCCTTCCCTTCCTGGCGGACGGATCCTGCCAGCTCTTTGACCAGCAGTGAGGGGAGAGAGAGAGAGAGAGGCCAACGAAGTCTTGTTTAGATCTGGAGAGGGTGAGAGAGTGTGAAGAGAGCAACTACAAGCGCTGAGGCTCCAGCGTGTATATATATAGTGGAGGGAGTGTGTGAAGAGAGCAAACCCTAGAAAACAAACACCGAGGCTGCAGCGTATATAGATGGAGTGGTTTTCTTTTTCTCTCCATAAAAATCATTTTAAATTGTGCACGAAACGGAACTCTTTATTTAACGTAGTGAAGAAAAATACTAGGGGCAATGCTAATACGTGAAAAAATTTAACGCTCGAAGGAGTCAACTCGCAATTAACGATGCACGCCTCCCGGTCGCGCTTACTAACGTTCACGTGTGGTACACGACCCTCCGAAGTGAACAACAACTGAACCACACACGGTCAAAATATCGGAAAGCTGGGCTGCACCATCCTCCAATTTTAAATATTTTGGGCACTTGTATTCGGCCTAAGTCAGTGTGCCACCGTATGTACTAAGGGTTACAGCGGGTGCTAAGAAACTAGGGCGTATTGAGAGTAATTGCCATGCCGTTTATTTGTAGGGTCACTTGCAAACTGTGAAACTCTATCCTCCTCTTATTTAGTGGATGAGGCAAATCTTTTGCCTCCGTTTCAAAAAAAACGAGAAATTTAATTTTAATTATTTAGTTTGTACACTTTGATCTCTTCCAATAATTTTGGGCACTTGTATTCGAGCTAAGTCAGTGTGCCACCGTATCTCGTACTACTCCCTCCGTCTAGGTATATAAGTCACGTTTGAAGGTGCAGCGGGACCGAGGTGCAAGCAGATTGGAGGAGAAGGAGAAACTTGACCGGTCCTTCCTCCAATCAAAGCCCTGATTTCTCTCTCTAAACGCAATAATTAATCACAACAATTAAGAGATGCCATTTTAGCTACCATGCAGGGCCACGTATTAAGTCGCATGCAAGCCGACTTTGATTCCTTGACTGATCAACGCGTAGTTGCGCTCCATGCATTGGGTTTCTGGGGGAGATAACAAGGCAGAGTAAGTAACGCTCACTAGCAACAAGGCTAGGAGGGGATTGAGATGCGAAGTTAATGGACGACACCTAAACATTTTGGGAATATCTGATTTTCGTAAGATGACTTAACACCTAGATGGAGGGAGTACTACTACTCAGTCCATGTTTGATGGAATATTCGTCACCTCTTCTCTTCTTGTACGTGCTCCATTTATCTCACTTCTTGTGGCTTCCCACTCGCACGATATTCCTATTCTATGAACCTGTGTGTGCATGTGTGTGTGTGTTTTAACAGCGTGTGTGTGTTAGAGAGAGCGACACATCGACCTACTCCTACAGAGAGATGGTGTGTAGTGTACGATTTAGCCGCGAGAGTCGATGCATCCTCTCATTTCTGGGCATCCGGTCGGGACAGCTGCCACGCCCGCTCCTGACCAGCCTGGCACACGCAAAGCCCCTCCATCGCCCGTGCGCGCTTCCCGCCCGAAACGGTCAGCGCCGCTCCAGAGAATCGGTGCCGCATTCATGCCCGGGCAGAGCAGACGCGACCTCTCACTGGCGCCTGCGTTGAAGGGAGAAGCGGATTCAAGAGTGATGGTTGCTTCGTCCGTCCAACTTACTATTGGGTCTATGTGATTTGATGGCTCATTGGTCATTATTACTGAGGTGGTTCGACTGCTGGATGTCCCATGTTTCGGCGAAAGGAGGTAGATTACAATTTTCTCCATTCTTACAGCGGAGGAGTGCGAAAGCAGTGAAAACACGCAAGCTCAGTGATTACATGGCCCACCTCACACTATCACCATATTTTCTGGACACCGTACGACACCTAACTCTTTACATAGTACTACGTACTGTAATTTCTCAGCGAGATAAATTTGTACAATGCTATGAAGCTTCCAGCTTCTGTTTCATGTATCTTGCGTCCAAGGTTGCCCCGTTGCAACATTTCATCAAATACAAAATAGACTACTCCCTCCGTCTAGGTGTGTAAGTCACCTTACGAAAACCAAATAATCCCAAAACACTTAGGCGCGGTGCATTAACTCCCACCTCGTTTCTTGTTTATTGGCATATCAACCAATAAGAGATGTGGGGCGTGCATGCTTTCAATGACTTGAGACTACCAAATATGACATGCAGTGGTTAGTTCATTGCATGCAATGCTATTAATTAGCAAATAAACATTAAGTTCTCTCGTTTTCCCTCCTCCTTGGTCATGGTGCACAACCTAAGATGACTTATTCACCTAGACGGAGGGAGTAACATGCATGCTATTACATCTCAATGATTGACAGTTCATAGCCAATATGTACTCCCTCCGTTCCAAAATAAGTGTCTCAACTTTATGCAAACTTTAGTACAAAGTTGTACTACAACTAAAGTTGACACTTATTTTGGAACAGAGACAACTAAAGAAAAAAACGATCCATGCAGTCCCTAGCCCTTGAACCCTAAACCCTAACCAGGCTTTAATTTGCTGGCGACGTTGAACCTTCCGAAGAAATGAAGTTTGCAACCCTTTGACCATCGGATCGTTTCGAGATGAGCATCCCTGTGGCAAAGAAATTGAAGAAGTGTGATTAGAATAAGATTACTGGGACTAGTTGACGAGACATAAACTCATCACAAATACAGTAGAAGCCAGTAGAGGTACGCGCGGGGCAAAAAAGTAGAGAAATATCCACATGGAGCGATGTGGGCAGCTAGGGCAGTGGTGCAAGCCGGCTGTAAAGGAAGTTGTACCTGAGGGATGTCGGGATGTAGCTCAACCTAGAGGAGGGCAGTGGGAGGCGGCAACTGCCCACGTCGTGGCAGTGAGCAAGGGATGAAGGCAACCGCACCGGCTTTGTGAGAGAGAACAGCGGGGACCCCTGATCAGGACGTGCCGACAGTGGGTTTTCGCCGTCGGCAACTGTGACCGCATGTACACAAAGCATCCACCCCTTCCCCCGGCGGACGTGATCCGCCCGGATGTTAGAGATGTGGCCACAGTCATTTTGTGCGAGAGAGTGTGAAGAGACCAACCCCAGCAAGCAACCGTGTAGGCTCGTCCTGGTTATGTATATAGTGGAGCGGTTTCTTTTTCTCTCCATATGAACCTATTTATATTGCGTATGTGCCACTGAAGAAAAAAAATTATTTATAAATGACGCGGCACCGTTCATGCGTGGTTCCCGACCCTCCATTATTTATAAGTGAGTAACTACTACTAGACGCGTCAAATTATCACGTGGGCTGCATCATCCTATAGAAATGAGCTCCACCGTGTCATGTGTGTGGTTGGGGAAGACGCAAAAGACGCAAGGAGTGCTACTAGCACTACGTACATGGGTACGTGCACCTCTTCTCTTCGAGCATGGTTATTAAAAGTATAGCCCACTACTCTAGAACGTGGTTATTATATGGGCAAAGAGTATAGGTAGTAATAATGACTAATAAGCCGTCAAATCACAAGGCCCACCTTTCTCTATGTTTGACCGAGGAAGCAGTCATCGTTTCACTCCTCGTTGAATATCCATCCGCTGCTACCTCCGCAAATAAATAAAAATCCACTTCTACCTCCGAAGCATGGTTAATAATATAGCCATGTCAATCACGACGTAGAAATATCATCCACTGATACAATAGGGTTGGCTCTAAGGCTGGTGATTTTTTTTACTTTGTCTCTTTCTCTTTTTGTCTCATTTACTCATTTTACATAGGAGCACGTGTAGAGGATGGCTATTCCTTTCGATGGGACTTCTTCATGGGGTTTAAGACTAAGAAGCTCCGAATTATTCCTGCTGCCCACCACTCTGAATCGTGCCATCTATTATAGTACTCCCATTGCAACAATGAGGTCCACTAGGTCTAGCACGTCCTGTAAGAAGAGACTATCACGCAAAACATACATCTTGTTGCCTTCTTCCGCATACAGTACGTACCACTGGTACGTACTACTAGTACTACTACTACTACTACTCGTTCTCCTATAAACCTTGTGCTTGGCATCTCAAAAATATTAACCTTGCGCTAGGCTCTTCGCCTCTTCGGGAAGTCGAGCAATAATGGTACTACAGTATATCGTTCTGGCTATCTGAGACCAAATGAATTGCTGCACGTCCACCACGTGGGCGAGGGTCAAGCGAGGGTCGAGGGGCGAGGGGCGAGGGAGAGTGCGTACTAGTACATCCGTTTCAATATGGACTACATACGGAGCAAAATGAGTGTATCTACACTCTAAAATACGTCTATATACATCAGTGTTTGGAGTATGTACTAGTAGTTCATATTGAAATATACTAAAAGACATATATTTCAAACAATACGATAATCTCTGTAACAAAGGTAGGGACGAGGAGTAACGGAGGGAGTAGTAAAATTTTCTCCTCGTCCTGCGAGCCACTGCGCGCGTGGGAGAGGGAGCGGGCGTAGGCATAGTAAGCAAGCTTCTCCTCGTCGTGCGACTCTGCGAACCACCGCGCCCGTGGGCGGGGGAGACGGCGTACTAAGCAAGCTTCTCCTTGTTCTGCGAGTTGATGGGACACATCAAAAGTAATACGTACAGAGCATCTCCAGTGTATAGAGCCTTGCCTCTAAGGTAGGCCCCACATGGTTTGCCTCTTTTTTTAAATAACGCGTCAAGTCGCAATTTGTTTCTTCACCCATGGTACACGATCCTTCATCAAGTGGACAACCAGTACATGTGTCAAATTACCACGTGGGCTACCTTTTCGTATAGAAATGAGCTCCACCGTGTACCCGCGCGGGTGTGGTTGGGAAAGAAACGGGTGTACGTGCGCCGTGCGTGCATGATGTCTACTATGCAATTTTATTCTTGTAGACTCGTCTTGGGCCTCCAAGCGTAGAGTTTTGTAGGACAGTAGCAATTTTCCCTCAAGTGGATGACCTAAGATTTATCAATCCGTGGGAGGCGTATGATGAAGTGTAACATCCCAAAATTCTAAATTTTGAAACGTTATATTAAATAAATAGTTTTGATTGATTGTTTGATTGTGGTGTGGTTGCTTGTGTGAAATTGAGTGAAATTTGGAAACTTTTTGAAAGTTGAATGAGAGGGAATAAAATGACTTTCCCAAAACTTTCACCTTGCATTTATGATCTCCATGAATTCATATTTATTTCATTACAAACCCTAGAGTGAAGATAACATGACTTCTTCTATTTTAAAAGGGTTTTGAAAAGATTTGAATTCCATTTGGAAATATTCCAAATTCGAAAACTTTATGCAACTCAATGATTTTCATGAGAGGAGATAAAATGTATTCTTCAAATTATATGAAATATGAGTTGGAAGTTTAAAACAATCGAATTTAAAGTCCCTTTGAAATTATTTTCAATTTGGAGTTATTTGGTTTTTATTCAAATTATTTTTATCCAAAAATAAAATATATGGAAATTAGGGTAAAATGATTCCCTTCAATATAAAATTAGAGGGAAATAAATTTGAAATCATTTTGGGTATTTTTAAAATGATTTTTATTAGGTTTTTTGCAGCTAGCCTGTTTGCTTTATTTAAATTTTTGTGAAATTTATTTGCCGCTGAAATGTTTCATATTTTAGGAAATCTTTTTCTGAAAATTTTTTGATATATAATATGCCTATGGAAATTTTTCTTATTTTCCGTTTTACCTTTTTTTGTTTATTCTAAAAAAAAAAAAACTGTACGAGCGACCGACTGCTATCCTTCGCCAGCGTGCGCACATAGCTAGCAGGTCGGACTATATTATTTTTTCCAGTTGTCCTTTAATTATTTATTTTCTGTAAAAAAAAAAAAAACCACACGCACACATGCGCGCATGCGCGCAGGCCGGCCGAAGGCCCATGCGGCGTCGTTCTTTTTTTTTTCCTATATCTTTCGTCTGCCTTTTGTTTACGTTTAGTCCCCACATTGCCTAACTTTTGACCTCTAACCTCCGCTCCTTCCACCTATAAATATAGACCCATAGAGCCTCCAAAAAATCATCCGATTCGGGTTAAATCAATATATTTTGGTTTGACTAGATCACTAAATAAAATATTTTTCTTTCTCTCCGGCGGGACTTCTGAAAGTTGTCTTCTCTCTCGGAAGTCATCTTTTTCTCACCTTATAAAGGTATCTTTCTTCGTTTTTTTTATATACTCCCCGTAGCTTATTATTTCTAGACTAGTACGGTAGAATAATTAGATTTATAAATTAGTCCTTGTATTTACATTTTAGGACTAGAATTCTTTTAGCCATAACTCTTTTTCTTCCGTAAACAGCTTTGGCCCTGATTTTTCAAATAGCCATAACTTTTTACTCGTTCATCCAAATTAGACGAAACCAACGCCAATATTTTTGTCTTGATTCCACCTCTAGTGAATCTTCAATAAAACTTTTTGCAACTTTCAAATTTCGAAATTTGTTCAGATTCATATTCAACTTGTTTTGCTAAACTTGAGTTTCGTAACTCCGATTTAATTGATTCTTTTTGCTAATTGAAGCTCTTGACCTAAACTTTCTGATAAGACCAAATCCACCCAATTTTGGTATGTTAGAAATTGTTTTCTGTTGCAAGAGTTAATTGCTAGTTTTCGAAGTTTTTTTCGAGATCTTTCTTCGATCCTTTTGCTGATGTGCTTATGTATGCAATTGCTTGCTCACGTTAGATTGAACGGAGTGTGACGAGTAGAACTATCAGGAATTATGAGTGCGAAGGATCTTCAATACAGTACAGGCAAGTAACACATTGATCATACTTCTTCGTTACCCAGTTTTTATGCATTAGTTTCGACCCTCTCAAATATTGCATGATTAGGATGTGATTAACTGGTGGTGTACTGGGAAGTAGATGATGAGGTAGAACCTATTGCCCTTTTATTATAAAACCTGGGAGTTACTTCCACGCTATGCTTATGTTGCCATGCTATGCTCGTAGACGTGGATTGGGTTTGAGTGTATCCATGACAGATGTGAGATTTTTAATTAATGGTTAACTTAAGGTGGCTACTTTAATACACATCTGGGTGGATTGGTTGGGGCACCCTGGGGATATACCAGTGGCTTGCCCGGACACCTGGGGATATACCAGTGTTGTCCTAGGAGATCCCGGGGATATACCGTGTGATCCTCCTACGGTCCGCCACCCAGGCTCAAAGGGATCATAAGATTGTTCATGCTAGAAACTTCCGTGTGCAGCCACAAGCTATTATGGGCTCTAGCATAGTTGAGTATGTTACATGACCTCTTTCAGTGGTAGGCTAGCAGATGTAGGGGAAAGTAGGTGTAACGGTCTACCCGGAGTAAAGAGTAAATGTTTCTGAAAGACTGTGTCTCGGTCATCCGTTTCTCAAACACCATGTAGTGCGAGAAATCCAACGGAGGAGATCGAGTCTTGTGGGGAAAAGTGCACAAACCTCTGCGGAGTGTAAAAACTAATCATGATTAGCCGTGTCCCCGGTTATGGACATCTTGAGTATCTGGTTCTTGGATTATCATATTGAATCCCATCACTCTAAATTAATTTGTTGGGATTAATGATTACTTCTAATTGGGATTGAGAGGGGGTTTTACCTTCTCAATATTTTCAACCAACTTTGTAGTTAAACAAAATATATTCCTTTGATGTAGGGAAAAATTGGCTTTTCGCAAAACATATTAACCGTAGAGCCTCCACCAGCCATATATGCATGTAGTGATAGCATTTATTCTGTTCATTGCTCTACTGTGTTATCTTGCCAGTACGTTCAATGTACTGACCCATTTCGGGCTGCAACGTCTCATGTTGCAGGATTCTTACGACGAGTAAGTGATACGTTAGGGTTACGATTTCTACACTCAACTTTGCCGTTGGTGTTGATGGGAATCCACAACCTTGTTGTTACTTCCGCTATTTGGATTGAGGTAATAGTATTTACGTTACTTTATACATGTGATTTACCTCTGTTATAAATCCTCGAGTACTGTGTGTGTCAGCATACCGATCCAGGGATGACACTTAAGCACAGAGACTTTGATCCATTCGGGTCGGGTCCGCTACATGAAAGTTGTCCTCTCTCAACACCCTGCAACCAAATACAAGAAATCTCTTGTGTCCCAACACACCCAAGACGGCAAATTGTATAGTGCACTAGGTCCGGTGAAGAGATGGTGATAAAAGTGTAATATCGATGGTAGAATATATTTTTTATAATCTGAATAAAAAACACGCAAGGTAGCAAGTGACAAAAGTGGGCACAAATGGTATTGCAATGCTTGAAAACAGCCTAGGGTCCGTACTTTCGCTAGTGCAATCTCTCACCAATGCTAATATAATTGGATCATATACCCATCCCTCAACGTGCAATGAAGAATCACTCCAAAGTTGCTATCTAGCGGAGACCATAAGAATAAATTGTTTGTAGGGTACGAACCACCCCTCAAAGCTATTCTTTCCGATCGATCTATCCAAGAGTTCGTACTAACAAGTAAAATACACCAAAGCAAATTCACATTCTAATGCCTCAATCCAACACAAAGAACCTCAAGAGTGCCCCAATTTCTACACCGGAGAAACAAAGACAGAACGTGCATCAACCCCTATGGATCGATTACCCCCATGTCACCTCGAGAATCCCAAGTTGAGTGCCAAACATATATCAAGTGAATCAATATAATACCCCATTGTCACCATGTTTTTCGATGCAAGACATATATCAAGTGCTCTCAAATCCATAAAAGTATTCAATCCGATAAAATGAAATCTCAAAGGAAAACTCAATTCATCACAACAAGATAGAGAGGGGAAAACACCATATGATTCGACTATATTAACAAAGCCCACGATACATCAAGATTGTGCATCTCAAAAACACGAGAGAGAGAGAGAGAGATTAAACACATAGCTACTGGTACAAACCCTCAGCCCCGAGGGTGGACTACTCCCTCCTCATTGTGGTGGTTGTCGGGATGATTAATATGGTCACCGGTGATGATCTCCCCCTCCGGCAGGGTGCCGGAACGGGATCTAGATTGGATCTCGTGGATACAGAGGCCTTGCGGCGGCGGAACTTCTGATCTAGGGTCTCCGCGAGGGTTTTTGGAATATTTGGCAATTTATAGGGCAAAGAGGCGGTGCGGGAGGCCACCGAGGTGGGCACAACCCACCGGGGCACTGCTCTGGCCCATTGGATGTCTTCTGGTCCATAAAAAATCCACAAAAAATTTCGTTGCGTTTGGACTCCGTTTGGTATTGATTTTCTGCGATGTAAAAAACAAGCAAAAAATAGCAACTGGCACTGGGCACTATGTCAATAAGTTAGTCCCAAAAATGGTATAAAGTTGCTATAAAATGATTGTAAAACATCCAAGAATGATAATATAGCAGCATGAATACTTCATAAATTATAGATACATTGGAGACGTATTAGGGCACCTCTTCTCTTCGTGCACGTCCCCCACCTACGTGGTTGTGTGTGAGAGAGATACAAACCTAGACAGATGGCGTGTGCGTTCTGAGTGTTTTTTTGTTGGGGGGGGGGGTGATTTCGTGAATGTATTTTGGGAATATGTGTCGATGAATATCTCGACAAATTTGACACATGCAATGTGGTGAAATAGAGGCCTATCTATATCATATATATAGAGAGGGGGGCGATCCATGAGAAGAGAGGGAGGGGTCATAGATATCGATAGAGTCGAAGAGAGGATCAAGTGGGTGGGTGAGAGATCGATGAAGAGAGTCATCGAAATTGTGTGTGTGCAAGTCAAAGATATAGGGCGACTGACCTACCGAAACGTCAGAGGGCACAGGACAATTTTGTGTGTGGCAGGGAGACATGACTACAGCGCTTGATGTATCGGTGTGTGTGTTGGGGGAGGGGCGAGGCAGAGACCTAACTAGAGAGGTAGATTGACTCGTATATGTGTTGAGAAGGAGACACCCAGCTATGTCTTGAGGGAGATCGGTCGACATCCATACATAAGTGAAGGACGGGAAATAGGTTGGGACAGAGAGAGAGAGAGAGCGAGAGAGAGAGAGAGAGAGAGAGAGAGAGAGAGAGAGAGAGAGAGGGAGAGAGAGGGGGGAGAGGGTAGAGTGCTGGAGGGGTGGTGGAGTTGCTTCTCAAAGATGGTGGGAGAGGCCTACTAGACAAACTGAGGGTAGAACTGCAATATTATCAAGAAGAGTGGGGATGTGTTTCTGTGTGTGCGTGTGCGTGATAGATGTGTCCGGAGGCATGCATGGATGATGAAGGGGACCATGTGTTTGGTAAGCCGACCTAACTAGATCGGTAGATCAATTGTTGTGTGTCGGAGGAAGGGAGAGACATAACTAATGAGGTAGATCGATCGGCGCGTGGGGAAAACGAGTTATAATGACCTAGCTAGCTATATGTATAGCGGGAGATCAGTCGGTGTACATCCATTTGTTAGAGGCAAATAAGGCCCAGAGAGACGGATAGACAGAGAGAATGGAGCTAGGAGGTGGTGCGAGAGGCCTACTAGCTAGATAGGGGGAGGAGTGTGCGATTGTGAGATCGATGAAAAGTGGGGTGAGAGTTTACACGTGTGTGGGACCGTGTGAGAGACACGAGGCATGGACACAGAAAGGAGGAGATGGAAGGTGCGTGTGTATGTGGTAGGCAGACATCGCTGGAGAGGTTTATCGATCGGTGTGTGTCGGAAAGGAGTTATGGAGACCGTGGGAGAACGATCTAAAGAAAAAAATGAATGTGCGCGATGGATAGAATGCTGAGGGAGGGGAAGGGCGAGGAGGGCGTGTGCATGCACGAGAGAAAGTTAGTGCTAGCTACAAAGGTTAGAGGATTGTGTGGGTGTAAGAGACTAACAAAGATCATAATTCGATATGAAAGTGGATTCATATATTTGAATAGGAGATCATAGTGTTATAAACATATGCATGCATGAATATAGCGGTGATACGCGTGGTGTGGTTTTGTACATGTTATACCATAATGTGATAATGCGTGGCATTTGCAACTCACAGCTAAATATCGAACAATCTAAACCATACTATACATCGAACAATCTCACATTTTATTTGAATTTGTGATAATGTGTGGCGTTTGCAGCTCACAACTAAATATCGAACAATCTAAACCATACTATATATTGAACAATCTCACATTTTATTAGAATTTGTGATAATGTGTGGCATTTGCAACTCACATCTAAATACTTGTAGGCATAGGGGGTGGGGCACCATACATTATGTGATAAACACATTATACATATGAGACATGTTTTAGATTATGAAGATCTAGCTAGAGCTTGAAATGTACTGTGATTTGAAATCAACATAAAGTGGATTCAAAAAATTGATTTCGAGTTCATATAGTACACATAGTTCATATCTAACTCGACAGTAATCATGTGGTGTGCTGTGAAGATAATATACAAACGATGGTTTAACTTGACAATAATGATGATTGTAGATCTTATTAAAATAGAGAAACGAATTCAAATGGTTTAACTTGACAACAATCATGATTGTAGATCTTATTCAAATAGAGAAACGAATTCAAATTTAGTTCATATTCAAGCGGTAGTATATACGTTTGGAATGCACTAAAATGTTCATTTCAGTAGCAGGTTGCATGCATTATACACATAGCGAAATATTTTAATTGAACATAACATGGATTCAAAGTTTTGAATGGCATTTGTAGTGCAAATTGATTTGGTACAGTACATGGGACTAGACTCTCTTGTGTGGTGCGAATTGATTTCTTTTTGGTTTTTTGTCGAGGGAAGTGCGAATTGATTTGGTATAGTACACGTTAGGCTTGTACGGAAATTTCAACCCGCGCCTTGTTACCTCGAAATTTTAAGATATATCTTTGTCTCATTGTGCTCCGAAAACTCCCTCCATCTCAACCCGCGCCTTGCTATCCCAAAATTACAACGCGCGCGAAAACTCCCACCTCCTGCGAAATCCCAACACGCGAAATGCCCGTGATACCCCTGAATCGAAAGAACCGCCTAGCTCAAATCGGTGGGGGTACTTTCGTAACTTACCCCACATTTCGGACAAGCGCGTCCCTAAGCCAGGTTCCCCCCTCCCATCCCATCCGCCCACCCATTCATACACCAAGGCTGCGAAAATCCGCGAAGCCCCACACCCTCCTCTCTCCGCCACCCAGCCGGAGCCTCTTCCCCGACGACGTCGTCCACAGCAACACCTCGACGCCCCTCATCCACCACACCGGATGAGGATCCGTCGTCGATCTTGTCGTCCCGCCGGTTCAGCCACCCCGTCCTCCACCTCCAAGGTGCTGCCCTGACGTTCCCCTCATCTTTCGCGCCACCTCCATTCCCACACCACCGTCTTCACCTGCACCACCGGAAGAGCAGCATCATCACCGATTCCTCGGATGAAGCCGAGGCCTAATCGGCGCCACCAAAGAGGTTCTACACTAATCGCTGCATTTTCTTATTGATTCGATCTCACGGTGCTGCCGGCGCTCGGTCCCGAGCCGACACGGCGCGGCTCCATCCACGGCGGCGTCGCCGGCCACTTCCTCCACAGCGTCCCTCCCTCGGTGGCGATGACCACATCAGTAGGAGCTGCTGCTGCTTTGGCTCTCGCTCGCGCTGCTGCTCTGCTCTTGCTCTCGGTCCCCTGCTTGGTCTGCTCTTGCTCTTGCTCGTGCTGCTGCTCTCGCTCTTGCTCTTGTTTGTGCTGCTGCTCTCGCTCTTGCTCTTGCTTGCGCTGCTGCTCTACTCTTGCGCGCGCTGCTACTGCCGAAGCAGCAGATCCTGCTCTCGCTCGAGCCCCTGCAGATGCTGCTACATGACCAGCTGCCTCGGCTCTCGCACGAGCTGCTGCTCCGGGCGCTGCTGCTGCTGCTACTGCTTTTCTGCTACTAGTGCGTTCAGTTTTGATAGTCAAATTCAGTTTCGACAGCAAAATTCAGTTTCGACAGCAAAATTTAGTTTCGACAGTTAAATTCAGTTTCGACAGTTAAGTTCAGAGATGAGCGGCTGATGTATTTTACATCTAGCACTTTGTGGTTATGTATTTTACGTCATCTATTGGAGATGCTATTAGAATTCCACTCAGGTTAACGTTGTCTCTCTTGTCCTGCTTCAGCCTCATCGTCGTACAACTCACCGGAGCTGCTCCAACGACGAAACCCTCCATCACAGCGGAGCAGTACCCCCGGCTCCATCTCCAGACGCCTAAGATCTTCTTCCCCTCCTCCGACAGCCAAATCAGCCGGAGCATCCTCACCGACCAACCCAATCACGTTGAGATTGACATGGCTTCGCCAAAGAGGTTGTACACTTGTTGCATTGCTTTTTTACTCTACATGTTATATATATTGTCCACTGAGCACACGTAGTAACATGAAATACGATTAGTTTCTCCTACTATATGACAAGCAGTGAGGTACCAGGCAACTTAGCTATCCATGATGGACTCTCTTGAACGCCATCATTATTTATTTCTGCGCGTTTGAGCTGTGCATTTGTAGATGGGCCTGGGAGTTGAGCTAGTAGTGCAGTGGCCTGGGTACGAAGTAGTAGAAGTAGCACAAAAACATTTTTTGAGTGTTGGCTTTTCCCGGTTCAAGGCTGCCTACTAGAATTTCAAGTGGTTGAAAGGAAAAGTGAAGGAAAAACATAGGAATTGGAAAGTTTCCTATGGTACTACTATTAATGCATTTGGTTCAAAGGAATGGAGCAAAGGAAAACTGTAGGATTTGTTCCTTTAGTGTCTCTTTAAAAAAAAACGTAGGAATTTTAATATCCACTTGGCCCTCCTTTTCAAATTCCTATTCATGAAGAACAAGACTAAGTGATAGTAGCATAATAGCATTGTAACTGTATATTTTCTTATGGTTTGACTTAATTTGACCATGCTTCTTTGCATTCCTGTGACCTTCCAATTCCTGTGAACCAAACACCCAGATTGACAGAAATCCTGTGATTTTAAATTCTTTGCACATGCATTCCTATCCTATTACTGTGTATTTCCTATCCCTGCGTTGTTAGAATCCTCCAATTCAAACGAGCACTTACAGAATTACTTCTCTTACAGATAGTTGTCAAAGAAAACCTTGTGTGGTTTGTCCCGCTCCTGCTGCGCCGTCGTCCACCCCAGCTCAGCTACTCCAACGACAGAAGGGTCCACCATAGTAGGGATCCGGCCTCCAGACTGTCTTTCGCCGCCTCAGATCTTCTTCCCTGCCGCCGGCAGCCACGACAACTGCATTACCATCATCAATGAAGCAGATGACCACAAGGACTACACGGATCTGTAAGAGAGGTCGCATGGTTTCGTGTCTGCTTACGTTATGCATCGCTTAATATTACATGCTACTTTATCGTCCAGTTCACCGATTAGACTCTAAGTCAGCTCCAAACTAATGCTCAAACTTGAGTTTTTAAATGATTGTGGGGTACATATCGGGGCCGCAATCAATAGTATCTATCTACTATCTGGTTAATCTCTGGTGTCTACTATGAGTTTCATGTTGGGTGGGAAACAAACAGTAAAGAAGCCATTATCTGTATTTTTTAACTGAAGCCATTATCTGCCTGCTATCATTGGTTTTGGGTCTATCCACAAGTTGCTACCATCACTCTGGATTTCTGCATGCACTCCTTACATAATCTCACTATGTTTTCAGTTATTGTACACAATGGAACTGAACATGTAGAGCAAAAGAGACGAGCCTTGCGTGGCAATAAAATTTCATGCAGACGTCGCTCCATCGTGGGCGCAAAGGCAGTCCCCCCTCCACCCATTTCAGATTGTAATCAAGAGGAAGATAACTATTCTGAGGGGGATTCAGAAGGAGAAGACCACTCTTATTTACCCCCTGAGGTCTTCGCTCTAACTTGGCATGCTGATGTTGGTAATATCATGCATATGGTGCCTTGCATTGCTTACTTTATACATTAAATATGTCATCTGCTTAGTTTATACATGCTTTGTGCGAATGCCATCTATTTAGTTTCTTTATCGTATATGTGAATTATGCAACGCCATCTTGTTTAGCCAGGCATCATATATGTGAATTTTGCAAGGCCATCCTGCTTAGCCAGTCATCTTATATGTGAATTATATCATGCCATCCTTTTTTTTCATTACGTATTACATTTGTCAACAATGTTAGTACATTCAACTACTCTTCATGTGCATCAGCCATTTGACACGGTGATGGAAAATTCTGGAGTGAAAACAAGGTCTTCAGAGCAGACTATGCTATCTGACGAAGCGCATATCTCGCTGGTTACGGATAGCTCCTCGGAGGAGGATTCAGAGACAAATGACCAGTCCTATTCCCCCCCACCCCGAGGTGTATGCTCTAACTTGGCAGGGTTATGTTGCTCATATCGTGCGTATGGTGTGTTGCATTGCTATGTCATTTGCTTAGTTTAGACATGCTTGGTGTGAATGCCACCTGTTTAGTTCTAATCACCATATATATGAATTATGCAATGCCATCTTGTTGCAAGACATTATATATGTGAATTATGTAATGCTATCTTGTTGCAAGGCATTATATATGTGAATTATGCAATGCCATGTTGTTTAGACAATCATCATATATGTGAATTATATCATGCTATCCTTTTGTTGTATTACGTGTTCCATTTGTCGACAATGTTTGTATATTCAACTACTCTTCCTGTGCATCAGCCATTTGAAGCGGTGATGGAAGTATCTGGAGTGAAAACAAGGTATTTAGAGCAGACAATGCTACCTGCTGAAGCAGACATCTTGCTGGTTACAGATAGCTCCTCAGAGGAGGATTCAGAGATAGATGACCAGTCCTATTTTCCCCCTGAGGTCTATGTTCAAACTTGGCAGGGTTATATTACTCATGTCATGCATGTTGTCTTACATTGCTTAGTTTTTACATCATATATGTGATTGCCATCTACTTACTTGCTTAGTATATAAATCATATATTTGAATTATATCATGCCATCATGTTTACATAGACAGCATCTATCTGAATTAAGGCATGCCAACCCATTTAATAAAGACATCATATAGGTATATCATCTCATCCTGTTTAGTGTTTACAGTCATCATATTTTGAATTATGTTATTCTATCCGTGAATTATATCATGCTATCATGTTTCCATAGGCGGCATGTATGTGAATTATGGCATGCCAACCTATTTAATAAACACATTATATAGTTATATCATGTCATCCTGTTTACATAGTCATCATATTTTGAACTATGTCTTTCCATCCTTTTTAGTTAGCCATCATATATGTGAAATTGTGTCATGCTATCCTGTTTGGTTAGACAACATAAATGTGAATTATTTCATGCCCTCTTTTATTCCCCACTATCCATTGCACCTGTCTATCATACAATGTCTGTACATTCAATTACTTTTCTTGTTTTTTAGCCATTTGAATTGGAGAGGGTGATGGCAGTTTCTAAGGGAGTAACAACACGGTCTTCAGAAAAGATAGTGCTACCAGTCCATGCAGATAGAACCACGGTTGTACTTGCTCAAGAACCAGCCCCACCACACATAGCCCAAACTCTCGCAGATTGTACCCCTACCTAGTTGGATAGAGAACCAGCTACACCCCTTCTAATCCCAACCCCAGCAGATAGTAACCCAGTTCCAGTTGACACAGCACTGTCTCCACCACAGAGCACCCAAACATGAGCAGTTAGTAAGGGCACTGCAGTGCCCAAAGCACGAGGACCACCACTATGAACCCCAACTCAACACTTAAAGCAGAAGAAGAATTGTTCTCAGGTCAGGTTCTCTAGCTATGGTTCATACTCCTTTGCTCTTGCATCACTCTATTTACTCATACCAACTATTTTCAAATTTGAAGGATGCAATTGAAACTCCAATGGTGCAACAGGTATGTTTTAAACCTGTTTCTTTAACTGGTTTGCTGTTGTAACTTGCTCTATGTTGATTTCAGTTTCAATTGAATAAACAGTTATGTTCTCATGTCATGCACATTACAAGTGTTGTTATTGCTCTGTAGTTTCCCACACATATATTTTGTCTGTTCTGCTTTGTCTTAAACATATATTATTTGAACTGTGTCTCTATCTTGATTTGGCAACAAAAACTAGAATGATATAGACCATACAGTGACCATGGTACATAGATATATGTTTGTTTCATGCTGTTATCCTGTCCACTTTACTATTGAACTGATTTACCAAAATGAGTTTCATATACAACATGGTAAACCTGTGATGTGTCTGCTTGCTTCTCTTTTAGAATGCAGACAAAATATTGGAGAAGAGTACCCCGTTATGCAATGGTAAAGGAAGTAATGCAGATAAGGTTCAAGATAGTGAGACATCCCTGTTGGTCTCCAAGAAAGCTGATAAAAACTATCTTGACGACAGTGAGACAACCCAAAAGTCATGTCTTGATGTAGTGTTCGAGTTACTGGCCACTACTGCTGGCACAAGCTCTTCGAACTCGCTACCTGAATTAGTTCGTCTTCTTGAGTCTCATCTTCAAGTTGAAAGACATCGATCAGATGTGCTGCGACACGAAGCCGAAGGACTGAGGAAGTCCCTGCAGAATTCAGATGCATACTTTCTGGTGCAACAGCAAGCGTTGGAGGACTTAAGCGCCAAATAAGAGAAAGTTAATAAGCTTGCTAACCATCTTGCCAGCATTATGGGTACCCAGGATATTATTTCTTGAGCTCTTCTGAAGTGGTTTCAATTCTGGACTTGTTTTGCTGCGACGTTTATTTGCACTGGTCGCCAACTTTGACAACCAGTGTATGTGATATGCTACTTTGTTCCCTATATTTGCACTAGTGGCGAACTTTGATGCCCAGTGGATGTAATATGTGTAATAGCCATGATAGCCTAGCGTAAGTTGCTTGCTTATTTATTTCCTTGTTGTCTTGTTTATTTGTTTGCTTGTAGTCAGTGCAGTTCTTTTTCCGCAGTTTGCTAGTGGCCGCAATGACCTATTTTTTAAAACTAGGCCACAATAACCATGGGCTACATATTTACTGTAGTGACCATGGGCCTCCTACGGGCCGTAGAAACAATGGGCCTTCTACGGGCCGTAGAAACAATGGAATCGTCTATTCATGGGCTGACCATAACGGGATGTCGTTAATCGGCCTATTTGATGACGCTATGAAAATGGCCCAATGGATTAACGGGCCACAAATAGGCTGACTGTAACCACAGGCTGAATTTGGCCCACAAGCAGAAAAGGCCAGTAACGGGCCGTAAGTAACCGAATGCTGGAAATGAGCCCAAGAATAAATGGGCCCTGAAAAGGCCGAAAGATAACACGGGTTGGAAATGACCCAATGGAATAATGGGCCGTTAATGGGTATAAAGCGGTACACTTATCATTACGGGCCGTTAATGGGCCAAGAGTTACAAAGGGCCTCATATGGGCCGAAAGACGTCATGGGCCATACATGGGCCGGAAGTTACAACGGGCTGGAATCATATTGGACGGCCCAGATGATGCTACTGGGCTTAATTCGGATAGGCTGTAACGGGCCGTGAGTTAGCGGGTCGTAAATGGGCTATATATGAACATGCCGTTAACAGGCTTTCCGTGGGCCGGCCCGCTACCTTTTGACCATGTCAAACGGGCCGGCCTTTTCACCGGAATGGGCCTCTGTTGGGTCGTGCCACGTGTCGACATATCATAGGTGCCTCCTGTCCAATGAGTGGATGACATCTGTCCCAACGGTGAGCCGACACGTGGTTCCTCTGGCCATTGAGAATTTTACACGTGGAAAATCCCCATTGGTCCGGGCAGTTACTGGTTATCGGATCCAAAACCGGACCCGATAGCTTAACGGTGACCTGTTACGGTGGATGCCACGTGTCGGTTACCCTTGACGAAAGCACTTCCATGACGCAACATTTATCGTCATGGAAGTGCACACTTCCGTGATGATAATTTTGGTATTGTCATGTAACATTTCTACGACAGCACAGGTATGACTATCTTGATTCTGTCATAAAATCATCATGGATGTACATGCATGACTGAAAACGTGACCTACTGTGACAAACACGTATCATCACGGAAGTGTATTTTTTTTGTAGTGTATGAGATTGACAAGGTAAACAGATTCGAGAATGGTTAATAAAATCTAAGACCATTACATATTAAGGTCAAAATAGTGCTACCAATATACGAGTCTCATACGATGCCATTTCAATGATTGTACCACAAAAGCTCGAAATATTACAAGGTTCAAATTCCAGAGTTATATGGCTCAAATTCGAAGATTACAAGGTTCAAACTGATATTAGAAATGAAATTCAGCTCATCAGCTGCAAACGCTCGTGCTGATCCACTGAACATGGATACCAGAGAGGTTCAAACTAATATTACCACTTCTAAGTCTGGTTTCGAAACCTCATTATTTTTGCAAAGGGGTCAGCTACTGAGAAGTCATGTATGGGGTTGACACGATGACTTCCGATTACTCTGTCATCTGAAGTTCCAAAATGAAATTCAGCATTTTCGGAGCCTATTCCATTCTGCCGCAGCCGCCGGCGCTGATCAACAAACCATTCATTTTTGCGAAATAAATGTAGGGCAAACCTCATTACCTTCAACACCCTTGCTCTGACAACATAGAACCTGGCGAATATAATCTCCGGTAAGGTCCCTCGGTAGGAGTTCACAGTAATTTTTGAGAGATGCAGATCTAGGCATTCGACGTGATTGTTATATTGTATCACATTATCCACCACTGGGCCTAATCTTATCTGCAAAATAAGAAAACGTGTTAGTGCCTACATGCAGTTTTGAACACTTCTACAGGCCTATTTGGTTTGCAGGATTTGTAAAATGCACTAACATGCCATCTTCGATCTGACATGATTAACATGGGCATTTGATTACAATCTAGAAAAATGTAGCCTTCTTCACAAGAGGCTGGAGTGGATGAAAAGTTCCCTAAGAAAACTAGTACAGTTGAATCCAAAGGAGAAATGCTTATGGATTGTAACCATATGGATCAAGCAACCAATATGGGGGGGGGGGAAACATGTATGTACTGAAATCCTCCAAAAGAATCCTTCAGAAATCATAGTACCTTGTCATTGTAAACTTGGAAAAAGGTGTCACAAATTGAACTCCCTTATGGTTAACATTTAACAAGAAATGAACATCACCTCGATATATAGCTTCTCTAGGCACGAAAAGCATCTCAGGAAACTGACAACTTGCTACAGGTTGGGGCCGGTAGATTCTAGTGCCAAGACCTTCACTGTGCGTAGTTTCGGGGTCAAGCTTGTTGGAATCATTTTCTGGATGACAGACGAACATACATCTTCAAAATTAGAAATAATGTTAACATGTAGAAGGAGAGGTAGAAGGCAGCTGTTGTACCTGAACGGGTGTGGATCCAATAACAAGTTCGGAGTATTTGTCAGACGAGTAGCCCACCACTGTCAATTTCGGCGCAGAAATGACATTGATTGTTGTTGGACCTTCTTGATCAACTACAAGTAATCTCTCAAGTGCAGGTGTGTCCTCAATGACCATACCGTGGTACACATCTTGTGATGTCTTCTTGCCGCACCAGCAACACACATAAATAGTTCGGAGAGTCATGGAGGTGATGTGGAAGCTACTCAACCCATTGATCGCCTGAAGACGAAGGTACTCGAGTGCAGTACAGCCACGGAGTAGGCGCTCCATGTCACCGTTTGGGAGGCAGACGGCGACGAGCTCGAGGTGCTTCAGTCGTGGTAGAATAAAAGCAGGCGCGTCATTAAGGGGGGATGGCAGTCCTTGAACTTGGCGACACGCAGCGTGGGCGCGAGGCGGAGCAGGGACGTTGGCAGCGAGCGCATATGCCCATCATCAAAAGTGAGCTCCTCGAGCTGATCTAGGGCGGGGGATCGGAACCAGTCATCAAGCTTGGCTCGGTCCTTGCCATTGGAACGGAACTTGCCCATTCTAAGGCCTCTGGTTGGGCCAAGGTGACTACGGAGGATCTTGGAGAATGCATCCAAGCTTTTGCGATAGCCATGGCAGAGCTCGTGGGTTTCGATGAGGTCGAGAGGGGTGGAGTTCCATAGGGGGCGCCACCGCCGGGAAAGGACGGTTGTCCGCGCCCCATATTTGATTGGGAGGAGGGAGATGATGACTGTCAACATATCATCGGGGAGGCTGCTGATGAAGTCTAGGCCTGCTGGAGTTGCTTGCGGTTCTTACTCGCCCCACCTCCGCTTGTTGGCAGCCCCGTTCTCCACCTCCGGAGTCTCCTTGTCAGCGGCGCTTTCTGATAGAAGTGGGAGTACAGGGAATATTTAGTTAAAATAGGGCAATAGAAAAGTGTATTGGTAACTAGAAGTTATTAGGTAGGAGTATAGTAAGAAAATGGAATAAGAATTGGTTGCTTAAATACTACACAATTCATTTGATATTGCTGGGTAAGTCAACATGCAGATACTTGAAAAGAAAACTTACTTTGAACAAAGTCTAGATGGATGATATCGTCGGGGAAGTTAGCATATATCTCATGACCAGGCTCTTTTATGTGCAGTGCAATTTTAGTGCCAGCTTTCAGTACATAAAACTTAGAAATTTCTTTCCAAAGGCCAGTGCCAAAATAGGAGTCACCACGTTCATCAAGTCTTACAGTAGCAACGATTGTAAATCCATGGTTTGTGTGCAGTATGACATCCCTGCAGTCTTGATTTATGTAAAGGGAAAGATTGTGCACTACAGATTCGGTTGCATAGCAAGGGACGCGCTGCAGAAAATGGCAGGATTGTTAAAGAAAATATGGTAACATTCAAATATGGGCCCAAATTGAAATAACTGTACAACAGTTGAAATCGAAGGACAAAAATCTATAATTAAACAGATAGGGTAAACATGATGTCATGGAAATATGAGAGTAATCGAAAGAAAAATACATCATTAATTTGCCTAATATAGAAAGAAGAGGGGAAAAAATCCCCTTTGACGTATATGGTGCATGTGGCACCTTTTATCCAAATGTAGCAATATTTAGTATATATTCAGGAAAGTAGGCCATGCCAACCGATTTAGGGTGAGATTGAACATACCGCGCGCATCCTCAAGTCATCTGGTATGGTGAGATGGAACTCCATGGATGTCTGGCGGAGGCCGCAAAGTCCTGATGTGTCCGCGCACTGTACACACTATGAATGAAAGAAAACCCTCAAATCAGCTCAAATAAAAATGAATTCACGACGATTTCGGCCGGGTGATTAAAGGAGGCAGATGAATTGGGATAAGAGATGAGATAATATCTCATTAAATTAGTTACCTTGTTGTCCATGAGAAAGAACCCACAGTACGGTGGATTCCCCAACCAAGCAGAGCTGGGTCGACTGCGAGCAGCGTCGAGAAAGTCGATGGCAATAGGTGGCGGCAAGCGGAAGTGGCGAAATGCGGTGGGGTTTGCCGGCAGCCTGGCAGCGGCGGCAGGCGTTGAGCTAAGTGGTTGCCACTGCGATATGATGCATAGACGCGGAGGAGCTTGTGCAGGTGTGAATGGGGACTGGAGGGGGTGGCGGGCGGGGTAAGGGTTTTTGTGCCGTGGGGATGGTGAGGGTTTTCTTTTTTCTTTTTTGAATTGGGTGGTGAGGGTTTTTTGTCCCACAAAGAATTTTGGAGGCAACGGTTTGCTAGAGCCAACCGTGTGTTATTGACGCAACAGGCAAAATGAAAGTCATTGCACACGGTTCCAATTTTGGGAACCGTGTGTGATTGATGTGCTACCTCCGTCCTGGTTTATTGGTCCCCTTTGTAATTTGTACCAAATTTTGACCAAATATTTAACTAAGAAATGTTTATGCATGTCACCAAAAATTATATCATTGAACACTATGTTCAAATACGCATCCAACGATATAATTTTTACTGTCCTGCACTAACATTTTGTCAGTTAAATCTTTGGTCAAAATTTAACACAAATTACAAAGGGGACCAATAAACCAGGACGGAGGTAGATTCCATCAACCGAACTAATTGCATCCATATCCCACATTTAGACATAAGTAATCATAGATTAAACATACTCAGACATAGATAATAAGCATACACAAGCATAGTTCAACCATAAGTACATAGTTCAACCGTCATTAAGTATACTCAAGCGTACATAGTTCGATCCCACATCTCATCTCATCTGCCGGCATGATCCCAAAGCTTCTCCAGGTACTCGGCGTATGCGGCGTGCGCCACCTTGCAAGAATACTTCTGCTTGAAGGAGCCAACGGCTCGTCCTCTTGCATGCGCCAGAACACTTTCATACGCGTCATGAAGCTTTTGGTTGCAAAATGGGCATCGATAGCCGCCATCCAAGGTCCTAATACGCCTGTTATGCATTCCCGCATAAAGCTCCCTCAGGATTTGCCTCTTGTACCTCCTCTGGCCATCTTGATCCTCGCTGTCCACATCGTCAGACAACACCTATACAAATAGTAAAAAAAAATGTGGCGCCAAATTAATGTTTACAAACTAATCTCTAGCGAACATTTGGCAGTTGCCAAAATTTGGCATCAAATCAATGTTTACATGCCGTGAAGTAGGACTAGGAATTTATGGCTATTTTTTTATACATATACAGAGATTATGGTTCGATTTTTAAGCACAGTCGTCTATGTACAGACCAATCTTGAAGAAAATAATGGCACAACCATATATGTAGGTCATTCAAAATCAATTGTCAAGTCCTGGCTAGGAATTATTAGCACGAACACTAACCCTAGTTGGATTACTAGCAGAAATCATTTGCACAGATGAAACAACTAATCACTTATCACTTGTACCATTCAAACAATCAATACACTACACGGATCTAATGAAACTTACTCAGATTTCATGGATTGGGAGAACATAACCATAGGATTTCTATTCCAAAAAGGGGGAGGCAGGAGTAACCAGAGAAATCCTAGGATCTATTTGACACATAAATCGGTATAGATGACTAACCAGTTGTTCGTCGTCGTCGGAGTCGTCGCTGGAGTGGTCGTCGGAGTCGTCGCCGGGGTCGTCGCCCGAGTCGTCACCAGAGTCGGTGTGGAACTCTGCCTCCGGTTGTGGAAGCTCAATGCCGTCGACAATATCAGGGTGCAGCGATACCTCACCGGCGGTGACGGCAACCTCTGTCTCCATCTCCACGCCGTGCTCCGGTGCTTCAGTAGCCCCGGCGTCGCCACTCCCTCCGATGGGGCGCTTCAGCGGCATCCTCATACACAGACGGCTTTGAGGACTGAGAGCGGCATCGAGGATGCAAGCGGAGAGAGAGGATTGTGTGTGTGGCTAGGATGGGGGGTGCGGCCGCTCGGGCGCACCATTAATATGGAGTAGTGGGAGAGAGGCGGGCGGCGGTCAAACTGCTGGCTCGCCTCCCGATGAGCCTGCGCACCGGATTGCTGGCATGCCTACCATCGTTTCACACAGCTACTCGTACGCCTCCCGATGACACTGTGCAGCGAGCACGCCTCCGTCAATTCACACACCTGCACACACACCTCTCGGTCTGCCTGCGCGGCGGACTGCTCGCATGCGTCCCGTCAACTCACGCCTACTCGCACGGCACACGGGTCGCGTGGCGGCACGTATATTGTTTTTCTATTTGGATGATTAATGTTGCCACTTTATTGCTTAACCGAAGCATGGCACGTATCCTTGTTGGTCTAACACTCACGGTTCGAATAAATAATCAGTTTGGGATATTGGTTACCAATTATTAATAATCTCCCGTTTGTAAGAAGATAAAGATTACATCAAAACTGGTCTTAAATTTGACAAAAAAAGGTACAATGCCACTTTGTATTGGTGTCCATATGACAACACGATAAGTTTCATGAACTTCAAATAAGTTTTGGATGTACTAGAATTTAAAAATCAAGATTCTCAATGTTTGAAATTTCTTGCACGGGGAGTAAACATGCACCCAGTGAGATACATGTGTTTTTCAATCCATTTAGGTGCGTTGTCACGTGTGCATGTAGCTCAAATTTGATTTTTTGCACATTATACCCGTAGAAAATCAATCAATGTACTAAAACGTCTTAATGATCTCTGTTTTTTTTCAAAATTAAAACATCCCTCCTTTGGTAACATATGTTCACCGCGGGATAATTTAACATGCATCGTAGTTGCGGTGGATTCGCGGTGTGTGTGTGTGGGTGTATGCGTCTGGGGGGTGGCGGGTGGCTCGCAGTACATTACGAGTTGTGAGCCACCGTGTGGGTTGGCCATTTTGTTAGGTAGGTGCCACATCAGAGTCGTGAATTCGTTATTTAAAACATTACACAACCCTTTCATACATACATGTTTTGGCCACATGCAGTCGATGGTTGTCCTACACAACACTCGATACTCGCGTGTGACGCTTTCTGTGGGCCCACGAGGTCGTCGTCCATCACTTTGACGAACAGCCGGCTGTGAGGTTAATTTGACCAGCAAGGTAGACTCTTTTTTGTTTGTGTTATGGTGGGAGTATATATATAGTACGCGTCGAAGAGGTGGGAGGGGACTAGCATATATACTATACGTACGTGTCCGTGAACAAGTACACCTCACTCAGTGTCGGGACTTTTCGGTTTCCGAGGCACGTGCCACATCAAAGTTATGAAATTGGCTATTCAAACATCACACAGCACCTCTTTGGGCGACATGCATGCAGGCGGTGGTTATCCTAGCTAGGACACTCACGTGTGACGCTTCCATCTATGGGCCCACGAGGCCATCATCGATGCATCCATCACTTTGACCTACATCGGGAGAGGTTAATTAATTTCACTATCGAGGAGGATTCTTTTTGGGTTGTATTACGGTAGGAGCATATAGTATGCGTCGAAGAGGGGGAAGGGGACCATCATATATAGTACGCTTCATGAACCTTGCTCTGTGTGGGGACTTTACGGTTTTTGAGGCATGTGGCACATCAAAGTTGTGCATTTTGGGTATTCAACATATGTTTGGCCCACATGCAAAGCGATGGTGGTTGTCCTCTCGCACCCACTTAAGCGGTTATCAGCGATATCGATGCTTTCCATCTGTGGGCCCGCTTGGTCCATCACTACTTTTTGCCTGACAACAAGAGAGGTTAATTTGACTTAGGAGGGGATTATTTTTTGTTTGTAATACGGTATATATATAGGTCATGCTCTGGGATGACATGATACAGTTTGAGCACACACACATGCATGTGTACGCATGAATCCCTCCCATCGAGTCAAAGTGGCTAATACAACAACACGTCATGAACCGATCTCGCTCTGTGTGGGGACTGTACGATTTTCGACGCATGCGCCACATCAGTGTTGTGAAATGGTATTAAAACATGCATGCACGCATCACCTCCATACATATGCATGTAGTGGTTGTCTTCGAACTGTACACCCCCTCGTGTGGTTATCGGCGACAAGCCTATATATTCGTGGGCCCGCATGGACATCCATGATCACCTTGACCGACAACAAGATAGGTTACCATGGCGGATTCTTCCTTTGGTTCCTGTTATCGTAGTATAGGTCATGGTGAGATTCAGACCTAATTAAGTTTGAGCGCATACTATGCACGCATGCATGCATGCATGCATGAATCCCTGTCATCGGCTTGAAGTGTGGTGTGACATACATATGCATCGTCATCCTAACCCTCACTCAGTGTGGGGATTTCTGGTTCGAAAGCACAGTGCCACATCAAAGTTGTTCCATTGTGTATTCAAAAAACACCTCTCCATACATATGTTTGGTCCACACGCATGCAGTGGTTGTCTTCGAGGACTAGCTACTTGCGTGATTATTGGCGAGCTAGCCCATCTCCGAGGTCGCATGGACGGCCATCACTTTAACCAACAACAAGAGAGAGGTTGTACGACCAAGGTGGATTATTCTTGGTCCGTTTTATGATCCATCTTGGTGAGATGCCTCTCTGGCCCACCGACTGAAAGTGGGTGTGTGTGGGGGGGGGCTGCTACTTCGCACTTTGCTAGGTGAACCTCGGTTGGGGGGGCATGAATTCATAGCTTAGGATTCCCTTCGTGCCGACACGAGGGGGGGGGGGGGCAAGCAATACCGTGTGCTTTGCGAGATAGGTGCCACATCGAAGTTGCATTTGGTATTTGAACATCAAACCACCCTTTTCATACATAAATTTGGTCCACATGCAAGTGTGTTCGTATTCTGACCGTCTCCCGCATCATTTTTTGCCAAATTTATGAACATTAGACAAGTTGGATGACGCAACAGACACGGTTCACTCACACTAACCGTGTGCCACGCCGGTGCCCCTGTCACTCACATCCGCACAGTACATTGGGCTCCACGAGGCTTCCCCTCTCAAAAATATCTACCCGCCTGCAGCTTTTTTCTGTTTGATAACACACGGTTATTATGTTTCGACCGTGTGTGATGTTTCTTGTTCCCAATCCCGCCTGCATCCCTCGAAAATATCTACTCGCCTCGAGGGTTTTTCTATTTCATAACACACGGTTGTTATCTCCGGACCATGTGCGATGCACCATCATCCAAATTTTCAATAGCCCCGGCATTTCACTCCCGCGTTTGACTCCCGCGTAGTAAAATTTTCAGTAGCCGCGCCATTTCCTCAAACACACCCCCTGCCGCCCCCTCCACACACACACACACACACCAAAACCTCCTCGGGCGCGCACGCGCGTGCACACACACACACACACACACTCCCTCGCTCGAAACCCTAGCAAGGTCCCCGCTGCCACCGCCGCTGCAAGGCCTCCATTGTCAACATCTGCCGGTTTGCCCGTGCAGCTTACCCACCGATCTCCATACCCAGGCTGCCCTGGGTTTCTTAGATGACGCCTGCCAAACGCCCCCTTTCCCACAGATCCCCATCACCATCCCCATCCCCCACTCCAGAGCGTTGCAACCTAAGCCCGGCTACGCTTCCCGTGGAGCTCGAGGAGTGACTGGCCCAAAAGAGGTGTATCACGGTCTCTTCGCCCGACGTCACCGAGGAAGCTGACGACCATTACTGGCCGCAGGCACTCAATCAGCGGGCTAGAGTATGCGGGTATGTCACGGACGCTGGCTATGACATCGAGGTCGTCGACAGCGACGGCATGATGCAGGCTACGTCACAGGTTAAGTGGCCCACCCCCAACCCCTCGGGTTCAACCGCCATCGATCTCATCCATGGCCTCGCCGCTGATCTCCTCTGGCTCGCTGTCAAGAATTTGCCATCCTACATCGCCATCGAGCCCATTTTGTCATTTCTGAAGGACACGTTCTGTGATGCTGGCTTGGGATCCATAGCTTCCAAGTCGGACCTCATCGACGGTGACCATGAGGAGGGCACCCTCTCCGGTTCTTCCAACGGGAAAGAGCCCATCTGCTCTTCCAAGGGGAAAGAGCTCGTCTGCGACATCAGGGAGGGTACCCTACAGCCGTGCTCTTCCAAGGGGAAGGAGCCCATCTGCGACAACATGGAGCGCATCCAGGGTCCGTGCTCTTCCCATGGGAACGAGCCCATTTGTGACAAGTGAGGAAACCCATGATTTGTTTTGCCGTGCCTCTTCACAGGGGGGAAACCATGATTTGTTTTGTCGAGTCCCTTTTGTAGTGTAGTGAGAATATGTCCAGTTTTAATTGCTATATTAGGTTGTTTGCAGTATGCCTTGTTTATTTCATTTGTTCACAATGTGATGCTCTATATGTGCAATTATTTACTGTGCAGTACATTTCATCAATCCAGTTTTAAACATACCGATAGGAATGCATATATTTGATTGCTGTTAAGCCTGTTATAGCTAGCATATGGCTCTTTTAATTTTTTTTGATTGTTCGGTTGTTTGTAGGTAGCATATGTCCAGTTTCAAATGCTATCTTTGGTTGTTCGTAGTATGCCTTGTTTATTCCAGTTATTCACAACGTGATGTTCTATATGTGCAAGTATGAACTGTGCAGTTCAATTTCATCAATACCAGTTTCAACAATACCACTATGAATGACTACATTTGGTTGCTACATCTTGTAGTTAACACACCTTTCCATTTTTATTTAACAATAACCAGTGTACTTAGACCGGCACAATACGAGTTTGAATGACTATGTTTGCTTGTGGTTAAATGTTAGGCCTGTTGCAGTTAACACACCTTTCTACTTGTTTTGCTTTACTAGTGTGCTTAAACCTGCACATTGAAGCTATCTTTTGGAGATTATTTTGTCTGCCATGGATAATTTTGGTTGATGTTTAGCCTGTTGTGCTTAACATGCCTCTCGATGTACCTACACAGGACAATTTTGGGAACGACTGTTGTTTTCCATTGAGGTTAGTTTCATCCCATGGCTTATATATACTCACTGCTCAGGATATCGGTAGCTGGTACCATATAGGCCGGGGGCTGATAAGGGACTAATGGGTGAATCGGACTTTTAACTGAATATATCTGTAACCCATTTATCGTTAGGTTAACTAGGGCCATATGTAATATATTTGACGCTACATAGCAACATGCACTGTACTTAATGTCTAAATATGCAATCCTAGGCTACATAGCAACAAGGAAGAGTGTTACCTTAATGTTCTGATGATGTCTAGATATACGTAGAAGAGCAGTAGCAGCAACAACAACAACACAGCCCTGTTTGGATACTCAATTTAGCTAGAGGTTAGAGTTAGTTTCTAGCTCATGACTAACCCTAAACTAACTCCATCCAAAGAGGTGTTTGGATGACAGCGTTAGATTGACAATAAATGCACTAGGAGAACTAGCTCCAATTAGCACCTCTTGGGTTGGATAGTTTTTTTGGGTGGGTTAGATGCAACTAGCTCAAACTAGCCGTCATGTTTGGATATACTTTAGGGCTATTTGAGCCCGAACTAGCTCAAACTAACTCTAACACATGGATACAGCAGCAGTTAATCAGCCGATAATTTTTAAGAATGCAATAAACTCCTTCCGGCCCATAATATGAGATGTTAATTCATCTAATATGTGAGTATATTGGATATTATAAAAGAGTGTTGTACTACATCATTGTGCAATTGCTGTTTAGCTTCTAATATTAATTTGGTGCTTTTAGGTACATATGTCATTGGTAAAGATCCGCGCTTCGACCCTTTCTGCATATGGGGCAATTAGATATCATTGAACCAGCATCAAGTGAGGAAGTTGATAAAGATTGTTAGTAAAATGGGTCAAAAGATGGCAATTAAACTATTTGTTTACACTTTATCCAAGACAACAACGAACTGCAGGATGGTAAGTAAGAACTCTGCAGCCTTCTTTTTACTGCCTATAATGAGTTGTGTTAGATGACAATGTCTGAATCTTTTTCCTTTGCAGTAGTTCCCAAAGCAGTTTACTCAAGATTACCTCTCAAACTACATGATTGGTGGGCATGCAAAGATTAAAGTATTTCTACCGGAACACGATGATTATCTAGATGTTTTCATGAAGACTGTGAAGGATGGGCAGCCGGCCATCACAAGGGGTTGGACTAGAGTCGTGCGTGCCTTCTGCATGGAGGAGGGCACAATATGGGCATTCCACTTCACCTTGTTCAGCAACCAGATTGTATTTTGCCTCTTTCTTTACCGTCTTTAATAGTAGAAGTATACAACTGTGGTTCATCATTCTTTATTTGGTTCTTATGTAATTGTTGAACATATGTACCTATGAATCGAATAATGCATTGGTTGTTTGAACCTGATGTATATGAATAAAGCTATAGCATACATTCAAATTCAAATTCAAATCCGGTACAATTTGAAATAGTAGCAATTAAATTACGGTGAAATTACGCTCTCCAGGTTGTTACGGCACACACGGTTGGTAAAACACAAATGTTTGCGATATACACCATAATCCTACATGGTTCACAGAGAGGAAACGTGTGCAAGCATGCACACAGTTGCCGTTTGCAAAGCGTGTGCGATGTCAGACAATATCACAAACGATGCATGCTAACTAAATGTTTGTGATAGTTGCCTTATCGTACATGATTCGCAGCCATGAACTGTTTCTGATGAAGTATGCATCGTAAACGTTGCACCACAGAATAGCGTGTGCAATAGTTGTCGTGTACGACGATGTTACGATGGTCCGATGTTTCGTAATCCTGTCCGACAGTCATACAACGATTAGTTAATCTTCTTAATTAGTTATCGCATATAGTTTGGGAAAAGTGAATGTGTGTGATTGTCTGCTTATCATACACGTTCTATAATAGTGAAGCGTTTGTGATGGGCCGCACATCATAAACGTAGCACCATAGAATACCGACTGCGATGGCAATGCGAGCACAAATGAGTAGGAGTACTATATATGCATCAAGGCTCCCTATCCCCGACAGTTTCTGGGTCGTGTGGGAAGTACCCCCGTATCGCCCACACTCACTTGGCGACGGTTCCAAATGCCGTCGCGGAAAGGGGTTAAAAACCGTTTGTATAGCACCTCACTGTACCAGTGGCATGAACGTATTGCATGAAGGCGCGGCTTGTGAATTGGGTGCCATTGTCAGTGATGATCCTAGCGGGCACACCGAAACGGCACACCAATCCTTTCAAGAACTTGATAGTTGACTGTGCAGTCACCTTCCTCACGGGCTCCACCTCTGGCCACTTTGTGAACTTGTCGATAGCTACGAACAAGAACTCAAAGCCCCGGGTAGCACGGGGGAAGGGGCCCAAGATGTCGAGCCCCCAGACTGAGAAGGGCCATGACAAAGGGATCATCTAGAGAGCTTGGGCAGGCTGATGGATATTCTTGGAGTGGAACTGGCAGCCTTCACATTTGGTGACTAGCTCAATTGCATCTTGGAGGGCCGTGGGCCAGTAAAAACCTTGCCGGTAGGCTTTTCCAATCAGGGCCTTCGATCCAATGTGGGAGCCGCATATACCCTTGTTTATCTCTGCCAACAATTCCTTTCTTTGTTCCCGGCAAATGCACTTCAATTTCACTCTGTTGGGCCTTCTTCTGTATAGTGTGTCTTCAACGAACTGATACATACTGGCCCTCCGGGGTACTCTTTCAGCTTCTTCTTACTCTTTGGGAAGTTCTACTGTTTGGAGGAAATGGACTATGTGCCACGCCCAAGTTGGAGCCTGAGGCTCGGCAACGAGGACCAGCGGCACCTCCTCATTTGTGGGAGCGCACTGCTCAACCACAGAGATAGGTAGTTTGGCGGGAGGGTGCAGCTCACCGGGCGAAACGGTGTTGTGTCGGCCAACCTCTTTGTCGGGGACCCCAGAGGGCTCTGCCGGGAGAGGCCTGCCGGAGTCCAGTTTCCTCCTCTTCCTAGCCATTGTTGCCGGGGATACAGAGGGTTGAGTCAGATGGAGAACAAAAGTCCCTGGTTCCATAGGGAGTTTTTGCGCAGCGCACTTTGACAGATGATCAACAATGTTGTTTTCCACACGCGGTATGTGCTCTGTTTGCAATCCATCAAAGCGCTCCTCCAACTTTCTCACTTCCTCGACATATGCCTCCATCAATGGGCTTTGATAATGCTTATTCACTTGCCTCACCACAAGTTGCGAATCTCCACTGATGATCAACTTCTTGATTCCCAGTTCTGTTGCGATCCTGAGCCCGGCAAGGAGTCCTTCATATTCTGTTGTATTGTTGGTAGCCTTCTCCCGGGGGAAATGCATTTGAACCACGTACTTGAGGTGCTCCCCAGAGGGAGCAACAAGAAGCACGCCAGCTCCTGCACCTTGTAGGGAGAAGTCACCATCAAAGTACATGATCCATTCTTGGGGCGCTTCCTTGCCAGGGATAACTGTCTCCAAGACGTCTTCGTCAGGGGTAGGCGTCCATTCCACAATAAACTCTGCCAGTGCTCTTCTCTAAATGGTTGACGTGCTCTCAAACTTCAAACCAAAGCTGGATAACTCCAAAGCCCATTCCACTATCCTGCCAGTGGCCTCAGGGTTCCTCAGTATGCGTTGCAAGTGGAAGCGGGTGACAACCGTGACCTCGTGGGCTTGGAAGTAGTGGCGCAGTTTCCTTGAGGCCATGATGAGGCCAAATATCAAATTTTGCACGCCAGAGTACCTCGACCTAGCCCCCTGCAATAGGGAGCTGACGAAGTACACTGGGTGCTGCACCACTTTCTTCCTTGCCGCAACCTTGGAGCTGTCTCCATTAGCCCGCTCCTCCTTGTTCTGATCTGCCTCTGACCTTTCTGGGGCGAGTTCACTTCCTTATCCAGACAGGACGGCAGGTGCAGCTGCTTCTACATCTACTCCCCACTGTGCCACCAGCGCTGCGCTAACCACTTGATTGGTTGCCACTAAGTATAGTAGCAAGGGTTCTTCTGGTTTTGGAGCGACTAAGGTGGGGACAGAGGAAAGATAGGTCTTTAGATCCTGCAGCACAGCGCTTGCCTCTGGGGTCCACTCCATGGGCCCAGCCTTCTTCAAGATTTTGAAGAACGGTAGGGAGCGTTCGGCGGACTTGCAAATGAACCTGCTTAGCGCGGCAACACATCCAGTCAAACGCCTCACGTCTTTAACTGTCTTGGGTGCTTGAATCTGCTCAATTGCCTTGATCTTGTCGGGGTTGGCCTCAATCCCTTGGTGGGACACAAAGAAGCCAAGCAGCTTGCCGGAAGGACGCCAAACACACACTTCTCTGGGTTCAGCTTCAAGTTGATCTTGTGTAGATTTGCAAAGGTCTCTTCCAAGTCCTGAATGAGAGTTGATTTGCCCTTGGTTTTGACCACTATATCATCCATGTAGGCTTCAATATTCCTGTGCAACTGGGACTCAAAGCCAATCTGTATTGCTCTCGTGAAAGTGGATCCAGCGCTTTTTAACCCAAAGGGCATACATACAAAGCAGTACGTGCTGCATGGGGTTATAAACGCGGTCTTCTCTTCGTCTTCTTCGGACATGAAAATCTGGTGGTACCCGGAGTAGGCAACCAAGAAGGAAAGTAGGTCACATCCAGAGGTGGAATCCACAATCTGATTGATGCGTGGCGAGGGGAATGGGTCCTTCGGGCATGCTTTATTTAGATATGTGAAATCTATGCAAAGCCTCCATTTCCCATTCGCCTTGCGCACCACCACTGGATTCGCCAACCAAGTCGGATGCAACACTCCTCTGACCAAACCAGCAGCTTCGAGTTTCTTGATCTCCTCGGCAATAAACTGCTGCCGCTCCAAAGCTTGCTTTCAGACCTTTTGTTTGATGGGTCGGGCATGTGGGCAGACAACAAGGTGGTGCTCGATTACCTCCTTGGGAACACCGGGGATGTCAGATGGTTGCCAAGCAAACACATCGACATTCGCCCGCAGGAAGGCAACGAGCGCGCTTTCCTATTTTTCATCAAGGGCGGAGCTGATAGCAAATGTACCATCAGCGCCAACCAACCGTGCCGGGACCTTCTTCACAGCAGGCGCATCAACCTTTGATCTCTTGCTATTGGAACTCTCCGGCAAATCATCAACAGGCGCAGCGCAATCCGAAGAGGCGCGCTTCTCGGATTCTTTGCTAGCTTTCTTCCCTTTCTTGCTTTCCTTGGTGGGAGCGGTAGCTTCCACGGCCTCTACAGCGATTGCCTCCTGGTACATCTTATCCACGTATATGACTGTGTCCTTCTTGTCTGATGGAATGGAAATGACGCCCATCGGTCCTGGCATCTTTAGAGTGTTGTAGGCATAGTGGGATGCCGCCATGAATTTTGCCAGGGCAGGGCGGCCAAGGATTCCATTGTATGGCAGGGGGAGGTCGACCACATCAAACACGATCTTCTCGGTCCGGTAGTTTAGCTCCCCCCCGAACATTACCGGCAGTGTGATCTTCCCCTTAGGACGACTCCTGCCGGGGTTGATGCCTTGAAAAGTACCGGTAACATTGAGCTCTTCATCTGCTATCTGGAGCTTGCTGATGACCTTGGGAGATATCAGATTCAACCCGGCCCTACCGTCAACCAACATCTTTGTGACTTTGAGGTTGCGAATTGTTGGTGAAACCAATAATGGAAAACAACCTACCGTAGTGGTGCGGTCAGGGTGATCATCTTCATCAAAGATGATGGGCATGCGGGACCACTTGAGCGGCTTCCGAGAATCTGCCGCTGGTTCCACGACATTGACCTCACGTGCCCACTGTTTGAGCTGGCGGTGAGAGGAGTGCAAGGACGAACCTCTGTCAATGCACAGGGCATCAGTGACCTTCTGGAACTCCTGCTCGCTGGTTTCCTCTTCATCTCCTTCATCACTCCCATCATCGCATTCCTTCTTCTCACGGCCTCCGGACAGTTTCCCTTGATACTGAGGGGCCTTGCCGGGGCAACCTCCTCTGCTACCTCGGCCCTTCCCGCCAGCACCATCTTGGTCTCTCTCTTTGTCATGCTTCTCATACTCAGCTTTCTGCTTCTTGACTAGCTGCTCAACCTGATGACACTCTTGAAGATCGTGTCCCTTAGTCCGATGGATCTTGCAGTACGGCCCGTCAGCCTTCCCAGCCTTCTCGGCAGCCATGGCTTCCCGGCAGTCAGCACACACGGAAACTTCCTTGCCAGGAGCCTCGGTCTTAGCCTTCTTGCCGGTACTAGGAGTGCTTGCTCCTTCAACATCCATCACTGCTTTATCCTTGCGCTTCTTGTTGCGTTTCTTGTTCTCCTTCTTCTTCTGATTGGTGGCGTCGTCGTCGTCCTCTGAGTCAACGTCGACGCCATCTTATTCACTAGGGAGTCGCCTCCCCTCCTCTATTCGGGCACACTTGTCCGCCTGAGTGTATAGCTCATTCATAGTCTTGGGAACCCGAACATTCATTTTGGAACGTATCCTGCGGTTGCGCATGTTGGACTGGAACGCAGCTATCACAGCTGTTGGATGGATGTATGGAATGTTCCTGTGCACCCGGCTGAACCTCTGCATATACTTCTGCAAACTCTCTCTCCTTCCTTCTGTGGGAGGAGCTGCAAGTCGTTGGGCCGCCCTGGTTCTTGATGGCCGCCCGTGAAGGCGCCAATAAACTCATGGCACAGATCAGCCCAGGTCGAGATGGAGTTCTCTGGCAAGTGCATCAGCCACGACCTCACGTTTGGCTTGAGTGCCAAAGGGAAGTAGTTGGCAAACACCCTCTCGTCCCTTCCTCCGGCAGCTTGAACAGCGATGGCGTAGATGCTCAAGAACTCTGCCGGGTTCAATCTTCCATCGTACTTTTCTGGTATCTCTGGCTTGAACGTACGGGCAGATGGCCAATGGACTTGCCGCAGCTCATGAGTGAAGGCGGGGCATCCAACCTCGAAAGGCAGGTACCCGCCCCCACTGGGCATGGGTTCGTCGACGTCGAGGCCATTGTGCCTATCAGACTGGCGGCGGGTGTCGCGGCGTCGCTCGATGGTGACGCGCGCGTCTTCCCTCCGCCTGTCTTCCAGGACCCGTCGCTAGTCTCAACGTGTTTGAGGATCAGACAAAGCCTTTGATACGTCATCGGGTTCTTGGTCACGTGGCCCTGGCTGCGGCCCCTACGCTGGCTGTCGTGGAGGGGACTGCACCGTCAGAACTGCTCCCTCGGTGCGGCCAGCGGCTTGGGCCATCGCCGCCGTTGGTGGAGGCCGTGGCGGGCCTGCCTGCTGTGATCCTCCCGCCTCAGCAAAACCAATCAAGCTCTGGATAGTGGCCCTCCACTCATCCATTTGATTGGCCGCTGGCGGAAATCTCAACAAGAGCTGGGCCCACGCCATGGCCTCCGAAGCGGTGCTTGGCATGGACGACGATGCGGATCGCGACGTCGCCCGACTTCCGATGGTGCGTGTAGTGAGGGCGCCATGTTCTTGTCGCCGTGAGCCAGTCGCTAGGGCGGCGTGACGATGAGGCGGATGTGCTTGGGGGTTGATGACCCCATTTGGCGCATCGTCTCGGCTAGCTTGCCCTGGGGGTAGCGCGGGCCCTGTAGCTGCACCCGCGGCGGGGGCAGCAAAGTGATTACAATCCGCATCAGGGCGAGCGCCACCGCTGCGGCTGTGTCCCTCGACGAGGTGGGGAGGCGGAGACGGAGCGTTCTCCCCACCCGCACCTTGCGGAGCATGGCCGCCGGGTTATTGTTGGTGTTGCCCTCCTCCGGTGCCTCCTGCCCCTGCTTCGGCCGCAGGGGGAATGGTGATGGTGCCGCCTGCGCCGGTCACGTTCCCCATGGCATCGACGTTCCCATGTTCCCCCGCAGGCCCCATGGCATTAGTGGCTGCATGCGAGGGGCCCTTCGAGGTGGACAGGTGAACTGAAGCACCGGATTTCTTCTTGGGCGCCATGGATGATGAAGCCATTGATGAAGAAAACGATGATGAATACGGCGCGCTACTTACGCTCTCGGGTTCGCGCAAGCGCTTCCCCGTACCTGGCGCGCCAAAGATGTCGTGGTATCACACGGCCACCTATGGGCCCATCGGCCCCTTGTGGTTCGCCAAGGGGGAAGAGCACATTGCACAAAGAGTGGAAAGCACAGAGCAGCACGGCAACGATGACACGAGCAGTTTTACCCAGGTTCAGGACGCCGCGAGGCGTAAAACCCTACTCCTGCTTTGGTGGATTGATGGAAGGACCGTGGTGGAGACGCAGCTATCTAGCCCAGCAAGGTCACCTCGGGGCGAGAGCAGCTACGCGCGTACGAGCCTACAAGGGTCCGAATCCTTTCTAAGGTAGCCATGACCCTCCTTTTATAGGTCAAGGGGTCACCACAATGGCAAAACAGTCATTATGCACTGATTAGATAGCCACAGTGCTATCATACCTAACTCTGCGGACAGGACAGGGCGCATTAAATGCACCGCTTAGTGTCAAATCGTGGCATAGCCTGGCAAGCCTTGCCATGCCATTCAGCCACCTTTTCGCCTGCCCGGGCGACACGTCGCCTGGACGGGTGTCATTTAGGGATGATCTTCCTCAGAACTGGCCTGCCACGTACCAAGTAACAGCCACTTAGTCACTTGGGGGCTAGAAACCGCACCGATGGGTGATTTGCGTTGCTGTGAGGTCGAGCGGTGGAGCTTTGGCAGAGTAATCCGCCCTTGGCGTCCCCGGCAAGCCTGCCGGGGGAGTCTTGAGGCTTGACATGGGGTAACCTCGACCCCGCCAGGCTCGCCTGCCCGGCGAGGGAGGTTTTTCCTTAGTGATATCTTGCTTGTTTGGTTGGTCTTGGTCTTCTTGATCCGCCCTTTGATTTCTCAAAGAACCTTCGGTGCGAATACCAAATTCACATGATTGCTTATAACAAGACTTCTCCCATATCCTCAGGAACAAATGTAACTACTCACAAAGCATATTCGTGTTCATAATCAGAGGGGTAATAAATATCATTAAGGATCTGAACATATGATCTTCCACCGAATAAACCAACTAGCATCAACTACAAGGAGTAATCAACACTACTAGCAACCCACAGGTACCAATATGAGGTTTTGGGACAAAGATTGAATACAAGAGATGAACTAGGGTTTGAGAGGAGATGGTGCTGGTGAAGATGTTGATGGAGATTGACCCCCTCTTGATGAGAGGATTGTTGGTGATGACGATGGCTTCGATTTCCCCCTCCTGGAGGGAAGTTTCCCCGGCAGAACAGCTCCGTCGGAGCCCTAGATTGCTTCTGCCCAGGTTCCGCCTCGAGACGGCGGCGCTTCGTCCCGAAAGCTTGCTTATGATTTTTTTCCAGGTAAAAACCCTTCATATGGCAGAAGATTGACACCGAAGACCTGCCAGACGGCCCACAAGCCCCAGGGGCATGCCCAAGGGGTAGGGCGCGCCCCCAGGCTTGTGGCCACCTGGTGGGTCCCCCTCTGGTATCTCTTCGCTCAATATTTTTATATATTCGAAAATAATTCTCCGTAAATTTTCAGGACTTTTGGAGTTGTGCAGAATAGGTCTCTCGGATTTGCTCCTTTCTGGTCCAGAATTCCAGCTGCCGGCATTCTCCCTCTTTGTGTAAACCTTGTAAAATCAGAGAGAAAAGGCATAAGTATTGTACCATAATGTGTAATAGCAACCCATAATGCAATAAATATCAATATAAAAGCATGATGCTAAATGGACGTATCAACTCCCCCAAGCTTAGACCTCGCTTGTCCTCAAGCGGAAACCAAAATCGATAATCATGTCCACATGTTTAGAGATAGAGGTGTTGATAAAATAAAATACGGACATGAAGGCATCATGGTCATCTTTAGAACAGCAACATATATTGTCATATAATTTCTTATGCTAAAGTAACAATTTGTTCACAAGGTAAAGTATGAAACAAGAACTTTATTGAAAACCAACAAACTATGATCTTGGTCATTGAAATAATTGCAATTTATCATAACATCGGAAAGAGTCAATGTAAGAGCTTTTGTTTAGGAAGTTTCACATACTCAACTATCATTTAGTCTTTCACAATTGCGAACACTCACGCGATACTTATGAGATCAAAGTTTCCATCAGACACAGAGAAAGATAGGGGCTTATAACATCGCCTCCCAACCTTTTACCTCAAGGGTAACGTCAACAATAATAGTTTATGAGTACCTACATCCGAGTGGATATATATATCTGGATCTCCCCCGAATATATAGTGCTTGCCAAAAAGAAAAAGTATGAAAAGAAGAGGTGATGATCACCATGACTCTTGTATAAAGGTAGGAGATAAATAAAAGATAGGCCCTTCGCAGAGGGAACTAGAGGTTGTCATGCGCTTTTATGGTTGGATGCACAAAATCTTAATGCGAAAGAACATCACTTTATATTGCCGCTTGTGATATAGAACTTTATTATGCAGTCCATCGCTTTTATTTCTTCCAAATCACAAGTTCGTATAAAGCTTATTTTCCTCACACTAAAAGATCATACATATTTGGAGAGCAATTTTTATTGCTTGCACCGATGACAACTTACTTGAAGGATCTTGTTCAATCCATAGGTAGGTACGGTGGACTCTCATGGCAAAACTGGGTTTAGGGATTTTGGAGGCACAAGTAGTATCTCTACGTGGTGCAAAAGATTTGGCTAGCATAGGTTGAGAAGCAAGCTCAACATTTTGGAGGATCCATGACAATATAACTTCTATTCAGATATAAAGAAACATAACGCATTATGTTGTCTTCCTTGTCCAACATCAACCTTTTAGCATATAATATTTTAATGAGTGCTCACAATCACAAAAGATGTCCAAGATAGTGTATTTATATGTGAGACCTCTCTTTCTTTATTACTTCGTATTAATTACAACAATGACCAAAACTATGTTTGTCAACTCGCAACAAGTTTCATGCGACATACTCCTTATCACTAGTGGAAAAAAGCCTAGCTATGGCGTGGAAAATAGTGCCTTGCTAGCGTAGACACCCAACGCCACCAATATGGCGCCATTGTTAAGAAATAGTGGTGGTGTTGCCACCTACACCATCAGTATTTCAGACCGTAATGGCGTGCCGCGTTGTTAACGCCAGCAGTATTAGTCCTCACCTACCGACGCCCAATTTGACTGGCACGCTAGCAACAGTTTTTGCAGCAAAAAATATATATATATATATGCACCTGCATATAGCAGGTGACGATCAAGTAGGTAATTTTATAGACCAACAACGGTACAACAAGGTTACTTAAGACTTAGTCATTTGTCAACATGCATGCAATACAACAAGCATAGGTTACTTAAGACTTAGTAATATGTCAACATGTGCCCTGCCACACACATTCTTTTAAATGTTGTCAATGACGATCATCATCCTCAAGTCATGGAATGTGGTGTTCCTGATAGTACCTATGATAGCTTGTCCATCATGCAGATTCTTGCCAACGATGAAGTCCCTCCGCCCCATCGCGCTTAAGACAATGCGACCGTCCGTGTCCGCTACATACACATAAGTGGAAACAGAGCCCGTTTTTGTAAGGCATACTCCAGCATAGTCTGTTTCATCAGCCTCAATGCCACAACTCTTAGCTAGCCTCTTAGGCAATTTCTGAGAACAAACATATGTCAATTGGATTCTACACTAATTAATTAAGCATGAATTGGATTCTTTACACTAAGCATATTAATCCAGCATAGTCTCCATCGTATCTACTTTTCCAAACTCTTTTGCCCTTGTTTTGGACTATAATTTGCATGATTTGAACGGAACTAACCCGGACTTACGCTGATTTCAGTAGAATTGCCATGGTGTTATTTTTGTGCAGAAATAAAAGATCTCGGAATGACCTGAAACTTCACGCAGATCATTTTTGGAATTAATAAAAAATATTGGCAAAAGAATCAACTGAAGGGGGCCCACACCCTGTCCACAAGGGTGGAGGGCGCGACCACCCCCCAGTGCGCGCCATCCATCCTTGTGGGCCCCCTGGACCTCCACTGACATCAACTCCAACTCCATATATTCATGTTCGGGGATAAAAAAATTAGAGAGAAGGATTCATCGCGTTTTACGATACGGAGCCGCCGCCACTTCCTGTTCTTCCTCGGAAGACCAGATCTGGAGTCCGTTCGGGGCTCCGGAGAGGGGAAATCGTCGCCGTCGTCATCATCAACCATCCTCCATCACCAATTTCATGATGCTCACCTCCGTGCGTGAGTAATCCCATCGTAGGCTTGCTGGACGGTGATGGGTTGGATGAGATTTACCATGTAATCGAGTTAGTTTTGTTAGGATTTGATCCCTAGTATCCACTATGTTCTAAGATTGAAGTTGCTATGACTTTGCTATGCTTAATGCTTGTCACTAGGGCCCGAGTGCCATGATTTTAGATCTGAACCCTTTATGTTTCCATGAATATATTTGAGTTCTTGATCCTATGTTGCAAGTTATAGTCACCTACTACGTGTTATGATCCGGCAACCCCGGAGTGACAATAGTCCGGACACTTCCCGGTGATGACCGTAGTTTGAGCAGTTCATGTATTCACTAAGTGCTAATGCTTTGGTCCGGTTCTCTATTTAAAGGAGTCCTTAATATCCCTTAGTTTCCATTAGGACCCCGCTGCCACGAGAGGGTAGGACAAAACATGTCATGCAAGTTCTTTTCCATAAGCACGTATGACTATATTCGGAATACATGCCTACATTATATTGATGAATTGGAGCTAGTTCTGTGTCACCCTATGTTATAACTGTTGCATGATGAATGCCATCCGACATAATTATCCATCATTGATCCATTGCCTACGAGCTTCTCACATATTGATCTTTGCTTTGTTACTTTTCCGTTGCCATTGTTACGATTGCTACAAAATTGCTACTATTACTTTTGCCACCGTTACCGTTACTTCCATACTACTTTGCTACTAAATACTTTGCTGCAGATATTAAGTCTTTCAGGTGTGGTTGAATTGACAACTCAGCTGCTAATACTTGAGAATATTCTTTGGCTCCCCTTGTGTCGAATTAATAAATTTGGGTTGAATACTCTACCCTCGAAAACTGTTACGATCCCCTATACTTGTGGGTTATCAAGACCTTTTTCTGGCGCCGTTGCCGGGGAGCATAGCTCTATTCTTTGAGTCACTTGGGATTTATATCTACTGATCACTATGAGGAATTTGAAAGATGAAAGAACAAATATTTTTCCCTCAACTACGAGGGGAGGTAAGGAACTGCCATCTAGCTCTGCACGTGATTCACCTTCTGTTTTGAGTAAACTTGCGACACCTACACCTGCTATTGATTCCGATATGTCGCATGTTATTGATGATGCCACTTCTGCTATGCATGATGCTTATGATGAAACTACTTCTATGCTTGATAATACTGTGCCACTTGGTGAATTTCTTGATGAACAACTTGCTAGGGTTAGAGAGAATGAAATTACTGAAACTGATGATATTATTGAAAAATTATGATTATGATTCTCCCCTAGATATGAATTGCCTTTTGTACCTAAGGGTTATGTTATGGATGAAGAAACTGCTAGAGACTTCTTTGCTTGCAATGATAGAGATGATCTTAAGAAACTGTTAGCTAAGCTGAAAGAAAAATCCTTGAATGCTAGAATGAAATATGATCCCAATTTTGCTACTTCACCTATCTTTGTTACTGATAAGGATTATGAATTCGCTGTCGATCCTGAGTTAATTACTTTGGTTGAATCTGATCCCTTCTATGATTATGAACCTGAAACAGTTGTGGCACATCTTACTAAACTGAATGATATAGCCACCCTATTTGCTCATGAGGAAAAAATTCGCTACTATTATATTCTTAAATTGTTTCATTTCTCGTTAAAGGGTGATGCTAAGTTATGGTTTAATTCTCTTGCTCCTGGTTGTGTGCATAGTCCCCAGGATATGATATATTACTTCTCTCAAAAATATTTCCCTGCTCCTAAGAAACAAGCTGCCTTACAGGAAATATTTAACTTTGTGTAATCTGAAGAAGAGAGTCTCCCGCAAGCTTGGGGGAGGCTTCTCCAGTTACTTAATGCTTTGCCTGATCATCCTCTCAAGAAAAATGAAATACTTGATATCTTTTATAATGGACTAACCGATGCTTCCAGAGACCACCTGGATAGTTGTGCTGGTTGTGTTTTCTGGGAACGAACTGCTGAGCAAGCTGAATTGCTATTAAATAATATATTGAGTAATGATAATGATTGGACACTTCCTAAACCAACTCCTCAGCCAACTTCGAAGAAAAGGGGTATTCTATTTCTCAGTCCTGAAGATATGCAAGAGGCAAAGAAATTTATGAAAGAAAAAGGTATTAAAGCTGAAGATGTTAAGAATTTACCGCCTATTGAAGAAATACATGGTCTTGATAACCCGACACAGGTAGTAGAATTAAACTCTCTCCGTAGATTTGATGAAGGTGATATTCCTCATAATAAGTCTGCTAGTCAATGCTTGGATGAGTTTGATAATTTTATTGTTAAACAAGAAAACTTCAATGCTTATGTTAGTAGACAATTGAAACGTAATGCTTACATGCTTGACCACTTGGGTGATTATATGAGTAGAACTGTTAATGATCTTAAGCGTATTAGTAAACATGCTTCCATGGTCACAACTCAAGTAGAACAAGTACTTAAGGCACAAGATGATTTGCTTAATGAGTTGAATAGTAAGAACAATGATAATGCTGTTAGGGTTATGACTAGAGGTGGTAAAATGACCCAGGAACCTTTGTATCCTGAGAGCCATCCAAAGAGAGTTGAGCAAGATTCTCAGAGAATTAATACTGATGCACCTAGTCCTAACAAAAAGAAAAAGAAAATTGATAGGACTTTGCATGCTTCTAGTGAGCCTGCTATAGATACACCTGAGAATCCCAATGATATTTCAATTTCTGATGCTGAGACACAATCTGGTGATGAACATGAACCAAGTGATAATGTTAATAATGATGTTCATGTTGATGCTCAACCTAGTAATGATAATGATGTAGAGATTGAACCTGCTGTTGATCTTGATAACCCACAATCAAAGAATCAACGTTATGATAAGAGAGACTTTGTTGCTAGAAAACATGGTAGAGAAAGAGAACCATGGGTTCAGAAACCCATGCCCTTTCCTCCTAAGCCATCCAAGAAAAAGGATGATGAGGATTTTGAGCGCTTTGCTGAAATGATTAGACCTATCTTCTTGCGTATGCATTTAACTGATATGCTTAAAATGCCTCCTTATACTAAGTATATGAAAGATATTGTTACTAATAAAAGAAAGATACCGGAGGCTCAAATTTCCACCATGCTTGCTAATTAGACATTTAAGGGTGGAGTACCAAAGAAACTTGGGGATCCAGGAGTACCAGCTATACCATGCTCCATTAAAAGAAACTATGTTAAAACTACTTTATGTGATCTTGGAGCCGGTGTTAGTGTTATGCCTTTCTCTTTATATCGTAGACTTGAATTGAATAAGTTGACACCTACTGAAATCTCTTTGCAAATGGCTGATAAATCAACTGCTATACCCATCGGTATTTGTGAGGATGTGCCTGTTGTGGTTGCAAACGTTACTATCTTAACGGACTTTGTTATTCTTGATATTCCCAAGGATGATAGTATGTCGATCATCCTTGGTAGACCCTTTTTGAATACTGCAAGGGCTGTTATTGATTGCAACAAAGGCAATGTCACTTTTCATGTTAATGGTAATGAGCATACGGTACACTTTCCGAAGAAACAACCTCAAGTTCATAGTATCAATTCTATTGGAAAAATTTCAACTATTACTATTGGAGGTTTTGAATTCCCTCTTCCTACTGTCAAAAATATATATGATATTCTTATTGTTGGGGACATGCATATCCCCGTTGAGGTAATCTAGTGTTATTCGAAAATTCTCCGGTTTCATGTCATTTGGAAGAAGTTTGTTAATAAGACTTGATCAACCTTGTTAACGGATTTCTTTTGATGAGCATGAGATGGATGAATTTAGAAGGCACAACTCTCTGTACCCACTTTTTACTTTCTGTTATTTAGATTAAATAAAGTAAAAATAGTATTTTCCGTCTGTTTTCTGAATTATCCGTGAAATAAAAAATGTCCTGAAAATAAAAGTTCTCCAAACGCCCTGAAAATTTGGTATGATTTTTTATAGAATATTTGACAATTTCTGGCACTAAGAACACACCAGGGGGACCCACCACCTGTCCACAAGGACGGAGGGCGCGCCCTACCCCCCTGGGCGCGCCCCCCACCCTTGTGGGTCCCACGTGGCTCCCCTCCACTTATTCCAGCACCCATCCACTTCGTATTCCTCCAGAAAAAATCATCCCATAGCTCAAACTCGTGTTCTAGCTTATCTTGCTGCCATTTCCGATCTCCTTGTGTAAAGCTAAATTTGCAAAACTGTTTTAGGGGATTGATCTTCGGTATCTGACTCCTCCAATGGTCCAATTAGTTTTTGTTCTAGTGCTTTATATATTGCAAATTTTTGCTGCTGTAGTGAGCCTGTTCTTGAGCTTGCATGTCAAATTTATATGGTCCAAAGTAGTTTTAATGCATGATATAGCCTCTAGGCACTTGTAGGAGTAGTTGCTATCAATTTTATTGAGTTTGGTTCACTTTTATTTTGAGTTACTAAAAATTTCAGAAATTTTTCAGAGGTAGAAAAATGTCTAGGAAAATGTACCAAGGTGGTTCTTCGAGGAAGCAAGCACCGAGGCTTGCGATACGGGAGCCGGACCTTGAACCACCAAGGGAAGCCCAAGTGCGGCCTTGTGAATGGCCGTCGGATGAATTCATGGTTCGTGCAGGCTTCAAGGATGAATTTGATGCATATGTATGGAATGTTGATCTTTAGGACTTCGTGTCAGACAAGTGCCAACAATACTATTATCTCACCAATTCCTTTGTGCGAAGGTTTGAATTTTCATCTAAGCGCATTACCCATACTATTTTATTTGATCTTTATGATGAATCATATACCATGGACCTTGAAGATTTTAATACTGCTTGCAAAATCCCACAGTGGGGCCTTCTTAGTGAGCCTCACAAATCTGAATATAATGATTTCCTTACTAGCATCACTGTGGGAGAAACTAGAAATATCACACAAGCTACTATAGGGATGTAGCGACCCGACCTCAGACGGTCAAGCCTCTGTGTATCTGTGCCATCCCTAGATCAGTATGTTGGCACACACAGTACATCAATGTATATATCAAAGTGCAATCACATGTAGAAATAATGTAAAACTGATATATACCTCATAATTGTCAGCGGAAACAAATAGTCGGGTCTGGAGTCCCATCAACGCCATCGGCAGGTTGAGTGTAGACCGTAACCCTGTACCGTACTCTTACTCGTCGGAAGAAAGTATCTGCAACATGATACGTTGCAGCCGTGTAGGTTAGTACATTGAATGTACCGGCAAGATCACAACATGAGAAAACAGATGATAAAACTATACTATATGCAAATTGGCTTTGTAGCTCTGGGTCTGAGTTTTGTTTTGCGTAAAAGCTGGTTTTATTTTTTCCTACATCAAAGGAAATATCAGGAGTCTGTACTACAGAGTTTTCTATCATGACATGGTTCCGCCAACCGATGTCTCATAGCCCAGAACAATCATAAGTTGCCCACAATTAAGTTATCAGTCAGGTGTTGAGAGTTCCGAGATAGATACAAGTCCAGAGGCTCAAATTGTCCGTAACCGGGGACACGGCTAATCGATTAGGTTTAAACCCTCTGCAGAGGTTTGTACACTTTACCCGCAAGATTCGATCCCTCCCGTTTCATCCTCGCACTTCATGATGTTTGAGAACAGGACGATCGAAACATGGTCTTCCGAAGAGTTCCTCTGACCACTATCCGGTGCTCATCCAATCCTACCGTAGTTCTACATCTGCTAGCACCGTCCCAGCTAGAGTCACAACTAAGGTCAACCAAGCCAGAGCCCATAGTGACTTGCGGTTGCACAGGTAAGCTTCCGGGCATGAAGTATTCTTCCGTCTCTTTGAGTCTGGGTGAAGCTTTCCGCAAGATGTCATGGCGCTTCTCCATGCATCCCGGCCATCCACTCGTTTCTCCATGGTGCCCGTCAACCATCCTTCACCCAGTAGTGTGTATTGAATTCTTGTCTCGAGTCTCGAAGTCTTGAGGCCTTGAAGATGCAGTCCTTGTAGATTCCATCATGGAGTTGTCGTCATTGACGTAGAGTCCTCCTTCTTCACACCACTCTCGTGCACTCATACCAAACCCCGTCTACTAAAGCGTAGCATTAAAACTATATAACGTCCCGGGCTTGGTAACAGGGAGATGGGTTCCTACCTCATGCATTCTACTCAACTACAAGATTCAATAACACTAATGGAGGGATTGTTGAAAAGGGTGCTACTACATGCAAATAAAACATAGGTATGAAAAACATGGTCAAAGTGAACTTGCCTGGTATTACTTGATGAAGATAAAATGCTCTCAGAAACTTGATAAACTAGTCGTCACTCTCCGATGAAATCTATACAAGCAAGCATAGTATTCACATAAGCAAACATTCTAGCACTCAATCATAACAATCAAAATAACAACGAAATCAAAATAGGATCGAAGGCAAAAAAAAGCCAAATAAAACTCCAAATCACTCAAAGCAAAGCCTAACACTAACCTACAACACAATCAACTCTACTAACAGCAAGTAAAAAGCCTAAAACAATTACTTAACAGAGAGTAAAAATAAGTATTCACTAATTAACAGAAAATATTTTTCCTATAATAAAATTCTAGCAAAACAATAAAATAACGCTATTGCTATTACTAGCAAACTAGACATGCAACTTACAACACCTAGAACCTCAAGAATACTAAGTCTAATAAATCCTAAAATTTACCTACTGTATAACAACAGAATATATGCTACAGTAGTGAAAACTAACAAAAGAAACTAATTAAAACTAATTACTAATAATTAAATTGCAAACAGGACTAAAAACAGGGTTTACGGTACTGTTTACAATAAAAAGCTATTTTAAATAGATCACTAACATGCAAACTGAACACTACTGTATAGCTAGGCTAATAAGCAACCAGTAGCAAAAAGAATTGGCCAAAAATAATATTCCTAGTTCAAAATATCTCAAATATAGTGATTTGAGCAAATTTGTACAAACTACATTTTAAACTGCCCAAATATGAAATCCAACTGCACCAACGGAAACATCATAAAATTTGTGATCCAACGAAGTTGGAATCACTCAAAAATACATTATAGATAATTAGTTATTGAATTTACAAAATTGGAAGTATTCTGTTTTTTTTTAAATGAACAGTAGATCGGGATTTTACTGTAGCAGTCCGGTGATGGTGTTCCGGTGGAGCTCTGGCGACGTCCTCCGGTGGTCCGGGGCGGTGGCTGAGGGGCCGAGTGGGGCGGCGGAGCGAGGGGAGTCCGGTGGTGGGGTCGGTGGGTGGCGGGGGTGGCCGGAGGTGGCGGGGCGGGGCAGCAATGGCGGCGGTGGTCCGGCGAACTCCAGCGAGTTCCTGCGGGTGGCTCGGGGCGGGGAAGAGGGGGCTAAGGGCGGGGATGGATTGCGGGGTGCGGTATATATAGGGGTGGGGGCTGGCTTGGACGAGGGGTAGAGAGAGATCGCAGGATCCCGTGATTCCGGCGATCTCCGGCAAGATCTGCAGGGGATCGGGCGAGCTGGTGGAAGGAAGGAGATGATGCGTGCGATTTGGGCCGGATTTGGCCCAAAAAAGAAAATCCCTTTCCTTTTTTAAAATAACTCGGCAATAAAAATCATTTTAGAAAATAAAATGTAAATAAAATATAGGAGTATTATATATCAAAATTCTCAGAAAAATAAGCCCAATTTAATGGGATAGTTTTCACGGGCAAATAAAATACTTTTTGAAAAATCATTTTTTTTAAATTCAAAAAAAAATCTAAATGACTTTCAAAACTCATCGGAAAAATTCTTCCAACATTTTTGGGGTGTCATGTTAATCCCTCTCAACACTTTTGTTCAAGTGTTCTTTGTCAGAAAAGTTTTTGATTAAAATTTAAATGCCACTTTGAGTTAAAAACAATTCAAATAAAACTTTCAAAAGACATTCAAATTCCACCCAACTTCACACAAGCAATCACACATAATTCAAACAAACAATCATATTTATTTATTTATTATAACATTCCAAAATTTAGAATTTTGGGATGTTACAAGGGAGCATTCACTTTCCTGCCATACATTATTTTGCTCTCTTTATAGGTAGATGCATTAACGGTAAGCATGAGCATAGCCACCGTTGCGTTCCAGATCTTAGTGTCCTCAAGTGTGCAGTGTTAGGTGACAAGCGATATAACTTGGGGGCTATTATTGCGACGAGGTTACATCATAATGCTAAAGAGGGAGATTTATTTGGTGGGATTTATGCAACTTATTTAGCTAATTATCTTGGAGTACCCATAAGGGAGAATGACATGGAGTTGCCACCTGCTTTTCTTGATTATGATGCTTTAGTACGCTATCAGTTTCTTCAGAGGAACGAACAGTCCCTCCAGTACCGACTAATCTTTGACAGACGGCGTGCCGTCCATATTACCCTTAGTGCTCCTGCCTTCTTTAACTTTCAGGTAAATGGGAGATATTTTATAACTAGAGGGGAGGCGAACAAGTATGAGAGGATAACGGAGGCTGCTCGCCTCCAGGAGGCAGCCCGCCAAGCAGCGGCTGCCGCAGCACAATATGACCCCAACTATGACTTTGGATATCATCCGGGCTAGTGGTGGCCTTAGACCAACTTAGGCTAAAAGCCTAAGCTTGGGGGAGTACGTATTTCTCACCGACATTACATTCATGTTCACACACTCATTCTAGTTGTCGGTGTTCATACTTTTTCATTGTATTATCCATGTTAGGTTATTTCTTTTTCTCGCTTTCTTCTTGAGTATTTGAAAAATCCTTTGTGAAAAACAAAAAAAAATAGTTGTAGCTTAGTTTACTTTCCATGCTTAGTTGTAGTATTAAAGAAAACCCAAAAAGATTTCTCGTTCTTCTTTTACTTGTTGGGAGCTTTTCCGTGCAAATAGTTTTTCTCGTTCTTGTTTTACTTTCTTCAGAAAAACAAAAACTCCAAAAACATTTCAGTGTGTTTCTTTGAAATTCTTTTCTTTTCTTTGGTGGTCGAGGAGAGAAGACCACGATGAAAATGTTGAGTGGCTCTCATATGCATTATTGTTGATCTAACAAAGTGCCCATATTACCTTGTCTTCTCCTTTGTATAAATGTTTGCAGATTCCAGCTTAGTCCAATGCACGTGCACTATTATCATTATCCACATCGTTTGGTCGTGCAAGTGAAAGGTAATAATGACGATATATGATGAAGTGATTGAGATGAGGAAAAGCTGGTATGAACTCGACCTATCTTGTTTTTGTAAATATGATTAGTTCATCGTTGTTGATTCAGCCTATTATGAATGAAACATGTTTGTAATGACAATTAGAGATTATAGTTATTCATGCCATGCTTAATTAGCTACGGGGTTTATAATGGTTACCTTGCGTGCCAACATGCTTTTAAAATGGTTGTGATGTAGTATGATAGGATGGTATCCTCCTTTGAATGATTCGAGTGGCTTGACTTGGCACATGTTCACGCATGTAGTTGAAACAAGATCAACATAGCCTCCACGATATTTATGTTCATGGTGATTTATATCCTACTCATGCTTGCATTCAATGTTGGTTAATCTCAATGCATGCTTATGACTGTTGTCGCACTCTAGTTGGTCGCTTCCCAGTCTTTTGCTAGCCTTCACTTGTACTAAGCGGGAAAACTGCTTGTGCATCCACTTCCATAAACCCAAAGTTATTCCATATGAGTCCACCATACCTTCCTATATGCGGTATTTACCCACCGTTCCAAGTAAATTTGCATGTGCCAAACTCTAAATCTTCAAATGATAATCGGTTTTTATGCCCGAATCGCTCATGTAGCGACTGGGGGCTGTCAGTATCTTCCATGCTAGGTGGGTTATTCTCACGATGAGTTGACTCCACTCATCATTCACGAGAAAATGGCTGGTAATTGGGATGCCCAGTCCGATGATCAAAAGATCAGAAATAAAATTTCCAATAATTAAACAAAACTCTCCCAGGAAAGTTGTTGGTATGGACGGCACCCATGAATTCGGCTAGCCGTGGAGTGTGATTGTTGGTGGAGGAGGAGTAAAAACTTTACCATTCTATTTTGGAACCGCCTATAATGTTTGTAGCATGGAAGATATTGAGATCTCTTGGTCGTTATGTTGACAATGAAAGTATACCGCTCAAAATTATATTCATCTCTTTTTCAAAAACTCGAGCTCTGGCACCTCTGCAAATCTCTGCTTCCCTCTGCGAAGGGCCTATCTAATTACTTTTATGTTGAGTCATCATTCTGTTATAAAAAGCACCAGTTAGAGAGCACCACTGTCATTTGTATGCTTTGTTATTAATTGATATTGAGTATGATTGTGACTGGATCTCTTTTACCATGAATTACAATGTCTAGTCAGTCCTTGATCTTCAGGGGTGCTCTGCATTTATGTTTTGCGGTCTTAGAAAGGGCTAGTGAGATACCGTCTTGTTATATCATATCATGATTGTTTTGAAAAAGTGTTGTCATCCAAGATTTATTATTATTGCTCGCTAGTTGATTATGCAATTGATATGAGTAAATGTGAGACCTAAATGTTATTCTGAGTGTGGTTAGTTCATAATCTTTGCTGAAAACTTGAATGCTGGCTTTACATATTTGCAACAACAAGATCAAACAGAGTTTGTAAAAGTTTTTCTTTATTACTTTCAGTTTGTCAACTGAATTGCTTGAGGACAAGCAATGGGTTAAGCTTGGGGGAGTTGATACGTCTCCATCATATCTACTTTTCCAAACTCTTTTGCCCCTGTTTTGGACTCTAATTTGCATGATTTGAATGGAACTAACCCGGACTAACGCTGTTTTCAGCAGAATTGCCATGGTGTTATTTTTGTGCAGAAATAAAAGTTCTTGGAATGACCTGAAACTTCACGGAGATCATTTTTGGAATTAATAAAAAAATATTAGCGAAAGAATCAACTGAAGGGGGCCCACACCCTGTCCACAATGGTGGAGGGCGCGGCCACCCCCCCAGGGCGCGCCATCCATCCTTGTGGGCCCCCTGGACCTCCACCGACCTCAACTCCAACTCCATATATTCGGGGAGAAAAAAATCAGAGAGAAGGATTCATCATGTTTTACGATACGGAGCCACAGCCACCTCCTGTTCTTCCTCGGAACACTAGATCTTGAGTCCGTTCGGGGCTCCGAAGAGGGGAAATCGTCGTCGTCGTCATCATCAACCATCCTCTATCACTAATTTCATGATGCTCACCACCGTGCGTGAGTAATCCCATCGTAGGCTTGCTGGACGGTGATGGGTTGGATGAGATTTACCATGTAATCGAGTTAGTTTTGTTAGGGTTTGATCCCTAGTATCCGCTATGTTCTAAGATTGATGTTGCTATGACTTTGGTATGCTTAATGCTTGTCACTAGGGCCCGAGTGCCATGATTTCAGATCTGAACCCTTTATGTTTCCATGAATATATTTGTGTTCTTGATCCTATCTTGCAAGTTATAGTCACCTACTACGTGTTATGATCCAGCAACCCCAGAGTGACAATAGTCGGGACACTTCCCGGTGATGACCGTAGTTTGAGGAGTTCATGTATTCACTAAGTGCTAATTCTTTGGTTCGGTTCTCTATTAAAAGGAGGCCTTAATATCCCTTAGTTTCCATTAGGACCCCGCTGCCACGGGAGGGTAGGACAAAAGATGTCATGCAAGTTCTTTTCCGTAAGCACGTATGACTATATTCTGAATACATTCCAACATTATATTGATGAATTGGAGCTAGTTTTGTGTCACCCTATGTTATAACTATTGCATGATGAATGCCATCCGACATAATTATCCATCATTGATCCATTGCCTATGAGCTTTTCACATATTGATCTTTGCTTGTTACTTTTCCGTTGCCACTGTTACGATTGCAATTCTATGGATAACATCATACTTAGCAAGCAATTTACGGAAAGCACCATGAATAAAGTGTGAACCACCATCAGTCATTAAATATCTAGGGACTCCAAACCTCGTGAAAATAACTTCTTTAAGCATTTTAATGGAGGTGTTTTGATCAACACTACTAGTTGGAATAGCTTCTACCCACTTAGTAACGTAATCAGCAGCAAAAAAAATATGTGTGTACCCATTAGAGGAAGGAAAAGATCCCATATAATCAAATCCCCAAACATCAAATGGTTCAATAACAAGTGAATAATTCATAGGCATTTTTTGACGTCTACTAATATTACCAATTCTTTGACATTCATCACAAGACAAGACAAACTTATGAGCATCCTTAAAAAGAGTAGGCCAATAAAAACCAGATTGTAATACCTTGTGTGCAGTTCTATCACCAGCATGGGGTCCTCCGTAGGCCTCGGAGTGACACTTGTGAAATATCTGTTCCTGTTCATGCTCAGGTACACAATGTCTAATAACACCATCTATTCCTTTATAAAGGTGCGGGTCATCCCAGAAGTAATGTCTTAAATCATAGAAAAATCTTTTCTTTTGCTGTTATGTGAAACTAGGTGGTATAAATTTAGAAACAATATAATTAGCATAGTCCGCATACCATGGAATACTACGAGAAGCATTTATGACAGATAATTGTTCATCAGGGAAGCTATCATCAATAGGTTGTGGGTCATCAAGAATATTTTCTAACCTAGACAAGTTGCCTGCTACGGGGTTCTCAGCTCCCTTTCTATCAATAATATGTAAATCAAATTCTTTCAACAAGAGAACCCATCTAGTAAGTCTAGGTTTAGCATCTTTCTTTTCCATAAGATATTTAATTAATAGCAGCATGATCGGTGTGAACAGTTACTTTGGAATCAACAATATAAGATCTGAACTTATCACAAGAAAAAACAACTGCTAAAAATTCTTTTTTAGTAGTAGCATAATTTCTTTGAGCACTGTCTAGAGTTTTACTAGCACTGTCTAGAGCTTTAGTATTTCATTTCTTACCACTTCCTTCATCTTAGGATTCAATCATCGCTAATGATCAACAACAGGTTTAGCATCTGGTTCCATATTAATTTTGTGCTGACATAGAGTGGGACTAATGCCCTTAAGATCATCCAAAGTATATCCAATGGCTGCACGGTGCTTCTTCATAGTTTTCAATAATTTCTTTTCCTCATGCTCTAAAAGGTTAGCACTAATAATAACAAGATATATCTTTTTCTTATCGAGATAAGCATATTTCAAAGTATCAGGTAATTGTTTAAGATCAAATACAGGATCACTCTTGGGTGGTAGAGGATCTCCAAGAGTCTCAACAGGCAAATTGTGTTTCAAAACAGGCATTTGTTTAAAGAAAATCTCATCTAATTCCTTTCTTTCATTCATGAACATATCATTTTCATGGTCTAGCAAATATTGTTCTAAAGGATCAGTAGGAGGCACGGCAATAGAAGCAAGACCAATAATTTCATCTTTACTAGGCAATTCTTTATCACGGGGTTGTGTCGACGTGCGACACCTATGGGATCCCAAGAGACCCCTTTACGATTCGGCGGGGGGAGAGGTATGCGCAAAGAGCAGAACCAACGATCGACGCGGGGCGATTTTACCCAGGTTCGGGCCGCTCATCAGCGTAAAACCCTACTCCTGCCTTGTGTTATTATTAATGTTCTTGAGCCCAGGCTCCAGGAGCGCTCACAATGAACAGTACGTTCAAGAGCAGCTACGCATGCAGAATGGGCCAGAAGATCCTTCTCCCCTGTAGCAGTTGCCGTGGGCCTCCTTTTATACCACCAAGGGGTCACCACAATGGCAGAATGTACATACATTGTGGTGTAAAGTAGCTACAGGGTTATCATACCTAACCCCTGACGGACTAGGACGAACGCATTTAATGCACCGTAAGGTGTCTGTTTAGGTGTCCTTACTTTCTTGGGGGTGGAAAAAGGGGCCATCCCATCAGCACCGCTTAAGCTCTCCTCCACTGGCGCGTCGCCACGCATCCAAAGAAGGGCCCAGAATGTCGGGTTTGTCGTTGTGCTAGAGCGGTGGCACAGCAACAAAACCTTGTCGGGCGCCGAAGCTTGCCGGGCGCCAAGCCTTGCCGGGCGCCGATCCTTGCCGGGCTCCGCAGGCCACCCCGGCAAGATCTTGCCGGGGAAGCTGGCCTGCGGATTCCAGCTCTTCTTATCTGCTGATCCTCAGATCTCTGACTTGATGATTTCTTTGGTAGCTTGAATCAACCTCGAACTGTTCCCCGACAAGCCTTGCCGCGAGTATGGCTACAACTGCCCGTGCACAAGTACGGGGTACTAGTGGCCCAATACTTAGTACACCGACAGGAGCCCCCGGGCCTAGGCCAGACACGAGTGCGAGGCGTTGTTGGGTTAGGCCCAAACAGTGCACGGGCACACGTGGCAGGGGATTAACTACTCGTAAATATCCCGTTTACTGTGGCCCCCACTACGCGCGCTGAACACGCGACGTGGGAAGCGTGCCTCAAAAGCTGCAACTGCAACGCGCCTGTAGAGGCGCATTCACATTGGGGAGTAAAAGAGGCGGCCCCACTCCTTCCCCATAAAAAGGAGAAGCCGCAGAGGCACAAGCCTATTTACCCCCCTTTTCTTCTCAATCTGGCCGTCGCCATCGCCTTCCTCCTCTCGAGCTCAGAGCGAAGCTTTCCCTCTTCCGCCCGCCGCCTCCACGATCGCTTCATCCTCGGCTTCCGCCCTCGCAAAGGCAAGAGCAAGGAGGCGAAAGCTGATGTCCCGGAGAGCGAACTGGTGAAGATGCGGAAGAAGTATGTCGTCTTTGCCCCGTCGCTCAATGCAGAAGCTTTGAAGAGGCGGTACCTGTGCATGTGGGCAAAGGAGACGCAGGCTTACCCTGCCACACGCGTGATTCTAGGTTCTTGCTCCAAAAGTGGGTCAGACAGATACCCCTTTTTCGTCGCATATTTCTATTGTGGGCTCTGCCCCCCATTTTCTAACTTCTTCAACGACATCATGTACACATACGGCTTTCATCTTCTCGATTTCACGCCGAATGCGATATTGTGCATGTCCATCTTTGCCCACCTTTGTGAAAACTTTGCCGGAGTGGTTCCCAACACTACCCTTTTCCGCCACTACTTTTTCCCTCGTATCCAAAAAGGAGAGGCCCTCTCTGGTTCTATCGCCTGGATTCCATGGGCTTGGAATAAGGAAATATACCCAGAAGGAGTTTATCACGAAAAGTGGGACGAATGGCGGGCTGAATGGTGCTGGATCAAGGAAGCAGATCCCCATCCATTTTGTCTGCCCCGGCAACAGAAAGCGGTCCGCGGCAGCGGTTGGAGCAGTCTTGCCGCTGACGACGAAAAGCTCACAATCGCCACCACCAGGATTCTTCGCCTGAAAGCTGCCGGGCTAACAATGGAGATGATTGGCTTCGACTTTCTCCGCCGCCACATCGCCCCCTTGCAGAATAGGGGAAGGCCAGCTTGGGAATACCGAAACGCAGCAGACATCATGAGATTGCGCCCCGGGTTGAATAATAATCTAACTGCTATGCAACTTGGCGCTCTCCGTCAAAAGCTGTTCCAGCGCGATGACAAGCATCGGCTGCCGGCAAGGATTGTCCCTTTGTGCAACAACTCTGCTTTGGGGTCAATCATCGCCTTCATGCCGATGTTCAACTCCTGCGGTCTTGAGGCGACTTGGGCCGAGCCTTCCGAGGAGGAAGCACAAAAGTTTTTTGATAACTTGACGGAGAGAGCCATCCGGGAAGAGGCAGACTTCATCCGAGCCACCACCGACCAAGAAGTAGCATACATCGCCACTAGGGTGGAGGAGGCAAATCTTGCCGCGGAGGCTGGCAGCGCGGGCTTCACAGAATGGGAAACCAGCGATGCAGAGGTAGTGGTGGAAGTAAAACCTGCCGGGAAGGACAAACCTGCCAGGGAACAGAGCAGCACAGCCACTGAGAGCTCATCCGACGAGGACAAGGCTAAAGAAGAACCACAAGAAGAGCTCCCAGCCCCGAAGAAGACAAAGCATGTTCTTCGAAAGGCTGTATCTGGCATCCTGGCAAGCCAGCCTTCCTTGAACGGCGAGGCTCCCGGCAGGAAAGCGGCCGGCAAGACTGCACCGCGGCTAGGGGTTCGTCAGCAACCTGCGCGGCGCGCGAGACCCACACCAGCGGCCACTGCTGAGGCGGCAGGGGTGTCTCGCACTACCGCACCGGAAGCTGAGGCGGCGAAAACACGCCAACCCCCGGCGCCTGCCACAGCCAAGCGACCTAGGACCCCTCCACCGCCTCCCCACTCAGACATCGCAATGGAGGCCGAATTCGACATCTCCGGCTTTAGTCCGGAGCGAGAAGAGGAAGAGTGAGTGCTTTGCCACAGCCTTTATTTTCCAATCTTGGATCAATCTTACTGACTTGCTCGTATTGTCTCTGAAGTGATGTAGAAACCTTGATGGAGAGGATGGCGAAGAGGACAAAGACTTCCACGGGCGACAGGCCCTCGGCAGGCTACACGAGCGTGCCAGAAACTGTCATCGTCAGCCCAGAGCTCAGTCCTCAATGCAGCCCCCAGCACAGCCCCCAGCGCAGCCCCCAGCATAAGTTCACTGCCTTTTTTTTTTGCTGGCAGGCGCTGAGGTTTCTATTCTTGCCGCTGATATCTTCGGGCTTGCAGGAGAAGAACGACAACAAAGGGAGTTGTTGGAAGACGCCCCCGTCGTGCCACCTCCGTCGACCACACCGCCCACAAGCACGTCCCCGACAAGTGATCCTACCGACGAGCCCATCTTGGTCGAGGAGGAGCCGGCAAGCATGGACACCGGCAACCCTCCCCCGGCAACCGAAGTTGCCGGGAGGGGCGAGGCCACCCCTCAACAGCTCGACGCAGGTAACTGATTGCCTCAGAACACTTGCTATTCTTTCCCTTCTCTCTCTGTCTTTGGTCCCTTCGAACATCAATCTTGATCTTATTATGTTTCCCTCCTTCGTCCTTCAGAGTTCCCTGTGATGGAACACTTGGACATCGACGTTGTCATCGAGGAGACCGCCAGGGACGCCGCTGCCGAAGCAGACAGGATCGCTACCAGCGAGGCCGCCAAAGATGCCACTATCAAGGCCGGTGGTGCTCTTGGCGAGGAGGCCGCCAAGACTGCACAGGAGGAACCTGCCAAGGAGTCTACTGAAGGGGGCGGCAGGGAGGCTGATGACCGTACCGACGGCATTCCTGCCGCAGGAGCGCCAGGCGCTGCACCGGCCACGGAGCCCTCCGCCACTGGTGAGGCAGTTGCTAAAGACCAACCGTCAACATCTGAAGGCCCCTCATCCAGCAAATATCTCAAGGTTAGCGAGAACTTGTTTGTCAACTTGTCGGGGACGGCAAGCATTGGGGCACCAGCCGAAGGAGAAGTCTTTGACGAAGAAATCATCGCTGCTGCCGGGCTCGAGGTTGTTGATGATCCCAGCGCTAGCAGTGGCAAATCTAAAGAGGATCAACTCCTTCAGGCCATGGGCGAGAATTTCCGCAAGCTCCAGGCTCTCCACCGCGCCCGGAAAGAGAAAGCGGATTCCAGAATGGTAGTTGTCGAGGCGGCCGAAGCAGATTTCCAGAGGCGCTTCGAACAAATGCAAGTCTGGTACGCCGAGGCCCTCCAAGAGTTGACTGCTGGCCGAGAACAAGTGAGCCAACAGTGGACAGAAATCCTCCTGAAGCAATCTGACATGGAGAAGGCGCAGGATGAAGCTACTCAAAGAATCACTGCCGAAGATGCCCTCCTGACAGGGCGCCGCGTTGCTCTTGATGCTCACGAGGAAGATCTCATCGCACGTGAGCAGGCGCTCGCCGCCAAGCTTCGCAGCAAAGATGAAGATATCGAGAAGCTTGTCGCGCGGCGGACCCAGGAGCTGGAGCAAAAACACAAAGAGGCGCTTGAAGCTCTGACTGTAAATCACGCCAGCAAGCTCAAGGAGGCCGTCGATGCTGCCGAAGCTGCAAAGGCCGCCAAGAACGAGCTGAGCGACAAAGTAAAGAAGCTGGAAGTGGATCTCGAAGAGCACGGCAAGGAGCTCTCGACGCTCAAAGGTGATAGGGAAAAAACCCTTCACACCCTGGCGGAGATGCAAGTTGCTATGTCTAACAAGACCAAGCAGCTCTCCTCAGCAAATGAAGCCATCGCCGTTCTGGAATTGAAGCTGACCACGTTGGAGAAGTCTCTCGAGGCCGGCAGGGCCCACGAGAAGGCTCTACTCAAAGATCTCCAGGGAGAGAGGAACCTGCTCAAGAGCGCTGCCGCCGCCCAAATCGGTTACGAAAAGGGGGTGGAGATCTGGACTGGATGTCTCATCGACGCTGCGGAGAAGCTTACAGCAGAACTATCAACCATGGGCCTGTCAAACTTCAGGTATTCTTCCGAGGAAAGGATATCTTCAAGCGCCAAGTTGACGATGTTCTTTGAAAGCATCATCGACGCCTTGAGGCTGCTTCAGTCTAGCCGGGCGACCCAATTGGCCAACGAGACCCGCCGGCTTTGCCGGGCCGTCCTCCGCAAGGTGCTTATCAAGGTGGTGCACAGCAATCCCGGCATCGACCTCTCCAACGCACTCGGCCATCTGCCAAAGGACGCAAATGTCAAGGCGCTTGAAGAACTTATCGCGCCTATCCTTGAGAAGGTGGATTCCATCAAAAGGGTCGAAGGCCAGCGCAGAGATTAAGTGCTCCACCTTTTCTTGCCATCGTCATTCCATGTCAAAGACAATTAAGTCTCAAGTTAGAATTGCGGCAACTCATTAATGTAATATAACTCGCCTATGTTTAGGTACATGCTTGCTATTTTCCTTGTCTGATTCCTTTGTGTATGGAGTTCACCCTACGCTTACTGAAAAACTTGCCGGCGCACAACCTGCCGCGAGCGCTGGGTGCGGGAATTCAGCAGCCTGCTGGAGGCGCAGCGGCTGGCAAGACTCCTTGGCATTCTCAGTGCAGCCACTTAAATCGTTGAGCGGACTCAAAACAAAATAAGGGCGCAACTGATTACAACAAGGGTTCCTTCGCGTGCAGATTTTCCATACAAGAGTCGGAATCGTCCAAGGAAATAACTTTGCAATAAAGGAAACTTGTTCTAAGTTTTTAGAACTTAGCTTTCTGTCACTGTCCTTCCTCCGGCAAGGGTTGATTCCGAACGTCACCAACTGGTACTCACATCTCCCTTCCCCCCCCCCCCCCGGCAAATGTGCACGCAAGGAATCCTTCTGTCTTTTAAGAAAAAGAAAGAAGAGAAAATAAAGATATGAAACCTTGGCGGCTCGTTAGAACTTACCGAGAGCAAGTGTCATACAACATCTTAGACAAACATGCATATATAAATATGAACATGGAAATCAACAAGGGAATGCACAACACTTAAATTTATTCATCTGTGCTCAGGGTCTGCGCCTGGCTTTATACAAAGGATCATATGCCTCGCCGGCAAGACTTGTACAAAAGGGGGGTTGCCGGGGGCCCCCGTCAACCGCGCCTTACGGGTAGAACTTGCGAAGATGTTCGATATTCTAGGAATTGCTCACTGGAACGCCATCTTCGGTCTCCAAGCGGACATCACCGGGCCTGGTGACTCGTACTACCCGATAAGGGCCTTCCCACTTCGGCGTCAACTTGTTTGAATTCTTGGCAGACTGAATCCGCCGAAGAACAAGGTCGCCTTCCTCAAGGCTTCGGGCATGAACTTTGCGGCTATGGTAGCGGCGCAAAGCTTGCTAGTAGCATGCAGCTCGCACCGCAGCCTGAAGACGATTCTCCTCAAGGAGCATAGCGTCATCTTGGCGCAGTTGCTCTTGCTCAAGCTCATCATAAGCGAGCACTCGAGGTGATCCGTACGTGAGTTCCGGGGGGAGAATTGCTTCCGCTCCGTAGACCAGAGCGAAGGGCGTCTGGCCGGTGGGTCGATTTGGTGTCGTTCTGATTGACCAAAGAACCGCCGGCAACTCATCAATCCAGCGTCTTCCGCACTTTTTCAGCCTGTCAAAGGTTCTGGTCCTGAGATCGCGCAGCACTTCAGCATTGGCCCTCTCCGCTTGGCCGTTGCTTCTCGGATGAGCAACGGAGGCAAAACAAATTTTGCCGCCAAGGTCTTGGACGTACTGCATGAAGGTGCGACTTGTGAATTGCGTGCCGTTGTCGGTGATGATCCTGTTGGGCACACCAAAACGGCAAACTATCCCCTTAAAGAACTTGACGGCCGATTGTGCTGTCACCTTCCTCACTGCTTCCACCTCCGGCCACTTTGTGAACTTGTCGATAGCAACGTACAAGTAGTCAAAGCCCCCGGTAGCACGGGGGAAAGGGCCCAGTATGTCGAGCCCCCAGACCAAAAATGGCCAGGAGAGAGGGATTGTCTGAAGAGCTTGAGCTGGTTGATGCGATTTCTTCGAATGAAACTGGCACGCTTCACACTTGGTGACTAGTGCAGTTGCATCCTGGAGAGCGGTGGGCCAAAAGAAACCTTGCCGGAATGCTTTCCCGGCAAGTGCTCTTGATCCTATGTGAGAACCACATATGCCTCCATGTATCTCTGCCAACAGCTCTAGTCCATCCTCCCGAGGAATGCACTTTAATTTCACACCGTTTGGTCTCTTTCTGTACAGGACATCATCGATGAACTTGTACATAACAGACCGACGGGCTACTCTTTCCGCTTCTTCCTGTTCCTCCGGGAGTTCTCCTGTTCCGCCGCCGGCCTTTCCTTGATGGGGCTGCGGCGTCTTCATCTTCGGATTCGCCCGCCACGCCAACAGCCTCGCCAGGGAGTTTCCTCCCCTCTTCAGCTTGAGCGCATTTATCGGCCAGAGCGTAAAGCTTGGCAATACTCCTGACTTTGTTCATTGCCAGCTCTTCCCGCATTCTGCAGTTACGCACATTCTGATGAAACGCGCTAATGACAGCGACAGGGTGAACGTCAGGAATATTGTACTGCACACTGCTGAAACTCTGCATAAACTTGCGCAGGGATTCGCCCTCCTTCTGAGGGATGATATGCAAATCACTCTCTTAGCCAGGAGCTTGGTGGCCTCAAACAAAGGCGCCAACAACTGATGGCACAGATCTGACCAAGAAGAAATAGAATTCTCCGGCAGGTGCATCAACCACGACCTGACGTTGGGCTTGAGCACCAACGGGAAGTAGTTGGCAAGTATCTTGTCATCTCGGCCCCCGGCAGCCTGCACCGCAATGGTGTAGATGCTCAGGAACTCCGAGGGATGGGTCTTACCGTCATATTTCTCCGGGACCTCCGGCTTGAAGTTTCGGGAATTGGGCCACTGGACTTGCCGCAGCTCACGGGTAAACGCTGGAGTCCCCACCTCATAAGGCAAGTCTCCTACGTCCCCTGGCGCAGGCTCGTCGACAGCCGGCCCTGCGCGCTTATCGGACTGATAGCGTGCTTCCCATCGCCGCTCGATGGTAGTTCGAGCGTCCTCCTTGCCTCGTTCCTGGAGAACTTGACGCTGATCGCGGTGCATCCGTGGATCGGACGACGCCGTGGAAACTTCTTCATGGCGGTCGACCTGCTGGGTTGTCGGCCGCCGCTGGTGCCGCGGAGGGGTGTGCACCGTGGTTGCACCACCTCCAGTTTTCTCCACATCGGCTCGTGCAGGATCGATGGGCTTTCGCTGTGAGGGCCCTGCCTCTTGCGGCCCATCTTTGTTGGCGAAGCCGATAAGACTCTGGATAGTAGCTCGCCACTCCTCCATCTTCTCCGGGGCAGGAGGGAAATCAAGGAGCAGCTGCGCACGTGCCAAGGCTTCCGCTGGCGTAGGCGGCGGCAACAGGTGTGAGGTACGTGAGGTGCTCTGACTCCTAGCCATGTTAGAAGGAGCACCACCATGGTCACGCGACCGCGCGCCACCTCCGCCGGCAGCTCGGTGGGCATGCTGGTCCCGCGCATCTTGGGATCGATGCGCAGAAATCTTTTCATGGGGACACCCTGAACCACCAGCGCCATGACGCTGCTCGTCGTGCACGACCTGGGTAGGTCATGATGCTTGCGCCGGCGCGGGAGCTCCAGCAGGCGCCCTCCGATCTCTGGAATTCGTTGTGCCACCCGTAGGCAACACAGCTTCGTCTCTGGATCCAGCGGCGTGTAGGTTGCCGCCGCCACTGCGAACGATGCCGCTCGCCTGGCTCGGATCACCAGAACGCCGTGGAGGTTCTAGTCCTCTTCCTTCTGCACCCACGCCATCGCCCGTACACGAAGGCGCAGGCAAAACGGACATGGATGGTTGTGCTGTCACAGCGCTCTTCTTCTTGGGTGGCATGATGATGAAGATGATGAAGAAACTAAGGCGCCGATCACTATATCAGGTTCACGCAACCTTCAATCCCCCTACCTGGCGCGCCAAAGATGTCGGCGTGCGACACCTATGGGATCCCAAGAGACCCCTTTACGATTCAGCGGGGGGAGAGGTATGCGCAAAGAGTAGAACCAACGATCGATGCGGGGCGATTTTACCCAGGTTCGGGCCGCTCATCAGCGTAAAACCCTACTCCTGCCTTGTGTTATTATTAGTGTTCTTGAGCCCAGGCTCCAGGAGCGCTCACAATGAACAGTACGTTCAAGAGCAGCTACGCATGCAGAATGGGCCAGAAGATCCTTCTCCCCTATAGCAGTTGCCGTGGGCCTCCTTTTATACCACCAAGGGGTCACCACAGTGGCAAAATGTACATACATTGAGGTGTAAAGTAGCTACAGGGTTATCATACCTAACCCCTGACGGACTAGGACGAACGCATTTAATGCACCGTAAGGTGTCCTTTTAGGTGTCCTTACTTTCTTGGGGATGGAAAAAGGGGCCATCCCATCAGCACCGCTTAAGCTCTCCTCCACTGGCACGTCGCCACGCATCCAAAGAAGGACCCAGAATGTCGGGTTTGTCGCTGTGCTAGAGCGGTGGCACAGCAACAAAACCTTGCCGGGCGCCAAAGCTTGTTGGGCGCCAAGCCTTGCCGGGCGCAAATCCTTGCCGGGCTCCGCAGGCCACCCCGGCAAGATCTTGCCGGGGAAGCTGGCCTGCGGATTCCAGCTCTTCTTATCTACTGATCCTCAGATCTCTGACTTGATGATTTCTTTGGTGGCTTGAATCAACCTCGAACTGTTCCCCGACAAGCCTTGCCGCGAGTATGGCTACAACTGCCCGTGCACAAGTACGGGGTACTAGTGGCCCAATACTTAGTACACCGACAGGTTGTCTACGAAATTTGGAGAAATTAAACTCGTGAGACACATCCCCAAAACTTACACTAAAAGTTTCTTTCTCACAATCTATTTTAGCATTAATAGTGTTCAAGAAAGGTCTACCAAATATAATGGGGCAAAAATCATCTTGTGGGGAACCAACAACTAGAAAATCAGTAGGGTATTTTATTTTCCCACACAAGACTTCAACATCTCTAACAATCCCAATTGGTGATATAGTATCTCTATTGGCAAGCTTAATAGTGACATCAATATCTTCTATTTCAGTAGGTGCAATATCATTCATAATCTCTTGATATAAAATAAAGGGAATTGCACTCACACTAGCACCCAAATCACATAAGCCATGATAACAATGATCTCCTATTTTAACAGAAACAACAGGCATGCCAACAACATGTCTACGTTTATCTTTATTATCGGGTCTAGCAACTCTAGCAGCTTAATCATAGAAGTAAATAACATGCCCATCAATATTATCGACCAAGAGATCTTTAACCATAGCAATACTAGGTTCAACTTTAATTTGTTCAGGGGGTGTAGGTGTTCTAGTATAACTCTTATGAACCACAGCTGAAGCTTTAGCATGTTCCTTTATCCTAACAGGGAAAGGTGGTTTCTCAATATAAGCAGTAGGAATAACAGGATCAACATTATAAGTAATAGTTTCCTCTTAAGCTTTAATAGGTTCTACTATTTTTACTTCAATGGGAGGATGATATTTAAACCACTTCTCCTTAGGGAGATCAACATGAGTAGCAAATGATTCACAGAAAGAAGCTACTATCTCAGAGTCAAGTCCACACTTAGTGCTAAATTCTCGAAAAGCATCAGTATCCATAAAAGATTTAACACAATCAAACTTAAGGTTCATACATGACACCTTACCTTCATCGAGTTCCCAATCTTCGGAGTTCCATTTAATTCTTTCCAAGAGATCCCATTTGAATTCAATAGTCTTCTTCATAAAAGAACCAGTACAAGAAGTATCGAGCATGGATTGATCATTACGAGAAAGCCGAGCATAAAAATTCTGAATAATAATTTCTCTTGAGAGCTCATGATTGGGGCATGAATATAACATTGACTTAAGCCTCCCCGAAGCTTGAGCGATACTTTCTCCTTCAAGAGGCCAAAAAGTATATATATAATTCCGATCACGATGAACCAGATGCAAAGGATAAAACTTCTGATGAAATTCCAATTTCAATCGGTTGTAATTCCAAGTCCCAATATCATTGCATAGCCTATACCATGTCAATGCCTTCTCCTTAAAAGATAAATGGAAGACCTTCTTCTTGAGTTCATCCTCGGGCAAACCTGCAAGCTTAAATAATCCACAAACTTCATCCACATAGATTAGATGCAAATCAGGATGTAGTGTTCCATCTCATGCATAAGGATTAGCTAGCAGTTTCTCCATCATACCCGAAGGAATTTCATAATAAATATTTTTAGTAGGTGCAGTAGGTTGAGGGGCAACTCTTTGCTCTTCCGGTTGGGGTGAAGATACCCCGAACAAACTCCTCAAAGGATGATGTTCCATAGTAACAAGCGACAGTAAATTTCAGCACGTAATATAAATGTTTCCTTACCGAATTCCACTTACCAAAGGCGCTTCACTCCCTGGCAACGGCGCCAGAAAAGAGTCTTGATGACCCACAAGTATAGGGGATCTATCGTAATCCTTTTGATAAGTAAGAGTGTCGAACCCAACGAGGAGCAAAAGGAAATGACAAGCGGTTTTCAGCAAGGTATTTTCTGCAAGCACTAAAATTATCGGTAACAGATAGTTTTGCGATAAGATAATTTGTAATGGGTAACAAGTAACAAGTGTAAAAAAGTTGCAGCAAGGTGGCCAAATCCTTTTTGTAGAAAAGGACAAGCCTGGATGAACTCTTATATGAAACAAAGCGCTCCCGAGGACACATGGGAATTACTATCAAGTTAGTTTTCATCATGCTCATATGATTCACATTCGTTACTTTGATAATTTGATATGTGGGTGGATCGGTGCTTGGGTGCTGTCCTTACTTGGAAAAGCCTTCCACTTATGATTAATCCCTCTCGCAAGCGTCCGCAACTACGTAAGAAGAATTAATATAAATCTAACCATAGCATGAAACATGTGGATCCAAATCAGCCCCTTACGAAGCAACGCATAAACTAGGGTTTAAGCATCTGTCACTCTAGCAACCCATCATCTACTTATTACTTCCCAATGCCTTCCCCTAGGCCCAAATCATGGTGAAGGGTCATGTAGTCGACGTTCACATAAGACCACTAGAGGAAAGACAACATACATCTCATGAAAATATCGAACGAATACAAAATTCACATGATTACTTATAACAAGACTTCTCCCATGTCCCCAGGAACAAATGTAACTACTCACAAAGCATATTCATGTTCATAATCAGAGGGGTAATAAATATCATTAAGGATCCAAACATATGATCTTCCATCGAATAAACCAACTAGCATCAACTACAAGGAGTAATCAACACTACTAGCAACTCACAGGTACCAATCTGAGGTTTTGGGACAAAGATTGAATACAAGATATGAACTAGGGTTTGAGAGGAGATGGTGCTGGTGAAGATGTTGATGGAGATTGACCCCATCTCGATGAGAGGATTGTTGGTGATGACGATGGCTTCGATTTCCCCCTCCCGGAGGGAAGTTTCCCCGGCAGAACAGCTCCGCCGGAGCCCTAGATTGCTTCTGCCTAGGTTCCGCCTCGAGATGGTGGTGCTTCATCCTGAAAGCTTCCTTATGATTTTTTTCTAGGTAAAAACCCTTCATATAGCAGAAGATGGACACCGGAGACCTGCCAGGGGGCCCACAAGCCCTAGGGGCATGCCCAGGGGGTAGGGCGTGACCCCTAGTCTTGTGGCCACCCTCTGGTATTTCTTCGCTCAATATTTTTATATATTCCAAACTGATTCTCCGTAAATTTTCAGGACTGCTAGAGTTGTGTAGAATAGGTCTCTCAGATTTGCTCCTTTCCGGTCCAAAATTCCAACAGCCGACATTCTCCCTCTTTGTGTAAACCTTGTAAAATAAGAGAGAAAAGGCATAAGTATTGTACCATAATGTGTAATAACAGCCCATAATGCAATAAATATCAATATAAAAGCATGATCCAAAATGGACGTATCAATTCCCTATGCAAGCATGAAAGTCAATCGTTATGCAATGAAATTACATCCTACTTGTGGTGCATTATTCGGTGTTAGTTATGCTTAATGCTCATTTATGAGAATTTTTGTTTCTTGGTTGGTTGCTTCTCAATCTATTTGCTAGCCTTTCCTTGTACTAAGTGGGAATACTACTTGTGCATCCAAAATCCTTAAACCCAGTTATGCCATATGAGTCCACCATACCAACCTATATGCGGTATTTCCGTGCCGTTCTAAGGAAATTTGTATGTGCCAACTCTAATTTTCAAAATGAATTTCCTTTTTGTGTGTTTGTACCGCTCATGAAGCGGCAGGGGTGGCCATTATTTTTCCATGCTAGATGTGTTATTCTCAAGATGAGTGTTTATTCACTTGTCATTGCACGAGAGTGTGGCGGTAATAGGGATGCCCAGTCCCGAAATGAAAAAGAAATTTACTTTGTGTTGTAAAATAATAAATTCCTTGGAAGTGTTGGTATGGAAGGCACCCGTGGATACGGCTAGCAATGGATTGTGAAAGAAAGGTGGAAAAAGGAATAAACTTTATTTTATGTTTGGGAACCGCCTATGATGTATCTAGCATGGAAAGTATTGGGAATTACTCGGTTGTTTTCGTTGACGGGAAAAGCATGCCTCTCAAAATATTTTTTATCTCTCAATTTAAGCTTTAAGCTTTGGCACCTATACAAAGCTCTGCTTCCCTCTGCGAAGGGCCTATCTATTTACTTTATGTAATTTATATTTTTATTTGAGTCTCCATCTTTTCTTATAAAGCACCAACTAGGGAGCACTATGATCATACTTGAGCATTGGATGTAGCTAATATTCGAGTGTGTTTCATGAATGGATCAATGATTGAGCATGATGGGCTAGGGATAGCTTTCTTTAGTGTTGATATTTTGAAAGACATGGTTACTTGTTGATATGCTTGCGTATTGAAGTCTTCATGTTAATAGAATATTGCTTTGAACCATCTAAAACTCCAAATGTCCATGCTACAAAAGAAAAGAATATGTGATGAACATGTTAGGCAGCATTCCACATCAAAAATTCTGTTTTTATCATTTACCTACTCAAGGACGAGCAGGAATAAAGCTTGGGCATGCTGATACGTCTCCAACATATCTATAATTTTTTATTGTTCCCTGCTGTTATATTATCATTCTTGGATGTTTTATATTCATTTTATAGCAACTTTATATCATTTTTTGGGACTAACCTATTAACATAGTGTGTAGTGCTAGTTGCTGTTTTTTGCCTGTTTTTTACTTCACAGAATATCCATATCAAATGGAGTCCAAACGCAGTGAATCTTTTTGGAGATTTTTTCAGCCCAAAAGACAACTTGGGAGCCAAGGAAGTGCACGAGGGGAGGCCCGTGGGGCTCACCACCCACCTGGGCGCTCCAGAGGCCGCTGGCGTGCCCTGATGGGTGGTGGGCCCATAGAGGTCTCCTTCACCGCCTCTCGGCTATATAAATACTCAGATATTCTAGAAACCCTAGGGGAGTTGAGGAAACACAATTACAGTCATTGCAAGTTCCAGAACCACGATATCCAATCTAGAGCCCTATTCCGGCACCCTGCCGGACGGGAACACGATCATGGAGGGGTTCATCATCCTCATTGGTGCTCCTCCGATGATGCGTGAGTAGTTCACCATAGACCTACGGGTCCGTAGGCAGTAGCTAGATGGCTTCTTCTCCCTTTTTGATTCTCAATACAAGGTTCTCCTCAATGGTCTTGGAGATCTTTTTGATGTAATGACTTTTTGCGGTGTGTTTGTTGGGATCTGATGAAGTGCGAGTTTATGATCAGATCTATCTATGAATATTATTTGAGTTCTTTGATCTCTTATATGCATGATTCTTATAGCCTCGTATTTCTTCTCCGAAACTTTGGTTTGGTTTGGCCTACTAGATTGATTTTTTCTTGCAATGAGAAGACGTGCTTTGTGATGGGTTTGATCTTATGGTGCTTGATCCCAGTGACAGAAGGGGTAGCGAGACACGCATGTATCGTTGCTATTAAGGATAAAAATATGGGGTCTATTCCTACATGAATAGATCTTGTCTACATCATGTCATTGTTCTTATTGCGTTACTCCGTTTCTCCATGAACTTAATACACTAGATGCATGCTGGATAGCGGTCGATGTGTGGAGTAATAGTAGTAGATGCAGGCAGGAGTCGGTCTACTAATCTTGGACGTGATGCCTATATATATGATCATTGCCTTGGATATCATCATAATTATTTGCTCTTCTATCAATTGCCCAATAGTAATTTGTTTACCCACTGTATGCTATTTTCTTGAGAGAAGCCACTAGTGAAATCTACGGCCCTCGGGTCTATCTTTTATCATATTATTTTCAGATTTATTATTCGAAAAACCCAAAAATATATTGCTGCATTTTTTCTTTACTTATTTTATTTTGTGTTTTCGCTAGATCTATTTATCCAATCTCATACAATTTATTCTATCTTTTTACCGTGGAGGGATTGACAACCCCTCTTACGCGTTGGGTTTTAAGTATTTGTTCTTTGTGTGCAGGTACCGTTTACATAGTGTTGCTTGGTTCTCCTACTGGATTGATAACCTTGGTTTCATAACTGAGGGAAATACTTACCGTTGTTGTGTTGCATCATCCTCTCCTCTTCGGGGAAATACCAACGCAGATACAAGCAATCAGAATACTGCTTGTGCAGGCAACTCCTTAAACCGAAAGTTGTGCCAAATGAGTCCACCATACCTACCTATATGCGGTATTTCCATTTCGTTCCAAGTAAATTTGAATGTGCCAACTCTAATTTTCAAAATGAATTTCCTCTCTGTGTGCCTGTACCGCTCATGAAGCGGCAGCGGGTGGCCAATATTTTCCATGCTAGGTATGTTATTCTCAAGATGAGTGTTTATTCACTTGTCATTGCACGAGAGTGTGGCAGGTAATAGGGATGCCCAGTCCCGAAAAAAATTAGTTATATATTGTCAAATAATAAATTCCTTGGAAAGTGTTGGTATGGAAGGCACCCGTGGATGCGGCTAGCCATGGATTGTGTGAGAAAGGTGGAAAGGAAATAAACTTTATTTTATGTTTGGGAACTGCCTTTGATTTATCTAGCATGGAAGATATTGGGAATTCTCGGTCATTTTCGTTGACAGGAAAAGCATGCCTCTCGAAACAATTTTATCTCTCAATTTAACCTATGAGCTCTGGCACTTCTACAAATCTCTACTTCCCTCTGCGAAGGGCCTATCTATTTACTTTTATGCAATTTTTATTTTTTGAGTCTCCATCTTCTCTTATAAAGCACCAACTAGCACTACAAAAAAACCACTTCCGTGATGATACGTGTTTGTCATAGTAGGTCACATTTTTTGTCATGCATGTACATCCATGACGATTTTATGACAGAATCTAGATAGTCATACCTATGCTGTCGTAGAAGTGTTCCATGACAATACCAAAATTATCATCACGGAAGTGTCCACTTCCATGACGATAAATGCCGCGTCATGGAAGTGCTTTCGTCAAGGGTAACCGACACGTGGCATCCACTGTAACGGGTCGCCATTAAGCTATCAGGTCCGGTTATGGATCCGATAACCCGCTAACAGCCACGACCAATGGTGATTTTCCACGTGTAAAATTCTCAATGGCCGACGGAAGCACGTGTCAGCTCCGCGTTGGCACAGATGTCACTCATCCAATGGGCGAGATGCGCCTATGATATGTTGACACGTGGACCGGCCCAAAAGTGGCCCATAAAGATTAAATGGGCCAGCCGAGCTAAAGGCCCACAAGATTTTGCAGACCATAATGGGCCGGCCCAGCTAAAGGCCCACAAGATTTTGCAGACCATAATGCGTCGGCCCAGCTAAAGGCCCACAAGATTTTGAAGACACTAGTGGGCCGGCCCGTTAACAGGCTGCCATGTTTTGGGCCAAATGTCGACCCATATTTGATCCGGTCCATTAACAGCCTGCCATGTTCTGGGCCTAATAAGGGCCCATACCAGATCCAGCCCATTAATAACCTACCACGTTCTGGGCCATATTATGGCCCATATCATATCCGGCCCTTTAAGAGCCTTTCATTCTTTGGGCTAAATTATGGCCCATACCAGATTCGGCCCGTCAACTAGACGCTGTGCTTTTGGGCCCACTTGAGGCCCGGTTAGGATTTCTGTTTGCTAAAGGCCCATTTAATAGTACGGCCTGATATTAATTTCGGCCTATTAAAGGCCCGTTTAACATTTCGGCCCTATATTTATTTCGTCCTGTTAAAAGCCCGTCATATAGTTGGGCCTAAATATGGCCCGCTTTGCATCCGGCCTACTCACAGCCGATAATCTGATTGGGCCAAACAAGGACTGAGACAATTTTGGCCTGTTAACGGCCCGAGATGGGATTGGCACAATCATGGGCCGGGGTCTATTTCGGCCTGCTGTCGGCCCGTGAGCTGTTCGGCACGATTCAGGCCCAACCTATTTTTCAGCCTACTAAAAGCCCATTGAATTTTCTTGCCAAAATAGGGCCGGCGGTTTACTCGGCCTATTAAAGGCCTGAAACTACTAGTGGGCCAGTTTACATTTAGGCCTGTTAACGGACCAAGATGACTGGGCCCATGATGCGGCCCATACATAGTGATTTGCATGACGGCCCGATTATGTACCGTAATTTTACGGTTTGGCCGGTTTACTTTTCATGGAGCGAAGACATGATATATATACAGCAAAATAACTGCAGCATCGTGAATAAGAAAAAACCTAGACTATACAATAAAGAAATTACGGCATCTTACATCCACTGGGCATCAAAGTTCGCCACTATGATAATAAAGCACAAGCAGACAGCAGATTACATACACTGGGCATAAAAAATCGCCACCAGTGCAAATAAACACGCCGACAAAATAATATACAAAACTGACAGCACTTCAATAGAGTTCAAGAAAGGTTAGCCCTGCTCGGGAGCTGCAGCGCGAGCAGCTGAGCAAGCTGATGAGACTGCGCTTGTTTGACGCTTATATCCTCTTCACTCTGAAAGAGAAACAAGCAGACAGATGACATGTTTTTCACTTATAAGTATCAGTGCTGACAATTCATCACATTTCTTATTGGCGAATAAAGTGACACAGTTTAAAATAGCATTAACACAATATGGTATTGTTCAGGTTAAGACATGGCAGGAAATGACATTGTGAAGGAGTTGGCAGCTTAACGACACCACTGGATTACAGATCAAGAACTCATAAATATCAATGGTTAGTGTGTTGTCAATTTATCCCATTTCAGAGTGGCAAATAAAGAGACGGTTTAAATAATAGTAGAATGATATGACATTGTTCATAGTCAAGACATTGCAGAATATGACATTGTGCTGTAGTGGGTAGTTTCACCACACCACTGGATTACGGATCAAGAACAGAAGCATACATGCAGTGCAAAAGAAGATCACTTGCTCTGTATAGTTTAATTTACATGGTATGAAGAAGGAACTTGGTTGTACAACTGAAAACTTAAATTGAGAAGGACAAACTTTTGTTTATGAACTTCATAATAAACTTTAAACATGCAATTTGATGCAAACACCAAAAATAAACAGCTGTTGCAGTCATGCCTAACCAAATATACACAACAAAGTTTGAAGGCTTGAGAAGGACAAACTTACATTAGTGGTGAAGACCGGCTCTATAAAGCCCTTGTCCATGCTGATGGGGGGGGGGCAATTCAACATGTTTACCACAGAATCTTCTTCATAAGCATTGCCTTCATTCTACATTTTGTTAAGAGTAAATATAGATGTATTAATATAAGAAAAAATGGAGAATATTTAAGATAAGATGAAGAGTGATGCTACTACATAACCAAGTAGCTATAAATGTAAGTACAGCGATACAGGCAAAAGGTACATACAAGAGCAATGCAGAGCTAAACTTCTTCAGTACCATTGGTGTTATTCAACCTTATGGTAAGAGTAAATATAGATCTGATGTGTAGAAAATGGAGGGCAAAGGAAAATAAGCTGCAGAGTGATGGTACGTGAACAACTAGCTGCCAATATAAGTACACTGATAAAGGACAGCAGGTACTTACAAGAACAATGCAGAGCTAAACTTTTTCATTGGTATTGGGTATATTCTACATCAATGTAACCATTAATACAGATTTGATAATTTGGAGCGAACAATTGATAAGCAAGCTATCATGCATACTACTGTCACATAATGAACCAGGTATGAATGCAAGTACAATGATACATGACAACAAGTACTAACAAGAGCAAAGTAGCGGGCAACATATTTGCGATATCCTGTCGTCCTTTTCAAACCGAAATTCTTCTTCAAGCAGATTTCCTGCAAAAGAGATCCGTAAGGCACATGCGGAAAAGTAGAAGTTCAAATTGCCATGTGATATCATAGACAGTACCTCATCCTGGGAACGAGACCAGTGCATACCAAGGTTTTTCCATTCAATGTCTTCTAAATTTAGCATAGGAGACTTCACCAGAAATTCGTTTATAGTCTTGCCATCAAAGTACGATTTCCTCAGGTAACACCGATACTGCTGCAATGCTTCCTTGAAAAGCAAAAACAAGCTTTGCTTGTCATGACTATCCAGATTGACCCTCGCCTACTTACAACAATGTAATGTAAATCATTGATGTGTTCAATCCGTAGAAAACTGGAAAATAATCACCATGAATAATAGCACTTACACGTAAGTGGGACAGGAAGATGTGAAAATGGTGTTTGTCTTCACTATAATCTTCCCATGATGGGAATATATGCACGTAGTCCCTAACAACATTGAAAGCATAGTCTTTTAAACTGGGAATAACTGGAATGGGGTTCCAATCTACAGGAATTGGTCGTCTCTGCAGTTGGGATAGGTCTTCGGCCGGTGGACTTGCTGTACTTTTTGCTGGAGTGGGATTTTTCTGTGGTACGGCTGGTCCTATGGCAACTGAAATCGGCATACCTTTTGCTGGAGTGCAGGTCCTATGTGGTGGGGATAGTGGTGTGGCCAGTGAAGTATGGGTACAGTCTGCTAGAGTCGGTCCTACATTTTGTGTCACTAGTTGTAGAGCCAATATAAGTGGGGTGCTATCTGATTTCTCCGGCACCACCACGTTTTTCAAGGACTTTGCTGGTGCTCCTTCAGGTTCGGCAATCACCCTCTTCCTTTTTGATGTCTGATGCACAAGAACAGCATTTGAGTGGAAAAACATGGTATGATGACAGATGGAATATGTATTGATAATGGATGGGCATGGCATCTTGACATATATGATGAGTAAACTAAGCAGATGGCGGTGCAAAAAAGTAGAAGAAATGCAAGACACCTTATGCAAGATACACACAATCAATAAAACCTTGCCAAATTAGAACAGGCACCTTGATGGGTGAACAGGACAGGCCATCTGCCTTCGACTCCTCGAGGTCAGAATAGTCATTAGGATCATATTCTGAACAAGAATCTGCAGGTGGGGAGCATATGAGTTTCATTGCATCCAGAATGGAACTCAATGCCTTGGTGCCAATTTTGTTAGTCATTGCAGTGTTCCACAATATTCTTCTGATGCGCGCATTTTGATATTCATTGTGATTACATACAATATCTGAGAAGCATGAAAACATAAATAGTAGTGGGATTATCTTGGTAATGCAGAGGATATTCTAATATAGGGGCTCACTGTAAACCCTTGTGTGCTATCACTGGATTCTGATGAGAGAGCCCATGTGTGCTGTAATATGGTGCGTGCATTAATATAATCTGGCCCAAGTACACAAAAAAATTGGTTCCAAAAGTAAGGATAGTTGGCAGATGATAGGTTCATAATATACTGTATAGAGAGTTGATTGCCAAACCATGATAACAAGAGCACACATCAACTAGGCAGATCGTAGTGTACATAAAAGGGGTACACCATAACCAGCATATATAAATCAGGAAAGTGGAACTGGCTGGAAAATACGGTGTTGTATTGCCGCTACTAATTGAAAGCCTATCAATCACGTACATGCCAGCTCTATCAGCTGTTGACTGCAGATGTCCCTGCTCCCCTTCCTAACAAGGAACATACTGTACGTACTAAATACAGAATAACAAAAGAGGAACATGTTAAAGAACAGAAGAGGAAGCATATTCTTGAGGTTTCGCTTCTTTCCATACAATGTTGGTTGCCCACTCATGATGAATCACAACGCCCAAAGAAATGCAATTACATGCTGCCTCTCTATATGTGGCCACATGCATTTGGAAAATCAAGTGGGAGCATTAGCTGACCAATTAAATGTGTGTCTGTTAGCTAATATTAGTATCATATCACAATTCGTATTTGAAGAAGTAAGCTTTGGACTTATGATTGGTGTGTTGTTTAGCTTCAAGAGTGGACTGCTGCTAGTGCGACACAAAGCAGCTACACAGATCATAATGTAGATATAACAAGAAAACCGTAAGCATCACAAGTAAAATCTGGAAAGTGGAACTTGCTAGAAAATATGGGCTACTATTGCCGTTACGGCTAGAAAGGCTTCAGATACCAGCTCTCTTCAACTGAAGGTGCGGTACTGTTAATATCAGTGTAACTCTCAAAGGCAACACAGCTCCCCGCATTTCCTTGCTAATATTATAGGATTCAAGTGGGTAGGCCACTACAATTCCTATTCCTATGTTTACAAAATCCTACGAATCAAAGAGGCCCGAATAGCTGAAAGTGTCCATCACAACCGACCGAATAGACCTCTACACTGCAAATGTCCCTGCTCCTCTTCACTACAAGGAACATACTGTACTACTATCATAATCCCTCCATTCCAAAATATAAGTCTTCATAGAGATTTCCACTATGGATCACATACAGATGTATACAGATACATTTTAGAGTGTAGATTCACTCATTTTGCTCCATATGTAGTCCATGGTGGAATCTATACAAAGACTTGTATTTAGGAACAGAGAGAGTACTTATTAAAGAAGAACAGAAGAGGAACATGCTAAAGAAGAGCAAGCAGATTTTGGATAATAAAATGTTCGTTGCGCGGTGCCCACACATGATGAACCAGAGTGCATTAAGAATGCAACTCCCTACTGTCTCTCTATATGTGGTGCATGTGCTTTTCGAAAGTAAAGTAGTAACATTAGCTGACCAATTAAATGTTATCTGTTTTAGTAATATCAGCATCATATCAGATTCGTATTTGAGCAACAAATTTGGAATTATGAGTGGCACGTTGTTTAGCTTGATGGATTGAGGAGCGGTACTAAGCAGCTACGATGATGGTACTGAATATAAAGGAATGTATGCATGCAAGTCGTGTGACTTTTGTCATTTGGGTCAGTCGACCATTTCAGGCGGTTGGATGAAGATCCTACGTCTCCTAACCCTTCTTCTTCCTCGTCTCTGATTCTTCCCCTACAGAACACCGCACGGGCCACCGACCGAACCACCGGCCCCGACCCCCCCGCCCTCCCCTGAACCGCCCCCCACCGCCTGTGTTCCTCTGCCACCCCCACCCCCGCCCACACCCGCGTCGAGTTTTTTCGTTCGGCGAGGCCCCACCACAGCTAGGCCACCGCCCCCCACAACCACCGTCCCCACTTGAGCCCCTTCCATCCCTCCGGCGAACTCCGGCGAGCTCTCAAAAATTGACTGACCCAATTTTGAAATTTAGTCTACTGTCATTTAACTAGTGTGGAATATAAAAGGGGAAAACCATAAGCATTGCGAGTATAGTGTTGAGCGTGCCATGGTGGATCTGAAGGTGCAAACCGGACAAAGGCAACTTCGCAACCAATGTTTGCTTTCAACTAACAAGTGAGATCCTAAGTGATGGGAAAGAAATCACAGTAAAGCAGTGGCGATCTATTTTCTTGCTGCGATAAATAAGTTGAGCAGATACGAAAGAGTACCGCCTCTGGTGTGGCGCCGTGTATGCATCTGCTGAGAATTTGACGGTGCTACGGTAGCGATGGCTGTCGGCAGCGTGGAAGCAGATCTAGGAGAGTAGACGATAGCGGCGGGGGAAATATCCCGGTGCGGTGGACGAGACGATCATAGGAGTGGCGCCGGCAAGGTGGACGACGGTGGGGATGAAGCGAGAGGACGGGATGCAAGGATCCTGGTCCGAAGCCGTGGATGAGAGAGGTCGATCTCCTGTAATGGACGACGGCGTCGGGGTATCAGCTCCGGCATGGTGGAGGAGGACGACGATGGATGGGGTGGCGGACGGAGGAGGCTGGGGTGGAGAGGGTGTTTTGGCGCCCACGGAGTACGAATGGGGAAATGGAGGGAGAGAAGTAGGGGGGAACCATGTCTTTGGGATGCGCTTGTCTCAAATGCGGGGAAGGTTACCAACTTATCCCCCATTTAAAATTTCAGACATCACAGGAATATTAGGCTGCTGGGGATAGGACGGTAATCTCGCATACACCGAATATTTGCCGACGGAGATTTTGGCCGAGGAGAGTTTGTTTTGGCGCCCACCGTGTATGAATCTGGGTGAGAGGCGATTTTGGCCGAGGAGACACAGTATTTTGGCGCCCACCATGTATGAATCCGAGTGAGAGGCGGTTATGTCACGTTTGAGTGAAATTACAAACCTGCCCCTATCAAGACCTATTGAAATCGAGCCGACATGTGTTGCATGTCAGGGACATGCAGTAATTTCCATCTCCCATATTTTGGTTCCGGGCGGTTACTGCGAGTTTGGCCACTTCGTTCAAATTTTTGAGAAAAAGCTTGCACGTTTACCGTGCCAACTCAATTCCAATCCATTTTGTATTCTTTTTTTCCGGGCAGGATCCATTTTCGATTCGAATAAAATTCTATATACATCATTTTTTTATATATACTTTCAAAAGCACAACAAAGAATTCTGCTCCTTTACATATATAATATGATTTACAAATACAATGATCTCAAAATCATAAGGTTGAATTCAAAAAATTTAAACCAAATTATGTTCTACTCAAATGTATGGATCAGTAATATCTAGATATTAAATACCATAGATGCGCGTGAATTCATATGAGTATGCATGTTTGATAGATCAATTTTGGTTCGAGTATGAATTACATGTATCATCATCTCGAATTCAAATATTTGAATCCCTTTTATGTTCACATTTTCTATACACGCAACTAAATATTTGAATCTCCTTTCACGCCCATCTCTCTCGCGTGCTCCTTCATGTAGCTATCACTCTCTTTTCTCTAGCTCACCCGCACGCTCACTTCATGTTTCTCCTATTTTTGCAAACATTGTCTCTCGACGTATCCCTTGAGAAGTGTCACACTCTCCCTATCATTATACATTACATGGTTTTCATTATCTCTCATGTCTGTATCGTTCTCTGGTACCACTAGGTACCTAAGCTTTCTTTTTCATAGCCACACACATACTCTCACTCGTCTTTCACTTTGTCTTTATCTCTAGGGTTCTCTCACGCACCCTAATTCTTTCTAGATATGACTCCTACCACTAAAATTACTCTCTCCCGCACACACAACGTTTGTTGCGGTCTCCTTTCTGTCTTCATCTCAGTTATAAAACTGACATTATTCATTTGTTTACCGATCAGACAAACTCTCCCCCCTCTCTCTCTCTCTCTCTCTCTCTCTCTCTCTCATACACACAACTCCTGCTTCCACTCCCCCTCCCGACTACCGTCTCTCTGACACACACACAAAACTCTCGCTTTCGCACCCCCCGACTCGTGTTTCTCTCACAAACATTGATCGACTAGCCTCCAGATAGGTTTATACATCCGCACACTCTTGCTTCCACTATCTCGTACATGTCTCTCTCACGCTCCTTGTATCTATGTAGATTTTTCATCCCTTCTTGAGACACGCCCTCTCGATCGTGCACACACACTATCGCCTCATTTTATGGTGATACCTCTCGCACACACACTCTTTGTGTCTTTTTCACACACGCACTCCGTCCTCCTCCTCTCTCCCTCTCTCTCTCTCTCACACCACACACACATGGGCTTTTTGCAACAATATACCACTTCTCGAATCTTGAAACCAACCACATTCCTCCCTTATCTCATCAAAACTGCCAAAGGAATATATTTTGAGTGACACATAACATATTTTTAGTGATATACGTATTTCAAAACTAGACTCTTTTCTATCAAATCGGTGAATATGTATTAATCTACTTTGAACATGTGGCAACGCATTGGCACATTGCTAGTTATTACTCCTGTATAATTTTTTGGACACCAGACAAACGGTGGAGTACGTATACGAAGAGAAGAGGCGCATGCACGCAGTCGGTCTCTCGCTGTCTCGCACACATGAGAGTTACGTAAAGGCACCGTAAACAAATAAACCCTAAAACCCTAGGTGAACGATTGCTGCATACGCGGTACCGGGTACATGGTGGAGCGCACCTTTGTAGGAATAGTCAGCTCGCGTGATAATTTGATCCGTAGGAATTGATGGTCGGGACCGCAGGTGAACGACATAGAGGCGGTGGCTCGCCAGTCGCCACTAATCGAGTAGCCACATTTGAAATATCATTTTTTTAGCGGGGTAAGAGTTCTGATTTTCAATGGCGTGTTATACTAGTTTTTAGAATGATTGGTATGGAACGAAAATGGAATTCATAACTACTACCTCCATCCTGGTTTACTAGTCCCCATCGTATTTTGGGTCAAAGTTTGTCCACAAATTTTACTTGTAAAATGTGAATGGAACATGAGATTTTGTTATACCCAAACAAAAAAGGACTGGAGGGAGTGAATGCTCTGACACGAACACGACCTCTCATAGCGTAAGCATTGAACCGGTGCGCTGGCCAAGAGGGCCCCACTCGCTGCAGGCCAGGCTGAACACGCCTCCTCGCCGCATGCAACCGGCTTCAGACTGCCCCGCCTACATCCATTGAATCCGCTCGTGTGCCAGCAACACGTCCTTCCGCGAGCTGGCCGGCATTTTAGAACACAACGCCGGTTGGCCCCTCTCTTCCGCCCGCTATTTAAACAAGGCCAGACGCCTGGCAAGAACCGCACCACACCGTCGCTCCCCATATCCTCCTTGCACCATTTTCTCCACACTCTCCATAGCATCCGGTGAGCAGGAAGACGAGTTCTCCGGCATAAAAGCCGGCTGGGTGCCACGACGAGCTAGGAAACTAGCTACCCCACCTTCCTCCCCGCCCCAGGCCATCAGTACCATGGGCGAGGCTGCAGCCGGGCAAGCAGAGCAGCAAGCCGCCGCTCCAAGCTGGCCCCTGGTGCATCAACTCGATGCTCCAAGCCTGCTCGCATAGGAGTGGCTAGTTGCTGCACGCCGGCACATGGGGGACCACGGCGTCCAGTGCACCGTGGTTGGTCGTGCCATCCGATGCAAACGTTGGCGGAACCGCGGCATGCTGGCAGAGGTGGCCAACACGTCTACGGCCACCGCCAACACCGAGGAATAGTAGACCATGGGAGCCACCGCTGCATCGAACCCACGAATGCTATGACCACCGCATCGCCAGCAGACACCCGGTGTGTTGCCCGGTTTGGCTCAAAACATCGTGGACCCCAGCCGCGACCGGCATTAGAAATTATACCTGCTTCCAGAAGTTATTCGCGTTTAGTTAAAAAATGTCCAAAATATAATTAATTATGTATGGTCTTGACTTGTTGCGCCCGCACTGGTAGTAAGAAGTAGAGATTTTTCTTTATTTATAACTCTCCTCACATTTTTTTTGGCTTTGAAGTGAATCATGGTTGTGGACATTATCTATAAATGTGCAGATATCTATGAACATGAGTTTGATGTGGAAGTTCAACTTGGAATGTTGGGCTTGCGTGTGAACTATACCATGTCCAATGCTTCGTCTGTTATTGTTTGGAAAGTAATTGCTGTTATTACATGACCTGAATTTTTTTTATTTTGTGCCACATCAGTAGATGCATGGACATCACAACAGGCATGCTGACTGGATAAACATTTGAACCTAGCTATTATGAAGGAAAATTTGTATTGACAATAGTTTTAGATAGCAGGAGATGCCTAGCCTGCTCTGCCTCTGCTAGCTTCTTTCTGGCTTCTTCCATCTCTTCTTTGGCTTGGGTGAAGAGAGCATTTGATTGCTCTTTTCACTTCTTCAGGAACTCAGCTACATTCTCAAGGGCTGCTGCACGCTTTCTTTCAGCCTTTACTAGAGCCACGAGGACACGAACAATTGACGACTCGACCTGGCTTGTGCGTAATCCAGCATCATCTGGGAATTTGCACCTTGTGTCTAATCCAGCATCATTAGGGAATGGGTGCCTTGTGTGTAATCCAGCCTCATTTTGGAAACGTGATCTCGAGGTTGACCAGACTTCCCTCCTCGCAGGAACTGCATCCTGACACGAAGTTACTTCTTTTTTAGATCAATAGTCAGAGCAACCCAGATCCATTTAGTAGAAGCCAGATAAACAGGACTCGGAGAAGTGAATTCAAAAGGAGAAATATAAAAACAGACACCAAGGTGAGAACACCCACTTCCTACATCAAGCTAAAAATGAAAGCATTAGGACGATTAAGACTCTTCTTATTACACATCAAAGAACACGAGGCTAAGAAAAATATAAACTACAACATATACACATCGAAGAACACGAGGCTAAACAAAAGTAATTGAAAGGGTGTTACTTACCAAAGCTCGTTTTATAGGTTCGGTGCAGCTCCTCTTTAACTTCCCACGTTCCTTGAAGATGTCCCCAATATCCCGTGTTTGGTCTTCATTGCTCCTCTGCATGTTCACACTCATAGTTTTAAAATCTCAACATGGCAAGAAAAATATAGTAATACTCACGCATCTTGTGGGCAACATTAAAGCACTCATCTGCCATGTTAGAGCATCTCCAACAGAAGTGCAACGCGCGGCGCATTAAAAAAGTGTTTACAGCGCCGGAATAGCCAGTTTTTGCGGCCCACGGAGTGCTGGCTCCAGTGGCCGCTGCAAAAAATTGCGCGCGCGCGCCGCTCCAGCAGACGCGCTATATTTTTTTCTCCTTTCTACTCTAACTCGATACACATTCGACTCCGAGTCGATACTGGCATAGATAGATACATAGATAGTTCTTAGCATAGATATAGCATAGATAGATAAAAAAATAGATAGTTCAACTACTCCTCATCGTCCGACTCCACCTCGGTGATGTCCTCCTCTGATGTCTCAATGTAGGCGTCAAGATACCGATCATCATCGGAGTCCCAGGGCGACGCTGCTCCTAGCTTGATGTTGAATTGAGCGCCCACCTTCTGCGTACGCCTGTCCTCGCGATAGGCGGCTCGCTCTGCCCTCCTCTTCTCCCTCTCCGTCCTCCTTTGCGCGTTGAACTCGCGCTCATTGATGATGTCCTGCGGGAAGCGTTCGCGCCATAGGGCCAAGTCTTCCTCGTCCATCTCGGCAATGCCGAGATGGTGCTCCCGCCTCCGGTAGTCGCGACGATCCTCGTTGGTGATAAGCCGCGGCGGAGGTACGAGCTCCTGCGCCCGCTCCCGCGTCGGCACGTTGGGGAAGTTCATGTCCCTACAAGGCCGCCGGATGCTCCACGCCACCGCGTCGTACGCGCGGGCGGCCTCATGGGCGGTGTCGAAAGTGCCGAGGCCGAGGCGCATCTCGCGAAACCGGATCTCGGCGGAGAAGCCACCGGAGGGGCGCGCGCGGACGCCGCGGTAGCCCCAAGTTTCCTGGCGGCGCAGAGGCATGGTGGCACGTCGGCGGCGAGGCGAGAAAGAGCGGGGAGAGAGCGGTGGCGAGGCACAGAGCGATGGGAGGGTGTTGGATTTTATAAAGCGCGCCGGACGCCGCGCGCCCGTCTGCTTTTTCCCGCGCGCGCGTGATCCTTTCCCGACGTCCCTGCTATCTCTACTCTCTTCTCTACTCTTATATATATTATATATATATATATTATATTATATTTATTTTATATTTATATTTATCACTACTCTTATAAAAAACAGAGTTGGTGATGATGGTGTGCCTGCCATCCTGCAATATAGGCCATCCGATTTATATCTGACGGATAGGAAGGAAACTATAGCAATTTTGCAAAAAGATACACGCACCTCTCTCCACGTTTGCAGATAAGGCCTTCCCTCATTCATTCTTTTCTCCCACAAGATAAACTACTAAAACAAATGCATGTTGATGTTATGTGCAACGCATGGGCATCTTAATAGTTCTAGGAAACTTTCCATCATTTGCCACACTACTGGTTGCAGATGAAGAACCTACCCAAGCACAGCGCAATACAGGAGCGATGCACAATTACAAGGTGATATTCTGTTGGACAATGCAAGCTATAACCAATTACTTTTACGGGAACAATAGCAACCAGGAAACTTGAAGGGTAGGTATGAACAAAATTGGAACTGCACATGTACTGCTAAGAGATTCAATATATACATTACCAATTGAAGAGGAGTACGATGGTCGCGGCAGCCTCTATGCATCATGATCAGCAACGGGAGTCAGTTCATTGTCCACGACGGTGGTGCTTCTGCGCTTCGCGTTGGCTTCCGGGAAGCAGATCCGAGACTGTGGAAGACGGTGCCGGGGAAGAGGCTTCATGTACGACGACGATGGTGGACCGGCTCCAGTGCGGCGTACGACATCGTCGATGAGGAAGATGCGCTGTGGTGGACGAGTGTGCCGATGTAGAAGGGGAGGAGCACGAAGGCTGCGGTGCCGTGGAGAAGTCTATTTTGCGGTGGGGATAGAAAATGATGAGTATTCAGGTGTACTACTCTGGGTGCCGGAGTGGGGTTGGCAGGGTAGGGTGAACTTGAAGTTACCAAAACAGCCCCCTACCCACCAACATCTGTAGGCCTGTTCCGAAGGGTATGATGGTAACTTTGCACTGCTCGAATCAGGGTCGCGGGAGATTTTCCCGCCGACCTCAAAATTTTGTAACACTGAACTCCCCGTTTGGCTTGTTGGGTGATAGGGCTAAGCAACTAGCGAGTAGTACTAGTAACTACTAGTACTCCCTCCATTTTTATTAACTCTGCATATTAGGTTTGACCGAAGTCAAACTTCCTAAAGTTTGACCAAGTTTATAGGAAAATATAAACATTTACCATAGCAAATATGTATGATGTGAAAGTACATTCAATAATGAATCTAATGGTATTTATTTGTTATTGTATATGTTAATATTTTTTGTTATAAACTTTGTGAGAGTTTACAAAACCTGACTTTGACCAATGCTAATACATGGATTTAAATAAAAAAGGAGGGAGTACACATTTGTTTTCTTAGTTTGTAGTGGAATTAATCATTTGTTGTAATCGTGAAATAAATATATTAGGCTACCGACTTCGAATGTAATGGTTTATACAATTCAATAGTTAGAATCATTGTTGAATTCCAAGATGTATACGAGGTCTATAGTACTTCATAATATGCTCAAACTCACATAATCTCAGTCAAATGAAAATCTAAATGCATTTCATAGTTATTACTTTGTAGGATGCAACAAAACCAACCATAACTCTACATGATCCATTATAAAGCAACATTTTGAACACATCCCAATGTGTGAATGAAACATGTAGAGAGAGGTTGTGAAGATGGAGCAAATAGGGCGGGAAAGATTGTATGTATGTGGGCGAGAGAGTAGGAGACAAACCTAATGAGAGAGAGAGGAAGCAGTTAGGTCTGTGAGAAAGATGGAGAGATGTAATATACGTGAGATGCGTGTGCATCCGGATTTTGTACATGTGGAAGGAGAAGAGACAACGGGTTTGATGAGAGAGCTAGAAAAACATGGACGAGAGGGGAAGGATATCATGGGTTGAGGGATTGATAATTTTGTTTGGGAAAGAGAGGGGGGAGGAGTCAGTCAGCCGTCGTCACATCATCCTGCTTCCAAATGGCCCCGCATTCTCTAGTGCAGTGTGGTCACCGTCTTCGATCTCCTCAATGCCCTCTTTGAAGATTGAGGTGGTGTGCAGAGAAGCACAAGCGAGAGTGGTCGCCATATAACCTTGGATGGCGATGAATTGTGTGCTCGGGGGAGGGGGAGTGTATGTGCTGTGTGTGTGTGTGTGTGTGTGTGTGTGTGTGTGTGTGATATTGAGAGAAATCAAACCTATAGAGAGAATGTGTGTGTATGTGATGGAAAGCTACATGCTAAATAGGGTTTTCACGAAGAGATTGTGCATGCGAGATAGAGAGCGATGGGCGGGCCTTGAGGTGGGCAGGGGCCAGGTGAGGGTGTCAAAATGTGTGCGTTGATGCATGTGTTACATGCGATCGTGCGAGGGACGGACGAATCGAGAGAGACGGTTGTTGTGTTATGGATGTTCTTCTCTCTCTCTATCTCGCACACACACAAGTGCAAATAGAATACCGTTCTCTCATGTATACACAACATATCGGCATCTCTCTATGTCTCACTCATGCATGATCATTTGCACATTCACATCTCTCAATGTCTCTATCACACGCACACCGTCTCCACATTACCCTTCCACCACAAAACACATATGGACACATACATGCGTTCTCTCTCAGACACATACATGCGTTCTCTCTCAGTCACACACACAGAATCAGTATTAAAAAAATGTCTAGGGCACACACAAAACGTCCAAATCCAAATAAGCACGAACTGAAGCTAAATTCAAATATATGGAAATATTGTAGCATGAAGAACTTTTCCAGGAAAAAAAGTAGAGTAATATTCGGGGATTGTTTTCACACACACAAAAATGTTCAGTGGATGTCCTTCGAGCGCGACACAGTGACGCACCGTTCGATCGACCGCGCGGCCACGGTGCACGCGCTTGCACAGAATTCCGTATCGATGTTGTGCTAACTAATGTGGTAGTATAAGCGCTGCCTGAGTCTAATGTTTACATGTACTAGTACGGTGTTCTTTTAAGTTTGACCAACCCTATATAAAACTAAACTAAGCTCCCATACGCGCACTCATCAATATGCCGCTGCCATTGCGCATGCCGGCGCCCACCTGCTCCGGCCGACCATTTCTCGCCCATCACCGCCGTGTCCCCTCCATCCCTGTGCCATGAAGCCGGAGGCTCGCCCGCTCACGTCGTCTGCAGTCCCTCCTCGCGATGCCGCCGGGCTACCAAGCACGCGAGCAGGTGGAGTCACGTCTATGCCCGTAACGTACGAAGAGGAGGACGAGCGCGTGCTCCAGCACACTGGCGAGGAGGAGCTAGTGTGTCATTGTTGTCTCCGCCCACACAGAGGAGGCGCGCATGGTGGCTGTCGCGGCTGAAGCCGGTCGCGCCCGTGCCAAGCCCGCAAACCGGGTGCGGACGTGGAATCTACCTTTGAGACCTTGAATGCCACGTGGATCCTGCAATCTAAAGGAACAATTTGGGTCAGTCGACTCTTGTGAGCCGTTGGATGAAACATGGATGCCCAGAAGGGCTTCTTCAACCTCCGAAATTGATGCACTGTTCATCTTCTCTCTCAGGCATCGAGCCGCTAGCCCACCACAAGCCTAACCGCCTGCCGCCGCCTCCCCGCCCTCCCCTGAACTGCCTGCCACCGCCATGCTCCCCCCACCCCGGACATCCGTTTAACCCCAGGCATGATCCATTTTTTCCGGCGAACTGCATTCCACACCCAACACTCATAAGATAGATCATGGGCACCCTGCCGCCCTAATATAGATACTGGGGTAGCTTCTCTGCCGTCTTCTTCCTTCGCTCCGTCGAACTTCTTTCACAAATCGACTGACCCAAATTATACTACTAGTACGTATTAAGTATAGTAGGAACGTGAAGATACGAGTAGTAGTACCAACTACAAGAAGAACAATAGTAAGACATACTAGTACTATACGTACTAAAGAGTTCAAATAACGAGAAAGAACATAAACGTAGTCCTGTTGGGGCTCAGCACAACACAGCCCTGAAATAAAACTAAGAAACTAGTCCGCTTGACACTGCAGTAGAACCAGCATGAGCAACAGCACTGCCACCTTACTCGGAGTCCGAGTCCACATCCTCGACTCCATCCTCGTCCCTCTTCCTCTTCCTCTTCACCGACACTTCTTTGCTTGAACCAGACACTGGGCTCTGCTTCTTCATCCAACCCTTGTAGATATTTAAACAAAGGTAGGCATCCATTGCTGCGTACACGATGTGATCTTCATCTATTGTCTTTGACTCCCATGCATGATGAAACTCCGGGTGAGGTTTCTTCAGTTGAGCGTATGAAGGATCAATCATGGCTACTGCCAGGGTCAGCATTGAAGGCTGAGAGGAGGACACCAGGCTTTCCTTCTGGAGATCGAAGGGCTGGCCTACAACAAGGCCTATCCGACCCAGGACTCTCCTGTTGTTCGTAAAGTCTACAGTAATGAATTTAACTCTTTTGTCCTTGAGGAAGAACTCAAAATCCTGGCACTTAACGTCGGCATGGCATATGTGGTAGACCAAGCACACGTTATGTACGCAAACCTGGATCACGATGGGCTTCTTCATCTCTGCCTCCTTTAGAAGCTTCGCCCTTTCCAGGACTGTGGTGTACTCAACATCTAGCCCAGCGACCCACTCATCCTTTGAACTTTTGAACATGTGTAGGAAGCAACCAAGGCATGCTTCCACCGTCGCGGATCTACGGGTGTAGATGATGATGAACTCATCGCCGGTGATGGTTCTAACCTTGTACTCACCGCCGATCATGGAGATTTGGGAGGCCATGGATTTTGGAGGTGGGTTAGGAGAAGTGGAACTGGTGTAATGTGAAAGGACGGGACGACTGGGAGCGAACTGTTGTAAGGTAGAAGACGGGGACGAGTATGGCGTGCGAATGGCGTGGGCTGGTGGCTTGCCTGGTGGATAAACGGCTGCATGCCCCCAAAGAGTTCTCGAGTACTATGTGGGACCCACTAGATGTCATGTCTACTAGACCCATATCGTAGGCCTGACGGTATAGCTTCTGCGTGTTCGCACACCATGCCGGCGCGTGCATGTAACTTCACTTAATTTTGTCAACCGTCGCGCCTCCCACGACCTTTGCCTCCCTTGCGCGGTCGCGCCCTTTGAGACTCCGGACGGCTATAAATGAGCAAAAAAAAAATTGCCTACTCCGCATGCATGATACTCCCTCTGGTCCTTTTTTCTCCGGGTAAGATTTGTGTCAAGTCAAAGTTTGCAAAGTTTGACCAAATTTATACAAAAAATATCAATATCTACAATACCAAATATATATATTATGAAACTACATTTCATAATGAGTATAAAAATATTGATTTTACATTGTGAATGTTGATACATTTTTCTATAAGTTTGGTCAGAGTAGAGGTACATTGACTTCAGACAAAACTTATACTCCCGTCCAGGTGCGTGCCATGTCCTATCTAGTCATCACAACAAGGTTAGCTATTAGAGTACTACTACCTCCCATCTAGTTTAAAGGGCTCGATTCAAAAATTTCACCTACTCTTACCAAGATAGAGGCGGTGGAATAGTTTTTGTAGTCTGCAAAAGTACTCAATTAATGCTCTCGTTCTTCACAAAAAAATGTGTTTACCAATGCATTATTGCATTGCATGCATGCATGAACACTAGTAAATGACAAAGATTTTTACATGCATTAGTCAATATTCTCTTTAGGCTACTCATAGTGGAAAGTATCATATACTAGTATCATGTGCATGATACTAGTGTATGATACGGGACTACCTTTATAGTGCCATGCATGACACAAAGTAGCATAGTATTTAACATGATACGGTATCTACCTATGTTACTCTAACCCCCCTCTCTTCTTTAATTCTTTGCCACATCAGCATGTTTGCTATTCCCGTGTGCATGATACCAGCTAAGATACCAACACTATGGCCAGCCTTAATCATCGCATGCAATAATTTAGTGCACCTTGAAATCTGAACATGTGTGGGGCGTGTATGTTTTTAATGACTTGAGACTGTACCTAGCCCGGCATGCAATGGTCAGTTCATTGCATGTAAGATGACTTATCATGCATCGTTCCCCATACTTGCAGGAAGCCCGTTTGTCTCCAAATATTTTCCTCTCCATGTGTGAAAACAATCTGCCTGCTTGACTCTCCTTCTCCCTCCGGCAGTCCCGCCACTCCACCCCGTGTGGAAAAAATCTGCATGCATGAAGGTCCTCCCCCCGCTCTCGTCCAATCCATTGTGACCAGCAATCTTTCCACCCCTTCCCTCCCCCGTAATTTACTCCAACAAATATGCCCACGTAGCTGTTACGTTAATCATGCAACATATCTTACGTAGGTGTGCCATTGCTCGCTATAAATACTGCGCCTCCCATGGCATTCGAAAGAACGCTCACGTTCATCGCTATCTCCTCCCCCTCCCTCTCACCTTGACCACCGTGGCATCGCCCCTCCCAAGCCCTAGGTGCCCCTCGCTGCACCGCGTGGAGGGTCACGCATTGTCGTTCCGTTCCTCGCTGCCACTAGTCGAGGAGAACGTGTCAGCGTTCCGCTCCTTGCCGCGACGCGTCGAGGTGGACGCGTCGGCGTTCCGCTCCTCGCCGCGACGCGTCGAGGTGGACGCGTTAGCGTTCCTAGTCTTGCCAGCCCGCGCGTCGGAGGACACATCGGCTCCACGCCATGAGGAGAATGTCGGGCCGCCCGCCGAGCCCCCCAGCCTTGAGGAGCTTTGGAAAGAAATGGAGGTCGCCTTGTGGGAGGCTTTGCCTCCGGCAGAGTGTGCCAAAATAGAGACGGAGAAGAAGGCCGAGGAAGAAAAGTGCGCCGTGAGGCATGCTATCTGGCAGGCCTATGTCATGTCCGAGAGAGTCAGGCAATTGGCTCTTTGGCGGAAGGCTCATGCGAGGGCCGTGAGGGTGGCGGAGGACGCTCGTGCCAAAGCCCTGAGTGCAGTCGGGCCCAAGCGCCTCATCTACGCTTGGCGGTACATGGACCGGGTGCACGCTTCCAGTGAGGAGGAGTACCTGTTGGCGCCAGATCACCACACCGGTGAGATCGCGCTCGCCCGCCGGCAAGCCGCCAATCAGCACCTCGCGAGTTGCGAGGCTGAAGAAGAGGCGTTGTGTCGGCGCGCTGGGAAACGGCCGGGCACCAGGGCACTCGTGGCGCGCCGCAAGCGCTCGTGCGAGCGCCGTGGCTTTTATTAAGAATAATTTAGTTTCGTAAGGCGATCTCATTAGTTTTGGGACGCAAATGATAAATCCCGAACGTTCGGGAATTATTAGCGTCCTTAATTAAGTATGTAAAAGGAAAAGTTTGGAAACCTTGTGTATCTGTACGCATTTTGTAAGTACGTGCATATAGCACAAACTTAACTATATATCGCACTACATGTCTCTCTCTATATATGCTTGCAGACTGTGCTACTACTATTACTTATGTACGTGCAAATGCACGTTTTAACATTACGATGCCGTTTTTGTAAAAGTAGAAAAATAGCACTAGTCAAGCTTGTGAAACGATTCAATGCAAAAGAAATGCAAAAATGCTTGTTTGATTGTTTACTTTTAGCTTCCTTCTCTGTGGTTATTTCTCTATCGTACTTTGTACGGAGTATCTCACTGGTCAGGAAGGCATGCAAATTCCCAAACCGCTTCGTACACAGTGTATCAATTTTTTTGCCTAACAAGTTGTGTCATGCAATTGGAATTCCAACTTGAGTACTACTACTAGGAGTACCAGGGGCCAGTTCTTTTAGGCTTCTAGATTAGTAATCCCATAACTACTACCTCCATCCTGGTTTATTGGTCCCCATTGTAATCTGTGTCAAATTTTGACCATAAATTTAACTAATGAAATGTTTATGCATGTCACCAAAAATTATTTAACTTTTGTTGACATGCACTAACCATTTATCTGTTAAATCTTTGGTCAAAATTTAGCACAAATTACAATGGTGACTAGTAAACCAAGATGGAGGTAGTAGTTTAGAAGCCCAAATGAATGAGTGAGGCACCTTATGTTACTGTCCACTGTGACTATAGTCATATGGGAAAAGCTGGGGCAGAGGAGATGTAAGAAATGGTTCATCATAAGTCTTTCACCATTACTGTAGTAAAAATTCTCAATTAATCTCATAAATGGCAAGCGAGAACTCTAATGGAGCAAAAGCATACATGGAAGATTCTAGACTAAACCATAAATGGATACACTTTTATTCAAGCGCGATACTCTAATAGAGCAAGATCATGCATGGAAGGTTCTATACTATATAAATAAGAAGTCTCCACATGCTTAGACAGCGGATTACATTGAGCGAAGACTAATGATGAAAAGTTGACTTGGTAATGCATATGACCAGGTGAACCTCCTTGGAGTCCCAGTACACCATCTTGGGGTGAAAATCATACCAGGCGTCTTCCATGTCCACATTGCCGGGAACAGAGCAGCTCGGCACAGTCCCAGTCAGCGTGATGGAGGCGGCGTGGGCGCCCTCGTACTTCGGAGGTGCAGTAACAGTGAGCACGAACTCGTACACCGGCCTCGTGTCAGCGTCAGTGGTGTTGCCCCTGACGCACACTACAGAGACGGGATGGCGTTGCCCCTGCCATCCTGTAATATAGGTCGTCCGATCTATATCTGATGGATAGGAAGGAAACTATGGCAATTTTGCAAAAAGATACCCACACCCCTCTCCACATTTGCAAATAAGGCCTTGCCTCGTGATACGTCTCCAACGTATCTATAATTTTTTATTGTTCCATGCTGTTATATTATCATTCTTGGATGTTTTTGAATCATTTTATAATCATTTTATATCATTTTTTGGTACTAACCTATTGACATAGTGCCCAGTGCCAGTTGCTGTTTTCTGCATGTTTTTTACATCGCAGGAAATCAATACCAAACGGAGTCCAAACACAGCGAAACTTTTTGTGGATTTTTTTGGACCAGAAGACATCCAGTGGGCCGGAGAAGCACTTGGGGGGTGCTCCGAGGGGAGCACAACCCACCAGGGCGTGCCTGGACCGCCTCTTTGCTCTATAAATACACCAATATTCTAGAAACCCTAGGGGAGTCGACGAAAATCAATTCCAGCCGCCGCAAGTTCCAGAACCACCAAATCCAATCTAGACACCATCACGGAGGGGTTCATCATCCTCATTGGTGCCTCTCCGATGATGCGTGAGTAGTTCATTGTAGACCTTCGGGTCCGTAGTTAGTAGCTAGATGGCTTTCTCTCTCTCGTTTGATTCTCAATACAATGGTCTCTTGGAGATCCATATGATGTAACTCTTTTTTGCGGTGTGTTTGTTGGGATCCGATGAACTTTGAGTTTATGATCAGATCTCTCTTTTTATCCATGAAAGTTATTTGAGTCTTCTTTGATCTCTTATATGCATGATTGCTCATAGCCTCGTATTTCTTCTCCGATATTTGTGTTTTGTTTGGCCAACTTGATCTATTTATCTTGCAATGGGAAGAGGTGCTTTGTGATGGGTTCGATCTTACGGTGCTTGATCCCAGTGACAGAAAGGGAAACGACACGTATGTATCGTTGCCATTAAGGATAACAAGATGGGGTCTATTTCTACATAAATAGATCTTGTCTACATCATGTCATCGTTCTTATTGCATTACTTCGTTTCTCCATGAAATTAATACACTAGATGCATGCTGGATAGCGGTCGATGTGTGGAGTAATAGTAGTAGATGCAGGCAGGAGTCGGTCTACTAATCTTGGAATTGATGCCTATATAATGATCATTGCCTGGATATCGGCATGAGTATTTGAAGTTCTATCAATTGCCCAACAGTAATTTTTTTCCACCGTTTTCTATTTTTCTCGAGAGAAGCCACTAGTGAAAACTACGGCCCCCGGGTCTCTTCTTTAAAATATTTGCCTTCAAGATCTATTTTGCTATTCGCTCTTTTATTTCTTTGCAACTTTTATTTTCAGATCTATTTATCCAAAAACCCAAAAATACCTCTTTGAATTTTATTTGCATCTTTCAATCTACTACAATTTTATCTATCTCGTTACCCGAAAGGGATTGACAACCCCTTTAACACGTCGGGTTGCAAGTATTTGTTCTTTGTGTGTAGCAGCTATTTACGTTGGTGTTGCGTGGTTCTCCTACTTGTTCGATAACCTTGGTCTCATCTCTGAGGGAAATACCTACCGTCGCTGTGCTGCATCATCCCTCCCTCTCTGGAGAAAAACCGACATAGTTCTAGCAGACATCACCTCGTTCATCCTTATCTCCCACAACCTCATTGCTGAGCAATTAAAAAAGGAAGTCTCTGGAACAATCTTGAATGGTGGCCGCTGCCGGCGCCGTCCATCCCCATGCCTCCGCCCAGTCCGACCACCAGTCACCACCACGCCCCACTCCTCCTCACCTTATCTCTCATCTTTCTCGAGCTATTTTTTTTTATGAAATTCTTAAGATACCATTTTTTCGATGAAATTCTCGAGATATCACTAGTTCTTACACATGGGATTACTCCTGCATGGGTCAATCACAACAGGTGTTTTGTAAAAAAATGCGTCTCGATGTTCCATGCAATGCGCGGGCATCTTGCTAGTTTGCATATAATTCCAAGAGAAACACCACATAGACACGTTCTTTGACCATTTTACAACTATGTTAGTATCATTGTTAGTGGTCAGCCGGTGCAAGTTATAGCCCCGGGTGTTTTAACCTTTTTTTAGTAATGATATCTGGCGATTGTTCGCCACGAGCCCAATCCTGGCGAATCCCATATAACCGTCAGATTTCCATCCGACGGTGGCCTGTTTTTAAGCCATAGTAGGATTATTTAACAAAACCGCCACCCTTACACACGTATTGTAACTGCGTCGCGGGCGTTTGCAACTGCCATGTCTCCCAGCGAACATTTGCTGGGGATTGGAGTTAGCACCGATGGCGGTTCGTAGTCGTTCCACGCTCGGGCATTGAAGTTTGTAACTATTTTAGAATATACTACTCCGGTGCTAGTAGTAGAGCAGAGTCCTACTCCACTATATGCAAACTAGGGCATAGTAGTAGGTACTGTAGTTTATTGTACTAGTACTGTGATCACTCAAGCAAGTTGTCTGGCATCGATATGACCGTATGCTGCTGGGATGTGTCTCGTAAGTCAAGCGGCGTGCTATTGTCATCATCACCTGTCCACTTCCCGTAGCACATATTCGCTTCTCCATCCTCGTCCACACATAATCGTCCAATCTTCCATCCCCGCTAAGGCGCCTCCCCCCTCTTCCGGAACCCAAGCACTAACAATGGCAGAACCGAGCAGCGTCCGCCGAAAGAGTGGCTGGAATTCGCTCCCAACAGAGGTAATCAAGCTCATTGTTTCGCGTGTGGACAATCTCAGTACCATGCCGCTCGCCGCGTGCTCGTCGGGGCTGCACCATTTACTCAAAGCCCTCAGGCCGGAGCTTTTTAAGCCAGCTCCTTGCTTGCTAATGCCGCCTAATCTTCAGAAATGGCATGTCACACAGCATAATGATCGTAGGGTGGCGAGCATCAACCCCCTTGACTGCGATCCGATCCCCATCACCCTCAACTACATTAACGCTATGTATTGGGTCGGCATGAACACGTCTTGGATGGTGCTCGTCGACGGTCGCGGCAGCTGGATGCTCGTGGAGGTCTACACCCGGCGATTGATCCCCATTCCTTCGATTAACACTGCACTGCTTTGGCACCGCGGCCCAGAATACTCGGAATCTTACAGTAGCCAACATGATACCAAGTTTGATTTGCTCAAGGTTGTAATCTGCCAAGTGCCCACGCGATGTGTGAATTATAAATACTTTAGGCTAATTGCATTCTTCAACCGCGATCTCGCCTATCTGACAGGTCACTACGGTAAGTGGATAAATCTGCACGTCCATCGCAGGATCATACATCCTCCATGGTTCTCTGATGCCATTGAACACAAGGGCTTCATTTACGTTGTGGACTCCTTCTATGGCTGGACGTATTGTTGGCCTACTCCGGTCATCGCTACAAACGGCTGTTACAGCAATATGTTAGTTTCCTATGATATCATGATGGCTTGCTTATATTACTGTCAACATTTACTGAAAAAATATTCATGCTCATAACATGTTGTTCTTAAGATTGACTAGAGTACGAGCCTTTTTTTATTTGACTCCAACTTGATATGATGTTGTAGGCCGCCTGGTGTCCCTACCCTTCCTAATCCCAGAACCTTTCAAAGAAAAGCGGCATGGCAGTTGCAGGTGGTTCCTGGCTCGATTAGAGGACGGCGAACAATTGATGATCGTTCGCACGTACCGGACGTGTTGTTTCGCGGAATACAATCACAGTCACTGCAAGGTCTTTGAGCAGGATCCCAGCTTCTCTGGGCCTTCAGGAATTTTTGACTGGAGGCTGGTAAGTAGCCTTGATACACGCTCTTTGTTTCTCGAACTGAATTATCTGATTAACCAGGAGATAACCGACGGCAAGGATCATGATGGCAGCGCGGTTTCGTTCATCAGGCAAAACTGTGTGTACACAGCGTACCATGCGTCTCTCCATGCACCATACCCTGATATGTGCCACCACGCTCTGCAGCCCAAAGTAGGAGAGAGGGTTGCAAGTATCAGACTTCGACTTGCTGGCTGGAGTTTCCCCCGTCAGGCACCCATCTGGTTCAAGCCGTCAGCCAATCTCCACAGCTTAATAAATAGTAACGTCTAACTGAGCCAGTTAGTTAGATGCGTACACTTGGTGTAGTAGGATCTTTATTTAGTTTGATGCATACACTTGTTCTTTTTTGGTAGCCCTTTTGTAATGATGGTTGATGTTTGGTTTGGAAGATAGAGCTGCGTCTTTACTCTTCTGGCCTGCTTACTGCTTCTGTTGCACCCCCAGCCCTGGTTGCTGCTGCTGCTGCTATTTTCAATGTACAATCAGTAGTATATTCCGTTTGTTGGTTGAATAAATGTGTTGTTAGAACGACAAACACAATGTTTTGGAAGTCATTGCACGGTCCGATCCTTTAGTGCCCCGTACGTAGCGCATACTATTTTTGGTACGGAACACATTTTCCATTGTCGATAACATGCAACCCACTGATGAAGGCCCAATAGAGGAGCCCATAATTAACTGGAAGGGAGGCTCTCACATGAATCCGGTCCAGGTACATGCTCATGGTCCCCTAAACATAAATAAGTAAATAAATAAATGATAAATGCTCATGCACCAGTTCTTTAAATTTATGATTTGAAAAGTCAAATTTTAATAGGAGGATATTATTTCCTATGAGAGTGTCGTTATATTCAGTCGATATTATTCTTAGGCAAAGATAGCTACCAGTCTTTTTTCTCCCAACATTTTCTTCCTGCAACCAGCGGACCCATGCAAATCGTAGTCAACGTTGTAAATAGTTTCGGACCATTATTACTTTTCGATAAGAATGCCCAACCCAGCCCAACACATTGGCGACACCACTTTATCCCAGGGCTTCTGAATGTGCTCGGCATCACACCTCAAGAAGAAAATTGTCTAAAAAAACCTCAAGAAGAAAAAGGTGCTCCGCAGCATTTTACAATAAGTTTTAGCCATATAAAATTAATTCTTATAATCCAGCATAATGAGTTTTTCGGTCTGACCGGTCCAGCCGCCAAAACCAAACCTGCGCCGGCGGGAGCGCCTGTTCCCGCCTTCTACGACTGGTTGCGCTGCCGTGCACGCATCGCCACCCTGTTGTACCCTGAAATGCTGGCCAGGCCATCCCTTTACTCCCCCCGACATCCTATTCTTCTCCGGCGACGGCATCCTACCCCGCACCAGAACCAGTGAACCCTCGTACTCCCCTCCGCCTACGGCCATACTGCCGCATGTTCCCTGGCTCCTGTTCATTCCCATCCGAGGCCTCGCCGTCGTCCTCCGCCTTGGTGCACTCGCCGCGGCGCCGCTGTCCGGCCCTGTCAACATAGTGAATTGGGAGAGGACTGTAGTTGTGAGTATGAAAGTACGAACTCACCAGGTCCACTCTCGAACACAAGCAAGCGCCTCTTTTACTACTCAGATGCACCCCTCGTTTTTTTACTCTAATCCACCCTGCTGATATCTGAGACCCACATCATTGCCAATGTATAGTCAATTAACGACAGAATTGCACAACTTTTTTATTTGAGGATTTGTTCAGAGGAGCAGGCTATAAACTGGGTTGTGCGGTCTCTGTGGCCCGTCTAACAACATGACCAGCCCAGCAGTTTTTTCTTTGGGAAAATAGGTAACCCACTATTTCTTTTTGAAGAATACCCAAGTTAGGCCTATTTGTTTTCTCTGACTTACTGGGCTCCAAATCTTTCAAGACGAGGAGGGATGCATTCCGGCCTGGCCAAAGAGTATGGGCAGTATATCTTAAAATTAATATGAAAGGGGTTGCAAATTCCAAAAAATATAGCAAATGGGCAATTAGTTTCATTTTTTTGTTTTTGTTCTTCACTGATATTTTATATTTCATTGGATTTTAACATGACATAGTACTACTTTATTTTTAAATTTGTTTTAGTATGGCTACTAATTTTTGGATTGAGAATATTTTGTTCCCTAGCAAAAATATGCGAATTTTTAAAATTTCGCATATTTTTTAGTTCAAATTTTTAACGCTGGCACTGACCAGAAAATGGGCAGCAATTCTAAAATTGGAAAATGGGCTGCAGCAAATTCCATATGAATTAGCAAATGAGCTCTAAATTATAAAAATAATAGCAAATAGGCTGTACATGCCACGGATTTCGAGGCTGACTTGTTTACGCAAGGCTTTGTCAGTCAACACATGATTCTAGCAGCAGTGACTATTGGCTGTCCATCCAACGACCGACGTGCTTCTTCAATCTCTGATCTTCCTGCTCCAGCCGCCTAAACCAGCGCCGGCGGGACTGCCTGCTCCCTCCTCTTGTGGCCAGCTATGATGTCACGCAGGCTTCACTGGCCCACCCTACTCCCTCCGCTGGCCTGGCCAACCCTCTACCCACCCGCACCTCCTGTTATTCTCCGGTGACGGCAGCATCACGCCGCAGCCGAACCAGTCAACTGTCATACTTTCCTCAGCTGTGGCACCCCGGCTCAGAGAAGACTGGAACGCCCCGTATTCCAGCCCAGGGACAAGTCCTCTGGAATATGGCACTGTTGGCATAGAACAAATCAGCTCTTTATTACAATGGATATGGTTACAAAAGGGTACAAGGATTACATCGGCATGGCGACACTACGCCTGCCTGGGGTAGCTCTACGCTAACATTGGAGTAACTCTCTCAGCAGCGGAACAGCAACGACGATGATGGACTCCACTCCGCAGGGACTCTGGCTAGAACGCGTATCCTAGGTCGCAAACTCGAGATCCTCGATATGCAGACAATCATAGCATGACCTGCAAACTGGCATGACACGCCAGGTGAGTACTTTGAATGTACTCGCAAGCTCACAGCAAACATCAGCATTAAGGCAAGACAATATCTTAGTAGAATAGATGCAGCAAGGTAAAGCATATTAAGTAGTTTAATCCATACTCCGAATAATCTCAGGATCCTATCCGAACCAATGCCAAGTCCAATCATGTGGTCATCCGACCACTCATCCCGTTGCTGACATATCATATACCTAATACCAACTGTATCACAAGTCTGACAAGCTTACTCCCTTTCGGGCTGTCTCACAACCCTCGGAATACTCACGATCCATCGAGTACTTCCGAACATAAGACGAGTTCTCCATCATTATCACTACTATGGTTGACCACCTAAAGAAGTCTGGATGGACTGTCCAATACCGTGGATACGGCTATTCGAATAGATTTTACACTCTGTAGAGGTTGCACACTTTACCCACACTATGGAGCACTGACCTCGTGATCCCATTCGGGTGGACCAGTATTGCTCCAACGAAACCTGCCTGACCCGTGACTCTTCCATCGTACCACCAGCAATCACACTCCCCCGGAGTCAAGCCTTGGGTGGCCCCGTGTCACCTCGTGACACCTGCCACCGTCGTGGCCAAACTAAACTGTCCCAAACGGGGACCTGGATCCAAATAACTCAACTGGGCTCACAAGGTTATCGCCGCCTACCGGGCCAGAGTAGCGCGCACGCATAACCTTCCCTGTTGGGCGGTACCGGTGAAAGAGCACGCGATCAGACCAAGTCAAGGCAGTCACATACAGGCAAATGTGGTTGCACTGATAAGTCCGGACAAGTGACTCAAGGTTAACCGACTAAATATCACATCTCCGAATAATATTTCCGTCATAGCTGACCTTCCGATAACCAGTATGCTTAAGCCACTTCTACTAATTCATCTTCTCGAACTGCCGGATGAACTCCAAATCAATCATAAACGGTAATTTCAGCATCGTAGTATCAACAAGTGGGTAAACTACTAGTCCCTAAGAATCTGGTATTCAACATGGTAGACACCTATCCGAGATATAACTCCAACATTGCATAATTCAATTCAGTTCACAAATAACTCATACTTGTTGTTAAAGAAAATAGTTAAACTATGATATTGTAATGCAATGATGCAGATGAGAGTTGTGTCTTGCCTGGGGATGAAGGAACCATCGGGAAGGAGTGCGGAGAGACCGCGGGGTTGACTGCCGGAAACAGTTCTCTCTCGGAGGGGGCTGTTTACGGACAAGGGCAAAATGGTCATTTTCACAGTAGGACCACATAGTGAAAATGATACCAACACGACGGGCTCGACGATACGAAGAAGTGGGCTTTGGATTCACCTCGATCGGAGTTCCGAGCAAAAAGTTACAAGGGTTTTTCTGCGAGGGACCTATCTGTAACAAAATCATCACAAACAGGCCCTCAGCGGAAAAACTGAATGCGCCTTCTCTGAAAATACGTTTTCCAGAGACGAAAATGAATTTTGGTCCGAAGAAGAAGAGGAATACGCTTTCGGTAAGGGAAGGCGTACTCATCCGAGTACGTCTTCACTTAACCACGTCAGCGGGGGCGGGGCCAACGGAGTGTGAGGCTAACGAGTAGGACCGTGGGGTCCACGGCCAGCTGGCGGGTAGGGGCCGTCGTCTTCGTCTCCTCCTCGCGCTCGCCCGTGGAGCAGAGGGAGGGGCGCGGCGCCGGCGGCCGTCCCGGCGCCACCAGCCACCTCCGGCGACGCACCGGCCACCGAAGTGACCAGGAAGATGAGCCGCACCCGCCTGAGGGATTTGCCCACATCGGAGAGCAACGGAGTAGGCGAAACGATGGGCCGCAGCAGAGGAGGTCTTCAGGCGCCGTCGGGCTCGCAGCCACAGATGCTCCGGCGAAGAGTGGAGGGGCTGGAGAGGCTCGCCGGAGCTCGTGGGATACTCTGGTGGTGGTGGGGTGGAAAGAACGGGCCGGCCGAGATCCAATTTTGGAGAGGGTCACCTGCGGCCATGACGGCGGTGGAGGAGCAGAAGGGCTCCCGGAGAAAGATGGAGAGGCGGGGCGAGGTGCCAGGAGGTAGAGGGAGTTGCTGCGGTGGGTGGTGAGCTCGGGGAGGCTCCGGCCTCGGCTATTTATATCCGGCCGAGCTCACCGGATAAGGATGGCCGCCGTGGCGGCCTTATCATTGCCCTGGAGCTCCCAGGCGAGGTGGCGAGCTGCGGGCGGTGCCGACCTGACGAGGAGCAGGACGAGGGCTATGCTGGCTCGATCGGGAGAGCTCGGGGGTGGCCGTATACGGCGGCGCATGCGCGGTACAGTGGCGGGGAAGAGGTCCTTGTTGCGACGCGGCGAGGAAGAGAACGGAGGGGAAGAGGCTAGAGGAGGGGTGCGTGGACGGCGGGGAAGGTGGCCGGCATGCGGGGACAAGCCACGACGGCCTGAACCAGCCTGCCGACGTGATCGAACACGGCCGGCGCACAGAGCGCGCAGTTAGCCTGCTCTCAGCGTGATCACCATGTGCATATGATGCCACGGCCACGTCTTTGGCACGAAATCTTGTCCGGTGTGTAGTCCCTCCAGGCTAAATTGCAAATGAGGTGATAGATCAGCAGTAGAGACCAAGAGAAGATGTGAGGTTTCACTGAAAGTTTGTTGTAGCAAACTTGACCACACCCCTGTGATGAACAGAAAAGGGATGTGGTCAAAATGAGATGTCCGAGAGGTTTATAATAGGAAAGACTACATTCCTGTGAAACTTGGAGGGAAATGGACCAATATTTAATATAGTTGCTTTGCAACTGCCCAATCTGGTCTAGAAAGCAATCTTGATGTGCCACTCACATGGAGTAGCAACTTGAGCTGAAATTGGGCATAGGATGATGATTTGGTCATATAAGAGTGCCATAAAAATTTCATGCCATTTGGACAAGCCAAAATGGTACTTCCTTCACAGCTATCCTCTCTGACCAGAATCTTTGAAAAATTATAGGGAATTATTGGGAAGATGAAATGAGCCCAAATTTTGTGGAGATGGGTTATATGGGTAGAATAATGCTCTGGTAAATTTTCAGCAATTATGGAGCAATATAAAATATAGTTGCTTCATAATGTGAAAATATGACCAGAAACCAAGATTTAATGTTGTGGTCACATAGATGATTGGATAAGGTTGAAACTTGGTGGAGAGTCATGATTTGAGCATATGAAGATGCTTGCAAAATTTCAACTTATTTGGATACTCCTAGCTAGCACTTGCTTCACAAAGTTTCCAGTTGCCCAGAAACTTTGGAAATTAGCCAAGGGAGATTTAATATCCAAATAAAGTTGAATTTTGGCATGTGGCAATGATATGGATAGGAAAGAATTTACAAAAAGTTTGAGAGCAAGCAAACAAATATAAAGGATACTTGCTTCACAAACTGCCAGCTGGGGCAGAATCAGAAAATGAATATTTGTGAAATATTTTTTAGCATGGCAAGGAAGGATTTGACATATTTGTGGAAAACCTGACCCAAACAATTTATGGGAATTATTTGGGAATTTTGGGAATGATGGAAATGTGGGTTGCTTCACAACCCAGAGCAAACAGGGTTATTCCTTTAATAGAAAAAGGAATATTCCCACGGAAAAAGAATATTGGGGGTTGGTCCAAGATGGAAATGGCAAGGTCTTGGGATGGTTTTGAGGTTGGCAAGCCACTTGGGAAGATGAATCAAGGGTGATCCCTCCAGGTTGCAAGACTACTGAGCCACAAAAAGCGAATCCGGACCAAAATCAAAGAAAAAGAAAATAGGCAAAATCCATGGTGTTACAAACCTACCCCCCTTAAAGAAATCTCGTCCTCGAGATTTGGTTGCTCAGGGATCAAACATGAATATTCCCACTGGAGGAAACCGTTTCCAACTCGGGTTTCCTTTTTACCTTTGTATAATGTTCCCACTGAGTTTCATATGACTGACTGCCTTGCTTCGGGGTGGTTTGCTTCACTGGACCCTTTTTCTGGCAAATCTTACCTCATATGTTACTCTGACTCTGATCCTTTTATGTCTGCTATCTTGTTTGGGGTAATAAATTATCCTGACCAAACTATGTGCACTGCTGATAAGTTCGAGGGTGGTTCCTCATGGACGTGTCGTGACGAGGTCCAATACGATCAACCGTTCACTTAGTTGTGAACAGATTCTCTTGGTGGACACGAAATCTTTTACTCATTTCACTGGGTGACTTTAAATGGTTGTGTCCTCCCGGCTCAAAACAGTACTGTGAATCGTACCTTCCTCCTGGCGGAATCTGACTTCTCGCACGGATTGCTGGGTCATCTTGGGTATCTTCACTGTCTTGGGTATAAGGCTCCTACCAAATATTTGACTGTCACCCGTCATGACCAACATAAAGATGTACGGTCTTATTGTGATATTATCCATAGACTTGACTGACAGTGGTCCTGGCAGCAGAATCTTGTTCACGGCAGGTTAGTCTTTAACTGATTCCCATCTGTGAGGACACATGCTTCGAGACTGTTGTCAACTTTCTGATTACTCAGTCTGTCGGTATCTCTATATGGATGGTAGGCCGTGTAATGCTTTTGACACGGTTGCTGAATTTGAACTGCTGAGTTAATCTTTCGGCTGACCTGACCAGCTTGGTTACACTCTTCTGTCAATTCTGAGCATATCTGGTTGGCTGGGCGGGTTGTCTCAATATGGGGTCCTTGCAAATAGAATAGACCCCGTGGGTGTGTACCTATGGTGACTGGTACCGAGCCAAGCTTCTCTGAGTATCTGTACCATGTTGCTCTTGCAACCATTACCATATCTGTATGGCCAATCTTGCTTTTTCATTATAGTTCTCTTTGCCTGGATCCTTAGCTGAAAGAACTTGGCCTAATATGCTCTTGATTCTTCGGGTGGCCATGGGTGTTGTCAGGTGCAATATTCCGGCAGACATTTTACTTTACAAGTTTTAGCTGTAGGGTAACGATCGTCTGAACCCTTGGATAAAACCAGCAAATAAACCAGTAGCCACCAGAACGGTCTTTACAACTCAGATCTGGGACATTACTGGAGTAACTCAACCCCGACTCAACACGGCTGAAAAGCAGCTCAGAGCATGAGACGGTGTCGATAAGAAGAAAGTAGCAACTCCCTAAGACGGCCGAAAAATAGCTCAGAACATAGGGTCATTGCTACGAAGAGAAATTCAACAGCTGCCCGAGACGGCCGAAAAGCAGCTCAGAGCACGGACAGTTGCTGACAAGAGAAATAAAAGTCGGCATCCACCCCGGACGGCCGGAAATAGCTCAGAACACAGGCGTGGTGCCGTCACCAAAGAAAGACAGGCAAGGGTTCATCCGCGTCCCATACAGCTCACTATTATGTATACAGGTATGAGCATAATAATTTGAACATACCGGAATAACACAGAGCAATGCTATAGGGCATATATCAGATGGTCGGCTTGCTCCATAGGTTGTTGGTCATCACACTGTAGTGTATAACTGACGTTCTCTTCTTCTTACATAGCTCATGCAATAGTCAGATCCTCACCGGGCTGGCATCATTGTATGAGTAACTCATATGACCTTGGCAGCATGTCCACCATATCTATGGAAACATGTGTAGCTGGCCACTTGATTCCCGAGGCAAGCTTGTGTCCTGACTGATCTTTGCCTTCGAACCAGCTGTTGCGGATCTGACCCTAGGGATGCATTGTCATATGCTGCTAACTTGTATCGAAAGATGTCCGTGTGTCGTATCGAGGAAGATGCAGGAATCCTTGCGTCGTAGGCTTCTCAGGTAGCTTGTGGAGAAAGACTGGGTTGCTTTCATCTGAGGCTTTCTCTTTGCCGTATGCGGGCTGAGTGCATATATATATATACCTTGAGGTTACTGCTGTCGGTTACTTGTTGTATGCAACCGGGTATTCGGCTATCCTTCTTGCTGAACACTAAGCTCATAGCACCTTCTGGCTTGATTCCAGGACACGGCAGAGTTCAAATTGTACTCATAGCAGACTTAAAACTTGTATATATGAATCATACCTTTGGCCCAGAATGCACTGTGGATCGTATACTCAATTTGCCTTCTTGCTGATGCGATCATTACTGCTGTGAAAGTTGCGCTGATGTATACTTGGTGCTGATAACCAATCCAGCCAGGATATCATTTATATTCAGGCCCGATATTTCCGATATATAGCACAGTCTACAGAAACTTCCATATTGCTGAGCTGAGCTTCCAAATGACTTTCTCTTCACTGACTCTTTGGGTTCAGGGTCGGTGAGCAACTTCCTTAAGGGGAAAATAAGGTAACACCAAGGGCCAAAATAAAGAAGCAAAAGAAACGACTAAACAAAAGCACACAAAGCAGCAAGATCACATACACAAGCAATATCAAATTCTACAGCGATTCACAGCAATAATATGCATTCCTACTTAAGCACACAAATCTCGCAAGAACTCCGGTATTACGGTCTAACATGCTGTGGCGGTGTGCACGAAAGTGAATCAATGTGTGGAAGAAAATTGGTGTAAACAAGGCTACACCAAATACAAGCTTAACACTGGTGGAACCGGTGGCGAGGACGAACTTGGTGATCGGGGGTTACGACCACATCATCATCAAGCATACGGAAAAAAAACCGTACACGTCCAGAGAATAGGTGGCGGAATGAGTTAGTGGTAGAGAGAAAGGCTTGTAGGCATTGCCCTTTTCTGATAACAAGGATCAGTAAGGGTTGCTGAAGCGGCTAGTGGAATGGCACGATCCGGGATAGAACTTGTCTATCACCGAAACGATAGGGGTGGCTGAAGAGAATAAATTGGTGTGGTACCGGTGCATCAATCCGCCAAGGGATCGACACCACCAAGCACCTTGGCATCACTCCGCTGGGACGAAGATGACACCATACCAAGGAACAGATATGCAAACTGAAGAGCGCAGGTAGTGAATCGAAACCGATGCCACCTACACTCACCAGATCCATCGTTAGTGATAAGATATCTAGTCTATATGCATGCTATGCACAAACAAATGCAACAAACAAGTGCAGAAAACCAACTGGTTCCTATACTACCGGTTACTAACGCTCGCGCCTAGACCATGCGTCCTATAGCCAGACCTGCTCTGATACCAACGCTTGTGGCACCCCGGCTAAGAGAAGACCGAAACGCCCCGTATTCCAGTCCAGGGACAAGTCCTCTGGAATACGGCACTGTTGGCATAGAACAAATCAGCTCTTTATTACAACGGATATGGTTACAAAAGGGTACAAGGATTACATCGGCATGGCGACACTACACCTGCCTGGGGTAGCTCTACGCTAACGGCGGAGTAACTCTCTCAGCAGCGGAACAGCGACGGCGGTGATGGACTCCACTCCGCAGGGACTCTGGCTAGAACACGTATCCTAGGTCGCAAACTCGGGATCCTCGATATGCAGACAATCATAGCATGACCTGCAAACTGGCATGACACGCCAGGTGAGTACTTTGAATGTACTCGCAAGCTCACAGCAAACATCAGCATTAAGGCAAGACAATATCATAGCAGAATAGATGCAGCAAGGTAAAGCATATTAAGTAGTTTAATCCATACTCCGAATAATCTCAGGATCCAATCTGAACCAGTGCCAAGTCCAATCATGTGGTCATCCGACCACTCATCCCGTTGCTGACATATCATATACCTAATACCAACTGTATCACAAGTCTGACAAGCTTACTCTCTTTCGGGCTGTCTCACAACCCTCAGAATACTCACGATCCATCGAGTACTTCCGAACATAAGATGAGTTCTCCATCATTATCACTACTATGGTTGACCACCTAAAGAGGTTTGGACGGACTGTCCAATACCGTGGACATGGCTATTCGAATAGATTTTACACTCTGCAGAGGTTGCGCACTTTACCCACACTATGGAGCACTGACCTCGTGATCCCATTCGGGTGGACCAGCATTGCTCCAACGAAACCTGCCTGACCCGTGACTCTTCCATCGTACCACCGGCAATCACACTCCCCCGGAGTCAAGCCTTGGGTGGCCCCGTGTCACCTCGTGACACCTGCCACCGTCATGGCCAAACTAAACTGTCCCAAACGGGGACCTGGATCCAAATAACTCAACTGGGCTCACAAGGTTATCGCCGCCTACCGGGCCAGGGTAGCGCGCACGCATAACCTTCCCTATCGGGCGGTACCGGTGAAAGAGCACGCGATCAGACCAAGTCAAGGCCGTCCCATACCGGCAAATGTGGTTGCACGGATAAGTCCGGATAGGTGACTCAAGGTCAACCGACTAAATATCACATCTCCGAATAATATTTCCGACATAGCTGACCTTCCGATAACCAGTATGCTTAAGCCACTGCTACTAATTCATCTTCTCGAACTGCCGGATGAACTCCGAAACAATCATAGATGGTAATTTCAGCATCGTAGTATCAACAAGTGGGTAAACTACTAGTCCCTAAGAATCCGGTATTCAACATGGTAGACACCTATCCGAGATATAACTCCAATATTGCATAATTCAATTCAGTTCACAAATAACTCATACTTGTTGTTAAAATAAATAGTTAAACTATGATATTGTAATGCAATGATGCAGATGAGAGTTGTGGCTTGCCTGGGGATGAAGGAACCATCGGGAAGGAGTGCGGAGAGTCCGCGGGGTTGACTGCCGGAAATAGTTCTCTCTCGGAGGGGGCTGTTTACGGACAAGGGCAAAATGGTCATTTTCACAGTAGGACCACAGAGTGAAAATGATACCAACACGACGGGCTCGACAAGATGAAGAAGTGGGCTTTGGATTCACCTCGATCGAAGTTCCGAGCAAAAAGTTATAAGGGTTTTTCTGCCAAGGACCTATCTGTAACAAAATCATCACAAACAGGCCCTCAGCGGAAAAACCGAATGCGCCTTCTCTGAAAATATGTTTTCCAGAGAGGAAAACGAATTTTGGTCCGAAGAAGAAGAGGAATACGCTTTCGGTAAGGGAAGGCGTACTCATCCGAGTACGTCTTCACTTAACCACGTCAGCGGGGGCGGGGCCAGCGGAGTGTGAGGCTGACGAGTGGGACCGCGGGGTCCACGGCCAGCTGGCGGGGAGGGGCCGTCGTCTTCGTCTCCTCCTCGCGCTCGTCCGTGGAGCAGAGGGAGGGGCGCCGCGCCGGTGGCCGTCTCGGCGCCACCGGCCACCTCCGGCGACGCACCGGCCACCGGAGTGACGAGGAAGATGAGCCGCACCCGCCTGAGGGATTTGCCCATGCCAAAGAGCAACGGAGTAGGCGAAACGATGGGCCGTGGCGGAGGAGGTCTTCGGGTGCCGTAGGCTCGCGGCTACGGATGCTTCGGTGAAGAGTGGAGGGGCTGGAAAGGCTCGCCGGAGCTCGTGGGATACTCTAGTGGTGGTGGGGTGGAGAGAAGGGGCCGGCCGAGCTCCAATTTTGGAGAGGGTCACCGGCGGCCATGATGGCGGTGGAGGAGCAGAAGGGCTCTCGGAGAAGGATGGAGAGGCGGGGCGAGGTGCCAGGAGGTAGAGGGAGTTGCTGCGGTGGGTGGTGAGCTCGGGGAGGCTCCGGCCTCGGCTATTTATAGCCGGCCGAGCTCGCCGGATAAGGATGGCCGCCGTGGCGGCCTTATCATTGCCCTGGAGCTCCCAGGTGAGGTGGCGAGCTGCGGGCGGTGCCAGCCTGACGAGGAACAGGACGAGGGCTGTGCTGGCTCGATCGGGAGAGCTCGAGGGTGGCTGTATACGGCGGCGCACACGTGGTACAGTGGCGGGGAAAAGGTCCTTGTTGCGACGCGGTGAGGAAGAGGAAGGAGGGGAAGAGGCTAGAGGAGGGGTGCGTGGACAGCGGGGAAGGTGGCCGGCATGCGGGTGCAAGCCACGACGACTTGAACCAGCCTGCCGACGTGATCGAACACGGCCGGCGCACAGAGCGCGCAGTCGGCCTGCTCTCAACGTGATCACCACGTGCATATGATGCCACGGCCACGTCTTTGGCACGAAATCTTGTCCGGTGTGTAGTCCCTCCAGGCTAAATTGCAAATGAGGTGATATATCAGCAGAAGAGACCAAGAGAAGATGTGAGGTTTCACTGAAAGTTTGCTGTAGCAAACTTGACCACACCTCTGTGATGAACAAAAAAGGGATGAGGTCAAAATGAGATGTCCGAGAGGTTTATAATAGGAAAGACTACATTCCTGTGAAACTTGGAGCGAAATGGACCAATATTTAATATAGTTGCTTTGCAACTGCCCAATCTGGTCCAGAAAGCCAATCTTGATGTGCCACTCACATGGAGTAGCAACTTGAGCTGAAATTGGGCATTGGATGATGATTTGGTCATATAAGAGTGCCATAAAAATTTCATGCCATTTGAACAAGCCAAAATGGTACTTCCTTCACAGCTATCCTCTCTGACCAGAATCTTTGAAAAATTATAGGGAATTATTGGGAAGATGAAATGAGCCCAAATTTTGTGAAGATGGGTTATATGGGTAGAAGAATGCTCTTGTAAATTTTCAGCAATTATGGAGCAATATAAAATATAGTTGCTTCATAATGTGAAAATATGACCAGAAACCAAGATTTAATGCTGTGGTCACATAGATGATTGTATAAGGTTGAAACTTGGTGGAGAGTCATGATTTGAGCATATGAAGATGCTTGCAAAATTTCAAGTTAATTGGATACTCCTAACTAGCACTTGCTTCACAAAGATTCCAGTTGCCCAGAAACTTTGGAAATTAGCCAAGGGAGATTTAATATCCAAATAAAGTTGAATTTTGGCATGTGGCAATGATATGGATAGGAAAGAATGTACAAAAAGTTTGAGAGCAAGCAAACAAATATAAAGGATACTTGCTTCACAAACTGCCAACTGGGGCAGAATACGAAAATGAATATTTGTGAAATATTTTTGAACATGGCAAGGAAGGATTTGACATATTTGTGGAAAATCTGACCCAAACAATTTATGGGAATTATTTGGGAATTTTGGGAATGATGGAAATGTGGGTTGCTTCACAACCCAGAGCAAATAGGGTTATTCCTTTAATAGAAAAAGGAATATTCCCATGGAAAAAGAATATTGGGGGTTGGTCCAAGATGGAAATGGCAAGGTCTTGGGATGGTTTTGAGGTTTGCAAGCCACTTGGGAAGATGAATCAAGGGTGATCCCTCCAGGTTGCAAGACTACTGAGCCACAAAAAGCGAATCCGGACCAAAATTAAAGAAAAAGAAAATAGGCAAAATCCAGGGTGTTACATCAGCGTGGGCATCCACTGCTATGTCTTCTTTGGCTCCGGGTAGTTCAATTCCTAGGCCTCACCATCGTCCACCGTGTTGGTGCTCTAGGCGCGGCGTGTTCAACATTCAACAAACGACAGCCATCGGAATAGGGATGTACGTGGAGAGGCTGACAGTAGGGACCCCCATGGTCCATGGCCGCACGTAAGCAACTGCCTCCTTATTACGCGAAAAAAATGATTCCTCCCACTAACATCTGAGGCGCACCGGTTCGGAGGCTGACCTGTGGGCCTACTGAGTTGACGCATACGCAGGGCTTTGTCAACTTAGTCAACAAACAATTCTAGCAGAAGTGACCATTGGATTTTAATCGAACGGTCCTACTGCTTCTTCAATCGCTTCTCTTCTTGCACCAGCCGCCCAAACCAGTGCCGGCGAGACCTCCTGCTCCTGCCTCTAGTGGCCGGCTGTGCTGCCACGCAGGCCTCACCGCCCCACCCTACTCCCACCGCTGGCCAGGCCATCCCTCTACTCACCCACAACCCGTGTTATTTTGCAGTGACGGCAGCCTCACACCGCAGCCGAACCAGTCAACCCTCGTACTCCTCTCCTCATGGGCATCCACTGCCATGTCTTTCCCGGCTCCACGTCGTCCCCTTCTAGGCCTCGCCGTCGTCCACCATCTTGGTGCTCTCGGTGCGGCGTGGTCAACGTGGTCAAGGAACGACTTCCATCGGAAGAGGACTGTACGTGGAGAGGCTGATAGCTGGGTCCACGGCCGCAGCAAGGAAGTGCCTCCTTATTACACGTAAAATAATTTTTCCTCCACCTGATAGCGGGGACCCACCGGAAGGGACTCTGTATTTTGCGAAAAAACGTTTCCCCCCTGACAGCTGGGACCTACCAGCTACATCTTCGCACGCAAGAAAGTGCATCCATATTACGGGCAAAAAAATGATTCTCCACCCTGACCGCTGGCACCCACCATCAATAACTTCGCATGCAAGAAAGTGCCTCCTTATCCTCCCTGACAGTCGGGACCCACCTGGTCAAAGCGTACGTAGCGTTGTCATTTTGGTCGCGAACGTGTACATACATACTGGTCGATCGATCTCTCTGCAATGATGAACCGTGGCCGAGCAAGCAGCGGCACGTGTAGTAGTAGAGCCCTCGACGTAGCAGTTCAGGCAGTCCAGTCAAAACCGTGTACACGTACATACAGCCAAATGCCAAAAAATACGGCCACGTACGTACATACGGGTGGGGTCTCGAATGCCTACTCGCGCATTTGTACGACCAGGGCTTGTGTACATGGAGAGGCAACAGAGACGTTGTCCTGTTCATCGGTAGCTAACCGGCTGGGTCCGAACGCTGGAAACAACGTCTTGTTCATCGGGAGCGAAGCTACTGGGTCGGAATGCGTCCTGTTCATCGGGAGCCAAGCCACTGGGTCGGAATGCATCCTGTTCATCGGGAGCCAACCGGCTTGGACGGAACAGCCAGAACGGGGTCTGGCGTACCATAGAACGGAGGAAAACGGCCTTCTATTCGACCGCGTACGGCCGAAACGGGGTCCTGTTCATCGGGAAGGGTCTGGCGTGCCCCAGAACGGAAGAAATGGCCTTCTGTTTGAGTTCCTACGGTCGAAAAGGGGTGCTGTTCATCGGGAGGGGTGTGGCGTACCCCAAAACGGGACTCCACGGGCTACTGTTCATCCACCGTCTACTGCCTCGCTCCAGCCTCCACCTGCTACTGTTCATCCACCGTTGACTTCCTCTAGCCTCCACCTGCTATTGTTCATCCACCGTCGACTTCCTCCAGCCTCCATCAGCTACGTTCATCCACGGGGGCCTGTTCATCCAGCCTCCACCGGCTACTGTTCAACCAGCCCTCCACGGGGTCCTGCTCATCTAGCCTCCACCGGCTCATGTTCAACCAGCCCTCCATGGGGTCCTGTTCATCAACCCTCCACTGGCTACTGTTCTTGGAGCCTCCACAGGGTCCTTTTCATCCACCCTCCACCGGGCCTCCTCGATTGGGGTCCTGTTCATCTAGTGGCAACGGCCTCTACTACCACGGGATCCTGTTCATCCAACCCCCATCGAGAACTATTCATCCAACCCCCACCGGGGACTGTTCATTAAGAGGCAGCTTCGATCGGCTTCAGTTAGCAGTAGTAGCGAAGGAATCACTCAGGTTCAGTTAACAGCAAGGGATCGATCGGGGTTCAGTAACATAGCTAGTGCAATCGCTCGGGTTCAGTTAGAGCCCAACACCTCGCTCGGGTTCAGTTAGAGCGCAACGCCTCGCACCTCTGTGCATTGCTCGGCCCCGACCACCCACCGTAACCGGGAACTCCCTGAAATTTTCCTCGCCCTCGCTTCTACCATGATTTTTTCCGTCATGGACGGCCCAAAGAATGTCATGCAGGTGCGTCTCCGGCCTGCCCAGGACGAAAAGCCCATTTTCTGTCATGATTTTTTGTCATAGCAGTAGGAGCCCACCACATCTATGGTGATACCAGGTTTTGTCATAATTATCGTCATAGAAGTGTCATAAGCATGACGGGAAAAAAATTCATTCGGCCCAAAATGTCAGGGATGCGTCTTTTTTTTGTAGTGTAGGGAACAATATAATCATACTTGTGCGTTGGATGTAGCTAATATTTGAGTGTGTTTCATGAATGGATCAATGACTGAGCATAATGGGCTAGGGATAGCTTTCTTTAGCGTTTATATTTTGAAAGACATGGTTGCTTGTTGATATGCTTGATTATTGATGTCTTCATGTCAAATTATAGACTATTGCTTTGAATCATTTAAAGTCCAAATGTCCATGCTATAAAAGAAAACAATATGTGATGAACATGATAGGCAACATTCCACATAAAAAATTCTGTTTTTATCATTTACCTACTTTAGGACAAGCAGGAATTAAGCTTGGGGATGATGATACGTCTCCAACGTATCTATAATTTTCTATGTTCCTTAATAGTCTCTGCAATGGTGAGGAGAGAGGGGTCACACAGGCCAGAATAAAAAGTATCCAATTTCCCTCTGTTTGTTACTTTGCACTGTTTAATGGTAAATGTATGGTTGGTAAACAAGACTGTAGTGCATTATGTGCCCCTGACTTGATCATTATTCATACTACTCTAATGGGCGACAAACTCTACAATCTTGGGGCAATTGCTGCGTGGAGGTTGCAACGCAACGCTGATAGTGGGCATTTATATGGGGGAATTTATGCCTCTCGCGTAGCCGCAAGGCTAGGAGTCTCACCTAGGCCTAATGATCCTATCTTACCAGATAAATATATAGACATTGATGCAATGCAATGCCACGAATTATTAAATACGGAGCTCAAAACTATGAGTATAACCTAGTATTTGATAAAAATCGTAGTGTCTATGTTATTTTTCCTGCACCTGCTCTCTTTGATTTTCGGAGAAAACAAAGACACTACATCTACGAGAGCGAGGCGCGTGAGTACAACGCAGCAGCAGAAGCTGCTTGTGACGCCCCCGATTCAATCGTGCACTAATCATACACGCAAACATGCACGATCGAGCACAGGGACTCACGGGAAGATATCACAACACAACTCTAACACAAATAAACAGAGATCCACGATTATTACAGACCAGGGATCACAAGGATCTGAATACATAAGTCAGTCATACAAATAATATCTGGGTACAGACATAGTTAGACAAGGTTTGCCTTAAGAAGGCTAGCACAAACAATGACTCTAGATCGAAAGGCGAAGGCCTCCTGCCTAGGGCATCTGATCCTACTCCTAGTCGGCTGGCTCAATCCAGTAGTAAGTGCCGTTTGGGCCCTCCTGGTAGTAAGCTCATGCGGTGTCATCTGGCTCCTGAGCTCCATTGTCTGAGGTAACATCAAAAGGGGTATGGGGGAAAAAAAAGAGGTAGCAAAGCAACCGTGAGTACTCATCCAAAGTACTCAGCAAGCAAGGATCTACACTACATATGCACTGTTATCAAAGGGAAAGGGCTGTAAATGTGGACTAGGCTGCAGAAATGCCAAAATAGAGAGAAGGCCTAGTCCTATCGAAGAATAGCATATTCACGAAGCCACCATCTTGCAGCAATTAGAAGAGTACAGAAAAGCATTTTATTAAGCAAGCAAGTTGAGGCAAAGCCTAGAGATCCTTCCTCGACTCCCTGCGAGAAAACGATCCCGGAGCTTCAATTAATTAAACAAGTATCCAGTTCAAGTAATAGATCGGGATACCAAACTGAGCGTCCTGTTACCGTGGACACGGCTATTCGAATAGATCACTTCCCTGCAGGGGTGCACTACTGTTACCCAACACGCTTGATCACCTCTGGACATACACACTTGCTGGGTAATGCCCGACCTCGGGAGATCGACACGAAGCAGCACCCTACCTAGGATCAGCAGAGAGGTCAACACGCCGGACTAACCTATGCACCCAGGGGTCTTGGGCCATCGCCCCGGGCGCTCCTGCGGGTTGCGAGACTGGCCGGGGAGTAGGCGCGACACTGAACTCGTCAGTGAAGTATCCAGCCCAACCCCAACAATCAGCCCGCACGGTGAACTGTGACGTCTGATGAGCTTTCGGGAGAAACGTACGACGTAGAGGGCCCCATAAACCATTATCCCGCGTGGTGGTAGTGCGTATAGGGCACGACGACCCACTCAGATCAAATACCCAAATCCGTTAGGCGTATTTAATAATTCGCGGAGACGATCAGGGCTTCTGACGCTCCGCCACAATATCTCTCTTGGGTGCCCTCCTGGCAAGCCCGACTGCATAATTTCCCCGCGGGTACCCCTCAGGGTCGACCCGCCTGCGCCAAAGGTCAAAGTAACCGTGTGGTCATAACATCATGGGCGAAACCCCGAGGAATCACCCTCAGTGGATTCCACTCGATGAAATCATCAAGGTGAACGTAGGAGGAATCACCCTCGAGGTTCACACTTGAGGGGTTGCACGATAGAGTCATATCGGGAGTGGTTAAGGAGGAATCACCCTCGATGACCACGACCGAACAGCTACACTGCAGAGTTATCATCAGGAGTGCGTTACGAGGTATCACCCTCGGCACTCGATAGTAACTATGCAGAGTCGTACAACAAAGGGGGTGAAGTGAGGTGTCGGTCTCTGGTCATCGATCACGTTGATCGAGTCGTCGATGATGAAGCAGAGGCAACAAGGACAAGGTGGGGGTCACGGATGGATTACTAACCAACCTATACTAAACAGTTTAGGTTAAGCAGGTAGGTATCAATAAGCAGGTTACAAAAAGCAGGCTATGCATTAGGATAGGAGCAATCAATTATAGTAGCAAAATCTAATGCAAGCATGAGAGAATGGAATGGGCGATATCGAATTGTTCAAGGGGGGGGGGGCTTGCCTGGAAGCTCTGCTGAGAGGGGCTAGTCGTCAGAAGGCTGCTCGTCCGGAGCGTAGTCATACTCTGCGGCGTCGGCGTCGGTCTCGGTGTCTATCAAGAGAGAAGGAGGGGGAAAGAAACAATAAATTCACGGCAAAAATGCAAACAATATGCATGACATGCCTAAATGATATGCAGAGGTGTTCTACAGCCTAACTAGATGATTTAGTTAATTTAGGAATTTATTTGGATTTATTTTATTAAAGTTGAGCACTATTCATTTATCAAAATCAGTCTAAAAGTTCCATGTTCAGGTAGTTAGGGGCATCTGACAGCAACACGAAGGGCGTATTCAGATTCGTCTCACCGTTCTGTGCAACTTTCATGTACAAAGTATTTTTATCCGAGCTACGGTTTATTTTCTATGATTTCCTAAAGTTTTAACCATTTTCTGGATTTTATTTAATTATTTTAAATTAACATGATCCAAAACAGTATGGGATGACATCATCATGACTTAGAGGTGACGTCAGCGGTCAACAGTCCGCTGACCAGAGTCAAACCTGACATGTGGGTCCAGTGGGACCCACATGTCATTGACAGTAGCTTTAACAGAAGGGTTAGATTAACTAAATAGTTTAATTAGGGTGGTATGGCCTACTAGTTAGTGGGTAATTAGTGTTTTAATTAATTAATTTAATTAATTAACCGATTTCTATTTATTTAAAATCATTTAAATGGGCGGGACCCACATGTCAGTGACACGGGGCCAGCCCAGTAAGCAGTTGACCCAGTCAATAGGTCAACTGCGGCCCGTGGGGCCCGCGGTTAGTCTCACAGGAGGCTGCCACATCGGCGCCAGGTCGGACGCCGACCGGAGACGCGCCGGAGTTGAATCCGGCGAGCCAAACACGGCGGCGCGCGTCGGAAGGGGTTCGGGTTTCGCGCACAGGGGGTTTCGGGGGCCGGGGCTGGGTGCGTTCGACGCGGCTCGGTGTCGCGCGTCGAATGGCGGTGGCCGGAGTGGCTGAGACGGTCGGAGGCGAGTGCTACGATGACGCCGGTGGCGAGGTTCTCGGGCGAGCTACGGGAACGGCGTTCCGGCGCGCAAACGAACGAAAGAAGCGGCTAGGCGGGATCTACACGACGCGATGAGTTCAACGGACACACGCCCCGGACCAAATGGTCACCGGAGTCTCGTCGGCGACGAGATCCACGGTGGAGCGTTCGGGCATCTTCAAATGCAGCAGCTACGGGACGCAAGCGAGCTAACGGAGAGGGGGAGGAGGAGCGGGAGCTCACCGGGCTCCTGTAGGCATGCAAGGCGTGCTCGGGGAGGGCTCGACGGAGGCGTACGGTGGTGGCAATCGGCGATGGCCAAGGTCGGGGAGGAGCTCGATCCCGAGGCTGTGGTGGCACCGAGCCCGATCCAGAGGACGGAGAGGAAGCAAAGGAAGCAGGTGGAGCGGACGGGCTCGTCGGAGAGGCGATCGGGAGACGGTGGCCGCGCTAAGACATGGCCATGGCGGCGGCGACCTCGGGTGGCTACGCGAGGAGGAAGATAGCGGGTGAGGGAGAGAGCGAGGGGGGAGACTGGGGCTGGCTAGGGTTGTGGGAGGCCACTGGGGTCCATATCCACCCCGGGGAGGTGACGGATGGGCGACACGTGCGGCCTCGTCGGCGTGTCAGCGCGCGTGCGTGACAGCATGCGATGAGGAGGACGACACAGTTTGGTGGGCTGGGCTGGCTACTGTGCACAGTTAGTTAGGCCTTTGCCCCTTTTCTTCTTTTCTATTTTCTGTTTTGTTTTCTGTTTTGTTTTCTGTTTTGCAAATTGTTTAGCCACTAAACTACTTTTACAAAATAAGTGATCTAGCTCATAATTGCAGTGCATTAGTACCTATCACCAAAAACTAGTTTGGGTAAAATATAATTTCATATTTAACTTAGATTAAATAAAAAGTTATTAAATGTTGCTATTAGCCACTGTTTGAGGTTGTTAGGGTCACTTAACCAAGCCCATTAATGTTGGTTACAATTTTATAATTGCCTCTGAATTATTTGCTATTTAATGAACATTTTAGTTTCCAATTTGGAACAACTTTTATTTTCACTTTAAATTAATTTGAAGTTTGAATTAGGAGTTTGAAATGCAATATGATGCAAATGATGACTAGGCACTGTTAAACTTGCTGACATGGCATTAACTAAGAGTGATCACTGTGGTTAATTACATGGGGTGTTACACTGCTTGTCTGACTGAGGAGGCTGCACGGAGGGCCTCCATGAGTTATCACTTTGACTATTATCCAAACCAGGGATGGTGATTACCAAGCTTGGCAAAAGCCTAAGCTTGGGGGGGGGGGTACATATTTCTCACCGACATTACATTCATGTTCACACATTTTATTCCAGGTGTCGGTGTTTGATGACCCAGAACTATAGGGGATCAATCGTAGGCCTTTCGATAAGTAAGAGTGTCGAACCCAACGAGGAGCAGAAGGAAATGATAAGCGGTTTTCAGCAAGGGATTTTCTGCTAGCACTGAAATTATCGATAACAGATAGTTTGGTGGCAAGGTAATTCGTAACGAGTAACAAGTAACACATGTAACAAAGGTGCAGCAAGGTGGCCCAATCCTTTTTATTGCAAAGGACAACCTTGGATGAACTCTTATATAAAGCAAAGCGCTCCCAAGGACACATGGGAGTTATCACCAAGTTAGTTTTCATCATGATCATATGATTTGCGTTCGCTACTTTGATAGTTTGATATGTGGGTGGACCGGTGCTTGGGTGTTGTGCTTACTTGGACAAGCCTCCCACTTATGATTAACCCCTCTCGCACGCATCTGCAACTATGAAAGAAGATTTAAGATAAATCTAACCATAGCATTAAACATGTGGATCCAAATCAGCCCCTTACGAAGCCACGCATAAACTAGGGTTTAAGCTTCTGTCACTCTAGCAACCCATCATCTACTTATTACTCCCCAATGCCTTCCCCTAGGCCCAATTCATGGTGAAGTGTCATGTAGTCGACATTCACATAACACCACTAGAGGAAAGACAACATACATCTCATCAAAATATCGAACGAATACCAAATTCACATGATTACTTATAATAAGACTTCTCCCATGTCCTCGGAAACGAAAGTAACTACTCACAAAGCATGTTCATGTTCAAGATCAGAGGGGTATTGAATATGATTAAGGATCTGAACATATGATCTTCCACGAAATAAACCAACTAACATCAACTACAAACAGTAATCAACACTACTAGCAACCCACAGGTACCAATCTGAGGTTTTGAGGCAAAGATTGAATACAAGAGATGAACTAGGGTTTGAGATGAGATAGTGTTGGTAAAGATGTTGATGAAGATTGGCCCTCCCACGATGAGAGGATCGTTGGTGATGACGATGGCTTCGATTTCCTCCTCCCAGAGGGAAGTTTCCCCGACATAATCGCTCCACCGGAACCCTAGATTGCTTCTGCCCAGGTTCCGCCTCGAGACGGCGCCGCTTCGTCCCGAAAACCTTCTTCTTATTTTTTATAGGTCAACCCCTCATATAGTGGAAGATGGGCACCGAAGGCTGGCCAGGGGGCCCCCAAGGGGCACGCCCTGGGGGATAGGGCGCGGTCCCCTTCTGGTCTTTCTTCGCCCAATATTTTTTATATGTTCCAAAACAATTCTCCGTAAAGTTTCAGGACATTTGGAGTTGTGCAGAATAGGTATCTCAGATTTGCTCCTTTCCGGTCCAGAATTCCAACTGTCGGCATTCTCCCTCTTCATGTAAATCTTATAAAATAAGAGAGAAAAGGCATAATAATTGTATCATAAAGTGTAATAACAGCTATAATGCAATAAATATCAACATAAAAACATGGGGCAAAATGGACGTATCAGTGTTCATCCTTTTTCATTGTATAATCCATGTTTAGATTTATTTTCTCGCTTTCTTCTTGCGTGTTTGAAAAACTTTAAGAAAATCCAAAAATATTTCTCGCTTCTTTTTGGTTTTTGTTTCTAGTTTAATTTATTGTAGCATTAAAAGAAAACCCAAAAAGATTTCTCGTTTCTTCTTTTGCTTGTTGGGAGCTTTCCCGTGTAAATAGTTTTCTCGTTTTTGTTTCCTTTCGTTAATTTGCTTTCTTCAAGAAAAACTAAAAACTCCCAAAATATTTCACTATGTTTCTCTTAAGTCCTTTTATTTTGTTTAGTCGTACTAAGGAGAAGACCACGATGAAAATGTTGAGTGGCTCTCATATGCATTATGGTTGATCTAACAAAGAGCCCATACTATTTTGTCTTCTCCTTCGAATAAAATGTTTGTAGATTCTAGCTTAGTCCACGGCACTCCTGCACTATTATTATTTCCATATCATTCGGTCATGCAAGTGAAAGGAAATAATGATGATATTTGATGAAGTGACTGTGGCAACGAAAGGTGAGTATGAACTCAACTTGTTTTTGTTTTTGTAAATATGTTTAACTCAGTATCCATGATTCAACATATTATGATTAATCATGTTTATGATGACAATTAGAGTTTATAGTTTCTCATGCCATGCTTAAGTAGCTAGGAGTGGATAATGATTTGTCTTGGGTGTCAACATGCATTAAAATGATTGTGATGTAGTATCATGATATGGTATCCTCCTCTGAATGTTCCAAGTGGCTTGACTTGGCACATGTAGTTGATTCAAAACCAACATAGCCTCCATGATATTTATGTTCATGGTGTTTATATCCTACTCATGCTAGTATTCAATGTTGATTATTCATAATGCATGATTATGACCGTTTTCGCTCTCTAGTTGGTCGCTTCCCAACCTATTTGCTAGCCTTCGCCTGTACTAAGCAGGAATACTGCTTGTGCATCAAAACCTTTAAACCAAAGTTATCCCCGATGAGTCCACTATATCTACCTATATGTGGTATTACTCTGCCGTTCCAAGCAAATTTTCATATGCCACCTCTAAATATTGAAATGAACATCTGTTTTGTGTGCCCGTACAGCGCATGGAGTGATAGGGGCGGTCTGTATCTTCCATGCTAAGCGCGTTATTCTCATGATGAAAGCTTATTCACTCATCCTTGTACGAGAGGGGCCGGTAATCGGGATGCCCAGTCCCATGTTTAAAATTGCAAAAAACAAAACTCCCCCGCAAAGTTGTTGGTATGGAAGGCACCCGAGGATTCGGCTAGCCATGGCTTGTGTTTGTTGGAGGAGGGGGAGTAAAATTTACTTTTACCGCTTGGGAACCATCACTAATTTGTTTAGCATGGAAGATATTGAAAACTCTCGGTCGTAACATTGACAGGAAAGGTATACCTCCCAAAATTATATGTATCTCTGATTTAAGCTTCGAGCTCTGGCACCTCTGCAAATCCCTGCTTCCCTCTGCGAAGGGCCTATCCATTTACTTTTATGTTATTTTACTTTTATTGTTGAGTCATCACCTTCTCAAACAAGCACCAGTCCTGAGAGCACTATTGTGATTCTCATGCATTGTGTATAAGTTAATGTTGTGTGCATCATGACTGGATCTCTTCTACCATGAATTACAATGTTTACTCGCTGCTTGAACTTTGGAGGTGCTCTGCATTTATGTTTTGCGGTCTCAGAAAGGACTAGCGAAATACCATGTCATATTATATCATGATTGTTTTGACAAAGTGTTGGCATTTGAGATATTTTATTATTGCTCGCTAGTTGATTATGCCATTGATATGAGTGAATATAATTTCTAAGAGTTATCATTTGCATGGTTATTTATAATCTTTGCTGAAAACCTCGGTATTATTTAAGCATATATATAAATACAAGAACAAAAGAGTTAGTAAAAAAATTTCTTTATCACTTTCAGTTTGTCAACTGAATTGCTTGACGACAAGCAATGAGTTAAGCTTGGGGGAGTCTGATACGTCTCTGTCGTATCCACTTTTCCAAATGCTTTTGGTCTTGTTTTGGACTCTAATTTGCATGATTTGAATGAAACTAACCCGGATTGACGTTGTTTTTAGCAGAACTACCATGTTGTTGTTTTCGTGCAGAAATAAAAGTTCTCGGAATTGGGCGAAACTTTTTGGAGATTTTTTATGGAATATATAAAAAATACTGGAGCAAAGGCCCACTGAGGGGGGCCATCGTGTGCCCACGAGGCACCAGGATGCGCCCACCCCCTAGGGCGCGCCCTGGTGGCTTGTGGGGCCCATGTGGCTCCGCTGACCCTAATCTCAGCACTATAAATTCCTATTTCCCGAGAAAAAAATAGGAGAAGAAGTTTCATTGTGTTTCACAATACGGAGCCGCTGCCACCCCCTGTTATTCATCGGGTGGCAAGAACTGGAGTCCGGTCGGGGCTTCAGGTAGGGGGATCTTCCGTCTTTGTCATCATCAACCATCCTCCATCACCAATGTCATGATGCTCACTGTCGGGAGTGAGTAATTCCTTCGTAGGCTTCCTGGAGGGTGATGGGTTGGATGAGATTTATCATGTAATCGAGATAGTTTTCTTAGGGCTTGATCCCTAGTATCCACTATGTTCTGAGATTGATGTTGCTATGACTTTGCTATGCTTAATGCTTGTCACTAGGGCCCGAGTGCCATGATTTCAGTTCTGAACCCTTTATGTTTTCATGAATATATTTGTGTTCTTGATCCGATCTTGCAAGTTATATGCACCTGCTACGTGTTATGATCCGCATACCCCCAAGGTGACAATAATTGAGATTCTTTCCGGTGATTACCGTATTTTGAGGAGTTCATGTATTCACTATGTGTTAATGCTTTGTTCCAGTTATCTATTAAAAGGAGGCCTTAATATCCCTTAATTTCCTTATGGACCCCGCTGCCACGGGAGGGTAGGACAAAAGATCTCATGCAAGTTCTTTTCCATAAGCACGTATGACTATATACGGAATACATGCCTACATTACATTGATGAATTGGAGCTAGTTCTGTGTCGCCCTAGGTTATGACTGTTACATGATGAATATTATCCAACGTTGTCACCGATCCAATGCTTACGAGCTTTTCACATATTGTTTATTAATAAGTTACTACTGTTGCTACTACTGTTACTATTGCTGCTATCACTATCAAATTACCATACTAATGTGCTACTCATCACTCTGCTGCAGATATTTAGTCTCCAGGTGTGGTTGAATTGACAACTGAACTGCTAATACTTGCAAATATTCTTTGGCTCCCCTTGTGTCGAATCAACAAATTTGGGTTGAATACTCTACCCTCGAAAACTTTTGCGATCCCCTATACTTGCGGGTTATCATGCTCTAACTTCTCCATGGCTTACACCCCCTGATGCAATCCATAGTTCCATCAAACAAGCAAAACAATGCATGAAAAATAGAATCTATCAAAAACAGAACTGTCTGTAGCAATCTGAATATTAATCATACTTCTGTATGTCCAAAAATTCTGAAAAATTAGGACAATGTGGGCAGTTTGTATATCAATTATGTGTAAGCAATTCAAAAGGTTTCCACATTCCAGCAATTTTTGATAATTTTGCTACTGGACGCAAAAGTTTCTGTTTTTTCATAGAATCAAATCAACTATCATCCAAAACATCCCAAAGGCTTTACTTGGCACAAACACTAACTAAAACATACAAAACACAATCATAAGAGTAGCATAATTGTGTGAATATAAGAAAATAAAAAAATAAACAAGAAAATTAAGATAACTATTGGGTTGCCTTCCAACTAAGCTATTGTTTTACGCCCCTAGCTAGGCATAATGCAAAGTTTCAAGTATTGTCATCTTTCTCCTTATCTAAAGATGTGTTTTCATCAGGTGGCTTTTCAAAGGTAATATAAAATACATCATCCTTAGAAATTTTAGCATTAGCAAGTTGCCCATCTGCAAATCCCCCTTGATTACCAGCTACAATCCAAGAGTATTGACTATTAAGACTATTGAAAACTTGTTGGATTATATTCAAAGGAGGAACTTCTTCTTTAGTATTCTCATCAAATATGTGGTCATTGCGAAACAAATACCTAAACAAGTAATCACTATTATAAAGGATCTCATCTATTACCGGTTTTTCATGGTATATACCATAAAAATCAAAGATCTCTCTAGCTTCTCTCACTATGTGATCAAATTCATTCATGAGGACAAGGGTAGCTATCTTTTTAGCTCTAGGATTTTTTATAACTGGCAACTCATAAAACGATCTTTGCAAAGTAGATGGGTATGAATAAATCTTTTTTCGAGTTTAAGAACAAGTGCGGAAATAGCTTTGGCATAATTTTTGGTTCTTTTAAGTATAGGAGAATCATCACAAGCCAAGGTTCCAACACAATTAAAGAATTCTTGGATAACACTTTTTCCTATAACATTCCCTTGTCCCATCACAAAAGTTTTAGCATCAAGACTGGTAGAAATTTCAATTTTAGGAGTTTTACCATTCTCACTTACTACCATGCCAAAATCACCCATGACAACGGTTTCAAACAAGCAAACAAGAAGGTAAAGCAGTAAAAGGAAAATGAAAAATATTTTTATATTTTTGTAAAAACTTTTTAGAAGTGAGGGAGATCAAAATGAGAGGCAAAGGCAAATAAAATAAATGCAAGGAGATGAAAGTTTATGCGTAGGTACTTGGTAGATATTGATAATGTCTCCCCGCAACGGCGCCAGAAATCCTTCGTGCTACTTGTGAGTTGCGTTGGGTTTTTCCCAGAAGAGGAGGGGATGATGCAGTACAGTAGAGATAAGTATTTCCCTTAGTTATGAAACCAAGGTTATCAATCCAGTAGGAGAATCATGCAACAACTCGTTAGCAGTACCTGCACACAAAATAACAAATCCTTGCACCCAACGTGAACAAGGGGTTGTCAATCCCTTGTCGGGTAATTGCAAGATTAAATTGTATGATGATAGATAGATAGATGGAACAAAAACTAAACATAAAATAAATTAATTAAAATTCCAGCAAGATATTTTTAGGATTTTTTATATATCATAGAAGTAGATGCGGGGGCCATAGTTTTCACTAATGGCTTCTCTTGAGAAAATAGCATACGGTGGGTAAACAAACTACAGTTGGGCAACTGATAGAAAAGCAAATAATCATGATGACATCCAAGGCAATGATCATGTATATAGGCATCACGTCTGAGACAAGTAGACCAAAATGATTCTGCATCTTCTACTATTACTCCACACATCGACCGCTATCCAACATGCATCTAGAGTATTAAGTTCATAAAGAATGGAGTAACACCTTAAGCAAGATGACATGATGTAGACAAAGTAAACTCATGCATGAACAAACGCCATCTTTTTACCCTTAATAGCAACGATACATACATGTCATGTCCCCTTCTGTCACTAGGATTGAGCACCGCAAGATCAAACCCATTACAAAGCACCTCTCCCATTGCAAGATAAATCAATCTAGTTGGCCGAACCAAATCCATAGATCGAAGAGAAATACGAAGCTATAACAATAATGCATAAAAGAGTTTAGAGAAAACTCAAATAATATTCATGGATAATCTAATCAAAAACTCACAATTCATCGGATCCGAACAAACACACCGCAATAAGGAATTACATCGGATAGAACTCCAAGAACATCAAGGAGAGCATTGTATTGAAGAACATCAAGAGAGAAGAAGCCATCTAGCTACCAACTATGGACCCGTAGGTCTGCGATACGTCTCCAACGTATCTATAATTTATGAAGTATTCATGCCATGTTTACAACAATTTTAAATGGTTTTGGTATGATTTGAATGGAACTAACCCAGACTGACGTTGTTTTCAGCAGAACTACCGTGGTGTTGTTTTTTTGTGCAGAAATAAAAGTTCTCCAAATGCAACGAAACTTTTTGACGATTTTTTTTGGAACAAAAGAGGCACTAGAAGCTTCGTGGGAGGACCAGAAGGTGAAGGAGGTGAGCACAACCGACTAGGGCGCGCCAGGTGCCTTGCCCGTGTGCTGGTGTCTTGTGGGCCCCTCGAAGCCCATCTTCGCGTGAAACGAACGCCAAAAAATCCTATAAATACAGAAATCCCCAGAAATAACCCTAGATCAGAAGTTCCGCCGCCGCAAGCCTCTGTAGCCATGAAAAACCAATCTATACCCTATTCCGGCACCCTGCCGGATGGGGAAATCATAACTAGTGGCCATCTTCATCATCCCGGCGGCCACCATGATGAGGAGGGAGTAGTCCACCCTCGGGGCTGAGGGTTTGTACTAGTAGCTATGTGTTTAATCTCTCTCTCTCGTGTTCTTGATTTGGTACGATCTTGATGTATCGCGAGCTTTGTTAATATAGTTGGATCATATGGTGTTTTCCCCTCTCTATCTTGTTGTGATGAATTGAGTTTTCCCTTTGAGATTTCATTATTATCGGATTGAATACTTTTATGGATTTGAGAGCACTTGAAGTATGTCTTGGCACTCAACTCGCAGATTCCCGAGGTGACATTAGGGTAATCTATGCATAGGGGTTGATGCACGTTTTCGTCCTTGTTTCTCCGGTAGAAATCTTGGGGCACTCTTTGAAGTTCTTTGTGTGGGATTGAGTATTATGAATCTGAAATTGTTTGATGCACATTGTACAATCAACTCACGGGTACTCGTGGTGACATTGGAGTATCTAGGTGACATTAGAGTTGGTTGATGTGTATCATATGGTGTTATTTTAGTACGAACTATTGGATAGATTGATCGGAAAGGATAACTTGGTGTTATTTTAGTACGAACTCTTAGATAGATCGATCGAAAAGGATAACTTTGAGGTGGTTTCGTACCCTACAAACAATTTCTTCTTATTCCGCTAGATAGGAACTTTAGAGTGATTCTTCATCGCACGTTGAGGGATGGTTATATGATCCAATTATATTAGCATTGTTGAGAGATTGCACTAGCGAAAGTACAGACCCTAGGCCTCATTTTCAAGCATTGCAATACCGTTTGTGCTCCATTTTATCAATTGCTACCTTGCTATTTTTTTATTGTTCCTATTACAAAAATAAATATCTACTATCATTACTACGCTTGTATCACCATCTCTTCGCCGAACTAGTGCACCTATACAAATTACCATTGTATTTGGTGTGTTGGGACACAAGAGACTCTTTGTTATTTGGTTGCAGGGTTGTTTGAGAGAGACCATCTTCATCCTACGCCTCCCACGGATTGATAAACTTTAGGCCATCCACTTGAGGAAAAATAGCTACTGTCCTACAAAACTCTGCGCTTGGAGGCCCAACAAGAGTCTACAAGAATAAAGTTGCGTAGTAGACATCAAGCTATTTTCTGGCGCCGTTGCCGGGGAGGTGAGTGCTTGAAGGTATATCTTTAGATCTTGCAATTGAATCTTTTAGTTTCTTGTTTTATCACTAGTTTGGTTTATAAAACAAAACTACAAAAAAATTGAATTGAGGTGGCCTCATATTATTCGTCTTTATCATGTCTTTCTTAAAAATGATGGAACGGAAAATTGTGCTCAATTGATAGAAGAAGAATTCAATAAAATGTTTGGCATAAGTGATGAGCATGATTGCAATGTTGTTGGTCTGAATTCTTTGAATATTCATGATGCTAATGATATGCAAAGCCATAAGCTTGGGGATGCTATGTTTGATGAAGATGATATTTTTAGTCCCCCAAGTTTTGATGAGAAAATTTATTATGATGATAGCATGCCTCCTATTTATGATGATTATATTGATGAAAGTGGGTTTGGAAGAGTGTCAACTCTAGGTACTAATGATCCCACTATTTTGGAGGGTGTTGAATCTTATTGTAATAATTATGAAAGTGGATTTGGAGAGGTCATGACTTTATTTAATGATGAATCCACTATTTTGGAAGAGGTTTCAATTGATTATAAAAACAAAGTTGCTATCTATGATGATTATGGTGATGACATGTATGCTATAAAGAGTAATGATATCCATGAAAATTGTCATCATGATTTTAATCCTCAATATGATTATGCCAATCAAGTATCACATGATAGTTATTTTGTTGAGTTTGCTCCCACTACTATTCATGATAATAAATTTTCTTATGTGGAGAGTAATAAAAAATTTATGCATGTGGATCATGAAAAGAATGCTTTATGTGATAGCTATATTGTTGAATTCATTCATGATGCTACTGAAAATTATTATGAGAGGGGAACATATGCTTTTACATATTGCAATAATACCAAGTTTCCTCTCTATGTGTTGAAAATCTTGAAGTTTTGCTTGTTTTGCCTTCCCATGCTAGTTCATTCTTGTTCCCATAAGTTGTTTGCTCACAAAATCCCTATGCATAGGAAGTGGGTTAGACTTAAATGTGCTAGTCATATGCTTCATGATGCTCATGTTATGTTTCAATTCTTTACTTTTATGTGAGCATCATTGAAATTATCATGCCTAGCTAAAAGGCATTAAAGAAAAGCGCTTGTTGGGAGACAACCCAAAACTTTTACCTACTGTTTTTGTGTGTTCACATGGTTAGGATATTGTAGTGATCTTGTTTTATAGCTTTTGTTTCAATAAAGTGCCAAGTAAAGCCTTTGGGATAGTGTGGATGATAGTTGACTTGATTCTGTGCAAAAACAGAAACTTTTTCGTCCAGTGCAGAAATTCCTGTCTTTTACTGGAACGTGGAAAAATTCTGAAATTTTAAAGTTGATGGGTATACAAATTTTCTATGTTTTCCTAATTTTTCAGAATTTTTGGAGTAGCATAAGTATGGTTGGAGTACAGATTACTACAGACTGTTCTGTTCTTGACAGATTCTGTTTTCAAAGCATAGTTTGCTTGTTTTCTAGTTTCTATGGCTTATATTGCTCAATATAAATTGTGGAAATGATATGATAAAGTAGTCATTGTGTGGAAACAATTATGAATCTTGTCTTTGACAGTACCAAAGTGAAATGGTTTGCTCTTTATCATACTAACCTATCTCACGAAGTTCCGTTAAGTTTTGTGTGATTGAAGTTTTCAAGTTTTGGGTGAGATGTCGATATGAGGAGAATAAGGAGTGACAAGACCCTAAGCTTGGGGATGCCCAAGGAACCCCAAGGTAATATTCAAGGAAGATCCAAGCAACTAAGCTTGGGGATGCCCCAGAAGGCATCCCCTCTTTCGTCTCCAACATTATCGGTAACCTCACTTGGAGCTACATTTTTATTCGTCACATGATATGTGTTTTGCTTGGAGCGTCATTTTCTTATTAGGATTTGCTTGCTATTATTTATAATAATGTTTTGCATCTTTTATTTCAATAAAAATGTCAAGTATAACCTTTGCCATGCTTATTTTGCAAATATATGAGTTGCTGTTTCAAAACAGAAAGTTTATCGCTGTTGAAATAATTCTCCAGAAAAGTGAGAATGTGATAAAATGTTGATACTTTTTGTACTATAATATCTGATAAATTTTCTACAGTGTGGTAAATTTTCAGAATTTTTGGAGTTAGGGAAGTATGAGTACAGTTGCACTCTTTACAGACTCTCCTGTTTAGACAGATTGCTGTTATGTTCGCATTGTTTGCATATGTTTGCTTGTTTAATGATTCTAATTGAGGATAGGAGTATTAAATATCCAGAGGCATTTAGTATGCAACGTCGAATAGTAATTTTAGTGATTTGCTACAGTAGAGAATGATAAGGTTTTTGCATTGGTTTATACTAACTTATCTCACGAGTTCTTGTTGAGTTTTGTGTGTATGAAGTTTGTAAGATTTAGGGAAACCGTGATATAAAAGGAATTAAGGAGACGCAAAAGCTCAATCTTGGGGATGCCCAAGGCACCCCAAGATAATATTGCAAGAAGTCTCAATCATCTAAGCTTGGGGATGCCCCGGTAGGCATCCCACCTTTCTTCATCAACAATTATCGGTTAGTATCGGTTGAGCCTAAGTTTTTGCTTCTTCACTTGAGTTGTGCTATTCTTGGAATGTCATTTTGTTTTGTTTTACTTGCTATTTTAATAAAATACTTAGATCTGAAAGTTTTTAAAAAAGAGAGAGTCCTCAATTAGCTACCCCTTTACTTAACTACTCGCTTGATCTTCACTTATATCTTTTTGGAGTAGTTTGTCATTCACTCTTCTGCTTCACTTATATCCTATGAGTAAATTGTTGAATGAATTGAATATCATGAAGTTGAAATTATATGTTCATATCATGCCCAGTGGTAGCTTCACATTGGGTTTAGAAAGTGAAATCTTTTGAAGCTTGACAATCACAATATTGGTCATACAAGCAATTCATGAATGATTACTATAAGGAAGAGAACTTTCACATGCAAATACACTATCTAGGAAATCTTTTGTGATTGTGAGCCCCCATCAAAATATTATATGCCAAAATTGTTGACGTTGGACAAGGAATACAACGTAATGATTTATGTTTATTCATATTCACATAGAAGTTATATTGTCATAGATCCTTCAACATGTGGTGCTTGCCCCCCATCTTTGCTAGCCAAAAATTACGCACCAAGTAGAGATACTACTTGTGCATCCAAAAACCCTTAAACCCAAATCTTATTTTCAAGAGTCCACCATACCTACCTAAGGATTGAGTAAGATCCTTCAAGTAAGTTGTCATCGGTGCAATAAGACAATAGAAATTGCTTCTAAAAGTGTTAGATCATTTAGTGTAAGAGAAAATTGAGCGTTGTACGAACTTGTGATGGCAAAGAATAAAAGCGACAGACTGCATAATAAAGGTTGCTATCATAAGGGGCAATATAACGTGACGTTCTTTTGCACTAAGGGATTGAGCATACAAACAAAAAGCGCATGGCAACCTCTGCTTCCCTCTGCGAAGGGCCTACCTTTTTACTTTTATGTATTTAATTTCATGCTTAAATGCTTGCCATGTGATTCATGATGCTCCCGTTATGTTTCAATTCTTATCTTTTATGTGAGCATCATTGAAATCATCTCGCCGAGCTAAAAACGCATTAAAGAAAAGCGCTTGTTGGGAGACAACCCAACATTTACCCCTACTGTTTTTGTGTCTGCACATGATTAGGCTACTGTAGTAATCATGTTTATTAGCTTTTGTTTCAATAAAGTACCAAGGGAACCCTTTGGGATAGTTTGGAAGATAGTTGACTTGATTCTGTGCAAAAACAGAAACTTTTGCGCCCAGTAACAGAATTGTTAAAAATCACTAGAACATCAAACAATTCTGAATTTTTTACAGTTGATGGGTATACAAATTTTCTACGTTTTAATATATATTTCAGAAGTTTTGGAGTTACAGAAGTATGACCATAATTCAGATCTTAATGTACTGTTCTGTCTTTGACAGATTCTGTTTTTGATGCATAGTTTGCTTGTTTTAGTTTCTATGGCTTATATTGCTTAATATGATTTGTGGAAATTGTAGAGTACAGTAGGCGTTATGTGGAAACAATTATGAATCTTATATTGACAGTACCAAAGTGAATGATTTGTCTTTATCATACTAACCCATCTCACGAAGTTCCGTTAAGTTTTGTGTGATTGAAGTTTTCAAGTTTTGGGTGAGATATCGATATGAGGAGAATAAGGAGTGACAAGACCCTAAGCTTGGGGATGCCCAAGGAACCCCAAGGTAATACTCAAGGAATATCCAAGCAACTAAGCATGTGGATGCCCCGGAAGGCATCCCCTCTTTCGTCTCCAACATTATCGGTAATCTCACTTGGAGCTACATTTTTATTCGTCACATGATATGTGTTTTGCTTCGAGCGTCATTTTATTTTGTTGGGGTTTGCTTTATGTTATTTAGATAATGTTTTGCATCTTTTATTTCAATAAAAATGTCAAGTATAGCCTTTACCATGCTTATTTTGCAAGTCTTTATGTGGCTTTTTGAAAACAGAAAGTTGCACGCTAGTGCGTGAATTCTTGAGAAAAGTCAGAATGTGATAAAATGTTGAAATTTTTTGCAGAATAAGCTATGATAAAAAATTTACAGTGTGGTAAAGTTTCAGAATTTTTGGAGTTAGTTAAGTTTGAGTAAAATTGCATTCTTTAAAGATGGTCCTGTTTAGACAGATTGCTGTTATGTTTGCATATGTTTGCTTGTTTAATGATTCTATTTGAGGATAGGGGTATTAAATATGCAGAGGCATTTAGTATGCAAAGTTAAATAATAATTTTAGTGATTTGCTACAGTAGAGAATGATAAGGTTATTGCATTGATTTATACTGACTTATCTCACAAGTTCTTGTTGAGTTTTGTGTGGATGAAGTTTTTAAGATTTAGGTAAACCGTTATATAAAAGGAATTAAGGAGACACAAAAGCTCAAGATTTGGGATGCCCAAGTCATCCCAAGATAATATTCTAAGAAGTCTCAAGCATCTAAGCTTGGGGATGCCCCGGTAGGCATCCCACCTTTCTTCATGAACAAATATCGGTTAGTATCGGTTGAGCCTAAGTTTTTGCTTCTCCACATGAGTTGTGCTATTCTTGGAATGTCATTTTATTTTGTTTTGCTTGCTGTTTTAATAAAATACTTAGATATGATTTTTTTTAATAAGAGAGAGTCTTCAAATAGCTACCCATTTACTTAACTACTCGCTTGAACTTCACTTATATCTTTTTGGAGTAGCTTGTCATTTACTCTTGTGCTTCACTTATATCGTATGAGTAAATTGTTGAATGAACTGAATATCATGAAGTTGAAATTATATGTTCATATCATGCCCAGTAGTAGCCTCACATCGGGTTTAGAAAGTGAAATCTTTTGAAGCTTGACAATCACAATATTGGTCATACAAGCAATTCATGAATGATTAGTATAAGGAAAAGAACTTTCACATACAATATATTATCTTGGAAGTCTTCTATGATTGTGAATACCCATTAATTATTTTCAAACTAGAGCAAATTAGTTGAAGTTGGACAAGGAAGACAACGTAATGAGCTATGGTTGTGTATATTTGCATAGAAGTTATATTGTTATGGATCCTCCAACATGTGGTGTTTGCCTAGGATCTTTTGCTAGCCAAAAATTTGTACTAAGTAGAGATACTACTTGTGCATCCAAAAACTCTTAAACCCAGTTTCTTGCCATGAGTGTCCACCATAAATACCTATGGATTGAATAAGATCCTTCAAGTAAGTTGTCATCGGTGCATAAAGCAATAAAAATTGCTCCTAAATATGTTTGATCTTTTATTGTAAGGGAAAATAAGCGCTGTACAAACTTGTGATGGCAAAGTAATAAAAGCGACGGACTGCATAATAAAGGTTGCTATCATAAGGGGCAATATAACGTGACGTTCTTTTGCACTAAGAGCTTGGGCATCCAAAAATTAAAAGTGCATGACAACCTCTGCTTCCCTCTGTGAAGGGCCTATCTTTTACTTTTTAGTATTTACTTTTATGCAAGAGTCAATATGTCGGTGTACACAAACAGGGGTATTTGTTTACCCCTGACCTGTGCGCAGACTTGCAAAGCCTCTAGGCTAAACTGCCCTTGCCGGGCATGCCAAGGCCCAATAAGAACAAGCTAGCAGAAGGCCACCTTGGGAAGGCCTCCCTTGCCGAGCAGGAGAGCCTGGCCAGGTCGAGGCCACACCTAGGGGCAAGTCCAGTTCACCCCTGCAGGGTTGCCGGGACCGCCAGGGCCAGGGCCCACCAAGCTCCTTTGCCAGGGAACCTTCACCATGACGCCACCGCTCCACCTCAACGCACCCAGACCGTTAATCAGTGCGGTGTCAAGGTATCAAGCGACCAGGTGGATCCTGTCAGGCACGTGGCCGCATGATAAAGAAGATATTAGCTTTATTGACACCTGTCCAGATGACGTGTCACTCTAATAAGAAGAGGCAGATAAGCGGCGCGGCAGGTTTGCCGGGCTTCAACCTCAGCACGACACCTAGCAGTGCATTTAATGCACTTTGTCCTAACTGTCAGAGTTAGGTATGATAGCACTGTTAGCTATCTAATCACATTCAAATGACTATTTTTACATTGAGGTCGCCCCTTCAGCTATAAAAGGAGGCCTGAGGCAACCTAGCAAAGGGATCGAATCTTTCGATCCCCCACACTTGTACGCACGTAGTAGCATTCCCCCAGGCATCCTTACCGGGCTAGTGCACCTCGTGTCTTCGCCTACCTCAAATTCAATCCACCATAGCAGGAGTAGTGTCGTGGTTTTAACACGGCAGATGCCCTTGTGAAAGGACTTAGGTGTGGAGCCATCGCAACGTAGGTTAGCTCGAAGGGGTTGAACGGGACAAAGGACCCAAGGTTTACCCAGGTTCGGCTCCTCACAACGAGGTAAAAGCCTACTCCTGCTTTTGTTGACTATAGCTTGAATATCGATTACAAGGGAGCGAAATCACTTGACCTCGCTCTCAATCAATCGTTTCTTAAGTTAACCCGCTGCAGGGTCTCGCCTTTATATACACAGGTCGAGTCCCTGGGCTTACAAGAGTCCAAGCCAGCTCACCCAATGTGACCAACTTGGTTTCTAAGCTGCCCTGCCTTGTTAGACAAGTTGCCATCATGGCGGCTCACACCCTCTGGGTCACAATTCTACCACCAGGTCATGGGCCTTCAACAGGTCCATCTTGTAAGCCGCCACCAGTCTTCATGCTTCATCTTCTTGGACCTACTTGGGCCTTCTTCATATTGAGTCGCCAACGGTGTAACCCGGCCCCTCCTGGGCGGGTCACACCTCCGGGTTATATCCCCAACATTAGGCCCCAGATTGACTTGAACCTGTTCATGTCAATCTTCACTGCTTCGGTTGGCGAATCATCTTTTCACTGCTCAACTTTGAATAAATCACTGTAACCCGCCATGACGTCATGCGACGTAAATCGATAAAAAATCCATGACATCACAACGGATCTTTTGCATTAACTGGTCGCCCGAGAATCGAGGCGCTTGCACTGTTGAGATAATCATGTTGCCTCCTCGATTTCTGCGCATGCCATTTCACTGTTTCCTTATAAATAGGGATGGGGGGCCCCTCTTTTCACTTTTACCCCCACCCTTCTCTCTCCTTCTTCCTCCTCGCGTCGTCTGCCACCGCCGGAGCTCCGCCGCTGCCATTCTTCACCAACTACTCCAACTGGGCCGCTGCATCAACATGATTGTGACCAAAGATCGCGGCGCCCCTCCGCTCTTCATTAGCATCGCTAGGTATTCATCTTTTCTTACTTCCAATCTGCATTAGGTCACCCTAGTTTGTCGGTGTTCGTCGTGTTCGTCCAAGTTCTTCGTAGTTCATCCACCATGTCGCTTGGTTCAATCCAAAAGCAACACTGAAGTCGTGCGGTAGTAGTTTTGGTATTTGTCTCAAATCGCAGATACATCCTTTCTTCGTGAGATTCAATCCCCAACTTACTAGTTCTTCCACTACCATGTTTTAGGTTTAGCAATTATTCTTCATTTTTTGAATCACCATAGATCCAAAATCAAAGGCAGAAATTGTGAAACTTGTTTGTCCCATACTTAGGAAGATTTCATCAATCTCAGATCTATAGATAACTGCCTTGCCACTGTCGTTTAGGCGGCTCAAATGATACCTTTGTAACCCGCCAACCTCCAGCCAGCTTAATCATGAACTTGCAAACCGCCAGCATCCAACCAGCTTAATTTGTCGAAACTTGACCCGCCATATATCAATCAATCTGAGAGTCGTGTTATCCCCTCATCGGGTCAACATTCACTTTCCGCATGCTCCATAATAATGTTTTAACTTTACGTTCATAACCTGTCTGCAGCTACTAAACTATCATTATGACCATTTAGGCGGTTAACCATCGTGATATTGACCCGCGGTACTTTTAATTTTCAAACCAGAGCTTTTTAACCCGCCAACAATGACTAAGACTCCAACTTCCTGTGACTGGGTCGCCTCCCAAGTCTCTGAACTGTCATTAAAGGAGTATGTAGACATGGGGATTTTACCATCCAAGGAGATCATACACTGGCGGGTCCCTGGCTCTGAGACAACTCCACAACCCCAAGAGGGTGAAGTGGTGATCTTTGCAGATCACCTTCTTCGTGGTTTTTCACTGCCCGGGTCAAAGTTTTTCCGTGATGCCCTGAACTTTTATCAGCTTCATCTTCAAGACATTGCCCCCAATTCTGTCTCCAACTTATGCAATTTTCAAACATTCTGTGAAGTATATCTTGAAGAGGAGCCCACTGTTGATCTCTTCAGAGAGTATTTTTACCTCAATCGTCAAACCGAAATGACAGATGGACCCAGTTTGGAGCTTGGAGGGGTTTCCATCCAACGGAGGAGAGATATAATTTTTCCTGAAGCCAGACTGCCTAGCCACCCCAAAGATTGGAACTGTACTTGGTTTTATTGCAAAGATACTTCTCCAGCTGATGAGAATCCTTTGCCCGGTTACCGCTCCTTCCGGCTCAGCACCCACGGCAAGCTTCCGGGCCGATTGACCGCCGCAGAGCACGTTAAATATGCTCCCACTTTCTCCAAAATAAGAGCATTGGTAGCCAATGGTTTAACTGGAGTAGATTTAACCCGCTGTTGGGTCGCTTGGAGGATATTACCTTTAAGCCGGCGCAGCGGCTTGATGTGTGAATATGCTGGAGACACCAAGGATCCACAGCATTTCAATCAGACATCCTTAAGTGACAAGGATATTACAGATATAGTCAAATCATTGCTTGGGGAACTTATGGACAATTGTCACAAAGTGGGACTGAATCCCTTCTGCAAACTTAACCCGGCTCCTCCTGTAAGCCATCAGACCAAGCTTTACCTTGTTTATTTATCTCTTTAATTTTTCCTTATTTCAACTGTTTGCTCACATGTATACAGGCCGACTCTCCTTTTTGGAGAAAGAAACTTCAAGCCCCCCCCCCCAACCAAGAAGCCTAAAAAAAGACTACAGGTCCGGGTCATCGCAAGAAACCATCGGCTGAAGAACTACTCAAACTTGACGATGAGTCGGAGGTAGAACTTGACTCCCTTGGTCTTTTCTTTGTACAACTTATTGACACTGACTCTTCTCAGGAAGAGGCAGAGACCAGCTATGCAGATGCAGTAGAGGTAACTACAATTTCCTCCGGCTCAGAACCCTTACCAAGAAAGAAAATTCGATGGGTCATCCGGAAGGTGAAATTTTCTCATCCTCTTGCTCACTTGGATCCCAATTTTCTTTTGAAGAAATAGCAACATGATTCAAGGTGCCCGACCCGGAGTGGCGGCTCTCATGACCTCGTCTCCGGCTTACCTAACACGCCTGCTCCTCGCAAGCATCGACATGAGGTGCCATACGACCCAGACTCTCTTTATCCATTAGCTAGCCTTATACGTCAACCTCTTAATCCTTCCAACTCAAATTGTCAGAAGATGCCCCCATCATTTGGCGATTCTTCCGGAACCCAAATGCCTGTCTTCAAGGTCACCCAAGGGTTAGTATTTTCATTTGTTTATCCATGACTTGTGATTATATACTCATATACTTTGTATTTTTGTTGCAGAGGTGTTGCCAAAGCAGGCAAGAAACAAAAGCTGGGCGGGTCTTCAAAAGATCCCAAAACCGCTGAACCGAAAAAACAAACAGCAGAAACTTCCGAGACCCTCAGTCAAGACCCTGAAGAGCCTGTTGACGACCCACCACCATCAATTGATGCTACCATCCCCGATCAGATGGACACTGAGCTTAACCCAGCGGCAAACCATGACCCGCCGAGCCCTAAGTCACCGACTCCTCCGAAGCCGACTAAAGAGATCCCTCTTGAAAAGGACTCTGATGACGTGACCATCACTGGGACGGCTCATACTGCGCCAGGGGCTTCAACAGTGCTAGCCAAGCACAACAATAAGGAAGAATCTCCTTCCTTAGAAAAAGGCAAGGCTAAGATGGACCTAGAAAGCTATGTTGCCTTCAGTGCAAGCGAGATCCACGCAGGTTATCTGAACCGCCTTCATACCAGCCGTGACCTAGAAGCCGTCTTAGTGAATCTCATGAAGGAACGCTATGAGGTATGTTACCAACCCCTTTCCATATGTACTTATATAGCCACCAAGTTTTAAGTATAGGCAAAGATGTTGAATATACATGAGACTTCATGATAATGTCCAAACTGTCGCCTCTCAGGGCCGGCTTATCAAGATGAGCCGGGTCTTCAAATATGAATCTTGAATGAACTTTCTACAGCTTTTCAACCATTAATTCATAGTAACAAGATGAGCCATACTGATAATTAGCTCTAAGATCCAAATACGTAGCCCCAAGGGCCGGCTTAACTTTAACAAGATGAGCCGGGACTTATAGTCACTTAAGAAATCCAAACGTGTAGCCCCCAAGGGCCGGCTTAACTTAACAAAGTGAGCCGGGACTTATAGTCACTTAAGAAATCCAAACATGTAGCTCCCCAGGGCCGGCTTAACTTAACAAAGTGAGCCGGGTCATAATTAAATTAAAATGACCTACATTAGCCCCCCAAGTGCCAAGTGTATTGCTTGCAATGTGCTTGGAACTTGATTAACCGTATCTTAACAAACTTGCTCCTTGCACTATAACCATTGCCTTATTTATTTCAGGCAGAATTGAACATGAAGGAATCGCAAGTTGGTGATTTAAAAATAAGCTTAAAGCTGCAGCAGACAAAAACCTCCAAGGCCAAATCAGATCTGAAGGCCTCATTAGAGGAAATTGAGAAACTTAAAGCAGGCTTTGATGCTGAGAGAGCCGCCTGGGAGACTGACAAGGCTGCTCTAACAAAAAAGGCCGAAGATGCTGAAACTGCCCTTAAGCCAGTAACCGAAGAGTTATCCGGTTTAAAACAATACATCTCTCAAATGACAGTTGCCGTCTTCGGTAAGTATAATATGCCATTCAAATTCTGTAACCCGTCTGGCTTCTCAAATATGCATTGCTAACTCGTCGGCGTCTCTTGTATGACTTCTTAACAGGCCCCAGGAGTGCAAGTCTTCGTCAAGGCATGTTATTGAAGCTGAAGGCAATTTACTCACTAACAGAGCAGTTATATAGTGGCACTCTTCGCAGTCTTATGGCTTTGGGATGGAACAGAAAACCGCCGAGTCAAATCAAGACTGTTCTGGAACATCTGTCAACATTCCCAGGTCAGATTGAAGAAATGAAATTATCAGCCGCCCGAGCCGGAGCCATCTTTGCTCTTGGCCGGGCCAAAGCATGGCAATCTGAGCTTGACCCGGAAGAAATAGCCACCGGGTGCCCAGAATTCAAGGATGACTAGTCAGCCTTTGAAGAAAAAGACTTAAATCAATGCGTTCGAGAGATGCGACCCGTGGCCTGCAAGCTCATTGAAGAGCTAAATTTAAACAAGTATACTCCGGCTTATGACGACAATAACCAGAAGATTAAGCCGCCAACTCATGATGCTGTCAATCTGATTCCTCCTCGGTGTAAGCATATCTTCGCCCCTGATGTTGATCATTCCTTTATACTAAATGACGAGGCCACATTCGAAGCTTTAACCGGCATCGACTGGACAACGACTGATCTTCATATGATCGACGAGGAAGAGCCGGCGCGGGATGACCCGGAGTCGTCAAAGCGTCCAGAAGAGGATTGATCATATCAATGATGAGCCAGGCGGCTCTCAGGCCGGGTCATGGGGGTGCAGCCCCAAAAACACTTGATTCACAAACTTTTTGGGCTCAGTTGAAGCCTTGTAATAGGGTAGTTGAAAACATTGAGCCGCCGTGTCATGCCTTCGTGCATATTTATCTCCACTTTTGAACTAGTAGTTGAACTTCATGTCATGCTCAACTTGACCATATAAGCCTTTGCAAATCATGATGCTCTTCAACTTGGATTGTGTATATGTTGCAAAAGACTTCATCAACATATATACTGACAACTTAAAGTCAGAAACCAGGCCGGGTTACCAAACCCAAAGACTCATAGTCGCATGTTATTGTTGCAAATATCATTAACATGGCTATAGAGCCAGATCATGCTGGCATCTTAAAAACCAAGAAGCCAGGGCGGGTGACAACCCCACAACTTGTAGCCTCATAACCATAGCTACTCAAATCAATCATGCTGGCAACTTAAAGTCCAAAGCCAGGGCGGGTGACAGCCCGAAATACTCAAACAGGAAAATCAGAACCCGGAGCCTCACGACCTGGGTAGTCAAAATTTGCACAAAAGCAAAAATTTAATAAAAACATTAAAAATCAAAAAGAAAGAGATACAACAAATCTCAAATCTTTGCTAGGCCATCTTTCAAGACAGGACCAAACATGTTGGCTCACTGGCCTTGTGCTTTCAAGGCCGCACAGCCGGTGAGTTTATCCTAGCTCACTATAAGCCGGCTCTCATGTGACACAAGCCGCCGTTTTAACCTTAACAAGTTCAGGGTCTTAAAAAAGATTGACTGTTAAGAGTTCGGCGGGTCACCTGGCAGAGTAGCAAGTTGCAAACAGGCAGGATAACTCATAATTTGGCGTCTCATGCCTGGTCAAGAGGGTATGAAAGCTAAACCCGGTGGGTTGGAAGCCCCCAAGTGACCTTATGACCAATTAATAAAGACTCAGATACATAGAAATGAAACGACAAAGACCCTGAATTTTTCAGGGATGCCGGCTTTATTATATTGATCAGAAAAAGATATATACATCATTAGAAGTATGTACAATGGGGAGAGCCGGTGGCTCAAGTATAGTAAGGCCGAAGATGAGCAATATTCCACGGCCTGTTGGTCTCCTGCTCAGAGGTGTGTGACTTATTGCGCTCAAGTAGATTAATGAGATAATACGAGCCATTGTTGAGGTTCTTACTGATCACAAAAGGTCCTTCCCAAGGCGGAGACAACTTATGCATGTCAGTTTGATCTTGAATCAGCCGGAGCACTAAGTGGCCTTCTTGAAACGCCCGAGTCTTAACTCTGCGGCTATGATAGCGACGCAGGTCTTGTTGATAAATCACCGACCGGGCCACCGCATGCTCACGCTCTTCATCCAAAATATCAAGCGCGTTCTGACGTGCCGTCTCATTATCAGTTTCAATATAAGCCGCCACTCGGGGCGAGTCATGATGTATATCACTTGGGAGAACCGCCTCTGCACCATAGACCATGAAGAAAGGCGTATAGCATGTTGACCTGTTGGGGGTGGTATTAATACTCCAAACCACGGAAGGTAATTCCTCCACCCAACAACCCGACGTTCGCTCCAATGGAACCATAAGCCGGGGCTTAATACCTCGCAAGATTTCTTGATTAGCTCGTTCAGCTTGACCATTAGACTGTGGATGAGCCACTAAGGAAACATCGAGTCGAATATGCTCTCGTTGACAGAACTCTTTCATAGCTCCTTTGGACAGATTAGTACCATTATCAGTGATGATACTATGAGGATAACCAAAGCGGAAGATCAGCTTTTTAACAAACTAAACTGCAGTTGCTGCATCACACTAACTGACCGGCTCTTCCTCAATCCACTTGGTAAATTTGCCAACCACCACCAAAAGATAGGTCTTTTTATCCTTAGACCTCTTGAAAGGTCCAACCATATCAAGCCCCCAGACTGCAAACGGCCAAGTTATTGGAATCATCCGCAATTCTTGAGCCGGCACATCAGCTCATCGAGAAAATTTCTGACATCCGTCACACTTACTGACGATATCTTCTGCATCAGCATGAGCCGTCAACCAATAAAAGCCATGACAAAAAGCTTTAGCCACTAAATGTCGGATTCAGGGCTCCACAGACCCGAGAAAGGTTCGAACTCTGGGGCATGTGCGAAGAACTCAACCTCTCTAGCCAACCAGCCCGTCGCCCTACGGCCTAGCTCGGTGAACAAGGAAGAAGACGAACACGGCAGTTTACCCAGGTTCGGGCCACCTTGTGGTGTAAAACCCTACTCCTGCTTTGTGGTGGATTAGCCTCATGAGGGGCTGAGGATGAACTAGTACAGAGGATGAACAAGCTCGCGAGGCCTGCTCTGGTGTGGGTGAGTTGATCCGGGTTCGGATCCCTTCTATGGTGGTGGCTAACCTATACTTATAGTGGCCTTGGTCCTCTTCCCCGAAAATGTAGGCGGGAAGGGATTCCACAGTGGCCAATTTGAAAGGGGACAAGTAGTACATCTTATCCTAATGAAAGGTGGTCTTCTCCTGCAAAGCTCTGGTCGTGACGCTGCGGTGGGCTCGGCGATGACATCCGTCCTACCGTCCTGGCGGTCTTGGTCTCGTTGCACGGGAATGGAAACCTTTGGCTGATTCCTCGGGACCCCGCGCCTGCGCTTGCCTCCTTAGCACCAAAGAGGAAACCTGCTCTTCTGCGCCCGCTGGCGCCCGCCTGGCCTTGGTCGTCATGGCTTGCGTCACCGCAACCTCATGAGGTTGGGCACTTGCATAGGAAACTCCGCTCCTCAGGAGCAACCCAGGGGTGGCCGCTCCCTCAGGAGGCCTTGGCGTCATCTACCTCACGAGGGTCTTGTCTTGTTGGTGTCGTAGATGGGTCATACCAGGCCACCAATGGAACCACGCCATGGGCCACAGGCAGGCAAGTCTGGGAACCCTGGTTCCCAGAATGCCGACAGTAGCCCCCGGGCCCAAGGCGTGCTCGGACTTGGGTTCGGGGCGAAGCGCCGCGGGCCCCAATCGCCTGTGGACCAGGCTGACGCGTGGCGCTTTGATGAGACTTGGGCGTATCCACTTCCCCACACTGTCTCGGCAACTGTCCCGGCTGACAAAAGACTGGCGCCTACACCGCACCATCATTGCCTTCTCTTCGCATTGCTCCAGATCCCCTTTCTCCCTGCCGAGAGCACCTCCAGATCTAGTCAGATTTCTCCTCCCTTCCGTGTCTCTTCTCCAAGTTCTTCGCAGATGGTATCTGGGAAGGCGAAGCCGGCCGCGCAGGCCGCGAGCTCCTCTTCTTCTCCCGCGCCAGCCCTCGGCGCGTCCTCCATTACCGAGGAGAGGCACCTTGCCGCCGCGCTCCCGCTGATGGCGAGCAATGACAATGAGTCGAAGGAGACGATGCTCCTGGCAGGCTCCGCTGACCATAGGACACTGGCGGGGACGTTCTATCCCTTCTTCCTTCACAGTGTCTTCGCGGGGCTCATCCCGCCTTTCTCCGAGTTCTTCACCGCCGTCCTCGACCATTACCAGGTTCAGGCTCTGCATCTTCAGCCCAATTCCATCCTTCTCCTGTCAATCTTTGCCTTTTACTGTGAGGCGTTCGTGGGCGTGATGCCTTCCGTTGCGCTCCTCCGTCATTTCTTCTACCTTCGGATGCACGACCGAACCCAGCGTTCAGGCTGCGCTTCCTTTGCCGCGGCCCATAGTGGCAACGCACTCATGAGGGCCGGGAAGAAGGTGGAGAATTTCCGGCGCAAGTGGGTCTTCATGGATGCCAAGGGCCTCCACGCGCGGCTGGAGCTGCCAACTGAGTTGCCGGAGAAGCTTGATCGGTGGGGTCATGAGAAGCTCACCGACCCCCGAGCGGCGCCGGTCTTGAAGAAGATGATGGCGGACATGGAGGCCGGGGTGCTGACGGGGGCCATGCTTGTCAAGGAGTTCCTGACACAGCGCTTGGCCCCGCTTCAGGCGCACTTGCGCCCCATGTGGGAGTTCAAGGGCGCAGAGGACGACATCCGGCTACGCCCAGGGAGCTTGACGGGCGAGGAGCTGGACAAGGCCATGCATACCTTGCTTGAGAGGGATCCGGGCAGCCTCCCGACAGCCCACATCCCACTGTACTGCCGCGCCGATGGGCCAGCGTTGGTCGCCGCCATGCCCATCTTCAACGAGCTGGGGCTCGTGCCGCCCGAGCTCCCCAACCCCCCGGTGCTGGTGTCTTCCAGCGATGACACCGAGGAAGAGGGGGAGGAGGACTCGGAGGCAACTGTGGACGACACAGCGGAGACCTCCCCTCCGTCCCAGAGCGAGCTTCTCTGCGGCCTCCCCAATGATGATGACGCCGCCGAGCCCCCGGTCGTGGAATCCCCATGCTCCACTGGGGTCGTCACGAGGTCTGGGGCCACTCCTCCGGCCCTACGGAGGTCGGGGCGAGTGATCCCGAAGAAGAGCGGGGCAGCGCCCCCTCCTCGGGGCGGCGCCCTGGCATTTCCGCCTACCGGCGCCACATCGAAGCCGGCCGTTGTGCGCCCCGTCAACCATCAAGACACGGCCAAGGCCGCGCACAAGAAGGTCGAAGGTGCCCTGACTCTGGTCAAGAAGAGGGCGTACATCGCCTCCGACGAGTAAGCGTCCTGCCTTGTTTCAGTTTGCCGCCTTTTGATACCGTACTCACAGCCCTTTCCCCCGGTGACCAGGGTGGGTGCTGTGGTGAAGAAGAAGAAGGAGGACGTCGGGGCCCCCGAGACACCACCGCTCGCCAGGGCCGCGGTGGCCCTAGCGCAAGCTGAGGAGGTCGCCTCACACTTCCCTGCGATGGAGCGGGCCCCAAAGGTATGATGATGGTGCCTCAGGAGGAGCCTGCTTTCGCAGGCCAGCAGGCTCCGGAGCCACCCGTCCCAGTCGTGCCCGCGGGGGGTTCGTGAGCTCCAGAGCCTCAAGCTGGCGCTGCAGCTGTGGCGACGCCAGTTCCCACGCCGACGCCGCCTCCTCCCCAGGCCCTTGTGCTGGTAGACCGCAGCCCCCTTGTCGGGCCCGGGGCTCTGGAGGAGGCCTTCAACGCGCTGGACCAGCTCCGGACCGATCTTCAGGATGCCGACAAGCGCGGGGCGAGGAAGCGCATGGGGCTGATCTCAGGATGGCTCCAGGCTGACGCGTCCGCCAGGGCAGCCTGGAGCTGGCCGAGGCCGTCGCCGCGAAGAGCAGGAAGGAGGCCGACGAGGCCGCGAGGACTCGCGATGCGGCGCTGGCCGACGCATCATCCGCTGAGGGGCACTGCAGCAAGGCGGAGGTTGAGCTGAAAGTTCTCCATGATGCGCAGGCCGCCCACACCCAACGGCTCCATCAGCAGGAGGAGGAGCTCAAGGCACGCGAGGCGACGCTCGCCGACCGCGATGCCAAGCTGGCCCAGGCAGCCAAGGACCAAGCCGTGGAGCGGGACCGCCTGGGCAAGCTGAAGGAGGAGGTGGACGAGGCGCGGGCGTCCCATGCTCACCTCATCTTTGAGGCGACGGCCCAGCTGGAGGCCAGGGAGAAGACCCTCGCCACCACTGAGAAAATGGCGGCCGCGGGATGCGAAGCCTTGGTCTCCTCCGAACTCAGGTCTCGTAAGGCGCTGCGCTCCCTTTACGGAGGGGGATACGAGGAGCCGCTGGCGACTCCGGAGGATGGCCCTGCTGGGCTTCTCCCCAACCTTGCGATGGCCCTGCTGAACTTCTGTTTGAACTCGTAGAACATTATGCTTTGAAATAGCTTGTTAGAACTCCGTGATTTCTCTTTCGTGCTTGGTTTCCTTTGCGTTTGCCTCAGCATTCTATGTCGGCAGGGCCCAGCCCCGCGCGTACCTCATCGTCCATTGGGGCGTCCAGATCACCAGGACGAGACCAAGGGGCGAGGGGCTACGTGACTAGTGAGGCCCCTGAGGCGCGATGCTTAGGGGTCCCCCTTGACATACAAACAACCTCGATGTTCTACATCGGCAGGGCCCAGCCCCGTGCGTACCTCGACCGCCGTTGGGGCGTCCAGATCACCAGGACGAGACCAAGGGGCGAGGGGCTACGTGACTAGTGAGGCCCCTGAGGCGCGATGCTCAGGGGTCCCCCTTGACGTACGAACGGCCCTCGTGAAGGAGAAACAAGCAGCCGCACAAGGTAATTCAGAATCCTCCATACCTTCGCTCACCCGCTTTTACCTAGGAGGGACGCGAGAAAAAAGGTAAGGTGGCGCGCGCCAGGCATGGCCTGGGCGTAGCCCCCATGCCTAGCCCCCTCGCGCGGGCCTCTCTAGGGGAAAGTCGTGAGGTGTTGCCGGGCGAAGAGCCGAAAGGTTGTCCTGAGGTTGATGCGGCCACGAGGGCCACCCTCAGTTGTTTATTCACCAGCGCAGAGCATGGTGCTTCCACTTTAGCACGGGCATAGCCGCTCCTCGACCGTGTCATCCGCCAGCGCGGAGCATGGGGCTTCCACTGGTACGTGGGCATAGTCGCTCCTCGACCGTGTCATCCGCCAGCGTGGAGCATGGGGCTTCCACTGATGCATGGGTGGGAGTTCCCTCTGAGGGGAGAATCCGGGGCATGTACAGCCCCGTCCGGACACGTGGCTTGCACGGCCGGACTGGAGGAGGTGTATATGGGCACCTGTGAGCCAGCGCGGGACTCACGGGGCCCTACCTCAAGGCGGGTTGCGCCTGAATTTTGTTACGGGGTGCCTGCAAAAATCACGAGAGATGTTGGGGTGGCCTATGCCGAGTGAAGCTCCGGAGGACATCGCATGAGAAGGCCCAGCACCAACAACCCCAGGAGGTGACGTGAACAGGACCGGCCCGCCAGACAGAGCTCAGTCGTTGGGTTTATCGACGCTGCAGGGACGGACCCGAGCACAGACGCCGTGCCCAGTCTTCTCATGCAACAATCCTAAAGAAAAACAACCGGCGTGCAGCTCCCACGGCGGCGAGGCACCGGGTCACGTGCCCTAACTCATCCGCTCTCGATTAGCTCATGTGAGAACAAGGCACCAAGGACCATGGGAGGTGACGTGCACGGGAGATAGCCCATGAGACAGAGCTCAGCCACTTGGGTTTAGCAGCGCTGCAGGGACGGACCCGAGCACAGACGCCGTGCCAGTCCTTAATCATGAGGCGGTCGCGGGCGGGCTTGTGAGGGCGCACAACATTCATGGTGGTGAAGCACCGGACATGCAGGTGATAATATTAAGCAATCCATGGAAGGGGGAAGCCAGTTCTGATATATGTGCAAAATGATACATGCTGCAGGTGCGGGCCCTGGCAGCTTGAGGATAATGCAGCCTGAGGGGCACCCTCAATTGAACAAACCAAAAAGTAACCTGGCACCATTGTCGCAGAAGTGTTGGAGTGGCTGAAGATGCGTGCTGCAGAGGTCGCTCCTCATGAGCCGGCTGGCTCCTGAGGCTCGGGAGGCTCTGGAGGCCCGGGAGGCTCACGAGGGTCTGGCACCTCCTCTGCCAAGACCGCCTGATGCCGGGCCTCGTGAGCCGCCAGGACGCCCTGTAGGGAGCGCTGGTGCGAGGCATCCATGTTCAGCAGGCCGAACGGCATGCGGACATAGCTGCGGGGGCAGCCCCCACTCCGCCCAATACAGGACGGCCAGAAGAGCTCCTGAGAGGCAACCCTGTTGAGACCTGGGATGTTAACGCAGACGCGCAGCTCGCTACACATGTCAGGGGCGGCAGCTGCACTGGACGATGCGGGGCGACGCTCGCCACGCATGGCTCGCGCCTCCTGGAGCTCTTCGATTGCCTTGGCGATGAACTCCTGAGCGCCTGGCGCCTGGCGCCTTGCTCACGGAGGCGCGCTTTGAAGCACGCCTCCATGTGGTGCCCGAACGCCTCCCTCGTGACGCTGGTCAGGTCAGAGGCCCTCCAGAGGAGAGCCCCCGAGCCCGTCCTGAGAGGGGCATCGAGCGCGCCTTCCTATGAGAGAGGGAAAGGCACCCCAGCAGTGGGCGTGGGGCCTGAGGCACGGTCGTCGGGCGCGCTAGCCTCCTGACGGCCCTTGGGGAGGAGCTGCTTCTTCTTGGGGATGTCCTCAGGAGGTCGAGCAGCACCCTCGTCGTCTGAATTCTCGATTGCCGCAACCTGGTAGGCGCGCTCAAGGGAGCACACCACAGCCTTTTCATCGCAGGCGACTGTGATGATGCCGCCACTCCTTGGCATATTGAGGATGTTGTAGCCGTGGTGCGTCGCCGCCATGAACTTGGCGAGGGCCAGATACCCGAGGATGGCGTTGTACGGAAGGCGAATATGGGCGACGTCGAAGTCGATGAGCTCGGTGTGGTAGTTGTTGTGCTGGCCGAAGGTGACAGGGAGGCGGATTTGCCCTATGGGGACGGTGGAGCCATCGGTCACCCCTGAGAAAGGCTTGGTGGGAAGAAGCTGGTCGTACAGCACTTGGAGCGTTTTGAACGTCTCAACGAAGAGAATGTTGAGCCCCGCGCCGCCGTCGATGAGCGTCTTGGTGATGAGGACGTTGCTGATGGTCGGCGAGCAGAGCATCGGGAGTGCACCGGCTGCAGCTGAACATTTGAGCTGGTCCATGGAGTCGAAAGTGATGGCGTGCTTGGACCATCTGAGGGGGCGCGATGCTTCAAGCTTGGGGAGGGCCGCGTTCACCTCACGAGAGAACTGCTTGAAGATGCAATGAGCAGCGGGAGCCTGAGCTCCGCCCAGGATGCAGGCAATGGCACGAGGCTCTTGGAAGCCCCCAGCCCCGTCGTCTTGGCGGTTGTCATCGTTCCTTCTTGGCGGTGGCGGAAGCGGAGGGGGGCCAGCATTGCCCTGAGGACGGTCCTCGCGAGGCTGGTCACTCCAGGGGCCGTCGCGAGGCCGGCCCTACCAGTGGTCCTCATGAGGCTGATGGCGCAAGTCCTGGAGGGGGTCACGGTTGTCCCAGCGGCCTCCGCTGCGGCCCCCTCCATGACCGTAGCCACGGTTGTTGCGCTCAGGACGGCGGCCAATGCGCCCATCACGAATTACCCTGACCTCCTGGCAGTCGTTGGTGTTGTGGCTGTGGACGTTGTGGAAGACGCAGTACAGGCGGCTGTCTCTGGAGGATTTTGGGTGGTCGCGGCCGCGCTTCATCTCAGCCGGGCCCTTGCGCTTCACTTCCTTCGCCTTGGCCTTCTTGTGTTCAGGATCTGCCTCCGGAAGCTCCAAGAGGGAGAGGCGGCCTTCTTTCGCCCTCGCGCACTTGGCCGCCAGGTTGAACATCTCCAGAGCTGAACATAAGTCCTCGTGTATGGAGAGCTCCTCCTTCACCTTGACGTCCCGGACGCCATCAGAGAACGCTGAGATGATGGCTTTGTCCGACACCTTGGGGATCATGAGGCGAACGGTGTTGAAGCGTTGTATGTACTTGTGCAAGGTCTTGCCTGGTTGCTGCTTGATGTGCTACAGGTCACCTGCCGCAGGAGCACAGTCGCGAGTGCCCTGGAAGTTGGCGATGAAACGCTCGCGGTGCTCGCCCCAGGAGGAGATCGACCCCACCGGAAGGTTCAGGAGCCAAGAGCGCGCGCCGTCCTTGAGGGCCATGGGAAACCAGTTCGCCATGATCTTGTCATTGTCGTTTGCCGCCTCGATGCTCAGCTCGTAGAGCTGGAGGAACTCAGCGGGGTCGGGGGTTCCGTCGTAGCGCGGAGGCAGATCCGGCTTGAACTTGCCGGGCCAAACGATGTGGTGCAGCTCCGGGATGAAAGCACGGAACCCTGTCGTGCTCACAGGGGCCTGCTGCTAGGGAGGAGCTTGATCTCGACGCCCACGTGCCGCTGCCTCCAGCGGTACGCGGTCTTGATGTGGCGCTGCCGGAAGCACACGCGCTCCTCCTTGGGGCCGCTGCACCACCTGGCAGCTCTCTTCATCGCGCGCCGGCGCTCTGCGCGACGGGTCGCGCTGGGGAGCTTCACGCCTCGGCTCAGGGCCCACGCCGTGCAGAGGAGGAGGAGGAGGCGCACCGTGAGCCACGTCGCCCGCCAGGGACAGCGGAGGGCGGAGCAAACAAGACGGCGCAGGGGCCTTGCCAGCAGCGTTGACGAGTTCGGCGATGCGAGCGAGCCAGTCGTTGGCCGGACGATAGCGCAAAATCTCGCGCGCCATGAGCAGCGCAGACTGTGCGTTCACCGGCCCAGGACGGCCATGAAAAGACGACGCCGTGGCTGGAGTGGGTGATGGAGTCGCGATGCGGCTGTCGCGCTGCACGGACGGTGGTAGCGACGAGTCCTGCTGTTCGTGGGCTGCAGGGTCAGTGGCGGCGTTGGCCGCCAGGGAGGCGGAGCGGCGAGGGGCGCCGTTGCCCGCGGGTGCCTTCTGGGCGACACGAGCGGCCCGGTGCTCGGCCTAGACATGGCGAGCGTCGGCCATTGGAATGGCGGAACGGCGGTAGAGCGAGTGGTGGTAGAGAGGCTTCGACACGCCCCTACCTGGCGCGCCAAATGCCAGATTCAGGGCTCCGCAGACCCGAGAAAGGTTCGAACTCTGGGGCGTGTGCGAAGAACTTAACCTCTCCAGCCAACCAGCCCGTCGCCCTACAGCCTAGCTCGGTGAATAAGGAAGAAGACGAACACGGCAGTTTACCCAGGTTCAGGCCACCTTGTGGTGTAAAACCCTACTCCTGCTTTGTGGTGGATTAGCCTCACGAGGGGCTGAGGATGAACTAGTACAGAGGATGAACATTCTCGCGAGGCCTGCTCTGGTGTGGGTGAGTTGCTCCGGGTTCGGATCCCTTTTATGGTGGTGGCTAACCTATACTTGTAGTGGCCTTGGTCCTCTTCCCCGAAAATGTAGGCGGGAAGGGATTCCACAGCAGCCAATTTGAAAGGGGACAAGTAGTACATCTTATCCTGACGAAAGGTGGTCTTCTCCTGCAAAGCTCTAGTCGTGACGCCGCGGTGGGCTCGGCGATGACATCCGTCCTGCCATCTTAGCGGTCTTGGTCTCGTTGCACGGGAATGGAAACCTTTGGCTGATTCCTCGGGACCCCGCGCCTGCGCTTGCCTCCTTAGCACCAAAGAGGAAACCTGCTCTTCTGCGCCCGCTGGCGCCCGCCAGGCCTTGGTCGTCATGGCTTGCATCACCGCAACCTCATGAGGTTGGGCACCTGCATAGGAAACTCCGCTCCTCAGGAGCAGCCCAGGGGTGGCCGCTCCCTCAGGAGGTCTTGGCATCGTCTGCCTCGCGAGGGTCTTGTTCTGTTGGTGTCGTAGATGGGCCGTACCAGGCCGCCGATAGAGCCACACCATGGGCCGCAGGCAGACAAGTATGGGTACCCTAGTTCCCAGAACGCCGACACTAAAGACTTAGAGACGACATGATGACCACAGTCACCTTCATGGATCTCTCTTAAGATCTCACGGCCCTCTTCAGGAGAAACACAACATTGAAACACGCCTGTCACACTGCATCGGTGTAACTTGCCATTGACAATAGTCATAGACTTAGACCTCCTGGTTATTTGTCTTGCCAAAGTTTCATCCTCAGGTAACTCGCCTCGGGTCATATAAGCCAAGTAGGGAAGCGTCCAATCAGGAATAGCATGGAGAGCCGCCACCAACTGCGCCTTCGGGTCAGGGACAGCAAGGTCTTCTTCAGATGGGAATTTGACCGAAGGGTAATGCAAGACATCAAGAAACACGTTAGGAGGCACCGGCTTACGTTGAGACCCAAGTCGGCTCAAGGCATCAGCCACCTCATTCTTCCTTCAGTCAAGGTGCTCCACCTGGTAGCCCTTGAAGTGACCAACAATATTGTCAACTGCCCGGCGATAAGCCGCCATGAGCGGGTCTTTGGAATCCCATTTGCCTGAAACTTGCTGAGCCACAAGGTCTGAGTCGCCAAAACACCTGACCCGGCTTAAATTCATCTCCTTGGCCATACGAAGGCCATGGAGTAAAGCCTTGTATTCGGCTGCATTGTTAGTACAAGGAAACATTAGCCTTAAAACATAACAAAAAATTTCACCTCGTGGGGAAGTCAAAATAACTCCAGCCCCCAAGCCTTCCAACTGCCTGGACCCATCAAAGTGAATCGTCCAATATGTGTTATCAGGCTTCTCCTCAGGCGTCTGGAACTCTGTCGAGTCATTGATGAAATCCACCAGAGCCTGAGATTTGATAGCTGTTCTTGGCACATATTTCAAACCATGAGGTCCAAGTTCTATTGCCCACTTGGCAACCCGGCCTGTGGCCTCTCTATTTTGAATAATTTCTCCTAAGGGAGCAGAGCTAACCACAGTAATAGGATGACCAAGAAAATAATGCTTCAGCTTGTGACTTGCCATGAACAGCCCATAGACCAGTTTTTGCCAATGCAGATATCGTTGCTTGGACTCAATCAACACCTCACTGGCATAATAAGTCGGCCTCTGGACTGGGTACTCCTTACCCGCCTCCTTGCGCTCCACCACAATTGCCACACTGGTAGCCTTACTATCAGCCGCCACATACAGGAGCAAAGGTTCTTTCTCAATGGGAGCCACAAGGACGGGCGGCTCAGCTAACTGCTTTTTGAGGGGCTACCACCAACGCTAGCTGACCCGGATTGTCAACCCGGGGCGGGTGATCCTCTCGACTCCATGTGATTGGATGCTCTGACCACTGCAAGTATTGAGGTACCGCCGGCTCAATTGCACTTACCGCGCGTTTATGAACCTTCTGATCCCATTTGCAAAGACTTGTGGTGAAAACATGATACTGGCCATTGTTAAGCTGCTTTGGATTACTCTGGTATCCTGACTGATGCTGCTGGTTACCTTGACCAGACTATTGGTTATAACCACCCTGGTTACCCTGTCCTTGATACCCAGAACTTGAGCTGCCACCACCAAAGCCGGGGCCCTGTGATCCGGATCCTGACCCGCCAAGCGGGCCATTATTGTTGCCATGATTCTGGTTGAAGTTGGAGTTCCTGTACTCTCGCATTATGAAATAGTCCTTCCAAGCATGAGTCGCCGGTTTATTGGGCAGGTTGTGTTTTGGGCAAGGCTCATTCACCATCGCCTCAATATTAAAGTTCTTCCCTCCAAAGCACTGCTTACCATTGCCATTACGGCGCTGGTTTTTATATCCAGTGTTGGTGTTAGCTACAAGATCTGACCCGCCATCGGGTTGTCTGCGCTTGCCACCGTTACCCTGGTTGTTGCCATTATGCCCTGTCACATTCTGCTGCTGACCCTTACCATTGCCACTCTTCTTTCCCTTGTTGGATTTTTCATCCTCAGATCCAGGATCTTTGGTGGTATCAGAGTCGGCATACTTGATGAGAGCCGCCATGAGCTCTCCCATGTCATTACAATGACACTTAAGTCGCCCAAGCTTCTGCTTAAGGGGGGTAAAATGACAGTTCTTCTCCAAGACAAGAATCGCCTGACCCGACGCAATACTGTCTGAAGAATGCATAATAGCTGAGACCCACCGGACCCAATAATGAGCCAACTCATCCTCACGCTGCACACAGTTATCAAGATCAATAATCGTCAAGGGTTGCTTGCACGTTCCTTTAAAATTCTGAATGAACCGTGCTTTCAACTCTGCCCATGAATTGATGGAGTTGGCGGGTAATCCTTTTAACCAGGTCCGAGCTGGCCCGTCCAACATCATGGTAAAGTACTTAGCACACACAGCATCATTGACATCCAGCATCTCCATGACTAACTCATAACTCTCAATCCAGGCCTCAGGGGGAGATCAGTTGTATAATTAGCCAGTTTGCGAGGACCCTTAAAGTCCTTAGGCAAACATTCATTACGTAATGCTGGCACTAAACAAGGTACTCCAACAGATCTGGAAATTATACCAGCCCCAACTGACGTCGAAGGGGTCACCGGAGGCTACTGATAAGCCCCCAGCTGAGCCGCCGCTGGGGCCTCCGCCTCTCGGCATGCTCTGGCATCATCCACAATCGCCTGAGCATGAGTAAGGGGCGGGTTATTCCCATGGGGTGGACCATCTTGATTTGGTCAATGTCGTCGCTCGCTACTGGAAACCGCCGGCGACTCAATGCGCTGGCTATAACTGTGGCTTGGGAGGGGGGGTCAAATGCACCCTCTCACGACTATGTGTATACTTCTCCTGCTGTGCGACCGCTGTCTGTAAGAGATCAATTGCATTCCGCGCCTCAGCTGCAAAGGGCGTCTCATCTGTGATAGGGATTGCATTAAGCCTGGTAGCCACTGCTATCATGTTATCAACCGGGTTGGAATAATGACCAGATGGTGTGGGAAAACGGTGGGGCAGGGTTCGATCCCTATGGGGCAGGTCTGGCCATCGGGGCTGAGCCACCGCCCCGCTCCCTGGGACTTCAGCCGCCCGGGCTGTGCCTGGCAAGTTACTTGGCCCCGCAACAGGCGTGTTAAAAAGATTCTGCGCCTCATACTATGCAGGCAAACGGGTTAGATACCTCCTTCGAAGAACTGCATTAGAAGCGTTTTGATCCAAACTCAAGCGAAAAGCCTCTGCCATGATACGCTGTGACTCAGCATCCATCTTGGCTCGTTCCTCTGCCATCCTGATATTCTCTGCATTAAAATCCTCCTGGGCTTTGGCCACCTCATCTCGCACCTTTGCAACTTCCGCATTATGCTGTGCTTGATTCACCGCAGTAACCTCTGTAGCTAACAGAGTCATCAAAGTGCCCAAGAGTTTAGATAAAACTTGAGCCAGCGGCCGAGCTGAGCCACCAACCCCAGCTGTCGCAGTAGCTGTTGATCCAGACATCATAGCTGCAGCTGTCGATGAGTTGAGAATTGGCGTAGTGCCAGCCATGAAGACAGCAGCCCTATACGGCGGCTCATAGGGGTTCGGAATATTGTCGCCATCGGAACAGCCCCCAAGCCCGCTGTCTTGAATCTGGTAGATCGACTCTGTGTTCCCCAGTTGAAGACTCATCACCTAAATAGATGGCTGTCTCTCCACCAGATGCAGAATCTTCCTCAAGATCCGTCCCATGAACAAAGCCAATGAAAACGTGCTTCCGGCCGGGTTGAACCCTGGCGGGTCGCGCGCGCTGAGCCGTCTCGACGATGTCGGTGCAGACGTCCGGCTCAGGCTCTGACTCACCGATCTTGCCGATGAAGACGATGATTCCACCAAAGGGGACCCGGTACCCGTACTCGATTGAGTCGGCCTCGGGGCCCCAGCCAGTGTCGTCGATGTAGAGCTTGCCGCGGCGACTCTTAGTCATCCAGCCCACAGCGTATCCTTCGATCCCTGGGAAATTTCCCTTCAAGAACTCGAAACCACCGTGCTCCCGCCCCACGGTGGGCGCCAACTGTCGTGGTTTTAACACGGCAGATGCCCTTGTGAAAGGACTTAGGTGTGGAGCCATCGCAACGTAGGTTAGCTCGAAGGGGTTGAACGGGACAAAGGACACAAGGTTTACCCAGGTTCAGCCCCTCACAACAAGGTAAAAGCCTACTCCTGCTTTTCTTGACTATAGCTTGAATATCGATTACAAGGGAGCGAAATCACTTGACCTCGCTCTTGATCAATCATTTCTTAAGTTAACCCGCCGCAGGGTCTCGCCTTTATATACACAGGTCGAGGCCCTGGGCGTACAAGAGTCCAAGCCGGCTCACACAACGTGACCAACTCGGTTTCTAAGCCGCCATGCCTTGTTAGACAAGTTGCCATCGTGGCGACTCACACCCTCTGGGTCACAATTCTACCACCAGGTCTTGGGCCTTCAACAGACCCACCTTGTAAGCCGCCACCAGTCTTCGTGCTTCATCTTCTTGGACCTACTTGGGCCTTCTTCATATTGAGTCGCCAACGGTGTAACCCGGCCCCTCCTAGGCGGGTCACACCTCAGGGTTATATCCCCAACAAGTAGGGTTTTACGCTGCAAAGCAGCCGAACCTGGGTAAAGAGAGTTGTCCATCGTCGTGCTGTCCCCTGCTGCTTCTGCTCTTTGTGCAACGCGGTCATCCCCTTGCCGAACCACAAAGGGGCACCCATGCCCCATAGGTGATCGTGCTCCCACGCCGGTACAATAGTATGCATTCTCATTTCAACCTTAATTATTCTTTAGTTGGCAAGCATCATGTGGTGGGGAAAGATCTAGGCACATATGACCAGTCAAATATATTTGATCATGATTTATTATTGTTGACAATTATCTCTATGATAAATGAGTTGGGAGGTAAAACATTAAGCCCCTATCTTTCTCTGTGTTCGATGGACAATATGATAAATGAGTTGGGAGGCAAAAATATGCTTTGAGTACTAGCAATCATAGAAAACTATATGATGATTGAGTATGTGGAGCTCTTACTTAGACTTTGTTGAATAAGTTGAATTGCAATTGTTTGGTGACTGAGAACATAGGTTGTCAAGTTTCAAGAGAATTCATTGTTTGAACCGTAATATGTGAATTGATTGCTACTTTATCATGATGAGTTTTATGAGAAAGAGTTGATGTTATGATGCTAGGAAAAGTGATTGAAATTATCATTGATCAAACTTATGCTCTATGCTAGCATTCACACTTCATAAATTATTTCTTTATAATTTACCTACTCGAGGACGAATAGGAATTAAGCTTGGGGATGCTGATACGTCTCCAACGTATCTATAATTTATGAAGTATTCATGCCATGTTTACAAAAAAATTATATGGTTTTGGTATGATTTGAATGGAACTAACCCGGACTGACGTTGTTTTCAGCAGAACTACCGTGGTGTTGTTTTTTGTGCAAAAATAAAAGTTCTCCAAATGCAACGAAACTTTTTGACGATTTTTTTTGGAACAAAAGAGGCACTAGAAGCTTAGTGGGAGGACTAGAAGGTGAAGGAGGTGAGCACAACCCACCAGGGCACACCATGTGCCTTGCCCGTGTGCTGGTGTCTTGTGGGCCCCTCGAAGCCTCTGTAGCCACGAAAAACCAATCTAGACCCTGTTCTGGCACCCTGCCGGAGGGGGAAATCATCACCGGTGGCCATCTTCATCATCCCGGCGGCCACCATGATGAGGAGGGAGTAGTCCACCCTCGGGGCTGAGATTTGTACCAGTAGCTATGTGTTTAATCTCTCTCTCTCTCGTGTTCTTGATTTGGCACGATCTTGATGTATCGCGAGTGTCGTGGTTTTGTCACGGCAGATGCCCTAGTGGAAGAACTTAGGTGCGAGGCCTTCGCTACAGTGATTAGCTTGTCGGGGTTGAGCGGGACAAGAGACACGAGTTTACCCAGGTTCGGCCCCTCACGATGGAGGTAAAAGCCTACTCCTGCTCTTGTTGCTTATTGCTTGAGTATCGATTACAAGGGAGCGGATTCGCTTGACCTAGCTATCGATTGATTGTAACTTGTCTATTCTATGCCAGGGACTCGCCTTTATATACAGGTCGAGGCCGCCGGCTTACAAGAGTCCGGACGGGTCACGATCCGTGACCGATCCTAACTCTGAGTCGCCTCTTGTCTTTTGTAACAAGTCACCATAGGGCGGCTTACACCTCCAGGCCATGCGTCGTCTTCTGGTCTTGGGCTTTAAGTCGGCCCACCTTGTGGGTCACCCCTTCGGCCCTATGCCTTGGTCACTTGGGCGTGTGTGAGGCTTTAACTTTGTGAGTCACCAACAGTCTAACCCGGCCCTTACAGGGCAGGTTATATCGCGGGGTCATATCCCCAACATTAGGCCCCAGATTGATTTGAACTTGTTCATGTCAATCTTAAACCCTTCCATCTGGCGAGTCTTCCTTTCATTTCTCGTAACCGTGGCCTTGAAAAATCTTCATAACCCGCCAAAATAAAAAGATGATGTCACCTCGGTGATTTCGGGAAACCCTTCATTACGTCATAACGAATCTTTGTATAAATCTGTCATTTCAAGAATCGAGGCATCCCTTAGCTGTTAAATTTATTGTGCCTCCTCGATTTTTGCACCGGCCTTGCACTGTTCCCCTTTTTCCTTATAAATAGGCGCAAGGTCCTTATTTTTACCTTTTACCTCGTCTCCTCCACTTCTTCTTCTTCCTCTCGAGACCCTTCGCGACCGGAGCTGCACCGCGCCGTCGACCTATGCCAACCATCTCATTTCGAGTCCACTGCGCTATCCCGCCTTCACCGGAACTCAGCGGTGCTCCACCGCTTCTCATTACCACCGTCAGGTACCCCTTTTCTTCCTCCTCAGATATACATTAGGCTACTCGAGTTCATGGTGTTCGTCGGTGTTCATCCCTTTCTTGGCCCTCCATAGCCTGAGTAAAAACTTGTTTTTGATTTGAAAATGCCATGACAATACCACGGTTGTAAGTTTGACATCCATCTTGCATCTTGAACAAACTGTATTCTTTCTCAAATCCAATGGTAGCCCATTAGCACTTCTGTCACCACTGTTTAGGTTTAGCAATTATTTTTCTTTTTTGAACTCCCCACAGATCCGTAATTATAGACGTTCCTGTTTGAAACCTGTTTGCCTCACACTTAACAAAAAATTAACAATCCTGAACCTTAGATAACTCGCCTCTGTATCTTGGGCGGCTTACCAATATATACATAACCCACCAGCGTTCTAGAAATTGCGTCTTTTACATAACTTGCCTCTGTTAGGGCGACTTATCTTTATATTGATTTACTCATATGATAGTGATAGTGAGTCATTACTTCTTTTAAGTAAGCCACCATACTCTGATTCTGTAGTTTCCGTCATCCTTAGGCGACTCAATATGACAAAAAGCACCCTCTCTAACTGGGGCCCTTCCTAGTTACTGAAGACATCCTTATGGATTATGTGGGCCAAGGTCTCTTGGCGACTCAGGAAGAGATTGGCTGGCGAGTTAGTCAAGGAGAAAATGTCCCCAATCCTGGTGAAGGAGAAGTGATAGTTTTTACTGATCATATTCTCAGAGGCTTTACACCGCCTGGGTCAAATTTTTTTGGGGACGTCTTGCACTATTTCAATTTTCATCCTCAAGACATAGGCCCGAACGGTGTCAAACATTTGGCACTTTCAAATCTTCTGTGAAGTTCATCTGCAAGTAGAGCCCACTGTTGCTCTCTTCAAAGAATTCTTCTACATAAACCACCAGACTGAATGTACAAATGGTCCGAGTCAAGAATTGGGCGGAGTCTCAATCCAGAGACGCAGAGACGGCGGCTTTCCTGCAGCCACCTTACCAAGCCACCCCAAAGGATGTATAAAAACTTGGTTTTATTACAAGAACACTGCCCTAGCTAATGAGAACCCTCTCCCGGGTTATAGGGCTAATCGCCTTCCTATCAATTTTGACCCGCCAAGCAAGCTTCTTCCAGATGAACATACTGAGGGACTCCAATACTATCCAAAAGTAAAAGCTTTGTTAGCCAATGGGTTAACTGGAGTTGACTTAGCCCGTTGTTGGGTCTCCTGGAGAATTCTTCCCTTAAGCCGTCGGCCCGACTTAATGTGTGAATACTCAGGCGAGTCAGATGACCCTCAGCGGTATAGCTCCGATAACTTCACCACTAAGGAGATCTTTCAAACTGTGAACTCTTTGCTTGGGGAGTCTCAAGAAAACTATAATAAGATAGGACTGTTACCATTCTTCAAACTCAAACCGGTCCCAGTTGTAAGTACTATTTTATACCCATCTTAAATATCTTCGACTTTAGTCTATGTCTTACTTGTCAAATCCTCTTCATTACACAGCCCGGCTCCACTTTCTGGAACAGGAAAATAAAGACTGCTATAGCCAAAGTCAGGACTGGCCCAAAGTCAAAGAAGAACAAGCCAGCTGCTGTAGTTGAGTCGGCTACTATGGGTGAGTCAGCTGATACCGACAATCAATCAGAGGTAGAACTCGATTCTCTTGGCCAATTCTTTGTTGAATTAGCTGACACCTCTTGTTGAGGCTGCCACAAGCTGGGCTGATGACATTGAGGTAATTCCTATCTCTTTCGGCTCAGACTCCGCACCTCCAGAGAAAATACGGCGGGTCATCCGGAAAGTAAAGTTTTCTCATTCGGATGCTCACTTAGATCCACACTTTATTTTGAAGAAAACTCAACACGAGCTAAGATGCCAGACTTGGAGTGGCGGCTCTGGCGAATTAATGGCCGGGTTAACTCATGAACCTTCTGCCCGTAAGCGGCCTGCTGAGGTGCCACACAGTCCAACTTCTTCTTTACCCAAAGCTGGTCTTAAGAGAGATCCTCTTAACCCTTCTGACTCCAATTACCAGGAGTCACCACCGTCTTCAGGCAGCTCATCTGAAACCCAGCTGCCTGCCTTCATTCACTACAAAAAAAAACACTTCCACGATGATACATGTTTGTCACAGTAGGTCGTGTTTTTGTCATGCATGTACATCCATGACGATTTTATGACAGAATCAAGATAGCCATACATGTGCTGTCGTAGAAGTGTTCCATGACAATACCAAAATTATCATCATGGAAGTGTCCACTTCCATGACGATAAATGGCGCGTCATGGAAGTGCTTTCGTCAAGGGTAACCGACACGTGGCATCCACCATAACGGGTCGCCGTTAAGCTATCGGGTTCCGATTTGGATCCGATAACCCGTTAACAGCCCGGACCAATGGGGATTTTCCACGTGTAAAATCATCATTGGCTGGAGGAAACACGTGTCGGCTCCTCGGTGGGCCAGATGTAGTCCGTCCAATGGAGGATACGTGCCTATGATACGTCGACACGTGGCAGGGCCCAACAGAGGCCCATATAGGTTAAAAAGGCCGGCCCAGTCAAAGGCCCATAGTATTTACTCAGGTACTAGTGGGCCAGCCCACTAACGGCCTATTTAAACATGGCCCATTTACGGCCCAAAGCCAGATCTGGCTCGTTAATTATTCGCCGAATATTTGGGCCCAATTACGGCCCAGTGACATTTCGGCCTGTTAGAGGCCCGATGTAGACATGGGCCCATTTCAGCCCGGTGTGTCTTTCGGCCTGGGAATGGCCCGTGCTGCCCATGGGCCATATATGGTCCGACGCGACATTCGGCCCTCTAACGTCCCGTGATCAAGGTGGCAACAGTTCAGCCCAACGTGACTTTGGGCCTGTTAATGGCCTGTCGTATAATTCGGCCCGTTGATGCCTCTACTAAGCTTTCAGCCTCTTAAAGGCCCATGATATCAGTGGGCCAACTAAGGCCCGAGATATGTTTCAGTCTGGTAATGGCCCGTCATATAACTGGGCCAATAATGGCCCGGTCTACATTTCAGCCTGCTGAAGGCCCGTCGACGACTAGTGAAAATTGAGGCCCAACATGCATTTTGACATGCTAAAGGCCCATGGTTTCTTCTGGGCCATAACAGGTGAGCAGAATATTCAGCCTGTTAATGGCATGAAGCTACATGGGCCCAACTAAGTGCTGGGTCCACTAAAGGCCCAACTAAACTTTGGGCCGAATATAGGCCCGTGTAAGTTGTGGGCCTGGCGCAAAGTGTGAAGGCCCCAATGGCCTTTCAGGCCCAAGAAAGTTGCAGGCCAGCCCAATGTGGCCCGCTAAAATGCAGGCCCGTTAGAGGCGAATGTTTTGGCCCGATCGACTACATCAGATTTTCACCGTTTTTTTTTCAGATAGCAAATGATGGCATATACGGTAACTAGTAGGAATTAAGAACAAACCTACTCTGTACAACAAAGAAATTTTGGCATAGTAACTTAGAATAAACCTACACTATATAATAAATGATTTATGGTATATTACATCCACTGGGCATGGAAGTTCGCCACCAGTGATCATAAAGCGCAACGAAGAAGCAGATTACAAAAACTGGGCGCCATTGCAGCATAACAAAATAATACTGAACCAAGACCACTTCCAAGATAGTTCAAGAACGGTTATCCTTGCGCGGGAACTGCTGTGCAAGCTACTGAGCAAGGCTGTGAGACTGGCCTAGCATGTTGGTCATAGCTTCCAGGTGTAGCTGTTTAGCAATGAGGTTCTCATTGGTGTTCTCCGCAATCTTTCTTAGAGATAGGACTTCAAGTCGAAGTTGAGTTGCAGAATGCCTTTCTGCTAGAACTTGGGACTGAATAAGTCGAACTGATTCAGAGAGCGAATTCTGTGAGCTTGTCTGACTGCTAGTCTCAAGTAACTTGAACACTGCATCAAGACAAGACTTTGGGGTTGTCTCACTATCTTCAAGATGTTTTGCCTTCTTTGCTGCAATATATGTTGGGTTTGTCTCACAGCCTTCAGCAGACTTGTGCATGCCATCAGGCATATCACCCTGAAACAAGCAGAGAGATGACAGGTTTTGCACGAGTATAAACAAAGATGGTAATTGTGCTGTCAATTCCATCCAATTTCAAACTAGAAAATAAAGAGTAAGTTCAAAATATCAATAGCATAATTTGGCATTGTTCATAATGCGGGGAGCTTCACCACACTACTGGATTACCATGTCAACAAAACAAGCATAGATGAAGGGCAAAGGCAATCATTGTATCTATTTTGGTTAATGTGCATGGCATGTTGTTCATATCATCAGCCACATCAGTAAGATAAAATAGGAGATGACAAGGTGCAAACGTGGGCTGCTTCACCGCACACTGGGTTATAGATCCACAAAAACAAGCATACATATAGGGAGTATTGAGTAATGTGCATGGTATGAATAAGGAATTTGGTTTTACAAGTAAAACTTGGAACTTACAGTTGTTGCGAACATGCATTTTGATAGAAACAGCAAACTAAATAGCAGTTGACGATAGGGAGTATGAGCAAATTAAACAACAGTTGAGGATAAAGGCTTTAGAAGGACTGACTTACATTAACAGTTAACACCGGCTTTATAATGCCCTTCTCCATGTCAAGGGAAGGATAACTCAAGAATTTCAGCACAGAATCTTCTTCATAAGCATTGCCTCTACTCTACATTTTGTAGAGAGTAATTATAGATATGATAATACTAGAAGGGATAGAGGATAATGAAGATAAGATGCAGATTGATGCTACATAATCAACTACCAATCCCTGGAAGTACAAGCGTTATAGGACAAAATGTACTGACAAGAGCAATAGGATACACTTCTGCACTGGCATTGTCTGTGTATTCAACTTTTTGGTAAGATTAAATATAGATCTGATATTTTTTTAGTAAATGGTGGGTGAGGGAGATAAGATGCAGAATGCTACACAATGAACCAAACCCTCTTCCCATAATATAAGAGTGTTTTGAACACTGGTGTACTGTACAAAATGCTCTTATATTATGGGACGGAGGGAGTAGCTGTTAATGTAAGTACAGTGATAGACGATGTTTAGTCCTTACAAGAGGGCTGCAGAGCTAAACCTCTTCAAAAGCATTGGGTTGATTCTAAATTTATGTAAGAGTCGATACAGATCTTATAATGTCCACCAAATGGAGGATAACGAGGCTAACATATGCAATGATGCTACATAATCAACCAACTATGAAAGTAAGTATGGTCATACAGGGCAAGAGGTACTCACAAGAGCAATGCAGTGTGCAGTATAGTTGCGAGATTCTGTGGTCCCTTGAGAATGAATGTTCTTCTCCAAACAGTTTTCGTACAAGTGAGACGTTAAGGCACATGCAAAAATTTAGTTCAAATGTGATGTGATATCATAGACAGTACCTTACGCTGCAGACGAGACCAATGTGTGACAAGATTATTCCAGTTACTGTCTGATAAATGTAGCATCGGAGACTTTACAGAAATTTCATTTAGAGGCTTGCCATCGAAGTGCGCTTGCCTCAGGTAGGAACGATACTTCATCAACGAGTGCTTGAAAAGCGCAACCAACCCTTGCTTGCCTTGACTATCCAGTTTGGTCCTCACCTATTTAAAAGAATGAAATCTTGTGTCTTCTGTCAGCAGAAACATATGCAGTAATTACCATGAATAACATTAGTACATTACTTACGCGTAACTTGCGGAGGAAGATTGGAAATTGTTCTTTGTCTGTGGTATAATCTTTCCATGAAGGAAAGACGCGCACAAAGTTCCTGACAACAATATAAGCTTCGTCTTCTAAACTGGGAAGAAGTGGAACAGGAGTCCTATTTGCTACAATTGGGGCTCTCTCTCGTTCGAAAAGGGATTTGGCAACTGGATTTGGTGTACTCTTTGCTGGAATCGGGGTTTTGCGTCGTAGAGGTGGTGCTATGTCAACTGGCATCATCATACTGTTTGCAGCAGTTGGGGTCTGCTGAGTTGGGGCATCAGAGATGGCCAGTGTAGTAGGGCTAGAGTCTGCTAGAGTTGTGGCCGTGTTTTCTGGGTCTGGTGATATTGTAACTACACCTAATGGGCTATTTGATTTATCAGGTGTCACTACCTTTTCCAAATACTTTGTTCGTGCTCCTCCGCGATCAGCAATCTCCCTCTTCCTTTTGAACATTTGATACACAAGAACAACATTTGAATGGATAAATATGGTATGATGACAGATGGAATGTGTACTGAAAATGGATAGGCAGGGTGTATTCACATACACGATGTGTAAACTAAGCTAATGGCAGTGCAACAAAGTAGAAGCAATGCAAAGCATCAGTTGCAAGATATGTGCGACCAATATAACCTTGGAAAGTTAGAGCAAGCACCTTGATGGGCGAATAAGATAGGGCATCTGCCTCTGACTCCTCCACTAGGGAGCTACATTGACTTAGGTCTCCCTCTAGCTCAGAATCACTGTTATGATCATATTCTGAGCATGAATCTATAGGTGGAGAGTGTTTGCATTGCATTGCATCCAGACTTGATTTCAGTCCCTTAATGCCAAGTTTGACAGCCATGGCATTGTTCTGCTTTATTCTTTTCATGCACGCAAGCTCATAATCATTATGATGTTGTTCAGTATCTGAGATTCATGAAAACATAAAAAGTAGTCAGATTATCTACGAAATGCATTGTGGATTCAACTCGAAGAGTGTCTACCTATAAACCCCTGCGTATGCAAAGTTCACCCCCCAACCGTGCTGACCAGACCACACATAGAAATACAAACCTCTTATGTCTCTATAACAGGCAGACACACATTTCAAAACTGAAGTAGGAACATTAGAATCATATCAAATTCATATTTGAACAAATAAACTAAGGAATTATGAGTGGCATAATGTTTAGCTTCAAGGGTGGAGTGCTGGTAGTGCGACACAAAGCAAGTAGGCAGATTGTATTCCATGTAAAAGATCGTAGTCTATGTAAAAGGTGGATATGACACTTTCTTTATATACAATGCAGTGTTCGTTGCCCACACATGATGGAAGAGATCACACAGAGAAATACTATTCACTCATGTCTACGGTTCCAGTATTTTGAAACAGGGTGGTCCACCCTAAAAGAATATTGACAACAAATATGACAAGGCAAGCATAGAGGTAGTGAATAAATCATTACTTGTGAGCTTACTAGGACAAGTATGCAGAATTGTAACTGCAGTAAGAGATCGTCCAAAATCTGAATCAAGAAGTTGGTCTAGCACTTATTGTTTGCAACTAATCAACGTGAATAATTGGATATCATATAGAATGAGTAAGAAATACAAGTAAAATTGTCAACAAACCTGGCCTGCAGTAGTAATTTGGGTCAATGTCACTATGACCAACAATCCAAAATGACTAGTGTCTGTTCCTAGGGCCGGAATTTTGAAACCCTGTGAACTTTACAGGAACTAAAGATTACTGAAATACATCTGAACCATTAGGTGTAGGTAGCACTCAGTACACAACAAACCCTAATGACAGTCCTGCCTAATGAGTAATGAATCAATTAGAAATGGGTGGTGAGGAGTGGCTGATGAGTGTTGAGGACGTATCTCAGGATAAATCGGGTTGGCTTACTGGCTGCTGCACGCCTGAGCCCTGAACGGACTGGGAAGGTAGGCACGGCGGCGTGCCCGGGCAACGGTGATGCTGTTGGGCGAGCGGCTCCTGACCTCCTGTTAGTCCGGCGTCTCCTCCTAGAGTCATGCCGTCTGGGGACGGCAAGTCGCCGGCGAAGCAGGCGGCTGGGGGTGAGTAGAGATCGGAAGTGCAGCAGAACAGAGGGGAATCGGGGCCTAGGCCGACCCAAAATCCCAGGGTGGGCCGCGGCCCATCGTGGGCACCCTGTAGATCCACACCCGAGCGGCGAACATGAATTTTTGAAACTAAATTAGGAACATTTAGCTGACCAATTAAATGACTCTGTTTTAATAATATCAGATTCGTATTTGAACAACTAAGCTTGTCTAGCTTGATGGGTGGAGCACTGTTATTATGACACGAAGCACGTATGCTGATCGTATAGTGATCATAAAAGGGGGGAAACCCTAAGCATGATCAATTAAACCCTATTATGACTGTGCCATGGCATATTTGAAGCTGCAAACTGCAGAAATGCTATTTAGCGACCATTGTTTGCTTCGAACAAAGAACTAAATTCTAAGAGCTGTAAAGAAAGTACAGTAACCAAGTTACAATATATTTTCTGGTTGAGATCAAAAAGTTGAGCAGATATGAAGTAGTACCACCTCTCTTGCGATGCCATGTAGGCATCAGGGGTGCGATGGCTGTCGGTGGCGTTGAAGCAGATCTGCGACGGTAGATGGGTGCATCGGGGGATAAGTACCGTTGCGGTGGACGAGAAGGTCGTGGGAGCGGCCCCGGCAAGGAGGACGGCGGCGCTGATGAAGCGAGAGGACGTGATGCAAGGCTCCTGGTCCGTCGCCGTGGATGAGAAACATCCATCTCTAGCAGTGGACGACGTGGTCTTGGTAGGCACTCCGGCATGGTGGAGGACGGCGGCGATGGATGGGGTGGAGGACAGCGGCAATGGATGGGGTGGCAGACGGAGGAGGCTGGTGTGGGGATGGTGTTCTAGCGCGGATGGTGTACGAATGGGAAAATGGAGGGAGAGGTACGGGGAACCATGTTTTTGGGACGCGCCTGTCTGAAATATGGGAAAGTTACGAACTTAGCCCCCGTTTAAAATTTGGACATCTCGTCGGTTGGGGATAGGACGGTAATCTCGCATCTCCCCAATATTTGCCCAGAGCGATTTCGGGCGACGAGAGGGTGTGTTGGTGCCCACGGTTGGCACCCACGGTGTATGAACGGGGCTGACAGGTAGGGCAGTTGTGTCACGTTTGAGTGAAGTTACAAACCTTCCTCTATTGAAAATATTTGCCTACATCGATTTCAGCCGAGTCGAGTTTGTTTTGCCGCACATCGTGTATGAATGGGGAAATGGAGGGAGAGACAGAGGTCTTTCAGATGATCTTGAATCAAATGTGTTTTGCCGCCCACGTTTGGCGCCCATCGTGTCTGAATGGGCTCAGAGGTGGTCGTGTCTTGTCTAATTGAAGTTACTAACCAACCCCTAGTGAGAGCAGTGGAAATCGGGCCGATGGATTGTCCGTGTAAATGGTAGACATTAATTTCCATCTCACAAACACTAGCTTCGGGCAGCCGACATGGGAGTGGATATTTTGCCGCTTCTTTCGAATTTTGGGACAATAAGCATCCATGTTTACCCTGGCAACTAAATTCGAATCCATTTTGTATTCTTATACGAATCTTTATAAATCTTTCTATGTGTTTTTATATATCTTCAAAAGCACAACAAAGATGTATTCCACTGTCATATATGAATAAGATTTACAAACACCGATACTCGAATTCAGAAGCTAGAATCCAGTTTAAGGTGAATTTGAATATTTGAAACCACTTTATGTCCAACTCAAGTGTCACACGCAGCATAATGTGTACTCCCATTTAGATATGTACACAAGCGGTGTCTCAAGATTCAAAATACCGAGTCAATCAACCAATAATGTACAAAACTAACAGACATATAAACACTTATAGAGTATATGGATCAATAATATCAACTAACATACATTAGCCATGCCATTGTACTTTTTTTGCTAGAAGAGCATCATTTTTTTAGCGAAGCTAGTACAGCATCTTGGCCCTTTCAGATGCGTGCCAGTTAAGGACTATCTATACTACTATTATTGTTGAATGCACATTCAGCCCGATTGGCATATTTGTAGGTCTGGCACAGCAATCAAAATGAAATGTCTCAGAGTCTTATCAATTAATACAGACTCGTGCTAAAAAAATTACAAACCAAAAAACAAAAAACAATTATTACATGATCTCTAAAACAAATGGTTTGATTGATTACATGAACAAACAACACAAAGGTTATTCAACGATGGAAAAAACATTTCACCTATGATTTACCAAGTGGGAATTTAATTTCCTTTTTTCCTTCGGGACCTTAACAATGCGGTCAGTCTCAGCTTGCTTCGTTTTCAAATCCACCAAATATTTAATGGTTGTCTTGAGTACTGCTTGTGATTGTGATGTTTGCTTCCTCAACATGTCAACTTCATCTCTATGTGCAGAAGCAGAATCTCTTTCTACTGTTATACCTAAGGACATTTTTTGACACGGCGAATGGTTGATCAAATAAGAGGAATCAACCTTGCTGTTGTACCTAAGGACAGGTACTTACAAGGTTATACCGGTGTGCAGGATGTGTACCAGATCCCGTAGCGCCGTCATGCTTCGGTAAAAAATGGTTTTAATTGTTTCAGATGATATCTCCAGAAGAAATAAGAGTTAAAGTCAGAGTTGCATAGGCGTGTAAGCTAAGAGAGTAGTAAAAGGATATCAAAACATCATCGGAACAATGCACAAGGGAGTGATATGTGTATACCTAGTTCGGGCCGGCGTTTGGGCATGCTCGCCTAGCTAGAGTGCGGGTCACTTCAGAGCCGTTGAGGGTGATGCGCTGGCGTTGGCTGGCCATGCACGGATGCAGATCTTGAGCGGCAGCGGAGCGCTACGATGCAGTGGACGAGACCGTTGGTGAAGCCCCAACGGCCTCGGGGGGTGGAGTTGCGATGATGTGCTCGGTGAAGTAGCCCCGATGAGGTGGGAGATGGCGTCGGTGAAGCGCACCTGATGCGGTGGAAGTCGGTGTCTGTGAGGCACGTCGGTTGCGGCGGCTGACGTTGTCGGTGACCACCCGGTACGGTGGACGAGGGCGTAGATGAGGTAGCTCCGGTGCGGTGGTGAAGCGTGACCATCATCTTCGTCGTCGTCGTCCGGCACAGAGGTGGGGAAAGAGACGAGACGAGGGGCAATTCAAACTTTTCTTGGGTTGGCGGCGAATTAGGGATTTGAGCCCTTTGGGCGTGGAAGGGGATGGTGGAGAAGGGAGATTTTGCTGGGCTGGAATTGGGGCCGCCAGATATTTCAAGCCAAAACGTGGAAGCGCGAACTTTTATTGTCGTCATTCCTTTGTTTGGGGGTGGGGGAGGGAGGGGGTGGCTGGGTGCTAGCGTCCGTACGACACACGCGGCCACCACGACACGACCCTGGTCTTCCTGGTGCGCCTACATTTGAGAATGCAAATGAATCTTCTTTCATTTGCAAATGAATCTGTATGTATTACCATGCCCGTGTTTTCCTTGCAAATAATTAGTCATTCGAAACGAGATACTATAAATTAATTAATGAGGAGTTATTTAAATTAGAGCGTGTGTCACATAGCGATCTCTAATTCTAACGTGGATTTCGCATTTCACGGTATCCACGCTACTTTTTTAATACAAATTCATATGTATAAGATGAACACCATGGTAGTGAGAAAACTTTGGATGGATTCAAACATATGACCTACAAAATAGCACAACAATCGAGTCAATGTCAACTTTTCCAAACCTAGTATGGCACGAATTCGAAATAATTACGGAAGCCATATGCATGGTCCTCGATTCATATATTACAATGTACACTAAATTGAAATGTCGATATTAAGTCTCGTACTATCTACATTCAAATGTTGTGTTTAGCCCCCACCCCCCCCCCCCCCTCGGCACACACGCTACATACTTCCTGTATCGATCAATCTTCCTCTCCTAACCACCTTAGAAGGCTATCGGTTTCTGACACACGTTCATTCTTTCTCTCCATGTTTCGATCTCTAACTCTCTCAACTACACAACCCCCTTTTTCCACTCTATTACCAAATGTATCTCTCTCACACACCCGCGATTGCACTCCATGCCGAGCCCTCTCTCTCTCCCCCACCCTCTCTCGCTAGATACATGCATTTCCTATCTAGACCCACCCCTCTCATGTGCACGCACGCACATTGTCTATCTAGGTCACTCTCTCAAGACTGTCTCACTCTTTCTTCTGCACGGCGGCCCACACTCGCTCAATCTCGCTCTCTTTATCTAAGTCTCGATTAACCTCGCTTTCTCTCACACACAAATGATATATCTCCCTGTTCGGGCCTCGATCGACACACTCTATACTCTCTCACGCAGATTGTCTATTTAGGTCAGTCCATCCAAGCCGCCCCCACTCTTTCGACCTCATGGTGGGCCACGCTCGCTCAATCTCTCTCTCTCTATCTCTCTCTCTATATATATATGTATGTCTCGATCGACCTCGCTCTTTCTCAGACACAAATGATATATCTCCATGTTTGAGCCCAATTCAACATATTCATATTGTATACTCTCTCATGCACATTGTCTATCTAGGTCACTCTCTCCAACCCGTCTCACTCTTTCGATCGCATGACGACCCACACTTGCTCAATCTCTCTCCCTTTATCTATGTATTGATTGACCTTGCTTCCTCCCACGCACAAAATATATCTACATGTCTGTGTCTGGATCATCTCTCAAGCTCTATCTTATAGCCCTCACCCTTCCCAAAAGCTCAATCGGACAATATCTCTCTAGAGCATATATATCTTTTCAACGAATGCCGGACCACACTCACTTTGTCTCTCTATCTATCCCTGTCTCGATTGACTTTGCTTTCTCACGTCGTATCTTCCACACATTGAAGCTACCTCTCCATCCCTCGCAGAGCTGGAGCTATTTACATTGCGAGGGGAACTCCAACCTTGGATTAATTTGTGAAGGCATTTATTCCGGTGGGTTTAGATTATATTTTCGCAGCACTCGGCCCACAACTACTCCAAACACTGTTGCAACCCCCGCACCTCCCCCAATTGATTTCCCTTTGGCTCGGTCACTGCTCTCTCGCACGTCCTTTCTCACCTTCCACGTCGCACCATGGTATTTTTGCAAAAAACTCTGTTGTTCTCTTTAATTATTACAAATAAGCTACAAACTACACACCGATACTCCACCTGTAATGGAAAAAAATTTGACCCACAAATTAAAGTGCTACAAACTACACACCAAGGGGCCCACCTGTCATGGAACAAATTTGGACCCATATATAAATTAAAAATGAAAAAGGACGAGGATCGAACATGCGACGAGGGCCTTCAAGCCGCACGTCAATAGGCAACATAGTAGCGATGTTTGTTGTACCCCCCTTTGTTGATATAATGTTTATATATTACCACAGCATATTTAATGGATAACATGTTTTAATATTAATTTTAGTACATTAGTGGGACCGGCTCGTTAGCACGTACTATTTGTCTTCACTTACTGGTGGGTTCCATGTCTGCTCTCTCTCTCTCTCCTCCCCTTCTACGTTTAGACGCACGGGCAAACACGAAGAACGCGCGGGCGATGTTGCCGTTGACCATATCTGGACACGTTCACAAGTTACGGCACCAGTTTCACGTACTAGTAGTATTATACATGTAACAAGTTTAGGAACAAAAGTGACCGTGACGGACAAGTTAGGCTAGTTGTAGTAATATTTATCTACTACTCCGTCATAATTAAATGCGTGGATAAATAGATGTATCGCCTAGTGCTCGAACAAGGGGACTGGTCGCGCCCTACAAGTATTTGGAATTGACTTCCCTAAAAAAATATTTGGAATTGATGTGGTATTTAATATAAAATGTTTGCGATGAGAAGGAATACATGTGGCTTGATGATGTTTTATATTTAATTTGATACAGCTCTAGCAAAACATTCAATCGATCAAACCAAAGATTTCATTCAATCTGACTCCGACTTTACATTCATATGACGATCGAACTAAAATAAACGGAAATGATAAATCCCAAACGTTCGGATTTTAAGCATGGCAATCCGAATGTTTTTCATGGCAAATTTAGATTATGCGGCGGCGGCGGCGGCGTCTTGCGGTGGGAAGCGGCTCCTCTGCCGTGCTCTGTGTGCCGTCGGGCCACTGACCGATGGCGACGGTGATGGCGGTGTCTTGCGCCGTTGTTGGCGTACTCCTGGACGTTGGCCCTAGCTTCAAGGAAGGCCAGAATGTTCTGGACTTCGGTCTCCAGGAGCGAGTCAACTGGCGGGAGGAGGCGACTGGCGTTGGTGCAAGGAAGCGGTTGATGGCGGCGATCCATGCCGCTGAGGGGGGCACTGGCACCCGCGCGGGGACAGGTACTAGTAATGGCGCGGCGGAGACATTTGTGTGCACGGGCACCAGCACGGGCGCGCGCGTCAGTGCACGCACAAGCGCATGCGCTGGCAGGTGCAGGGGCACCGGCACGGGCACGCGCGTCAGTGCACGCGCAGGCGCATGCGCTGGTAGGTGCACGGGCATCGGCACGGGCACACGCGTCAGTGCACGCGCAGGCGCATGTGCTGGCAGGTGCACGGGCACGTGAAAGCCGGCGGGGACCTTGTGGAACCCCGTGGCATCAAACTCGGCGACAATGTGCGGCTCCCAGCCCATCAATGCCACGGGGATGGGCGCTGGCGCTGTCGGAGCGACGGGAGGCGGAACGGGAGCGGGGACAGGCGCGGCGTCTTCCCACAAGGCCAATTCAAGTTCGTCCCAAAGCGCCTTATGTTCTTGAGACTCCGACTGGGTGTCTTCCTCAGGAAACTGGAAGACTAAGGGCAGACCATCATGATGCGGCATGGTGTATGGTTAGGTCAGGCTGGTTGGAGGTAGAAGACAAGAGAATCGGAGAGGAAGAGAGGATTGTAGCGATACCGGATAGTGCGGGGGTGATTTTAAACTGCGTCGCCGGCGCCATTAAAAGTGGGGGCAGTTGGGACGAAGGTGGCGGCCGTGCCTAGTCAAAGGGCTCGCTTCCCGGTGAGCCTACGCAGCAGCCTGCTCGCACGCCTCATGGTCAGCCGGCGCAGTGGTCTGCTCGCACGCCTCCCGTCGACTCACACGCTTGCTCGGATGGCACCTGCCGATGAGAAGTGGGACTCATGGCGGCACGTAAACGCCCATGGTTTGAATTGTGAAAGCGTTCGCGTTAACGTGACAGGTCTTTGTTCCAAAATACCTTGGCTCTTCATTTGTGCAACTTTTCATAAGTAGCTTGTCTCAAATTGAACAAAAAAATTACGACAGCATATTTGTGCCATATCAGGAGACCATGCTCAGTTTCATGAATTTCAAGTCACTTTTGGATTTTCTGAAATTTAAAATCCAGGATTCGAAACAATATCATAACCTGCATCATGCAATAAATTTTTAAGCGATACATCTTTACTGTTGTAGATGTTAATATTTCTTAAGAAAGGATTTGGTCAAACATTTTCTTAGTTAGACTTTAGACAAGTTATATATGCAGAGTAAAAGGATAATCCCTCCGTACCAGTGCATTGCCTGATATATTAACTCAAGTACTAGGCACGAACAAACGGGGCTCAATTCTGTGCTCATCCTGGTGTAGTACTCCTATTAGTACTAGGCAATGGAGTTGACGGGTGACCTTGGGTAGCGGCAACCGAGGGAACTGAACCGTGCTCGGCACGGTAGGTAACGTTGTGTAATTACTAAAGCATCCCTCCATTGTTCATCGGTAGTCATTATGGACCGGGGACATGAGGGGAATTTCCTAGGGCTGGAATTCAGCTGCCAGATATTTCGACTCGAAACGCGGAGGCTCGAGTGGTTGGGGTTGGCTAATGTGCGTACCACGCACGCCACCAGAAGGACACTAGCCTGGGTTTTTTTTTTGAGGATCAACACGAGCCCGGTTCTGGCTGGTACGCCGTTGGGTGCTACCATTCGAGAATACGAAAGGAATCTTTTAAATTGCCGAATGAATCTATATGTATTACAATGCCCGTATTTTCGTTGCAAATTACCGGTCATTCCAAAAGGCACGGTAATTGATTTATGATGAGTTCTTGAATTAGAGTGAGTTTGTGATATAGTGATCTCAACGTGGATTTCACATTTCATGGTATCCCCAGTAAGTTTTTCATTGCAAATTCAAATTTAAAAGACGAACGGTATAGTGGTGAGAAAACTTTGTATGTATCAAGCATATGACCACACACACAAACGAATACAACAACAATCCAGTAAGTATAGTGCATCTATTTTTCCAAACCATGCATGTATGACACGAATTCAAAAATACTCCCTCTGTTCCTAAATATTTGTCTTTTAGAGATTTCAACAAGTGACTGCATACGGAGCAAAATGAGTGAATCTACACTCTAAAATATGTCTATATACATCCGTATGTGGCAGTCCATTTGAAATCTCTAAAAAGACAAATATTTAGGAATGAAGGGAGTAAAATGTAAGCCATGCATGGTCCTCAATTCAATATTTAAAATGAACAAGAAACTGAAACATGAATATTAAGTCTAGTACTACATACATGCGAATGTTCTGTTTAGGTCTCTCCATCGACCCCCCCCCCCACCACCACCCCCATGCACACACACACATACTTCATGTATCGATTGATGTTCATTTCTTTATTAGTAGAGCTATTGGTATTCGACACACGCGTGCTCATTATTGCTCTTCACGTTTCGATCTCCATTTATGTCATTCCCGCCCTCACACTCTCAACAAATGCATTTCTCACACACAACCTCGTCGTGCCCTCCATGACAAACGCTGCCTCTCTCTCTCTCTCAAGACACATGTGTTGCCTTTGTAAAACACCTTCACCGTGCGCGCACACACAAAGTCTATCTAGGCCACTCTCTCGGTAACTATCTCCCTCCAGCCCTCACCACAGCTTCGCCGCACAATATCTCGGTGTATCGTCTTTAACATTCGAGTGTACGCTAGGCCACACTCCCTCGATCTCTCCCTCTATAAATGACTCGATTGACCTCGCTTTTTCGCGTCGTCTCTCTCACACATAGAAGCTCGCACTACACCTCTTGCATAGGCGGAGCTATATAGATTGTCGGGGGTTACCCCTCGACCTTAGTTAAAATTGTGAAGCTCTGTTTAGGATTGTTTAGATTATATTTTTTGAACATTATATTTGTCCCCACCCTCCCAAACACCGATTGGTTGTGCACCCCCCCCCCTGGAGAATATCAGGTGCCCACACACCTTAGATGCTATATGCTGATACGAGTTCCTTGGAGCTTGTAGATCTGAGATATAGCAGCTCACAGGATGTCTTAATATTTTTACAGGAAACCTTAATGAGTTTGAGAATTGCACACAATTTGTATAAAAAACTACTCAGATGCCCTTGGATCCCATATCCAACGACCTCAAAGCTCGTATCACCGTAGCATCTAAGATGAAGGATGACCTCATATTCTCCTGTATGTAAGAATATCATGTGCTACCACACCTTAGATGCTTTGGTGATACAAGCTCTTCGGAGCCGTTGGATCTGTGATCTAACAACTCCTTGGTGGTTCGAATGTTTTTTTGCAGAAAAGCCCCCAAAGAGTTTGGCCACTGCTTACAAGCACAAAGACTGCTCAGATGCCATTGGATCTCACATCGAACGACCTCGAAGCTCGTATCACCGTAGCATCCAAGCTGCGAGAGCGCCTGATGTTTTCTCGCATGGGAGAATATGAGGTGCTCCCGCACCATAGATTCTATGGTGATACGAGTTCTTGGGAGATCCAACGGCTCATAGTAGGAGGTTTGAATGTGTTTGCAATATAGGCCTCAAAGAGTTTGGGAATTGCGTAGAAAGTACAAGTACTACGCATGTGGCATCTGATCACAGATCATACGACCTAGATGCTCGTATCCCCGTAGCGGCTAATTAAGCTACTGGGAGCACCTAATATGAGCTACTGGGAGCCGTTGGATCCAAGATGCAGCGGCACATACGAGGCCTGAATGTTTTATTTGCAAAAAAAACCTTGGAGAGTTTGGAAATTGCGCGTAATTACAAAGACTACTCCCAAGCCATTGGATCTCAGATCCAACGACGTAAAAACTCGTATCACCATAGCATCTAAGCTGCAGGGTGGATGTGATATTCTATGCCGCTATCATTTTTGTTCCTAAACTTGCAAAATACGTGTAACTGGTGTCGTTACTTGTCTAACCGCGCAAAGTGTTTGTGCAAAAAAACCATCCTACACTGAAATATCGGAACAACACACGGGGGTCCCACTTGTCATTGATCAAATTTGGACCTAAAACTAACAAATCTGAAACACGAGATTTGAACTGGCAACCTGGACTACAAAGCGTAAGTCGATAGCCTGAAACAGCAACAGTTGTTGGCTTTGTCGCATAACTTGATTTTATACAGTATTATGTTGAGTAGAGTAGAGGGAGTGGCTCATCAACACGTGCATGACCGTTGACTTACTTACTGGTGGGTCCCATGTCTGCGATCTCTCTCTCCTCTCCATTGTCTAACCTTTAGATGCACGGGCACACACGAAGAGCGGCGCGAGCTTGCCGTGGTGTTATTATCTCTACTCCTATAAAAGACTCAGTTGGTGATGATGGTGTGTCTGCCATCCGTCATTTCTGACCACTAGATCTGCATCTAATAGCTGTGAGGTAAGTTGTGGCATTTTTGCAACAATAGCCCACTTCTTTGCTCTAATTTGCAGAAAACCCCTTATTATCTTATAAGCAACCACATCCCTCCCTCACCTCATCAAAACAGCCTGAGAAATATATTTTGAGTGAAAAGTAATATATTTTTAGTGGTATATATGTATATCAAAACAAGAGTGTTTTCTTTCAAGTTTGTGAACAAGTACTATTCTACTTTGGATCCGTTGCAACGCACGGGCACATTGCTAGTAACTAAAAAAATGCTTGGAAAATAGATGAATCGCCTAGAACAAGAGACGTTGTGGCTGGTCGAGATGGAGCTAACCACACGTATCCTTCGTTCCACGTTAGCATGATGAAGCTGTGTGGCTAGTGGGGTGTTTTTGACCGACTGGCTGGGTCCCGAGGTCGAACCATAGGTAGTACGTCTGATACAATATATTTTTACACGCACATTTTTCCTCCGTGCCGAGACGTGGCATACCCTACCGCGCAGTTTTTGGGTCCTCCCGGGTGGTGCGCATATTTTCTTCCTTGCTGAGATGTGGGACGCCCTACCGCGCGTTTTCTGGGTCCTCCTCGGTCGTAGTGCTGAAGCAAGTAAATGAGTCGTCAAATCACAAAAGCTCACCTTTCCCGCCGAGTACATCAGTGAAGCACGGTGGCTAGCTAGTTGGGCTAGTGCGACCGATTAGCTAGGCCGCCGCCACATTTGTTTTTTCACCCCTTTTTTTCTCTCCTTACCGGCAGGTAAATTTAAATATCCACCGCGGTGTTGCTCTGGTCTTTGGGTGCGGCAGGCATGGTAGGATTTTTATTTTTTTGATTGACGGGAGCAGGCGCGGCAGCAATTAGTCATGATGACTCTGCCTGTAAAACACACTGCTCCCTAATGTGAAAAGTCGTCGACTGGTGTTTTCCCATGGTGAAAACCAAAAGATTCACCCTGCTCCTTGGCTGGCTCCCTCCGCCTTCCCGTAGATTGCATTGCCTTTCAGCCGTTTCGCCCCCTTTGCTTCCTCTCCCCATTTCTTCTACCTGGTTCCATGGCGGTGCACCAGATCACGGAGTCTGAGGTGAGGCGCCTGACACAGGAGCTCCAGGCCAAGGATGTGGAGCTCAGGGCCAAGGACGTGGAGTTCCGTGAGCTCAAGGAGGAGATGAGTGCCATGTTCCTCCTTTATGTGCGGGAGTTCACGGAGCTTCAAAAGCAGCAGGCGTCCACCACAAAGATGCTCGAGGCATCGGCGGCGTTCCTACAGAAAGCGGGAGATACGATAGGCGGTCAGGCGAGCTGGCTGGAGTGCGAGCGGGCCGATTGTGACGAGGTCCAGGATCGCCTCAACCACTTGGTGGACCATGTTGACACGCACGTGTTGTGGCTGCGCGATGCCTACCATCGTGCCAGCGCGACCATGCCAGCCGTCGGGCTAAACCCGTTCAACCACCCTGTTGACTTCAACGAGCTGCGGCTTCCTGACCTGTCTCCTTCTTCACCTATATCTCCGAGGAGTTGAGCCATCTCCGCACGATGGTGGGGGCGGAGCTGGACAAGTAGGGGTTGTGGACTGCCGTCGCCGTTGCCGCGCGAATCCTCTCAGGGCTTCGTCACCGGAATCCATTCGTGCCATTGGATGCCCTCTTTGACGAGTTGGCTCCCGTCGACCGGGAGCGGGCTCTGCGGGCGGTGGCACCCTGCATCACCAAGGTCATGCGCCTCGAGAAGCAGAGGGACTTTGGTGGTGTTTAGGCATCCTCTGCATGGGCATGTCCATGTCTCGGCGCAACATGACCATTGGATCAAACTCAGATGGTGCAGATCAGTCACTGTAGCACAAAGCGTGTGGGTGTGTTTGGTTGCATTCTCATCTCAATATAGTTGTTCCCTCTTCATGCATGCTCATCTCAGCACCCCTCTTCATGCATGCTCCTAGTGTATTTATGCTAACCTACTAGTGTGGACTCATGCACCCTTCATGCACTCTGCCAAACACCCAAAAGTGGGTCGAGAAGGGAACTTTTGCTCCCATCCCATGCACCCTTCATACACCCTGCCTAACACTGATTCATGCTTCATATGGTTCATGTTCCATGGAGTACTATAGCACCATACTCTCCGTGCGCTGTAGACCTAGTTCTGTTAACATTGATCTCACCATTCATTCTCGACCGGACAGTCAAAAAAGGGGTATGTTACATTACTGTTCATATAGTTGACATGTACACAACATCATTTGTTATCGTCATATCTTACTACACTAGCAACAAGATTATGTAGTAGTGACGTATGAGCCACTGCACATGCCTAGTAGTAGGAGTACTGTGTAAGTTCAAGTGGCTGCCGTGTTTCGCACTCCTCCGTCGTAAGAGTGGAAACGCTTGCTGTAATCATTTTTTTCTTCAGAAACAGTGCACACGCTTTACCGTGCGGATCCTCCTCGACGGTTGTCGGGATCCTTGCTACTCACTTTCACCGACGTGTGGGATAGCCAGCATCAGGGTCCACTTGCCATGCACTAAATTACTCCGTACTAGAGTGCACAACTGCACGGTAGACTACCCCGGTCGAAGCGCCGCAGTAATGCCCAATGAGCCGTCAAATCACAAAACCCCCACCTTTCCAGTAGTAAGTTGGACGGACGAAGCAACCATCATTTCACTCTTCTCCCTCAGCTTCCTCTCTTAAAGAAAACCCCAACTCGCTTCTCCCTCATCTTGTTCCTCATTTCTTCAAGAAAACCCCAACGCGCTTCTGCCATTGTTCTTCTCTCCCAAAGAAGGAAAGGTGAGCGCATCAATGGTGTTGATTCTGGCCAAGGCCCGGTCTTGCAACCCCGAGACTGATCCTATAACTCCCTCTCTGTTCTTCTTTTGGGTTTGTGATTATGGTTTCTTTTCTTTTATTTCTATGTGACAGTTTCTTGATGGACCCTGGAGCACCGGCCGAAGTGATGTCTATGGCTCTGGCCAAAACCGTCGAGGCTCAGGGTACGAAGAAGCGCAAGCACCCCGCCGAGACTACCGCAGACAAGCTCAAGGCCATCGCCCTGTCCAAGCCCCCCTCTCCAGGATCCCTCATTAAGCAAGTCCAGGTAATATCTCTTCTTGACGATCTTTTTGGCGATCTTGATCATGTTTTTTCATCTAACACGCAATACTAGTACTAATAGTACAACTTTCTGGGTGATCTTGCATGTGATTTTTGTGTGCCAAATGATGGTTCTAAATTGCTCTTTTGACCAAAATATGCGAGAGGTTGACATACATATGATTATTGCACATAACACTGATTTCTTATAGATTACTTTCAACTACTTTATGAACATCAATGCTAGCTGTCGGAAATGCAAGATTTTAGCTCGCATGCCTTTGAAGAGAGTATATTAGACTGAATAACTTGTGTTATGGATATTGCAATAAATCCCTCTGCTCTCATGCCTTTGAAGACATGTTCTAGTGTCTTTGTTCACTCATTTCTATGTGTATATGTAGTCTTATATGGAGTAAAATATCGAAAATCATCTTATATTTCTAAACGGAGGTAGTAATAAAATATTTGGTTTCTGTTTGAATTAGAACCAGGCCCGCGGTGGAGATGAAGTTCTCAAAGTCATGCCGTGTGAACTGGAAGACCTGAGGATGAGTTCTACTACTAAACTATCCAGCTGCTGTGTCCTTGTCGCCACATGTCGTGAACTAGTGTTTTCTTGTAGCATTGTTGTCAGGCGTGTTCTCGAGGGTGTACTTCACCACAACAATTTCCTAGTTGTGCCTTCGATTACGAAGGGTGTGGTTCTTGTAAAGCTTCCCGACAAATCTGATGCGGACTGTCTTCATCGTCATGTTTATGAGTGGAAAGACCACTCTGTTAGGTTCTCCAAGGTTGATGAGCTGGCGATGGTGCCGGTAGACATCTCTCACGAAGTCCATGGCCTAGTCAGTTATGTAGGGTACATCCCGTAGGTCGGTGGCAAGAAATAGTCTGCAGAGTTTAATTAGTGCAACTTTGCTTGTCTGTAGTAAGTATTATTGTTCAGTACTTGATTTGTATGTGTGAACCCTGTATTGTTTAGTATTGCCGCTTTTGTTGTGTGGTGAGTCCTGAGAACAGTCTATGTTAATGTCTGTCCACTCAATTCAGTCTGTATATTTTGAAGTATCCAGATCATGTTTTTTGTGAGGACAGTTTATCAATTATGGTTACACTCCAATATCTGTATGCATTGCAGGGTTTATCGCACCCACCAGGATTTCCAGTCCCATGGATGTTCGGTCCATACAATTTGTCACGACCTTTGGACTGTCCTACTTGTGGGAGTAAGCGGGGGCCCTGCATGCCACCCATAATTGGACGATCAACCTTCTGTTTAGAACTTGAACATAGTGATTTCCTGGTAAGGATTCACTCGTGTCATATAAAGTAAATCTTATTGATTTACTGTCATGTTTTCTTACTTTTGCTGCAATTTTACGATGCAGGTTTTGCCATGTCACATTCGTTACAGAATAAACCATTTGGTCTGCTCTATGATGGTTATTTTTGCAGGTTTCACTTCTTATGTTGTGTCAATAACGAAGGCACTGTCCATCACTTATATTACTGGACACAATTGGATCAGTCTGTTGTCTGGGTATAATCTGAAGCCCTATGATGAACTGCAGTTTGGTTTAACAAACACGCCACAATTAGTCCTTCTGGCGTTTAAAATAAGTGAAGAAAAAGACTGGATCAAGGTCACGGAGCCTAGTGAAGTTAGAAAGCTGAAGTATGAAATCATAGCAGACCAGAGACGATCACTGCCATCTCGCACATCGGTACCACCTTCAGCATCAGATCGAGCATCAACACCTTCTTAGACAACACTGGCTCTAGCACTGACAGCGGCAGCAGCTCAGTCTGATCCACAAGAGGATTGGGCACCGACCGCGTCAGCGGATCAGGCTGATCTACCGGAGGATCGGGCACCGACACGGGCACCTGCTCCGACACCGGCATAAGCTCCACAAGGAGCACCATCTCCGGCAGCAGCAGTGGCACTACCAGTCGCACCGGCACGGGCACCAGCAACGGCTCCGGCACCTGCACCAACACTTAAAGTTGCACTTGCATCTGCTCCGGCCCGTGCAACGGCAACGGAACCAGCAGTTGCACCGGCAACAGACTAGGCTGTAGTTCGTATTGCATATACCAAAGTCCTAACAAAAACTGACATCTCCACCTTCTTGGTAAGCATTGGCCGCCCAAGTGCTTCCTACTTTTTTCTTTCCATGTTGTTTCACATGATTCACTGTGTTGATCTAACTGTTTGTGTATGTCTTCTTGTTTGCAAACAGAGAATTCCTAGAGCAACGAGGGAGTCATTCAATAATCTGGGCAACCGTGGCCAAGTTTCTCTTACCATGCGCAGCCTTGGTGTGAATGAACCTGCTCAATATACCCTAAGTACAAAGGATGGTCGCATGATGATTGATGCTAAAGGATGGTCAAGGTTCAAAACTCTATCAAATCTTGCGGTAGGGGATGATACGTCTCCAATGTATCTATAATTTTTGATTGTTCCATACTATTATATTATCTATTTTGGATGTTTTATATGCATTAATATGCTATTTTATATGATTTTTGGGACTAACCTAGAGCCCAGTGCCAGTTTCTGTATTTTCCTTGTTTTAGAGTTTTGCAGAAAAGGAATACCAAATGGAGTCCAAACGGAATAAAACTTTCGCGATGATTTTTCTTGGACCAGAAGACACCCAGGAGACTTGGAGTGCAAGTCGGAAGAGCCGCGAGGCGGCCACAAGGGTGGAGGGCGCGCCCAGGGGGGTAGGGCGCGCCCCCCGACCTTGTGGGTCCCTCGTAGCCCCTCTGACCTAGATCTTTTGCCTATATATACTCTTATACCCCAAAAACATCCAGGGGAGCAACAAAACCACTTTTCCACCGCCGCAACCTTCTGTACCCGTGAGATCCCATCTTGGGGCCTTTTTCGGCATCCTGCCGGAGGGGGATTCGATCACGGAGGGCTTCTATATCAACATCATTGCCTCTCCGATGAAGCGTGAGTAGTTTACTTCAGACCTACGGGTCCATAGCTAGTAGCTAGATGGCTTCTTCTCTCTCTTTGATTCTCAATACAAAGTTCTCCTCGATGTTCTTGGAGATCTATTCGATGTAATACTCTTTTGCGGTGTGTTTGCTGAGATCCGATGAATTGTGGATTTATGATCAGCTTATCTATGAATATTATTTGAATCTTCTCTGAATTCTTATATGCATGATTTGATATCTTTGCAAGTCTCTTTGAACTATCGATTTGGTTTGGCCAACTAGATTGGTTTTTCTTGCAATGGGAGAAGTGCTTAGCTTTGGGTTCAATCTTGCGGTGTCCTTTCCCAGTGACAGTAGGGGCAGCAAGGCACGTATTGTATTGTTGCCATCGAGGATAAAAAGATGGGGTTTTCATCATATTGCTTGAGTTTATCCCGCTACATCATGTCATCTTACTTAATGTGTTACTCTGTTCTTATGAACTTAATACTCTAGATGCAGGCAGGAGTCGGCCGGTGTGTGGAGTAATAGTAGTAGATGCAGAATCATTTCGGTCTACTTGACACGGACGTGATGCCTATATTCATGATCATTGCCTTAGATATCGTCATAACTTTGCGCTTTTCTATCAATTGCTCGGCAGTAATTTGTTCACCCACCGTAATAATTTCTATCTTGAGAGAAGCCTCTAGTGAAACCTATGGCCCCCGGGTCTATTTTCCATCATATAAGTTTCCAATCTACAATTTCCGTTTCCTATTTCTTTTACTTTGCAATCTTTACTTTCCGTTCCATAAACCAAAAATACCAAAAATATTACTTTACCGTTTATCATCTCTATCAGATCTCACGTTGCAAATAACCGTTAAGGGATTGACAACCCCTTTATCGCGTTGGGTGCAAGGTTGGTGTTTGTTTGTGCAGGTATTCGGTGACTTGAGCATTGTCTCCTACTAGATTGATACCTTGGTTCTCAAAAGCTAAGGGAAATACTTACTCTACTTTGCTGCATCACCCTTTCCTCTTCAAGGGAAAAACCAACGCAAGCTCAAGAAGTAGCAGGAAGAATTTTTGGCGCCGTTGCTGGGGAGATCTACGCCAAGCCAAGACATACCAAGTACCCATCATAAACTCTCATCCCTCGCATTACATTATTTTCCATTCGCCTCTCGTTTTCCTCTCCCCCACTTCTAAAACGACTTTCGAAAAGATTTGCCTTTTCTTCGCCCCTCTTCCGTTCGTCTTCTTTGTTCGTTTTCGGTTTGATCATTTGCTAGATTGGTTTGTTGTCGCCATGTTGGAATCAGGGGAAGTTATCGCTGAAAATCTTGAGAAAAAACTGGAATCTTGTTGCTTGGATCATGAAGCTAAAACTCCGCCTAATTACAAAGCAAAAACTTTTCGTGTGGGAGACGGTAATATTATTGGGAAAAGTGTTATCCAAGAATTCTTTGATTGTACGGGAGCTATGCCTATTAGTAAAAGATCTAATCTTCTTGATACAAATTGTTATGCGGATGCCATTGTTATGCTCGTTGATAAATTAGAAAGAAAATTTGTGCATATCCATCCTGCTTTGCAAAAGGTGTTTTATGAACTTCCCAACATTAACCATCCTATAGCTAAAAAGGTTGCCACCATCATTCTTATGCGAGAATTTGATTTTATAATACAAGAAGCTAGGGATATTTTTGCTTTTTATAAAAAGGATGTTGAACACCCTCCAATTGAAGATATTCTCCATGATAAAGAAACCATGTGTAGTTTGGAATCTAGGGATTATCAATCTTATAATGAAAATCTTAGCAGGAGGGTTCCCTATTCAGAGATCTCTCAATCTTTGTACCTTGAGACTTATGAGGAGTTTGACTAGATTACAAGGGGAATTTATGTAGGATTTAATAGGGATTGGTTGAATAAGATGATGAAGGAACCCGTTAGAAACGAGATACGTGTTTTATATGATGATATATATGGTGATGATCCCGACTATGGGTTTATGAATGTTAAAATTACCAATCAAAGTCCTTTTCATGATTTAAGTTCATCTACTAGGAGGGAAATAAAAGAAAGGATAGATTTGCTAAGACGAGTTTTGGAGGCTTTGATGAGAAAAGAATTGCATGCCAAAGATGATAATACTTAGATCTATTCGTCTTTTATGCCTAGCTAAGGGCGTTAAACAATAGCGCTTGTTGGGAGGCAACTCAATTTTATTTTTGTTTTTGCTTTTTAGGTTCTGTTTTGCAATAAATATTTCATCTAGCCTCTGGTTAGATGTGGTTTTGTGTTTTAATTAGTGTTTGTGCCAAGTAAGACCTTTAGGATGGCTTACGGTGATAGTTGATTTGATCCTGCTGAAAAACAGAAACTTTTGCATCCAGTCCCAGAATTGTTTAAATTCACTCGAGCGTGGCATAACTTTGAATTTTTTACAAAAGATTGATATACTAATTTACTATGTTGTCCTAATTTTCTATAATTTTTCGAATTACAGAAGTATTAGAACAATTCAGATATTCGCAGACTGATCTGTTTTTGACAGATTCTTTTTTTTTATGTGTTGTTTGCCTATTTTGATGAATCTATGGCTAGTATCGGGGGGTATGAACCATGGAAAAGTTGGAATACAGTATATATTACACCAATATAAATAAAGAATGAGTTTAAAACAGTACCAAAAGTGGTGATTTATTTTCTTATACTAACGGAGCTTATGAGAATTTCTATTGAGTTTTGTGTTGTGAAGTTTTCAAGTTTTGGGTAAGGATTTGATGGACTATGGAATAAGGAGTGGCAAGAGCCTAAGCTTGGGGATGCCCAAGTCACCCCAAGGTAATATTCAAGGATGTAAAAAAGCCTAAGCTTGGGGATGCCCCGGGAAGGCATCCCCTCTTTCGTCTTCGTCTATCGGTAACTTTACTTGAGGCTATATTTTTATTCACCACATGATATGTGTTTTGCTTGGAGCATCTTGTATGATTTGAGTCTTTGCTTTTTAGTTTGCCACCATCATCTATCTATGAATATTATTTGAATCTTCTCTGAATTCTTATATGCATGATTTGATATCTTTGCAAGTCTCTTCGAACTATCGATTTGGTTTGGCCAACTAGATTGGTTTTTCTTGCAATGGGAGAAGTGCTTAGCTTTGGGTTCAATCTTGCGGTGTCCTTTCCCAGTGACAGTAGGGGCAGCAAGGCACGTATTGTATTGTTGCCATCGAGGATAAAAAGATGGGGTTTTCATCATATTGCTTGAGTTTATCCCACTACATCATGGCATCTTACTTAATGTGTTACTCTGTTCTTATGAACTTAATACTCTAGATGCAGGCAGGAGTCGGTCGATGTGTGGAGTAATAGTAGTAGATGCAGAATCGTTTCGGTCTACTTGACACGGACGTGATGCCTATATTCATGATCATTGCCTTAGATATCGTCACAACTTTGCGCTTTTGTATCAATTGCTCGGCAGTAATTTGTTCACCCACCGTAATAATTTCTATCTTGAGAGAAGCCTCTAGTGAAACCTATGGCCCCCGGGTCTATTTTCCATCATATAAGTTTCCGATCTACAATTTCTGTTTCCTATTTCTTTTACTTTGCAATCTTTACTTTCCGTTCCATAAACCAAAAATACCAAAAATATTACTTTACCATTTATCATCTCTATCAGATCTCACATTGCAAATAACCGTTAAGGGATTGACAACCCCTTTATCGCGTTGGGTGCAAGGTTGGTGTTTGTTTGTGCAGGTATTCAGTGACTTGAGCGTTGTCTCCTACTGGATTGATACATTGGTTCTCAAAAGCTGAGGGAAATACTTACTCTACTTTGCTGCATCACCCTTTCCTCTTCAAGGGAAAAACCAATGCAAGCTCAAGAAGTAGCAGGGGATGATGTCAAAATCGAACTTTCTTGGCAAGGAGAGCTGGTCCAAATCAACTTTGAAATTCTTCAGTAGCAGCACGCAACTGCCGAACTGATCTATCCTCTGAGAGCTTTTGATGTAATAATATGGCATAGTGAAACAAGTGTCCTGTGTGTATAAGTAGTACGACAGTATTATTTATCACGTAGGATATCATGAAAGAATTGCAACTCTGATTGCTGGTTAGGAACTGTCGTTTGATTTCATTCTAACAGCTGTCGTGCTTTATTTAATTTTCTATATTCGTCTTGCGACAGCATCTAAAACCAGCGTTGTACCGATCGCTTGCAATATGAAATGTGCTGAGTTAGAACACATGGGCCCCCAAACATGCAGGCCCACCGGACTGTGGCCCAAAGTCCAGAACTGTGAGCCTGTCTGAGTATTATATTCTTAGTTGAACCCCCATATTATGTTATATATATTCCCCTTGATTTTCCTTATGTATAAAGTTGTGATATAAAAGATTTTTATATTTCTTACAGAGGGAGTATCTCTCTGTCAAAAATATATTTATGTGTAACTAGTTACTCCTGCCTTTCTACTTCATTTCGCTGATATGTGGGGCATCCGGCAACGGGGTCCACATTGTAACACCCCGAGTGGTTATTTACAGTAATCACCCTTTTGATTATGCCATGTCATCATGTTTAACAGTGCATGATCATCATTAGCATTATATTGCATTTCAACTCCTAAGTCAAAATCCAAATTTAAATGAAAGTGGAAAATAAAAGTTGTCTAACATAAAAACTAAAATATTCGATAAATAACAAATATTGCAGAGGCTAATCTAAAATTGTAACCAACAATTTATAGATTTGATAGGTGGCTCTAACTTTACCAAAACAGTAAGGATTAATGCATTTTGTTTATTATAAAAATTATGTGAACTCAAATTGACTCCAAACTAATTTTTGGTAGTAGTAGAGGATGCCTAGTATTTATTGGAACAACTGCCATGTTCTACAAAAATCATTTTGAGGCCTAACAATTTACTAAACAGGAGATATGAATAAATAAAAAGAAAACAAGACAAGAATAAATAGAAAAAGGGGAAAAGAACCCCGCTTACCCCACTGGGCCTCGACCCAGGCCGGCCCAGCTCGCCCCCGCCTGGCCTATTTAGGCCTTGCCACCCCACCACCCGAAACCCTAATCCCCAAACCCCCCACCCGATCCCCTCTCTGCTCCCGATGCCGCCGCCTGTCGCCCGGCCCCGTCGTCGTCGCTGCCACCTCGCCGGCGTCGCCCCACCGCCTCTCCCTCGGCGGACCTCCTCACGCCTCGCCGCCCTCTTCCCACGACGCCCGTGAGCCGCCCCGCCTCCTCTCCTCTCTCCCGCAGGGCCACCGCGCCCGCCGCCGTACCCGTCGTCGCTCGCCATCGCCTGCGCACGCCGGCGCTTGCCCCGCTCGCCCGCGGCCGCGCCCGCTGCGGCTCCCGCCCTGGCCATCCCGTGCGCGGTCCAGCCTCGCGCCCTGCTCCCCTCGTCCTCCATCGCTGCCGCCGCACGCCCGCAGCCCTGCTCCGCCTCGCTGCGCCGCCCGCCTCGCCGTGTTGCCGCTCCTCCGCCTGCTGCCGCGCTGCTGCTGCTGCTGCTTGCCGGCCCCGCCTGTCGGCGCAGTCGCCATGCCCCGCCGCCGCTGCCGCGCGCACGCCTCGCTCGCCCGCGCCCGCGCGCCTGTCGCCCGTGCCCGTTTTGGCCCCTCTGGGCCACTGCCATGTGGGGCCCCGCCCCCTGACCTACTGACTAACGGGGCCCAGCCCCCTGAAAACGTTTAAAAAGAAAAGGAAATTAAAAAGAAAATAATTAATAAGAAATAAGAAATAAGAAATAAATGTTAATTAATTAGATAATTAATTAACTTAATTAATTCTGTTAATAATACTGTTTAGTTAACTAATTAGGTTTAGTTGCTAATTAGGGTTAATCTGTTAATTAGATTTTGGGCCTATGACATGTGGGTCCAGTTTGACCCTGTTGACCAGTCAACATTGACTGGTCAACTGTTAACCATTGCCTGGATCAATAATAATTCAGAAATTCATTTTAAACTTCAGAAATTAATAGAAAATTAACTGTAATCCGGATCGAAAAACTTTGTACATGAAAGTTGCTCAGAACGACGAGACGAATTCGGATACGCGGTCCGTTCGTCCATCACGCGTCCCTATCTATCCGAACATGGAACCGTCCCCCTCCGGATCGTCTGTCCGATAATTCCAAAGACCCGGGAAATATCGTCAGATATTCTCCCGCTCCGTCTGATACGTGTAGTACTGCGTTAGACTACCCCTAGCACCGTGTATCATATTTGTCATGCTCATGTTTGCTGTGTATTTATACCGTTTCCTCCCCCTCTTCTCTCTCGTTAGACCCCGACACCGATGTCGTCCCCAAGACCGACGCAGCTCCGGAGACCGACAACGCCACTGACAACCTTGCCCTTGCCGCCGAGCAACCAGGCAAGCCCCCCCTTTGATCATCCCGATATCGCCCATTCTAATTTCTCATGCTTGCATTAGAATTGCTGCTGCTACTGCTTTACCTATTCTGATGCATAGCCTGTTTACTGTAACCTGCTGTTGATAATTACCTGCATATCCTAAACTGCTTAGTATTGGCTGGGTAGAGACCTATCAGTGACCCCACTAGTCCTGACTGCCCCGCTGGATAATCTGAAGACCCGATCAACGGGCTTGAAGACCAGGCCCCGACACCGCACATCACCCCCCTTAGTTGTAACGACACTGCAGCATTACTATCGAGTGTCGAGGGTGAAACCTCTTGTAGCACTTCTGATGTTAACTCTGTAGAGTAGCTATTCGGTCGTGACCAACGAGGGTGATTCATCCTTCACCGCTTCCGATAACGACGCCGTCGTACAACACCTCAAGTGTGAACCCGGCGAGGGTGATTCCTCCGAGTTCACCTTGACGGATACATCAAGTAGGAATCCAACAAGGGTGATACCTCGGATTCCCCTGATGTTATGGACACACGGATACTTGGACTTTACACTGCTACTTGGAAAGGCGGGTCGACCCTGAGGGGTACCCGCGTGTGATGCGAAGACGGGTTGCCTGTATGGTGCCCGAGTGATGAATACGAGGCGCAGCCGGGCATTCTTAACCCTTGCAGCAAGTCCTCGAGACGGGGTGACGGGGTCACATCTTTCGTGAGTCTCTGCTCGTTACCGCAAGCCCTAGTCCATTAACGATTTGGATATTTGATCCGAGCAGGTCTCTGGCCTGATAGCACTAACCATCACGTGGGCATAGTATGGGCATTCTGCATCGTAGCATCAGCCGAAAGCTCTGTCAGACGTCTAGTTTAGCCTTGCGGCCGGGACGTACCGGCGCCCCTGGTGCCTGGCTTCCCCCTGCACGCAACGACTCGGAGTGCACAGGGCGATGGCCCAAGACCTCTGAGCGCTTAGGATATAGACGGTCGGGGACCTCTCTGCTGAGCTCTAAGTAGGGTTGCGATGTGTCGTTTGGCCGAGGCCGGGCATGACCCAGGAAAGTGTGTCCGGCCAGAGTTAATCGAGCGTGTTGGGTAAGTTGGTGCACCCCTGCAGGGAAGAAAACTTCTATCGATAGCCGGTCCTACGGTAAAGGACACTCGGAGTTGTATCCTGATTGATACAATTTAGAACTGGATACTTGGATACTATGGCTCTGGGATTGCTTCTCGCAGGGAGTCGAGAAGGGATCTCCGGACGAGGTTGATGACTGTATGGCTCTGGGATTGCTTTCTCGTAGGGCGTCGAGAAAGGATCTCTGGGTGAGGTTGAGACTTAATGATACTGCTACTTTATATTGATCTGTTCTGCTCTCTTCTATTGCTGCAAGACCGATGAAGATGCTAGTCTTCGATAGGACTAGGCCTTCTCTCTATTCTGGCATTTCTGCAGCCCAGTCCACATATACAGCCTCCCTTTGAAAATGTTGCATATGTAGTGTAGATCCTTGCTTGCTGAGTACTTCTGAGTACTCACGGTTGCTTTGTTTTCCTTTTCTCCCCATATCAGTTTGACGTGACCAAGATGACGGAGCCCCTGAGACAGATGCCCCGTCGATCGACTACTACTACTACCCAGAGGATGGTTACTACTACGAGTTGACTGACGACCAGGAGTAGGTTCGGAGGGTCCCAGGCAGGAGGCCTGCGCCTTTCGATCGTAGTGTTTTATTTTGCCCCGCCTTTCTAAAGGCCTTTCTGTTTCTGTTTCATATTTGTACTCAGATATCTGATGCTTCCGCTGACGCTTGTATGCGAGCTTTTGTATTCGAGCCCTCGAGGCCCCTGGCTTGTAATATAAAGCTTGTATGACTTTATTTATGTTTTAGAGTTGTGTTGTGATATCTTCCTGTGAGTCCTTAGGCTTGATCGTGTGCATTTGCGTGTATGATTAGTGCACGATTGAGCCGGGGGCGTCACACACATGCCATGCACCAAATTAGAGTGCACAACTGCACGGTAGGCTCATCCCGGTTGTAGCGCCGCAGTAATGCCCAATGAACCGTCAAATCACAAAAAAACCCCACCTTTCCAGCTTTAGCAGTAAGCTGGACGGACGAAGCAGCAATATTTCACTGGGCCTGAATCCCCTTCTCCTTCGTCTGCTTGTTCAGAGAAAACCCCCTCTCGGTGATTGCGTAGGGTTTTCTCATGGAGAACCAGGTACGAATTCTTCATCCATCCCCGATAAATCCTAGTCCCTTGGTCGCGGGTAATCCTAGGATTGCAGCCACCGCCGTTGATGCATTTTTCTTCCTACTGAATCCAATGTGTTTCATTTGTAGTGCCCAAAGTGCAAGGACCCTACAGGTTTCTACGCCCTCGGGGAGACGCCACACTTGTTCCTTCTCATCCTAACACAGGATTTTAAAACGCGCATAGTATGTTCCTAGAATCATCTTTTCTATTCAGGAGGGTGGGGGTTTTTGAACATGCTGTCGACTAATTTGGAAATTTGGATTGCTATATTTGGATAAAAGGTACTAGTACCATGGTCAACACTGACATGAAGGTGGAAATGATTTCTAGATTTGGATAGCGAATACATTGTGTTCTCATATTATTTTCCTGTAGTGCATTCCTTGCTATGCCAGAACACATGTACTCAAGATGGTCGGCCTTGCCATAACTGAATACACCAGTTTAATGGTCACATTGAAGACAAGCCATGGATATAAGTTCCGAGTTGGGTTCATGAACCAAGAAGATCGCTGCTTTTTTATGGCCGAACTTGGATAAGCTTTCTCAAGTGTTACGGACTAAAAGTTGGCGCACGAATGTTGATGGAAATAGTAGAACCTGCTCTCATCTTCACTGTGATCTTCCACCCCGATGTCGTTCTAGTAGTTCATCCATGTTAGTTTTGTATCCGGTTCTTGCATGTTGCCTCGATTACTTCTTAATCCACCTATTCTGTCTAACTAATCACAATTTAACTTTAGAAGTAGCAACGATTTGTGATTTCTTCTCTCACGAAGATGCTACTTCTAACTAATATTTCTTATAATTGGTGGCATGTGTAGGTTATTTCAAAGTTAAGCATGCTACTTGTTTGTTATTCTATAAGAACTCAACTATTACTAATGGCACTGAAGTTGACTGGGACGACATCCACCAGTTCCTACACTTTATTGATCGTCTTGAGGTCCTTGTGGGGCGTTTCAATGGTGGAAGGCCACGTGGGATATGTGTGCCACTGCTGCACATGTTGAACAGGTCCAACTGTGTCCAGAAACTTATGGTACGAGTTGTTTTCTATTATATATGTTGTTCATAAACTCTTGCGTATACACAGTTTTACAACTGTAATCTTCTTGAAATAGAAACTGCCCAGTTCTATTGTTCCTATACAGATGCCTGACCATGGTCGGGTCAGACTTGCGTTTGGTCACAACATGATGTTTATGTCGACCTACTCCATTTCCCTTGGAGGTGAAAAGATACTTATTCGTGGGTGATCTCAAATAATGAAGGCCCGTCCATCTTGGAGAATAGGACAGAAGGTTATGCTCATGCTTTTCCATGGCTCTAAAGTGAATATCCTGTTTATTGACCACATTGCAAGATGAAGCCGCTTTAAGAAGGTTGTGGATGCGTGGGGTGGCGCCTGGGCCTTGTCATGGGGCTTGGTGGCCTCACCCTTGGTTAACTGTAGGCAAAGTAGCACTGTTCGAGGCGTGCTTTGTACGGTTGAACCTGTATAAGTACTAATACTGCTTTCAGCTATGGTTGTTAAGTGCCCCTGCTGGTTTCAGTTAAGGTTGTTAAATACTCCTTCTGCTTTTACAGTCTGTCGTGTTTCTTCAGTCATGTCTTGCCCCAGCCGCCAAAACCAAACCAGCGCCGGCGGGGCCGCCTGCTTTCGCCTCCCACAGCTGGTTGCGCCTCAGCGCATGCATCGCTGCCCCACCATCTCCTAAATCATTAACACTAACGTTCGAGGCCTTGCCGTTGTCCTCCGCGCGCTTTGGTGTGCTCGCCGCGGCGCTGCCCTCTCGCGTTGTCAACATGGTCAACAAACAAGAGGAATCAGGAGAGGACTGTGCGTGGAGAGTATGACAGTAGGGGCCCACCATGTCCATGGCCGTACGCAAGCAAGTTCCTCATTTTTTGTTATATACTCCATTGTCAGCATATAGAAAAAGAAAATGCTTCCTCCTAGTGGTTTGCTGACATCTGGGACCCACGACATTGTCAGCGTATAGTCAATAGACAAGAGAACTGCACAAGATCGGCTGACACCTAGGACATAGCTGCTCGAGCAGTATTTTTTTTTGTTATTGTTGAGACGGAGCAGGGTTTTAGCTGGGCTGTGGCCCATCTAGCTCAGGCTTCTATTTTACGTTCACCACTTGACCAGCCCAGCTATTTTTTCTTTGTGAAAATGAGCCCAGTGTATTTTTTCTGAAGAATACCCAATCTAGGCCTACTGCTTTTTCTACGCCCTGCTAGGCTGCAACTCTTTCAAGACGGCTGCAAATCTTGAAAGTAATATGAAATGGGCTGTAAATATAAAAAATAGATGACAAATTGGCAATTACTTTCAAATTTCTGAATTTTTTCACATTTTCAGATTCCAATTTCACTGGGCTTTAACCTAATTTAAATATATCTTCAAAGTACTTTAAATCTGGCTCGACATTTCATGATTAAAAATAGTTTGGACCCCACCAAAATATGTGAAATTTCATTTAAATTCTTAACCCTGGCCCTAGCCAACAAAAAAATGGACTGCAATAAATTGCATAAGAAGTTGCAATGAGCTGTAAATTATTAAAAAAAATAGGGAATGGTCTGACTTGTGGGCCTATTAAGTTGACGCGTATGCAAGATTTTTTTTACTTATTATATACGTCAACAAACAATTCTAGCAGACATGACCATTGGATGTCAATCCAACGGCAGTCGTGCTTCTTCAATCTCTGATCTTCTTGCTCCAGCCGCCAAATCCAACACCGGCGGGACCGCCTGCTCCCGCCTCCCGTGGCCGGCTGTGCTGCTGCGCAGGCCTCACCGCCCCCTACTACTCCCACCGCTGGCCAGACCATCCCTCTACTCACCCACATCCCTCCACTGTTGTGGCTTCGCCGCCTCCGGGTCATTCCCTTCCTGGGTTTCGCCGTCGTCCATCGCGTTGGTGTTCTCGGCACGGCGTGGTCAACGTTGTCAACAAACGACAACATCGGAAGAGGGATGTACATGGAGAGGTTGACAGTTGGGACCCACATGGTCCATGGCTGCACGCAAGCAAGTACCTCCTTATTACGCCAAAACGAATGAATCCTCCCAATGACAGCTGGGACCCACCAGCTATATCTTGGCACGGAAGGAAGTGCCTCCTTATTAAGCAAAAAATAATGAGTGCTCCCCATGATAGCTGGGGCCCACCAGATTTGGAGGCTGACTTGTGGCCCTACTAAGTTGACGCGTACGCTAGGCTTTGTCAACTTAGTCAATAAACGATTCTATCACCAGTGATCGTTGGATTGTTAACATCCAACAGTCGTCCTGCTTCTTCAACCTTTGATTTTCTTGCTCCAGCCATCCAAACCACCGCGTGCTCCTGCCTCCCGTGGCCGGCTGTGCTGCCGCGCAGGCCTCACCGCCCCCTACTACTCCCACCATTGGCCAGGCCATCCCTCTACTCACCCACACCCCCTGTTATTCTGCGGCGACGGCAGCCTCACACCGCATCTGAACCAGTCAACCCTCGTACTACCCTCCGCATGTTCCTAGGCTCCGCATCGTTCCCTGCCTCACCGTCGTCCACCGCCTGGTGCTATCCGCACGGCGTGGTCAACATGGTCAATGAACGACAGCCATCGGAAGAGGACTGTACGCGGTGAGGCTGACTGATGGACCCACCAGCTACATCTTCGCACGCAAGGAAGTGCCTCCTTATTATGCGCAAAAAAAAAGAATCCTCCCCCTATCAGCTCGGACCCACCATCAATATCTTCGCACGCAAGGAAGTGCCTCCTTATCCTCCCTGACAGCCGGGACCCACCCGGTCGAAGCGTACGTAGCGTTGTCATTCTGGTCGCAAATGTGTACGTACATACTGGTCCATCAGTCTTTCTGCCACGATGAACCATGGCCGAGTAAGGAGCGGTAGCTGTTCAGACAGTCCCGTCTATATCGTGTACACGTACATACAGCCACGCTGCAAGAAAGTAAATACGGCCACGTACGTACATACGGGCGGGGTCTCGAACGCGTACAGAGACAGCATCCTGTTCATCGGCAGCCAACCGACTGGGTCGGAACGGAGAAACAGCGTCATGTTCATCGGGAGGCAACAGACTGGGTCGGAATGCATCGTGTTCATTAGGAGCCAACTAGCTTGGACGAAACAGCCGAAACGGGGTCTGGCGTACCGCAAAACGGAGGAAAACGGACTTGTGTTCGAGCTCCTACGGTTGAAACGGGGTGCTGTTGATCGGGAGGGGTGTGGCGTACCGCAAAACCGTGGAAACGGACTTGTGTTGGAGCACCTATGGTCGAAACAGGGTCCTGTTCATCGGGAGGGGTGTGGCGTACCGCAAAACGGGACTCCACGGGCTACTGTTCATCCACCGTCGACTTCCTCCAGCCTCCACCTACTACTGTCCATCCATCGTCGACTTCCTCCTGCCTTCACTAGCTATTGTTCATCCATGGGGTCCTATTCATCCAGCCTCCACCGGCTACTGTTCAACCAGCCCTCCACAGGCTACTGTTCATCCACCCCCACCTCCTCGATCGGGGTCCTGTTCATCCAGCGGCAACGGCCTCTACTACCACGGGATCCTGTTCATCTAACCCCCACCGGGAACTATTCATCCAACCCCCACCGGGGACTGTTCATCAAGAGGCAGCTTCGATCGGCTTCAATTAGCAGCAGTAGCAAAGGAATCGCTCGGGTTCAGTTAACAGCCAGGGATCGATCGCTCGGGTTCAGTAACGTAGCTAGTGTAATCGCTCGGGTTCAGTAAGCGAACACCTCGCTCAGGTTCAGTTAGAGCCCAATGCCTCGCACACACGCGCGTATGTGTACGAGAGAAATGCGCAATCCCTCCGTGCATCGCTCGGCCCCGACCACCCACCGTAACCGAGAACTCCCCAAAATTTTCCTTGCCCTCGCTTCTACCACGATTTTTTCTGTCATGGACGGCCCAAAGAATGTCATGCAGGTGCGTCCCCGGCCCACCCAGGACGAAAAGCCCATTTTCTGTCATGATTTTTTGTCATAGAAGTAGGAGCCCACCACATCTATGATGATACGTGCTTTTGTCACAATTATCATCCTAGAAGTGTCATAAGCATGACAGAAAAAAAATTCATTCGGCCCAAAATGTCACGGATGTGTCTTTTTTTTGTAGTGATTGTAAACCGAGGGTGAGTACTTGCATTTATTTATAACTTAGAAACTTCTTGTCATATACGTCTTAATACTCCAATGTGATCATAGGGTCAAAGCCAAGGATAAGAAGAGAAAGGTTGGCAACTCTTCCAAGGCCCCCAAAGTCCCTGAGGCGGAGGAACAGGTGTTGGTAACCCCTGAGGTCAACACCGAAAATCCTGAAGAACCTCACAACCAACAAGATGATCCGCCTCCATAGACTGACGCAACGGCTTCTGAGGCCATGCATATTGAAGCTAACCCAGCGGATAATCGTGACCCGCCAAGTCCTATTGCTTCTTCAACTCCTGCCAAGCCAATTGAAGAAACTCCTCCTGAGAAGAATAATGATGACATTTCTATCATTGGGGCAAGTCATACAACACCCAAGACCTCCACCGTGCTAGCTAAGCACTCAGCCAAAGAAGAGCCGCCCTTGCTGGAAAAGGGCAAAACAGAACTTGAACTGCCGAACTGTGAGGTACTTAGCGCTGAAGAGGTGTATACAAGCTATTTGAGCCGCTTAAGTACAAGCCGGGACATGGAGGCCAGCTTGGTACATATAATGAAGAAGAAGTATGAGGTATGCTTAATTTTCTCCTATTATGTCCCTGTATGTAGCCCCTGACCATAGGAAAAACTTTGAGTGTGGTGAAGACTTGAAAAAAGATCTGTAGTTTGCAAATTGTAGCCCCCAAGGGCCAGGTTATCATGCAAATGGTAAGCCGGTTCTTTCAAGTATAACTTCTTTGAAGAATCACCTGTAGCCCCCAAGGGCCGGGTTATCATGTCAATGACAAGTCGGTTCTTTTAAGTATAACTTTGTTTGAAGAATCACATGTAGCCCCCAAGGGTCGGCTTATCATCATGAGATGAGCTGGGTCTTCCTCAGTATCAACTGAAAAAAGCGACATACATTAGCCCCCAAGTGCCAAGGATATTGCTTGCAATGTGCTTGGGACTTAAATAGTCTTGCCCTAACATCTGTGTCAAAGGCCGTCTTAACCAACAACTCATAGTGTTCTCTTTGAATGATAACCCTCTGTTTAACTTTTGCAGGAAGCGTTAAGCTTGGGCGAGTCAGATCTGGCCGGCTTAAAAAAGAACTTAGAGTCTGAACAAGCAGAATGTGCCAAAGCTGAATCAAGCTTGAAGTCTTCTTTGGAGGACTTAGAAAAAGTGAAGGCCAACTTTGATGCTGAAAAATCTGCCTTGGAAACTAAAAAGGCTGCCTTATTGTAGCGTGCAGAAGACGCTGAGAACCAACTTAAGCCAGTGGCTGCAGAATTGGCCGGCTTAAAACATCACATCTCTCAAATGACTGCTACTATCTTTGGTAAGCAAGTTTTTCAATTAATTGAAATAACTCGCCCGACGACTTGAAAAATATAATGCTAACTCGCATGGCGACTCTTGCTGTGAACGCATGATAGGTGCCAGAAGTGTCAGCCTGGGGCAAAGTGTTTTGATGAAGCTGAAAGCCGTCTACTCCTTAACGGAGAAATTATATGCCGGAAGCCTTCGAACTCTTGTGGTTGTATCCAATGGGAAAAAAGCCGCCACAACTCATGAAAGGTGTGTTGGATCAATTGTCCACAATGCCTAAGCAAATTGAAGAGTTGAAATTGCCAACCGCCCGTGCAGCGGCAATTACTGCGCTAAGCCGGGCTAAGGCTTACCAATCAGAGCTGGACCCAACAGAAATGGCTGGCGTGTGTCCAGAGTATAACGATGATGGGTATGTTTTCTGTGAAGCAGATTTCGCCCAATGTATCAAAGACATGTGGCCTTTGGCATGTCATCTTGCACAAGATCTGGACCTGAAGAAGTACCAGCCGGCTTATGACAGCAGTAACACTCGAATCAAGGCACCTTCTTTTGACGTTGTTGATTTGACTCCTCAAAGGCGTAAGCATATCTTTGCCCCTGATATTGACCCTTCTCCTGTCATGAATGATGAAGCAATGTTCGAAGCCTTAACTAGTATCGATTGGACATCGGATAATCTTTAGATTGCAAGCGACGAAGAGCCGGCACAGGATAACCCGGAAGCTTCCACTGCAAGACGCCAGGATGACGTTAACCCGGCAGGGCATAACCCGGACGGCTCAGAGGCTGGCTCAAAGGAGTAATCTAACTCCTTAAAGACTTGTTTGAAAAACTTATGGGCTCAACTGTAGCCTTGTAATAGCCTTAGCATAAAACAGTTGGTTGCCTTGTCATGCCTTCATGCATGTTTTTTAACTGATGATCAAAACAACCGTATGATGAAGCTTCTTTGCATGCCTGATCAAGTTATATATGCAGCTTTGCTTTGCACCAGCTTTGAATTCAGGCGCTTTCTTGATATTTTGACATATAATCTGTAAGGGGTCCGTCAATTCCTGTACTGACGACTTATAATAAAAAACCGAGGCGGCTTAATGACCCAATGCCTCATAGTCATGAAGAATTTTGAAAGAATCATCTGGCGGCTCATGGCCTCAATATGCTTAACGCTGATCAATGTTAACCCAGACCTTCTTTGATCCAGGGATTTATAGCCTGCACATAAATATATGTATAAAATTCCAGTAAAGACAGAAATAGAGAATATAAACATGTATATCTCAATGTTGATAAGTCGGCTTTTAAGGCACGACGAAAGAAGACTGGCCTCTTACGGCTCAAATCTTGCTTTCATGAAGGATGGCTTAATAGCCTTTCTTCCCGTGAGCTGGCTCTCGCGTGACATAATCTGCCGTTTTAACCTTAACTAGTTCAGGGTCATATAGAGTGACTGTTAAGAGTACGGCGGGTCACATAATGGAGTAGCAACAAGCACACGGGTGAGTTTATCCTCGCTTTCTATAAGTCGGCTCTCACATGACAAGAACAATCGTTTTAACCTTGACTAGTTCAGGGTCATAAAAGATTGACTGTCAAGAGTACGGCGGGTCACCTATTGGAGTAGCATCTTGCATACAGGCAGGTTTAACCGATATAATGGCGTTTATTTGCCGGTCAAGAGGGTATTAAATCTAAACTCAGTGAGTTGGAAGCCCCCAAGTGACCTTATGATCAATTAATAAAGACTCATGCACAGAAAATATGAGATGAAATGACAGAGGCCCCAAATTTTTGGGATGCGGCTTTATTATGTTGATCATAAATAGATATATACATTGACAAATTTATGTACAATGAAAAAAGCCAGTGGCTCAAGTGTAGTAAGGCTGAATATGAGCAATGTTCCAAGGCCTGTTGGTCTCCTCCTCAGAGGTACTGAAAGTGCTAGTTATCAACTATGGGGGGGGGGGATAGGCGATTTTTATGAAAGTCTTCAAAAGATGCAAGATCTTCAAAGACAGACAGCCAAACAATACCTATACAATATGCAGCGGAAGATAAGCTACGCTAGACAAGCATTAGTTAAGTAAACAGTACAATGAAAGCACGAAGACTAATAGCAGCTAGGTTCACCATATCGAAATGGGAAGACAGTACGAAGCCAAACTAATGAAAGTCTTCACACAATGAAGTCAAACAGATTAGGTAAGCAAGCAATGACTTCGCGAAGACAAACTAAAAAGTAAAGGAGGTAGGGGATAAAACCAGTTGCTTGGTGAAGACAAGGATTTGGTAGACCAGTTCTAGTTGCTGTGACAACTTTACGTCTGGTTAGGGAGGCTGAGATTAAACTCAGAAGACCACGTTTTCACCTTATTCCCCTTGAGCTAAGGACACTTAGTCCTCACCCAATCACTCAGGTAAGTCTTCAAGGTAGACTTCCAAACCTTCACAGACTCCGTTCACCGGCGATCCACAATGACTCTTGGATCCTCAGAACGTGACGCCTAACCGGCTAGAGGATACACAGTCCTCAAGTGTAATAAGTCTTCAGATCACGCGGACAGAAAGACTTCAGTGATGCCAACACTCTTTGGGCTTTGGGTGTTTTGGGTTTTGTCCTCGCAAGGATTTCTCTCTCAAAGGCTTCGGAGGTGGGTTGCTCTCAAACGACAAAAGCCGTGCACTAACTCTGAGCACCCACCAATTTATGGTGTAGGGGGTGGGCTATTTATAGCCAGGAGGCAACCCGACATGATATGTCCGAAATGACCCTTGGTCACTAAGGAACCGACATGTGTCCAATACTCGGATTTCAAACACACGCGGTAGCTTGACTTGGGCTACAAGCAAAGCTAACTCATCCAACTCTGGATAAGATTTACTCTCATTGTCTTCACTCGAAGACATAGGATTTTGGTTGAGCATCACGTCAGTTTTCTGACTTTGTTCACTGGGACCCCACTTAACAGTTCGGTGGTTCCTATGACTCAAGAAGGAAGAAAATGAAACTACGAAAGAAACTATGTCTTCGCACTCCATAGTCTTAAAGTGAATGTCTTCACATGTCATTATCTTCAACGTGAATGTCTTCACAAACCACCATTGTCTTCAATGTCTTCATACATTTTTAGGGGTCATCTCTGGTAGGAAAACCGAATCAATGAGGGACTTCTACCTGTGTTATTCTACAATTCTCACAAACACATTAGTCCCTCAACCATGTTTGTCGTCAATACTCCAAAACCAACTAGGGGTAGCACTAGATGCACTTACAATCTCCCCCTTTTTTGTGATTAATGACAAACTGGTTGAAGTTTTCAATGGGGATAAAAATATGTGTAAGTTAGAGAACGCGGTAAACGGCTTCATGAAGTTGAAAGGGCTCCCCCTGAAGATGTGCATATCAGTAATTTGCCTTTGAATTCAAATGCACATGGCAGGTTCTGCTTTGTGGAGATCTCCTTCAATTCATGAAGACAATTCATCATGCATACAAAAATGTACATGCACAATGAAAAATGGACGTCTGCAGAATGACTTCATGCGGAATTTATCATCGCAATAAGAGGTAGCAGCAAAAATGGCAGACGACCATCAAGGTTTAAGTGTTACAACTCAAAACCAACAGTTCAAGAACGAGAGTTGTAAAAACTTAGCAAAAATAAGCACCCGACACATATACACCCGCTTCAAGACTATCAACTCATATGCTTCTCCCCCTTTTGTCAGGAATGACCAAAAAGGAGTGAAGACATAGAGTGCCTAAGCGTTCCCATGAGGTGCTGGTGAAGATGTTGGGGCAGCTGGGTCGACGGTGGAGTTTGGCGGTGCAGAGGGGCCTGATGTAGAGTCGTGATGCAGTGAAGCCATAGCTGGTGAAGTGGCATCGTCCTCCTCATCAATGACTCGAGCAACAACAGTTGGAGCCAAAGATGAGTAGTCAAAATCTTTAATGGAAGGTGTTGGACGCCAACTTGCTGACTGTGGAGGCCTGGAGTCAAACTTGAAACATTCAGTGAAGCCATCTGCAGTTAGTTCATCTTCAGAGCATAGCAGAGTAAGGCTCTTCCAGGCACGCTGACAGGCTTCATGAGCAACAAAAGAGTTCTTGGTGGAGAGGTTGCGTATGCGATTGACATCCACAAGAAGACTTTGCATCTGATGCTTCATCCAGTCATGATGCCTATCATGTTTCTGATGAAGAGAAACAAGAAGCTCTCGGTGATTCAACACACGAGGACGCTTCTGGGGCCTTTGAGCTACTGTGCTGGCTGTAGCATCAGTGGAAGCACAATGCGGCAGCCAAAGCTGACTAGCAAGAGGACCATGAGCAGTAGGTGGATTCGGCACATGAACGCCTTCAAGTGGTTGTGAGAAGCTTTGGAAGGCATCATTGTATTCATGAACAGGTTCCTTGGCAGGCTCGGGGTATATGGCTTCATGGGACATATCCACTTCAGGCAAAAATACGACATGGTTGCGCACTGAAGCTTGATAATTGATGGTGGAGTGAAGCTTGATCAGCCGCATGACCCATGGTGCATAGAACTTGAGGCCAACCAAATCAATGCCTGAAGCTGCCAACTGACGGATGAAGAAATCTTGAGTATTGAACCTGATGCCATTGATGATGTAGAAGACCAATGTCTTCATAGTGCCTTCAAGCTTGGTGTTTGGAGAGTGCCCTTTGATTGGCTAGAGAGTATGCCTCATTATATGATATATGGTGCGGGGCAGATACTCGAGGACATTGACAAAGAATTCCTTAGGGTACTCAGCATCTATAGGCAATGGCTTCATCATGCTTAACATTTGGCTCATGTTGGGCTCTGGCTTCTGGAAGATACTCTGGAGTTCCTGTTCATATCACTGACAACCTGGTTCATAGAGATCACCAGGAGTGGGCAGGGAAGTGAGCTCGATGATATCCTGAGCTTTGGCTTCATGGTGTACATCACCTGACATCCACTCAAGGACCCATGTCTTCGGATCCCTGTTGTAGCCTGAGATATGGAGAGTGGCGTAAAACTGAAGTAGGAGCTCTTCATTCTAGTGCTCCTTGTCGATGACAAAAGGGAGCAAGCCAACTTCACGAAAGCAATCAAGAGCTTCTTCAAGGCAAGGGAGTCCAACAATAGCATCACAACACACGCGCTTGTGAGGGAAGATTCTGTCCTGGTTGTACAAGATGCATGAGTAATAGCTTCTTTGCTGCTGACTCTAGAACATGTCTGAAGATATCTTGGGCTTCTTTAGGGATCCTTGGCCTTGTCAAAGAATGTGTTGTGCTCTCTGAAGCTTAAGACACTAAATGATCCTTGAGTAGTTGCAGCACTGGGGAGCCTGGGCAGTCTGGGCTTTGGCTTCTGCGTCTGAGGCCTTTGCTCAACATGATAGTCATATTGGGGACCAGGAGCAACAGGAGGTGTCATAATGGACCACCTAACGCTTACGAGCTCACCACAATAGAAAGCCTTCTCAATAGTGTGAGGTACTGGTGGAGCAACAGCCACATCTGAGATGGATGGCTGAATGGCTTCAGTGGCATCAAGGGCTTCAGACTGAATAGTGACAGCAGGCTGCTCAATGACTTCAGCCATGACCACGTCATTGGCTTTAGTATGAGTTGTAGTGTCAGCAGCATCTACAGTGGCTTCAGTAGCTTCAATAACTGGGGGTCTGGCACAATCACATCTGGAATCACGGTTGGTTGAGTGGGGGAATAACAACTTGTTCTTCTTCTACTTTTTCTTCGACTGATGCAGCCGGAATGTCTTCAGCCTCTTTAGCTTCAGACTCATGAGCAGTCTCGGAGGGGATGGCTTTAGGAAACACTTGACGTGCAACTAAGCTTGTGGTATGCACATCCTCTTCAGGAATGCTCGACATGGAGACCGGTGGCCTTGGGCCTCGGCGAAGCCGTCGAAAAGAGGGCGACGCCTATGGTGAGGGAGTAGTCTTCTCCATGTCTTCGGGAGTTTCTTGGGGAGTCTCAAGCACTGGAGTAGTGACTTGAGCTGGTGGAGTGCATGGAATGACTTCTTGTAGCGGGGTGTTGGGGTGTTGCTCTTCCCAGAAATCATCATGAGTGATTGGCGTTGTGGGACCTCCAATACTGATCTGTTCACTGATCGTGAGAGCAGGCGATGATACTGGTTTTGGCATAATCTAGGGAACCTAAGGAAGGACTTCATCATCAACTACATTGTCTTCATGACCAATGTCTTCAGTTGCGGTGGTGTCAACAGCTGGAATCTCTTCAGACTCATGAACCTCTGTGGTAGCAGGCTCATGTACAACTAGATGGCGCTCGCGGTTGGAGGAGGGAGGTAGGGCAACAGAGATAGGTTCAACAAGCATGGCTCTTCAGGAGCAGATAAAGCAGTTGGTGCTTGAGTTCGTCTCGAAGCCTTAGAAGGCTTTGTCTTCAGCCTTTTTTGTGATGGAGCAGCATCAGAGGCTTCTTGATGCTTTCGCTTCTTTGCTTCAGCCTCAGCCTGCTTTGTCTTCTTCTTCTCAGAAGCAGCTGATGGGACCTTTGGCTTCGAGCCGGTCATACTGGCAGGGAAGACAATGCTTGGTCTTTCCTGTCTTGGAGCTTCAATTTCAGCTTGCACTGGCTTCTTTTTCTTAGCAGCCAGCTTGGGGTCAATGCCTGGACGCCCAAGTGCTTTCCTCTTCAAGGCTTCATTGTGAGCCTGAACACATTTCTCAGCATAATGCTTGAGGCACTCTCGAGAGCCTTTGGCTTCATCACGATGCTTGACAAATTCAGCCTTGAGATCAGTCATCATCTGCTTGAAATTTTGCACTTCAGTGACACTGAGCTTGGCCATGTGCTTCTTAAAGATAGCCTTTTCATGGTCAATCTTGTTTTTCTGCTCAATGACCTTTTGAGCGATGGCAAGTTCTTTGGCAATATAGCCTTGAAACGTCACGCTGATGCCAATGGGAAGCTGCAGATCATCAATGGTAAGAGAGGTGTCTTCAAACCACTGATCAATGAAGTTGTTCAGAATGTCAGCATCAAACAGAGGTGGATCATTGAAAATTTTGGCCTCCTGTTTGCTCTTGATTAGCAGCTCAAGGGCGTCATCAGCAAGATCTTCATCGCTAGATAGATCGACTATATCTTAATCATTTCATAGGATGCTTACTGGTGTAAGGCCTTGCCCTGAGACCTTCTTAGGCTTCATAGAAGTGCGAGACATGTCTTCAAACTACACACTGGATTCAGGAGGTGCAGATTTCAGTGGCTTCACTCGTGAAGCTTTTGGTGCAGCAAAAGACTTTGAAGCCTTAGCCTTCTTCTTAGGCTTCGGGGACTCTGGAGCTGCAGTATGTTCCGCATCATCAGCAACATCTTCAATGCTGGCCCTTTGTGCAGCACAATGTGCTAGGAATGAGTTGAAGTCATCAAAGGGACCAACAAGACTTTGTTCAGCCTTGCGACTGCCATCTGGCCTTGGAGCAGCTGGACCTGGGTTGAAGTCAATCACAAAGTCCTTCTTGTTCTGAACTGCTGAAGCCTTAGCAAATTGAAGATTGGTTTCAAACAGACCATCCTCACGAAACCATCGAAGACTTGATGGGTTGGCATTTTCAGGCATTGGGCCTCTGACCATGCAAGGAAAGAAGCCTTTCGCAATGGCTTCAGCCTTGGTCTCGGGTTGAAGCTTCTTGTATATGATATCAGCCCATGGTGGCCTCACAGCGTTCTTGTCCACATACTCTGGAGTCACAAAATGATACAGGAACCACTGCTCTGCCCAATATTTTCGAATCCATTGGACACGAGATTTGCGTTCACCGTAGCTCTCATCAGGATCAGATTTATACATTTCATAGAGATCAGGAGGCAGGTCCAATGCAGTATTATTACAGCGTTGTCTGCCGCCCTTCTTTGCAGATTTGCCACCAGCCATTCGCTTCAGACTGAAAGGCTTCACAACTGTGTTAGGCTTCAGTCTGCTTGTCAAACAGGAACTGGCTGCAGGCGATTCAATATGATGCTGTAAGAATTCTGCAAATGAATGCAGACTATGAGAACCATGGGACTCTCCCACGGACATGTACCTGTGACAGCATTAGAGATGTGAGGGAAGGGGAAGAGGTCATATTCATTCTCAGAAGATTTTTAAGATAAATCAGTTTGAAGACATTGACCTCATAGCGCAAAGACATTCACTTATAGATGTGAGTTGGTTCCAGATTTGTACGAATCCATGAATAAGTACAAGTGAGGAATCTAACTAGTAATGAAGCATAAGTGAAAGTACTTGCGAGTCATGAGATGCATAGAAGTAAAGATCCAGATTTGGAAGTGAAGAAACAACTTTCCGAAGATATAGAAAGTTTTAACGGATCAAACATGCGGTACAAATAGACTTTTAATTACCACTCAAGAATAGATGAGACTGCTAGATGAGTTGTGGATGAAGGCCGAGCAGTCCAATCTTCCGCGCCCTAACTTGGCGGCGAAAGATAGCTACGGCAACGGCGGACGGAAGAAGATCCGCGACCGGCGTGACGACGATGATGGAGAAGTCACGGCAGCGAAGTGCTTCGTCTCCGGCGATGACGGAAGCTAGCGACGACGCTAGGGTTTAAGCGAGACAGCGAGGGGAGTAGATTTTAATGACTGCGAGGGGTGTGTATTTATAAGGGAAGGGTGCGGTGCAGTGAATTTACTCAGCTGCCCATGGCGGTTCACATCTGAGGGACACGTGGCAGGCATGCAATAGCTTAAATGTTGTGCCACAACCCCACGCGCGCCTGGTTTGTTGGGTGGTCGTTCCGACTTCTCCCGGTTCAGGCAAACGGGATAAAGATATTAAAAATATTTTAAATGTTTGTCTCTATATCTTTGACTGACAAGGACACAGTGAAGACAATAGACACGTGTCAATGGAATGCATATGAAGAGACAGAGGGAGTTGGAGAGATAAGCACAGATGGGGTTAGGGTCCGATCACATTCACATAGTGCAGAAAATGGCAGCTTGAAGACATAGCTATAAGTGAATGTTGTAGAGGACAGAACATATATGATGATAAGTAATGAAGACCAAAACAACATTGTGAAGATAAAACAGCATTGTGAAGATAAATCATGAAGACAAACAATGTTGAAGACAAACTAACTTTGAAGATAATGCAACATGACGCCAAACAAAAATCTTCAAGAAAGGTTGGTGGTGGCGTTACCCACCGTATAGGAAGTATTAGACCCAGACACGGCGCACAATTATCATGGCGCTCCGAAGTCAATTTCCACATTAATGTATTCACACTTAAGAGTGTACATCTTCATGAATTGAAGACATACGTTACTTTGTGTGTTGTGCACCTAAGTCATCAATATGCATAAGTGTTAGGATGTGTGTCCATTCACAGGACATTTGAGGATTCTAAGATATTTAGTTCACACCGCAGCTTGCAAAACCTTTTCTCATCCAAGGGCTTTGTGAAGATATCTGCCAATTGCTCTTCAGTGTTGACGTGAATGATATCAATGTCTTCCTTCAACACATGGTCTCTGAGAAAGTGATGACGGATATGAATGTGCTTTGTCTTCGACTGCTGAACTAGATTGTGAGCAATCTTGATGGCGCTTTCATTGTCACAGTAGAGAGGCACCTTCTTCTTGTTGGTGCCATAGTCCTTGAGAGTTTGCTTCATCCAGAGAAGCTGAGCGCAACAAGATCCAGCAGCAATGTATTCAGATTTAGCAGTAGAGAGCGATACACAGTTATGTTTCTTTGAAGACCAACAGACAAGAGATCATCCAAGAAAGTGACATGTGCCTAATGTAGACTTGCGATCAACCTTGTCACCAGCATAATCAACATATGAGAATCCAACTAGATCAAACTCTGAGCCCTTTGGATACCATAATCCTAGCGTTGGGGTGTGAGCCAAATATCGAAGTATTTGCTTCACCGCAAGGTGATGCGACTCCTTTGGTGCCACTTGGAATCGGGCACACATGCAAATGCTAAGCATTATATCTGGCCTAGATGCACATAAGTACAATAAAGAACCAATCATGGAGCGGTATACCTTTTGATCGAACTCTTTACCATTGTCGTCGGGGCCCAATTGACCTTTGGTTGGCATTGGTGTCATGTACAATTTCCAATCTTGCATTCCAAACTTCTTTAGGCAATCTTTGAGGTATTTTCTTGAGATATGAAGATGCCATTTCTCTATTGACGTATTCGAAGACCAAGGAAGAATTTCAGCTCCCCCATCATGGACATCTGATATTGCTCTTGCATCATATGCCCAAACTCATCGCTGTATCTTTTGTCAGTGCAGCCAAAGATAATGTCATCCACATAGATTTGGCATACAAACAGTTCTCCATCATATGTCTTCATGAAGAGAGTGGGATCTAGAGAACCAGGTTTGAATCCTTTGCTCTTCAGGAAGTCTTTGAGTGTGTCATACCAAGCATGTGGCGCTTGTTTGAGGCCATACAGTGCCTTGTTGAGCTTGTAGACCATATCAGGATACTTTGGATATTCAAAACCAGGTGGCTAAGCTACATATACTTCTTCTTCAATTTTGCCATTGAGGAAGGCACTCTTCACATCCATTTGATACAGGAGGATGTTGTTGTGATTTGTGTAGGCTAGCAGTATATGAATAGCTTCAAGCCTAGCCACAGGAGCAAATGTTTCATCGAAGTCAATTCCCTCTACTTGTGTGTAACCTTGAGCAGCGAGACGAGCTTTGTTTCTGACAACTTGTCCATGTTCATCTTGCTTGTTGCAATAGATCCATTTGGTGCCAATGATGTTGTGCTTGCGAGGATCGGGATGCTTGACTAGCTCCCAGACATTGTTGAGCTCAAATTGTTGAAGCTCTTCCTGCATAGCTTGAATCCATTCTGGTTCCATAAAGGCTTCATCAACTTTCTTGGGTTCGGATATGGAGACGAAAGCAAAATGCCCACAGAAGTTTGCTAGTTGCATAGCTCTTGATCGAGTAAGTGGACCAGGTGCATTGATACTGTCAAGAATCTTCTCAATCTGAACTTCATTGGCCACACGAGGATGAACAGGGCGAAGACTTTGATTTTGCTGATCATTGTCTTCGCCTTCAGCATTGTCTTCACGTTGAGTAGGAGATGGAATGACAATTTCCTCTTCATCCTGTTCCTCGGTGGGTATGATTTCTCTAGTTCCCATTAGCTTGATTGATTCACTAGGAGAAGCTTCATCTAGCACATTTGGCAGGTGCTCTCTTTGTGAGCCGTTAGTCTCATCGAACCGCACATCTAAAGTTTCAACCACTTTATAGTGAAAGAGGTTGAAGACTCTGTAGGTGTGTGAATCCTTTCTGTAGCCAAGCATAAAACCTTCATGTGCTTTCGGTGCAAATTTGGAAGTGTGATGTGGATCCTTGATCCAGCACCTGGCACCAAAGACTTTGAAATAGCTAACGTTTGGCTTCTTACCAGTGAGTAGTTCCTAAGATGTCTTCTTGAAGAACTTGTGAATTAAACTCGGTTGATGATATGGCATGCAGTGTCAATGGCGTTAGGCCAGAACTTTTTTGGAGTCTTGTACTCATCAAGCATCGTATAAGCCATTTCAATAAGATTCATGTTCTTGCGTTCCACGACGCCATTCTGCTGAGGTGTGTATGGAGCAGAGAGCTCATGAGTGATGCCTAGTGTATCAAGATAAGTGTCGAGGCTTGTGTTCTTGAATTTCGTGCCATTATCACTTCAGATGTGCTTGATCTTGATGCCATAGTTAGTCATGGCTCGATTGGCGAATCGTCTGAAGACATCCTGCAGTTCATTCTTATAGAGAATTATGTGTACCCAAGTGTATCGAGAGTAATCATCAACAATGATGAAGCCATAAAGATGTGCAGTAGTGGTAAGGGTAGAGTAGTGAGTAGGGCCAAATAAATCCATGTGTAACAGCTCGAAGGGACATGAAGTCGTCATGATTGTCTTCGAGGGATGCTTTGCCCTAGCCATCCTCCCGTCTTCACAAGCACCACATAGATGATCCTACTTGAACTTCACGCCCTCAATGCCAATGATATGCTTCTTCTTCATGAGAGTTTGCAAGTTCCTCATGCCCGCATGTCCTAGCCTTCGATGCCAAAGCCAACACTCTGAAGCTTTTGCTAGAAGACATACGGCAAGCTATGGTCCTATGGAGAAATCTACCATATACAGATCACCTCTTCAATAACCTTCAAAGACTATAGATTTGTCAGAATCCATAAGCACAAGGCATCAAAACTTTCCAAATATCGCAATCATATTAAGATCACAAAGCATTGAGACAGACATTAAGTTGTATCCAAGGGATTCAACAAGCATCACTTTTATCCATGTGTTGATCCTTTGAGATAGCAACTCTACCTAGGCCCAATACCTTGCTTTTACCAGTGTCAGCAAATGTGATATGACTTTTAGTAGATGGACAAAGAGTTGAATCCATGAGAAGACTTCGATCACCAGTCATGTGGTTAGTGCATCCGCTGTCCACAATCCATTCAGTAGCTTTCGGAGTTGTACCCTACAGTGTAGTTAGTAGGATAGGCTTCACCAAGACTATTGTGAAGCATAAACATTTGGCAAACAAGCATACTATCAAAGTTAAGATTCTTGGATGGTAAGATGGGATGTTCATCAAGAAATCCAGGGACGAAATAAATGGTAAGACCATTTTGGCATTTTATCTTGTGTCCCACAAGATATTTTAGGTCCCCATCATTGTCTTCAGAAGTCAATGATTTCTGGCTAGAGACGCCTCCCTGCAAGAGAAGTTAATTCTTCTTAACCACCCACATCTTAAGGGGTGGCTTAGAAGCAATGAGTCTAAGTGCAGCATCTGAGAACTTTGGCTTTGGAGCCCTAGCAAATAGTTTTGCAGGAGGTGAATAGTACTCAAAAGAATATGCAGAAAAGTTCATTGAGTTGTGAACATAGCGGTTTGATGAAACCCGCTCATATTCATGAGTCTGATGATAGTTTCCCTGCAAAACATTGGCGTTAGGGTGACCATGTGAGGTCCTCTATCTGTATGAAGCCTTTGGGCCATATGAAGCCTTTGGTCTGGGGTTCATCTTCTTCCCTGGTGGTGTCATGATGACATTCACGGGAAGATTCTCAAGACAACTTTTAGGAACCCAGATCTTCTTCATAGGTGACCCATTCCTGCAGCTAGTTCCAATAAACCTGGCAAACACTTCACCATTCTGATTCTTGAACAATTTATAGTTTGAGTCAAATGACTCATCAATGATAATAGGGTTAGCACAAGTGAAGCCAGATAAGGTGGATGGATCCAATGAAGGGCCCTGTGCAGCAACCCATATGGTTTTGGGGTACTGCTCAGGCTTCCAGTAAGAACCATCAGCATTCATTTTCCTCTCAAAACCAACACCCTCTTTCCTAGGGTTTCGGTTCAGAATCTGTTTCTTGAGGACATCACATAGTGTCAGATGCCCTTTGAGGCTTTTGTACATGCCTGTTTCAAGCAATGTCTCCAACCTGGCATTCTCATCAGCAATAGTAGTGGAATTCTCATCAACAATAGTAGTGGCATCCTCAGAAGGGGGGTTAGTTGCCACATCAACAGTTGAAGATATTGCAACTTTAGAAGCAGTAGAACATTCAGCAATAGAGACATCATTGGTACGCTCAAGGCATTTTAAACAAGGTGACACAAAATCTTCCTGAGCAGAACTGATCTGTTGAGCGAGTAGTGAATCGTTTTCTTTTTGAAGATCTTCATGAGACGCTCTCAGTTTCTCTAGATCTTGCTTTCTTTGAAGATAATCATAGGAAAGCTTCTCATGAGTATCTGAGAGGGTTTCATGACGACTTTCAAGTTCCTCGTACTTAACACGAAGATTTTTTATGACTTTGATTAAGGACTGGGTTCGATTCATTTCCTTGTCCAACAGGTCATCGCTTTTGTCTAGCAATTTTTGAATCTTTTCCATGGTTGTTTGTTGTTCAATTGCAATTTGAGCAAGAGTCTTATAGCTGGGTTTGGATTCACATTCAGAGTCATCTTCACTGGAGGTCTGAAAGTAAGCATCGCGTGAGTTTACCTTAGCACCCCTTTCCATGAAGCAGTAGGTGGGAGTAGAATCATCATCATCATTGGCTTCGGCGTCGGCATCGTGACCATTGTCTTCAGGGTTGAAGATGGACTTGGTGACAAATGCTGAAGCCAAAGCCAGGCTTGCCACGCCTGAATCAGACTCCTCCTCAGACTCTACCTCCGCCTCCTCAGAAGCAGACTCCTCCTAGGAATCCATCTCCTTGCCAATGAATGCACGAGCCTTGCCAGATGAGCTCTTCTTGTATGATGAAGACTTTGAAGAGGACTTTGAGGATTTCTTCTTCTTGTCGTCGGAGTCATATTCCTTGCTCTTCTTCTTTTTCTTTGCTTCCTTATCCCATTGAGGACATTCAAATATGTAGTGGCTTGGCTTCTTGCATTTGTGGCATGTTCTCTTCTTGTAGTCACGAGTGGAAGCCTCATCATTCTTGGAACTGGATCTTGAAGACTTTCCGAAGCGATTCTTCTTGGAGAACTTCTGGAACTTTCTCACAAGCATTGTTAGTTCTTTGCCAATGTCTTCAGGATCATCAGAACTGAAGTCAGATTCTTCTTCAGATGAGGAAACAACTTTTGCCTTCAAAGCACGGGATCGGCCATAATTGGGGCCATAGATATCTCTCTTCCCGGATAGCTGGAACTCATGTGTGTTGAGCCTCTCAAGTATGTCAGACGGATCAAGATCTTTGAAGTCAGGGCGTTCTTGGATAATCAATGCTAGAGTGTCAAATGAGCTGTCAAGTGATCTCAGTAGCTTCTTCACGACTTCATGCTTTGTGATTTCAGTGGCGCCAAGAGCACGAAGTTCATTTGTGATATCAGTGAGGGTCGAAAGTGAGATGGACATTCTCATTGTCATTCCTCTTGAATCGGTTGAAGAGGTTGCGAAGCACATCGATTCTGGAATCTCTTTGAGTTGAGACGCCTTCGTTGACCTTGGAAAGCCAGTCCCAGACTAGCTTCGCAGATTCCAGAACACTCACACGGCCATACTGCCCTTTGGTTAGATGACCATAGATGATGTTCTTGGCGGTTGAGTCCAGTTGTGCGAACCTCTTGACATCAGGAGCGGGGACGCCTTCACCGACTTTGGGAACGCCAGTCCTGATGATATACCAGAGGTCGTTGTCAATGGCTTCAAGATGCATACGCATCTTATTCTTCCAGTAGGGGTAATCAGTGCCATCAAAGACGGGGCATGCAGCAGAGACCTTGATTATCCATGTAGTCGACATAGCTAAAACTCCAAGTGGTTAAACCGAATCACACAGAACAAGGGAGCACCTTGCTCTGATACCAATTGAAAGTGCTAGTTATCGACTATGGGGGAGGGAATAGGCGATTTTTATGAAAGTCTTCAAAAGATGCAAGATCTTCAAAGACAGACAGCCAAACAACACCTATACAATATGCAGCGGAAGATAAGCTACGCTAGACAAGCATTAGTCAAGTAAACAGTACAATGAAAGCACGAAGACTAATAGCAGCTAGGTTCACCATATCGGAATGGGAAGACAGTACGAAGCCAAACTAATGAAAGTCTTCACACAATGAAGTCAAACAGATTAGGAAAGCAAGCAATGACTTCACGAAGACAAAGTGAAAAGTAAAGGAGGTAGGGGATAAAACCAGTTGCTTGGTGAAGACAAGGATTTGGTAGACCAGTTCCAGTTGCTGTGACAATTGTACGTCTGGTTAGGGAGGCTGAGATTGAACTCAGAAGACCACGTCTTCACCTTATTCCGCTTGAGCAAAGGACACTTAGTCCTCGCCCAATCACTCAGGTAAGTCTTCAAGGTAGACTTCCAAACCTTCACAGACTCCGTTCACCGGTGATCCACAATGACTCTTGGATCCTCAGAACGTGATGCCTAACCGGCTGGAGGATACACAGTCCTGAAGTGTAATAAGTCTTCAGATCACGCGGACAGAAAGACTTCAGTGATGCCAACACTCTTTGGGCTTTGGGTGTTTTGGGTTTTGTCCTCGCAAGGATTTCTCTCTCAAAGGCTTTGGAGGTGGGTTGCTCTCAAACGACAAAAGCCATGCACTAACTCTGAGCAGCGACCAATTTATGGTGTAGGGGGTGGGCTATTTATAGCCAGGAGGCAACCTGACATGACATGTCCAAAATGACCCTTGGTCACTAAGGAACCAACACGTGTCCAACGATCAGATTTCAAACACACGCGGCAGCTTGACTTGGGCTACAAGCAAAGCTGGCTCATCCAACTCTGGATAAGATTTACTCTCATTGTCTTCACTCAAAGACATAGGATTTTGGTTGAGCATCACATCAGTTTTCTAACTTTGTTCACTGGGACCCCACTTAACAGTTCGGTTGCTCCTATGACTCAAGAAGGAAGAAAATGAAACTATGAAAGAAACTATGTCTTCGCACTCCATAGTCTTCAAGTGAATGTCTTCACACGTCATTATCTTCGACGTGAATGTCTTCACAAACCACCATTGTCTTCAATGTCTTCATACATTTTTAGGGGTCATCTCTGGTAGGAAAACCGAATCAATGAGGGACTTCTACCTGTGTTATTCTGCAATTCTCACAAACACATTAGTCCCTCAACCATGTTTGTCGGCAATACTCCAAAACCAACTAGGGGTGGCACTAGATGCACTTATAGGTATGTGACTTATCATGTTCACGTATGTCGATGAGATAATAAGATCCGTTGTTGAGGTTTTTGCTAACCACAAAGGGCCCCTCCCAAGGGGGTGATAGCTTATGCATGCATGTCTGATCTTGAATCAAACAAAGCACTAAGTTGCCCTCCTGGAACATCCGGCTTCGAACTCTGTGGCTGTGATAACGACGCAAGTCTTGTTGGTAAATCACCGAGCGAGCTGATGCGATGTCACGTTCTTCATCCAAGGCATCAAGAGCATTTTGGCGTGCCGTATTGTTGTCTGTTTCAACGTAAGCCGCCACCCTGGGCGAGTCATGACGAATATCACTTGGGAGAACCGCCTCTGCACCGTAAACCATGAAGAAGGGCGTATAGCCTGTTGATCTGTTGGGGTGGTTCTGATACTCCAAAGAACTGAAGGAAGCTCCTCAACCCAACAACCCGGTGTTCGTGCCAGAGGAGCCATAAGCCAGGGCTTGATCCCTCGTAATATCTCCTGGTTAGCGCGTTCTGCCTGACCATTGGACTGCAGATGAGCCACCGAGGACACATCAAGACGGATGTGCTCTCTTTGACAGAACTCCTTCATAGCACCTTTAGACAGGTTTGTGCCATTATCAGTGATGATACTATGAGGATAACCAAAGCGGAAGATAAGTTTTTAAGAAACTGAACTACGGTCGCTGCTTCATAGTTGCTAACTGGCTCTGCCTCAATCCACTTGGTAAACTTGTCAACTGCCACCAAAAGGTGGGTCTTCTTGTCTTTAGACCTCTTGAATGGCCCAACCATATCAAGCCCCCAGACCGCAAATGGCCAAGTGATGGGAATCATCCATAACTCCTGAGCCAGAATATGAGCTTGCCTTGTAAATTTCTGACACCCATCACACTTACTAACGATGTCCTCTGCATCAGCGTGAGCCGTCAACCAGAAAAACCCATGACAAAAAGCTTTAGCCACCAAAGATCGTGACCCGGCATGATGACCACAATTGCCTGCATGAATTTCATGTAGGATCTCACGTCCTTCATCGGGAGAAACACAACGTTGGAACACGCTGGTCACACTGCGTTTGTGTAACTCGCCATTGACAATAGTCATGGACTTAGACCGCCTTGTGATCTGTCGTGTCAGATTTTCATCTTCTGGTAACTCGCCTCGAGTCAAATAAGCCAAATAAGGCAGCGTCCAGTCAGGAATAGCTCAGAGAGCCGCCACCAATTGCCCCTCCGGGTCAGGAATCGAAAGATCCTCCTCTGAAGGCACTTTAACAGAAGGATTATGTAGTACATCAAGGAACACATTAGGGGGAACCGTCTTACGCTGTGATCCGAGCCGAGATAGTGCATCAGCCGCCTCGTTTTTTTGCCGGTCTATGTGATCCACCTGATAACCCTTAAAGTGACCAGCAATGTTATCAACTGCCTAACGATAAGCCGCCATAAGCGGGTCTTTAGAATCCCACTTTCCTGAAACTTGTTGTGCCACTAAATCTGAGTCGCCCAAATACCTAACCCAGCTCAAGTTCATCTCCTTGGCCATTCGGAGTCCATGGAGCAAAGCTTCATACTCAGCTGCATTGTTAGTACAAGGGAACATGAGCCTTAAGACATAACAAAATTTATCACCTCATGGAGATTCCAGGATAACTCCAGCCCCCGAGCCTTCCAACTGCTTGGACCCATCAAAGTGTATGGTCCAATATTGAAAGGATCGAGAAGAGGGGTCTAGAGGGGGTGATTAGACCCTCAATAAGTAAAAGTGGCAGTTTTTAAGTTCTTCAAGTTAAGGTGGAGTTTTAGCACAAGTTTAAGCATTCACAATGCAATTCAAGCTAGCATGACAAGAGTATATGCAGCGGAAAGAGTAAAGCATGCTAATTGCAAGAAAGTAAAGGGATGGGATTGCAGTGTGCAAACGCAATGAAGACATGTAGATTTTTGGCGTGGTTCCGATAGGTGGTGCTATCGTACATCCACGTTGATGGAGACTTCAACCCACGAAGGGTAACAGTTGCGCGAGTCCACGGAGGGCTCCACCCATGAAGGGTCCACGAAGAAGCAACCTTGTCTATCCCACCATGGCCATCGCCCACGAAGGACTTGCCTCACTCGGGTAGATCTTCACGAAGTAGGCGATCTCCTTGCCCATACAAACTTCTTGGTTCAACTCCACATCTTGATGGAGGCTCCCAAGCAACACCTAACCAATCTAGGAGACACCACTCTCCAAAAGGTAACATATGGTGTGTTGATGATGAACTCCTTGCTCTTGTGCTTCAAATGATAGTCTCCCCAACACTCAACTCTCTCACACAGATTTGGATATGGTGGAAAGATGATTTGAGTGGAAGGCAACTTGGGGAAGGCTAGAAATCAAGATTCTTGTGGTAGGATTGGTATATCTTGATCTCAACACATGAGTAGGTGGTTCTGAGCTGGAAGTCCCCCCCTGCACCGCCTCCTCTGAGGCGACTCGGGGGCGAACCCTAGCCTCCCCATCTCGTCTCGCCCTCGTCTCCCTCCTCTCTGCCGCCACCAGAGGTGCTCACCGGCACGGCTGCATGGCACCGGTGAAGGTGGCGGCGGGGATCCGGGCGGCTCGATCACGGGTGGAGCACCTCGGTCTCCAGGGCGGCGACCATGGGTGGTGGCGCGCGGGGCGCGGCCTGTGCGGCGGGCAGTGCCGGCGGGTGCTAGTGGGCCTCCTCCCTGGCCGTGTGGGCGGCATGGAGGCGGTGGGCGTCGACTGTCGCGGTGGGCCCCCGCGGGCTTCTGGATCGCCATGGAGAAGCTCGTCCCCGACCTCGTTCTACTCCGATCTGCTTTGGATCCGGTCCCTGGTGGCTCCGTCCGCTGCCCTCGGGTGCCGGTGTTGCGGATCTGGTGCCTGGAGGCGGATCCGGGGGAATCCCTTGGCCGATGCGGCAGCCACACCGAAGGCGGCGCCTTTGGGTGTTGTTCCCTTGCTGAAGGCTTCGGCGAGGATCCCCTTCCTCCCACCCCTCCCTGGAGCTCAAGTGAAAGCCTCAGACCACCCCCTCCTGTTCCATGCGACGACGACACCGTGGTGGCGTGTTCCTTCCTGAAGGCATCGCTTGGGGGCTGCTCGAGCGGTGGTGGTGTTGGCGGCGGTTCGTGGACGGCGTGTGGTGGCCAGGCTTCATCGTTGGCAGCCAATTTTGGGCCGCCATTCTCGGCCTTCTCCATGGTTTGGCGCCTTCATTCAACATCTCTTGTCCGACGCTATGTCTTGCCACTACTATCGACGGTGCTTGGGTGGTAGGGTCCTCGTTGCGTGTGGGTCTACTCCTGATATCTCCCCTTGGGCAGCTTGGACACCTTGATTTGGGTTCTTGGGGAACCACTCTGCTGGTCACCGGTGCGGCACCCATCGAGCCTGGGTGAAAGGGTAGTGGCCCTTTGCGGCGGCAGAGACAAATCTTTGTTGCCCATGTTTGGTCCTTTGGTGGCAGTCAGCGATCACAATACTCACGCGGTGGTGCCCTCCTCCCGTGGCCTTAGTATGTTGCTCGTGTAGGTGTAGCGGCGGGTGTTGGCAACGTCGTTGTGTGTTCTTGCCCACGGGTTGTTGCCTTAGAGTTGTTATACTTTGCAGCTTGTATCCCTTTTTCCGCTTTCTCCCTTTGTTTTTGTTGCTCCCTTGTAATCCTGGCCGGTTGATGGCTTTGTTAATTCAAAGCCGGGTTAGGTTCGAGCTCTTCTCGAGCTCGGCCGGCGCCTTTTCTCTACAATGAGTAGGTGGTTCTCTCTCAGAAAATGTATGGTGGAAGTGTAGGCACGTTCTGATGGCTCTCTCACGTATGGAGAAGGGGTGGAGGGGTATATATAGCGTCCACATAAAATCCAACCGTTACACACATTTGACCCAACTCGGTGAGACCGAATAGATGAACTCGGTGAGAGCGATTAGTTCAAAATGTGAACGTTAGGAATCTCGGTGGGCCCGACTGGAACAACTCGGTGGGACCGATGTGCTAGAGCTTAGGGCAAACCTCATCTCGGTGGCACCGATTGCATCAACTCGGTGAGACTGAAGTGAAGCAATAGGGCAACAGAGAATTGGTCAAGCCATCTCGATGGGACCGATTGCAATTTCAGTGAGACCGAAATAATTGCAACTCATAACAGGGAGTTGGCAAGGCCATCTCGGTGAGACCGAGATACGTATCGGTGTGACCGAACTGTTAGGGTTTCTGGCTGTGGCTATGTCATATGAACTCGGTGGCGCTGGATAGAATAAATCGGTGGGGCCGAGTTGGAGTTTACGGTTTTGACATATTTGGATGGAGAAAGTGGTTGAGGGTTTAGGAGCAGTATCACTAAGCATTTGAGCAAGCAAGCCATTAAGCAACACCTCATCCCCTTTTAATAGTATTGGCTTTCCTATGGACTCAATGTGATCTTGGATCACTTAAAATAAAATGAAGAGTCTTGAGCTTTAGCCAATGCATGTCCTTGACACCTTGAAGGGGTTCCACATCCTCTTGTTCTTTCTACGCCACTATTGACTTGTCTGAAATACACTAGACAAAGGCATTAGTCCAACAAGAGATATGTTGACATTAATTACCAAAATCACCCAGGGAGCACTTGTGCTTTCAATCTCCCCCTTTTTGGTAATTGATGACAACATACATCAAAGCTTTAGGTAAATGATATGAAGAGTAGCAAGTAAAGCTTTGGAGAAACATGTAACATGCATAAGCTCCCCCTACATGTATGCAATCATGTGAAGATAGAATATACTAACATGTGAATTCATAACATGACAGAGTAAGCAGAGAGTTACATGTATCTTGGCTATATGCATCAGAGCAAATGATATGGTTAAGAAATGTACCTTCATGTTTATGATTTCCTCTTGCAAACAATATGTGCAACAGCAAGAGATCATCATGCACATGAGTGTGATGCATATACTTACCTTGCGGTCTTGAGCTAACTTTTGAAGGAGTAGACTTCAGAAAACAGGGTTAGATAACACAAGAACACTCCAAAAAAAGCAGTTTTAAGGAACCACAAAAATACCAAGACTGGAATGACATGTAATGGGTGAGTACTACGAAATAGACATGTCCCCAAAGATTTAAAGATTTGCAATAAGTTCCAAAGGTCTTTCTCCCCTTAGACATAGATTCTTTCTCCCCCTGAATGTGATATAGGATAATGGGAGAAGGTAGGGTGAGATAAAATCAGAGCAAAATAGGGTAAGAGCAAATAAAATCAGAGCAACAAGAATTTTCAATAGCAATATAGCTAGGATCAAACATATTGACATGTCTTTCCCCTCTTAAAGACATGTGATTTCTCTCCTCTTTTGTTAACATGCATCTGTAGAAGAGCTTAGATGTGCTCATTTGATAAGCTTTGATGTGCTCCCTCTCCCCCTTGACATCAATTTCCAAGAAGGGCACTTCTGGAGCATGAGCCAAGTAGGTGTGGTCCTTGAGAGTCACTATAAAGCAGTAGGTAGCTTATGATACCGACAGAGGAAAGAATCATTGAGTGGAGCTGAAGAAAATAGACAGTAAGAAATGGCAAAAGGTTTTCTCAGAGTTGAAATCGGTGACGCTGATATGGTTTAATAGAGTTCACAGAAGACTCAAATAATAATCATGGATAGATCTAATAATAAACTCACAATTCATTGGATCCCAACAAACACACCACAAAAAAGAGTTACATCAAATAGATCTCCAAGAAATCGAGGAGAACATTGTATTGAAGATAAAAAAAGAGAGAAGAATCCATCTAGCTACTAACTACGGACCCGTAGGTCTATGGTAAACTACTCACGCATCATCGGAGGGGCAGAAAGGATGATGAAGAACCCCTTCATGATCGTTGCCCCCTCCGGCAGAGTGCCGGAAAAGGCCTCTAGATTGGATCTCATGGTTCTGGAACTTGCGGCGGCGGAAAAAGTATTTCGTCGACTCCCCTAGGGTTTTTGGGATTTTAGAGTATTTATAGAGGCGGAGGTAGGTCAAGGCGGTGCCCGAGGGCCCCACTACCCACCAGGCTGCGCCGAGGGCCTCTGGCGCGCCCTTGTGCCTAGTGAGCCCCTTGGGCCTCTTCTCATGGCCTCCAGAAGCTTCCAGGATCTCTTCTTGCCAGAAAAAAATCTCCAAAAAGTTTCGTGGCATTTGGACTTCGTTTGGTATTGATATTCTGCAAAGTAAAAAACAAGCAAAAAACAGCAGCTGACACTGGGCACTAAGTTAATAGTTTAGTCCCAAAAATGATATAAAGTTGCTAGTAAATGTATATAAAACATTGAAGATTGATAATATAATAGCATGGAACAATAAAAAATTGTAGATACATTGGAGACGGATACGTCTCCAACGTATCTATAATTTTTTATTGTTCCATGTTGTTATATTATCATTCTTGGATGTTTTACAATCATTTTATAGCAACTTTATATCATTTTTTGGGACTAACCTATTGACATAGTGCCCAATGTCAGTTGTTGTTTTTTGCTTGTTTTTTACTTCGCAGAATATCAGTACCAAACAGAGTCCAAACGCAACGAAACTTTTTGGAGATTTTTTTGGACCAGAAGATAACTTGGGAGCCAAGGAAGCACCTGGGGGGAGGCCCATGGGGCCCATGATACACCAGGGCGCGCCCTGATGTATCATGGGGCCCACGGAGGTCCTCTCCATCGCCTCTCAGCTCTATAAATACCCAAATATTCCAGAAACCCTAGGGGAGTCGACGAAACACAATTCCAGCCGTCGCAAGTTCCAAAACCACGAGATCCAATCTAACACCATCACGGAGGGGTTCATCATCCTCATTGGTGCCTCTCTGATGATGTGTGAGTTGTTCACCATAGACCTACGGGTCCGTAGGCAGTAGCTAGATGGCTTCTTCTCACTTTTTGATTCTCAATACAATGGTCTCTTGGAAATCTATTTGATGTAATGACTTTTTGCGGTGTGTTTGTTGGGATCCGATGAAGTTCGAGTTTATGATCAGATCTATATCCATGAATATTATTTGAGTTTTCTTTGATCTCTTACATGCATGATTATTTATAGCCTCGCATTTCTTCTTCGAATCTTTGGTTTAGTTAGGCCAAGTAGATCGATTTGTCTTGCAATGGGAAGAGGTGCTCTGTGATGGGTTCGATCTTACGGTGTCCTCACCCAGTGATAGAAGGGGTAGCGAGGCACGTATGTATCGTTGCTATTAAGGATAACAAGATGGGGTCTATTCCTACATGAATAGATCTGGTCTACATCATGTCATAGTTCTTATTGCATTACTCCGTTTCTCCATGAACTTAATACACTAGATGCATGCTGGATAGCGGTCGATGTGTGGAGTAATAGTAGTAGATGCAGAATCATTTCGGTCTACTAATCTTGGACGTGATACATATATATTGATCATTGCCTTGTATATCGTCATAATTATTTGTTCTTCTATCAACTGCCCAACGGTAATTTGTTTACCCACCGTGTGCTATTTTCTCGAGAGAAGCCACTAGTGAAATCTACGGCCCCCAGGTCTATCTTTCATCATATTGCTTTTAGATCTATCTTTTATCATATTTCTTTTCAAATCTATTATTCCAAAAAGCCAAAAATACTTTGCTGCACTTTTTCTTTACTTATTTTATTTCGTGTTTCATTCAGGTCTATTTATCCAATCTCATACAAACCAATCTATCTTTTTACCGTGGAGAGATTGACAACCTCTCTTACGTGTTGGGTTGCAAGTATTTGTTTTTTGTGTGCAAGTACCGTTTACATAGTGTTGGTTGGTTCTCCTGGATTGATACCTTGGTTTCATAACTGAGGGAAATACTTACCGTAGCTGTGCTGCATCATCCCTTCCTCTTTGGGGAAATACCGACGCAGTCTCAAGCCACGTCAAAGATGTATCAGCATCCCCAAGCTTAATTCCTGCTCATCCTCGAGTAGGTAAATGATAAAAACAGAATTTTTGATGTGGAATGCTGCCTATCATGTTCATCACATATTCTTTTCTTTTGTAGCATGGACATTTGGACTTTAAATGATTCAAATCAATAGTCTATAATTTCACATGAAGACCTCAATACTCAAGCATATCAACAAGCAACCATGTCTTTCAAAATATCAATGCTAAAGAAAGCTATCCCTAGCCCATTATGCTCAATCATTCATCCATTCATGAAACACACTCAAATATTAGCTGCATCCAATACACAAGTATGATAATAGTGTTCCCTAGTTGGTGCTTTATAAGAGAAGATGGAGACTCAATAGAAAAAAAATTGCATAAAAGTAAATAGATAGGCCCTTCGTAGAGGGAAGCAGAGATTTGTAGAGGTGCCAGAGCTCAAAGCTTAAATTGAGAGATAAAATTGTTTTGAGAGGCATGCTTTTCCTGTCAACAAAAACGACCAAGAATTCCCAATATCTTCCATGCTAGATAAATCATAGGTGGTTCAAAAAAATAAAATAAAGTTTATTTCCTTTCCACCATTCTCACACAATCCATGGCTAGTCGTATCCACGAGTGCCTTCCATACCAACACTTTCCAAGGAATTTATTATTGACAACATATAAGTAAAAAAAATCAATTCGGGACTGGACATCCCTATTACCTGCCACACTCTCGTGCAATGACAAGTGAATAAACACTCATCTTGAGAATAACATACCTAGCATGGAAAATATTGGCCACCCCCTGCCGCTTCATGAGCGGTACGGGCACACAAAAAGGAAATTCATTTTGAAAATTAGAGTTGGCACTTACAAATTTACTTGGAACGACATGGAAATACCGCATATAGGTAGGTATGGTGGACTCATTTGGCACAACTTTGGGTTTAAGGAGTTGGATGCACAAGCAGTATTCCCGCTTAGTACAAGTGGAGGCTAGCAAATAGATTGAGAAGCGACCAACCAAAAAACAAAAACGAGCATAAAGGAGCATTAAACATAACTAACACTGAATAATGCACCACAAGTAGGATATAACTTCATTGCATAACTATTGACTTTCGTGCTTGCATAGGGAATCACAAACCTTAACACCAATAGTATTACTAAAGCATAATTACTCACCAACATGACTCACATGTTACTATCTCCATATCGCAAAACTATTGCAAGGAATCAAGTTTATAATATCCAATGATCTTCATGAAAGTTTTTATTATATCCCTCTTGGATATCTATCACTTTGGGACCAAATTCACATCTTGTGCAAATTACCATTACTATTCTTAACTCTCAAAAAGATTTAAGTGAAGCATGAGAGCATAAATATTTCTTCAAAATTTTCAACTCTCAAAATGATATAAGTGAAGCATGAGAGCATATTTCTTTAAAATTTTACTAACTCTCAAAATAATCTAAGTGAAGCATGAGAGCATATTTCTTCAAAATTTACTAACTCTCAAAATAATATAAGTGAAGCATGAGAGCATATTTTTTTTGAAATATAACCACCGCCGTGCTAAAAAATATATAAGTGAAGCACTAGAGCAATTCTAACAAATCATAATATCATTATGGCTCTCTCAAACAAGTGTGTTCGGCAAAGATAATTATGATAAACTAAAAACCAAAACAAGCAAAGACTCATATAATACAAGGCGCTCCAAGCAAAACTCATGATATATGACAAATAAAAATATAGCTCCAAGTAAAATTGCCGATGGTCGTTAGAAGAAAGAGGAGATGCCTTTTGGGGCATCCCCAAGCTTAGTTGCTTGGGAGTCCTTGAATATTACCTTGGGGTGCCTCGGGCATTCCTAAGCTTAGGCTCTTGCCACTCCTTATTCCTTCATCCATCGTGATCTCACCCAAGACTTGAAAACTTCAATCACACAAAACTTAACGAAACCTTCATGAGATCCGTTAGTATAATAATGCAAATCACCACTTTATGTAATGTCGCAAACCCATTCATATTTTATTTTTTTCATTATACCTATTATATTCTGACTTCTGCATGTCTTATAACCCCCCGATACAATCCATAGTTCCATCAAAACAAGCAAAATAATGCATCAAAAACAGAGTCTGTCAAAAAAAGAATAGTCTGTAGAAACCTGAATTAATCGCATACTTCTGTAACTCCAAAACTTTTGAAAAAATAGGAAGACATGGGAAATTTGTATATCAATTATGTGTAAAACATTCAGAATTTTTAGACGCTCCAGCGAATTTTAACGATTCTGCTACTGGGTGCAAAAGTTTATGTTCTTTCACAGAATCAAGTCAACTATCATCCAAACCATCCTAAAGGCTTTACTTGGCACAAACACTAATTAAAACATAAAAACACAATCATAACAGTAGCATAATTGTGTGCTTATTGAAAAATAGAAAAGATAACTATTAGGTTATCTCCCAACAAGCTCTTTCTTTATAGCCATTAAGATAGGCTTGGGATATTAATGATGCTTACATAAAAGACAAGAATTGAAGCACAAAGAGAGTATCATGTAGCATGTGAAAAACACATTTAAGTCTAACATACTTCCTATGCATAGGATTTTTATAAGCAAACAAATTATTAAGGCAAGAAAAAACTAGCATATGCAAGGAAGAACAAAGAAACAATAGCAATCTCAACATAATGAGAGGCAATTTAGTAACATGAAATTTCTACAACCATATTTTCCTCTCTCATAATAGTTACATGTAGGATCATAATCAATTTCAACAATATAGCTATCATATAAAATTTTCTCTTCATGATCCACATGCATAAAAGTTTTATAATTTTCCAAGATAGTGGGATTAAGATCAACTAAAGTCACGACCTCTCCAAACCCACGCTTATAAAAAAAATCACAAGATTGATAATTCTACAAAGTAGTGGGATCATTATTACCTAAAGGTGACGCTCTTCCAAACTCACTTTCAATATTATTGCAAACATTATTATCAATAACATATTCATCATGAGGCTTAAATAAATTTTCAAGATCATAAGAAGCATTATCACCCAAATCATGATCATTACAATAAGTAGTGGACATAGCAAAGTTAGCATCCCCAAGCTTGGGGTTTTGCATATTATTAGCACAATTGATATTAATAGAATTTATAATAACATTATTGCAATCATGATTTTCATTCAATGAGCTATCTTGAATCACTTTATAGATTTCACCAAAGTTTCCATATCCATGATTTTCAAGCAAAACTTCATAGAGATAATCAAGTGCACTCAACTCACTAGTAATTGGTTCAACATAATTGGATCTTTTAAAAAGATTAGCAAGAGGATGAGGATCCATCTTTAATTTTCTTGTTTCTTTTCTGTTTTCCAGACATGAAGGCAAAAAAGCAGGCAAACGAGCAAAAAGGCGAAAGGCAAATATTTTTGTATTTTTGTAAAAACCTTTTTAGAAGTGGGGCAGATGAAAACGAGAGGCAAATGGCAAATAATGTAAATGCAAGGAGATGAAAGTTTATGCATGGGTACTTGATAGATGTTGATGATGTCTCCCCGGCAACGGCGCTAGAAATTCTTCCTGCTACTTGTGAGATGCGTTGGGATTTCCTTGAAGAGGAGAGGATGATGCAGTACAGTAAAGATAAGTATTTCCCTCAGTTATGAAACCAAGGTTATCAATCCAGTAGGAGAACCAAGCAACACTATGCAAACAGCACCTGCACACAAACAACAAATACTTGCAACCCAACGCGTAGAGGGGTTGTCAATCCCTCAACGGTTATGAGCAAGATTAAATTGTATAGTTTTTGATAGATAGATCTGACAAAAATACAAAATAAAATAAATAAAAGAAAATTGCAGCAAGGTATTTTTAGTTTTAATATATGATAAAAGATAGACCCGGGGGGCATAGTTTTCACTAGAGGCTTCTCTCAAGAAAATAGCATACGGCGGGTAAACAAATTACTGTTGGGCAATTGATAGAAAAACAAATAATTATGATGATATCCAAGGCAATGATCATACATAGGCATCATGTCCGAGACAAGTAGACCGAAACGATTCTGCATCTACTATTATTACTCCACACATTGACCGCTATCCAACATGCATCTAGTGTATTAAGTTCATGGAAAAATGGAGTAACGCCTTAAGCAAGATGACATGATGTAGAAAATATAAACTCATGTATGAATAAACCCCATCTTTTTACCCTTAATAGCAACAATACATACGTGTCATGTATCATTCTGTCACTGGGATTGAGCACCGCAAGATCGAACCCATTACAAAGCACCTCTTTCCATGGCAAGATAAATCAATCTAGTTGGCCAAACCAAACCAATAAATCGGAGAAGAAATATGAAGCTATAGTAATCATGCATAAAAGAGTTCAGAGAAAACTCAAATAATATTCATGGATAGATCTGATCATAAACTCACAATTCATCGGATCCCAACAAACACACCGCAAAAAGTCATTACATCAAATAGATCTCTAAGAATACCGAGGAGAACATTGTATTGAAGATCAAAAAGAGAGAAGAAGCCATCAAGCTACTAACTATGGACCCATAGATTCTGTGGTAAACTACTCACGCATCATCGGAGGGCAGCAAGGATGATGAAGAACCCCCTCCATGATCGAGTCCCCCTCCGGCAGAGTGTCGGAAAGGCCTCCAGATGGGATCTCGTGGTTCTGGAACTTGCGGCGGGCGAAAGAAGTATTTCGTGGACTCCTTTGTTGGTTTCACGATTTTAGAGAATTTATAGAGGCGGAGTTAGGTCAAACAGAGGCACGTGGGCCCCACCACCCACCAGGGCGTACCCCAAGCCCGGGGGCGCCCTGGTGCCTTGTGGGCCCATGGTGCATCCTCCAGTCTTCTCCCGAAGCTTCTAGTGTCTCTTTTGTCCAGAAAAAAATCTCCAAAAAGTTTCGTGGCATTTGGACTTCGTTTGATATTGATATTCTGCGAAACCAAAAACAAGCAAATAAACAACAACTGGCATTGGGCACTAAGTTAACAGGTTAGTCCCAAAAAATGATATATTGTTGCTTGAAATTGTATATAATACATCCAAGATTGATAATATAATTGCATGGAACAATAAAAAAATTATACATATGTTGGAGACGTATCAGTAGGAATGTGGTAAACTACTCACACATCATCGGAAGGGCAGCAAGGTTGATGTAGAGCCCCTCCGTGATCAATTCCCCTTCAGGCGGAGTGTCGGCGGAGGCCTCCAGATGGGATCTCACGAGAACAGAAACTTGCGGCGGCGGAAAAAGTATTTCGGGTGGCTCTCTGATCTGAGGGGAATATTTGGGTATTTATAGAGGCGAAATTAGGTCACGCCCCACGAGCTTGTCGCTTCCTCGTGAGTCTTCTGGTCTCCCCCCGAACCTTCTAGGGTCTCTTCTGGTCCAGACAAAATTAATCCAAATTTTTTTCTTTGTTTGGATTCCGTTTGATATTGATTTTCTAAAAAGTCAAAAATAGGCAAAAAAAAATAGCAACTGGCACTGGGCACTAAGTTAATAGGTTAGTCCCAAAAAATGATATAAAGTTGCTTGTAAATGAATATAAACATCCATGATTGATACTATAATAGCATGGAACAATCAAAAATTATAAATACGTTGGAGACGTATCCTCGTCCTAAGCAAAATAAGATGCATAAAAGATAAACATAACATGCAATGAAAAAATATGTGACGTGATATGGCCATTATCATCTTGTGATTTTGATCTCCATCTACAAAGCACCGGCATGATCTCAATCGTCACCGGCATGACACCATGATCTCCATCATCGAGTCGTCACGTGGTTGTCTCACCAACTATTGCTTCTACAACTATTGCTAACACATAGCGATAAAGTAAAGCAATTACATGGCATTGTTAGTTGACACGCAGGTCATACAATAAATTAAAGACAACCCTATGTCTCCTTCCGGTTGCCATACTCATCGACATGCAAGTCGTGAACCTATTACAAAACATGATCATATCATACATCAACATATATCACATCATGTTTTGGCCATACCACATCACAACATGCCCTGCAAAAATAAGTTAGATGTCCTCTGCTTTGTTGTTGCAATTTTTATGTGGCTGCTAGGGCAACTATAAGAACTGTTCTTATCTATGCAAAACCACGACGATGATATACAAGTTGCCTTTTAACCTTCTATAAGGACCGTCGTTGCCAAATCAGATTCAACTAAGCTGGGAGACACAGACACCCGCAAAGCCACTTTTATCCAATACAAGTTGCATGTCAGTCAGTGGAACCGGTCTCTTGTGCGTGGCCAAGTAAGGTTGGTCCGAGCCGCTTCATCCCACAATATCGCCGAATCCAAATAAGACAAAGGAAGTAAGTAATTTGAACATCAATGCCCACAACTTCTTTGTGTTCTACTTGTGCATATACATCTACGCAGAGACCTAGCTCATGATATCACTGATAGGGAATGTTGCATGAAAAATCAAATTTTTTCGTACGAAACACCCAAGATCCAATCTAGGAGATGCATAGCTACAAGAGGGGAGTGTGTCTACATACCCTTGTACACCAAAAGCATTAGTGTCATAACGCGGTTGATGTAATCGTACTCTTCATGATCCAATCGCAATCCAATCCGATCTAGTGCGGAACGAACGACACCTCCGAGATTAGCACATGTTTAGCTCGATGGCTGATACGTCTTCGTCGTATATACTTTTCCAAACACTTTTGCTCTTGTTTTGGACTCTAATTTGTATGATTTGAATGAAACTAACCCGGACTAACGCTGTTTTCAGCAGAACTACCATGGTGTTGTTTTATGCAGAAATAAAAGTTCTCGGAATTGGACGAAATTTTTTAGAGAATTATTTTGGAATAAAAGAAAAATACTGGAGCAAAGACCCACTGGAGAGGGGCCCCTGCTGCCCACTAGGCACCAGGGCGCGCCACCCTCTCTAGCGTGCCCTGGTGGGTAGTGGGGCCCACGAGGCTCCGCTGACCCTAATTCCAACGCTATAAATTCAGATTTCCCGAGAAAAAAATAGGAGAGAAAGGTTCATCGTGTTTTATGATACAGAGCCGCCACCACCCCCTGTTCTTCATCAGGAGGCCAGATCTGGAGTCCATTCGGGGTTCCGGAGAGGGGAATCTTCCGTCTTCGTCATCATCAACCATCCTCCATCACCAATTTCATGATGCTCACCGCCGGGAGTGAGTAATTCCTTCGTAGGCTTGCTGGAAGGTGATGGGTTGGATGATATTCATCATGTAATCGAGTTAGTTTTGTTAGGGCTTGATCCCTAGTATCCACTATGTTCTGAGATTGATGTTGCTATGACTTTGCTATGTTTAGTGCTTGTCACTAGGGCCTGAGTGCCATGATTTCAGATCTGAACCGTTTATGTTTTCAACAATATATTTGTGTTCTTGATCCTACCATGCAAGTTATATGCACCTATTACGTGTTATGATCCGCATACCCCAAGGTGACAATAATTGGGATTCTTTCCGGTGATTACCGTAGTTTGAGGAGTTCATGTATTCACTATGTGTTAATGCTTTATTCCGGTTCTCTATTAAAAGGAGGCCTTAATATCTCTTAGTTTCCTTATGGACCCTGCTGCCACGGGATGGTAGGAAAAAAGATGTCATGCAAGTTCTTTTCCATAAGCACATATGACTATATAAGGAATACATGCCTACATTACATTGATAAATTGGAGCTAGTTCTGTGTCTCCCTAGTTTATGACTGTTATATGATGAATATTATCCAATGTTACCACCGATCCAATGCCTACGAGCTTTTCACATATTGTTCTTGCTAAGTTACTATTGCTTTTGCTACTGTTACAACTGCTACAAAATTACTGCTACTACTGTTACTGTTATCGTTACTATCATTGCCACTGCTATCAAATTATTATACTACTGTGCTACTGCAAATATTTAGTCTCCAGGTGTGGTTGAATTAACAACTCAACTGCTAATACTTACAAATATTCTTTGGCTCCCCTTGTGTTGAATCAATAAATTTGGGTTGAATACTCTACCATCGAAAATAGTTGTGATCCCCTATACTTGTGGGTTATCAAGACCTTTTTCTGGCGCCGTTGCCAGGGAGCATAGCTATATTTGTTGAGTCACTTGGGATTTATATCTGTTGATCACTATGAAGAATCTTAAGGATGATAGAACCAAGATCCTTCCCTCTAAGACGAGGGGAGGTAAGGAACTGTTATCTAGCTCTGCACTTGATTCACCTTCTGTTTTGAGTAAGCTTGCAACACCACCACCTGCTATTAATCCTGATGTGTTGCAAGTAATTAATGATGCTACTTCTGCTATGAATGATGCTTATGATGATGCTAGTACTTTGCTTGATAAGACTGTGCCACTAGGTGAATTTCTTGATGAACAATAAAGCTAAAGAAATTGAGAATGCTGAAACCAACGAAATTACTGAAACTAGTGAAATTATTGATACTGGAAATTAAGATTCACCTATTGGAACTAGCACCCCTAGATATGAATTGTAAGATACTTGAGGGTTATGTTATGGAAGGAGAGTTTGCTAGGGACTTTATTTCTTGTAAGGATAGAGATGATCTTAAGAAATTACTATGCAAGTTGAAGGAAAAATCTTTGAACGCTAGAATGAAATATGATCCTAAGTTTGCTACTTCACCTATCTTTATCACTGATAAAGATTATGAATTCTCTGTTGATCCTGAGTTAATTACTTGGGTTGAATCTAATCCTTTCCATGGCAATGAAACTGAAACTGTTGTGGCACATCTTACTAAATTAAATGATATAGCCACCCTATTTGCTCATGAGGAAAAAAGTCGCTATTACTATATTCTCAAGTTGTTTCTGTTCTCACTAAAGGGTGATGCTAAGATATGGTATAATACACTTTCTCCTTGTTGTGTGTGTAGTCCCCAGGATATGATTTATTACTTCTCTGAAAAATATTTTCCTGCTCATAAGAAACAAGCTGCCTTACAGGAAATATTTAACTTTGTGCAAATTGAAGAAGAGAGTCTCCCACAAGCTTGGGGGAGGCTTCTCCAATTACTTAATACTTTGCCTGGTCATCCTCTTTAGAAAAATGAAATACTTGATATTTTCTATAATGGACTAACCGATGCTTCTAGGGACTACCTAGATAGTTGCGCTGGTTGTGTTTTCAGGGAACGAACTATTGAGCAAGCTAAAGAACTATTGAATAATATATTGAAGAATGATAATGATTGGACTCTTCCTGAACCACCGCCTAAACCCACTCCAAAGAAGAGGGGTATTTTGTTTCTCAGTCTTGAACATATGCAAGAAGCAAAAAATGCATGAAGGAAAAAGGTATTAAAGCTGAAGATGTTAAGAATTTACCACCTATTGAAGAAACACATGGTCTTGACACACCACCATACGTGGTAGAGGTAAATTCTCTTATAAAGTTTGATGAAGGTGATATTCCTTATAATAAATCTCCTAGTCAATGCTTATATGAATTTGACAACTACATTATTAAGCAAGATCATTTTAATGCAAATGTTATGAAACAATTGAAACAAAATGCTTACATGATTGATTGCTTCAATGACTTGTTGTTCAGAATTGTTAATGATGTTAAAGGTGTTAGTAAATATGCTTCTATGGTTCAAACTCAGTTAGAACAAGTTGCTAAATCTCAAAGTGAATTGCTCAATGAAATGAATAATAATATGAATGATCATGTTGTTAGAGTAATGACTAGAAGAGGTACAATGACTCAAGAGCCACTTTATGCTGAGGGTCATCCTAAAAGAATTGAACAAGACTCTCAAAGAATTAATGTTGATGCACCTAGTCCTTCTAAAAAGAAGAATAAAAAGAAAAATGATAGGACTTTGCATACTTCTAGTGAACCTGAGGTAGAAAAATCTTCAGAGGATAATAATGATGTCTCTATTTCTGATGCTGAAACACAATCTGGTAATGAACATTCACCTAGTGATAATGAAAATGACAATGATGATGTTCATGTAGATGCTCAACCAGAAAATGATAAAGAAGCAGATAATGATGTTGAAATAGAACTAGTTGTTGATCTTGATAACCCACCTGCTAAAAATAAACGTTATGGTAAAAGAGACTTTGTTGCTAGAAAACATGGTAAAGAAAGAGAACCATGGGTTCAGAAACCCATGCCCTTTCCACCTAAACCATCTAAGAATAAGGATGAGGAAGAATTTGAATGCTTTGCTGAAATTCTTAGGCCAGTCTTTTTGCATACTCGTTTGACTGATATTTTAAAGATGGCCCCTTATGCTAAATATATGAAAGATATTATCACCAATAAAAGGAAAATACCTGAAGCTAAAATCTCCACCATGCTTGCTAATTATTCTTTTAAGGATAGAGTACCTAAGAAACTAGGAGATCCAGGAATACCAACTATACCATGCTCCATTAAAAGAAGTTATGTCAAAACTGCCTTATGTGACTTGGGAGCCGATGTTAGTGTTATGCCTTTCTCTTTATACACAAGACTTGATTTGAATAAACTCACACCTACTGAAATATCATTGCAAATGGCCGACAAATCAACTGCCATACCTATCGGTATTTGTGAGGATGTGCTCGTTGTAGTTGCAAATGTTACTATCTTGAGAGACTTTGTTATACTTGATATGCCCGAGGACGACAACATGTCGATTATCCTTGGTAGACCCTTTATGAATACTGCAGGGGTTGTTATTGATTGCAACAAAAGAAAGGTCACTTTTCATATCAATGGTAATGAGCATATGGTGCACTTTCCGAAGAAACAATTTCAAGTGAATGGTATTAATGTTATTGAAAAAACTCCGACAATTACTATTGGAAGCTTTCAACTTCCTCTTCCTACTACCAAAAAGAAATATGTAATACTTATTGTTGGGAATATGCATATTCCCGTTGAGGTAAGTTAGTGTTATACGAAGATTCTTCAGTTTCATGTTAATTGAAAGTAGTTTGTTAATAAGACTTGATCAACCTTATTGATGGATTATTTTTGAGAGACATCTGGTCGATGAATTTAGTAACACAACTTTCTGTAGCCACCTTTTGTTTTCTGTTATGTTTAGTTAAATGCAATAAATGGTCATGTTTACCCTTTTTTTGAATTATCCGTGCAATAAAAAATAGCCCAAAAATAAAAGTGCTCAGAATGACATGAAATTTTAACATGATTTTTTCTGAATATTTGAGAATTTCTGGCACTGAAAACACCACAGGGGTGTGCCCCAGATGCCCAGTAGGCACCAGGGCACGCCACACCCCCTGGAGCGCCCTGGTTGGTAGTGGGCCCCACAAGGACCCCCTCACTTATTCTCTTAGCTCACATTGTCACTCACCTCCAGAAAAAAAATCCCTATAGCTCTCTCTTGTGTTCTTGCTCCCAAACCTGAGATTTTTGATCTCTTTGCTTGGAGCTCCGTTTCTGAAACTGTTTTGGGGGATTGCTACTTGGTATGTGACTCCTCCATTGCTCCAATTAGTTTTTGTTTTAGCGATTTATATTTTGAGTAATTAGCTACTCTTGGTGCTACTGAAAATGAGCTTGGATGTTGAGTTCTTTGAGTTCCAAGTAGTTTGAATGCTTGATATAGCCTCTAGACATCCATATGAGTAGTTGCTATCAATCTTGTGAAGTTTTATTGATATCATTTTGTGACCCAATTTTTTTTCAGAAATTGTTCGCAGATAAAATGCACCTCTTTAGGAAGAGTTCCCCGAAGCGCAATGCCAAGGGAGTCCTTGGTAAATCCTCGGATAGTGACCTCATCACTCCTCGTAGGGCAGAGGTCTGGCCGTGCGAATGGCCACACATTGCCTTCATGAATGAAGCCGGTTTCTACCAAGAGTTCACGCAATTCATTGCAAATGCTAGACTTACCGACTTCCTCGCAGATGAGTGTGACCAACACCACCTCCTTACAAATTCTTTTGTGCAAAACTTCCATTTCCTAAATAGGCTCGAACCCCCTGAGGTGCGCTTTGATTTATATTCTGAACATGAACATCACCAGATATCACTTGTTGAATTCTATGAGATATGTTTGATTCCTTTTGATGGGGAATTAAGAGAGCCTAGACCAATGGAGTTTGATGGTTTCCTCTGCACCTTAACAGTGGGTGAGGAAAGGGGCGTGTCAAAAGCCACAACCACTAGTTTGCAATTTCCTTCTGTGCATTACTTTGCTTTATTCATAACGAAATGTTCGACTGTTAGAGAGAAAGGCAGCATACTCAGTGCCCCTGACCTTGCCATTCTACGACGTGCACTTCATAATGACTATATACCTATAACCTTGGGGCTATCATTGCACGTCGTTTGCACACTAATAGGACTAAGGGTAAAATTCATGGTGGTATATATGCTACTCGCCTAGCGAGACGCTTTAATCTTCAGATACACCACCATGATTACTTATTGCCCAGAGTTTATTTAGATCACCAGGCGATGGAGGCTCACCACTTTATTGATACTCCTGTGCATCCTCACCACATTCGTTATAACTTGGTTTTCAGCGAGGAAACTCGCGATATTATTTCGTTACCTGCACCTTCTTTGTTTGACTCTCATGCCAGGAATGGATACACCGTCCTACCAGAGGACATTGTTGCCTACCGGAACGCATAGGCAGCGGCAGAGGAGGAGCCCTAGGAGTGGGACGTTCAGGTTCCGCCGCCTCAGCACTTTCACATGGGACCGAACGGCTACTACGGATGGTGATCATCAAGCTAGGCAAAAGCCTAAGCTTGGGGGAGTATGTATTTCTCACCGACATTACATTTATGTTCACACATTTCACTCTAGTTGTCGTTGTTCATCCTCTTTCATTGTATTATCCCATGATATATTTTCTCGCTTTCTTCGTGTGTTTGAAAAACTTTGAGAAAATCCAAAAATATTTCTTGCTTCTTTTCAGTTTTTCCTTCTAGTTTAAATTAGTTGTAGTATTAAAAGAAAACCCAAAGAGATTTCTCGTTTATTCTATTGCTTGTTGGGAGTTTTCCCGTGTAAATAGTTTTTCTCATTTTTATTTTCCTTTATTAATCTGCTTCCTTCAAGAAAAACAAAAAAAACTCTAAAAATATTTCAGTGTTTCTATGAAATTCTTTTCTTTTGTTGAGTCGTACTAAGGAGAAGTCCACGATGAAAATGTTGAGTGGCTCTCATATGCACTGTCGTTAACAAAGAGCCCATATTATTTTGTCTTCTCCTTTGAATAAAATGTTTGCAGATTCTAGCTTAGTCCATGGCACTCTTGCACAATTATTATTTTCATATCATTCGGTCATGCAAGTGAAAGGTAATAATGATGATATATGATGAAGTGACTGAGGCAAGGAAAGGCGGGTATGAACTCAACTTGTTTTTGTTTTTGTAAATATGTTTAACTCAGTATCCATGATTCAGCATATTATGATTAAACATGTTAATGATGACTGATACGTCTTCCACGTATCTATAAATTTTGCTAGTTCCATGCTGTTATATTATCATTCCTGGATGTTTTACAATCATTTTATAGCAACTTTATATCATTTTTTGGGACTAACCTATTGACATAGTGCCCAGTGCCAGTTGCTGTTTTTTGCTTTTTTTGACTTCGCAGAAAATCAATACCAAACGGAGTCCAAACGTAGCAAAACTTTTTGGAGATTTTTTCTGGACCAGAAGACACCTGTTGGGCCAAAGAAGTACCAGAGGGGGGCTCCGAGGGGAGCACAACCCACATGGGCGCCCCTGGGGGCCCAGGCGCGCCCTGGTGGGTTGTGCCCACCTCGGCCGCCTCTCGCACCGCCTCTTTGCTCTATAAATGCCCCAAAAATCCAAAAACCCTAGGGAGTCGACGAAACACAATTCCAGTCGCCGCAAGTTCCAGAACCACCAGATCCAATCTAGACACCATCACGGAGGGGTTCATCATCCTCATTGGTGCCTCTCCGATGATGCGTGAGTAGTTCATTGTAGACCTACAGGTCTGTAGTTAGTAGCTAGATGGCTTCCTCTCTCTCTTTTGATTCTCAATACAATGGTCTCTTGGAGATCTATTTGATGTAAATCTTTTTACGATGTGTTTGTTGGGATCCGATGAACTTTGAGTTTATGATCAGATCTTTTTATCCATGAAAGTTATTTGAGTTTCTTTGATCTCTTATATGCATGATTACTTATAGCCTCGTATTTCTTCTTTGAATCTTTGGTTTAGTTAGGCCAACTAGATCGATTTTTCTTGCCATGGGAAGAGGTGCTTTGTGATGGGTTCGATCGTGCGGTGTTCTTTCCCAGTGACAGAAGGGGCAGCAAGACACGTATTTATCGTTGCTATTAAGGATAACAAGATGGGGCCTATTCCTACATGAATAGATCTTGTCTACATCATGTCATCGTTCTTATTGCATTACTCTGTTTTTCCATGAACTTAATACACTAGATGCATGCTGGATAGCGGTCGATGTGCGGAGTAATAGTAGTAGATGCAGGCAGTAGTCGGTCTACTAATCTTGGACGTGATGCCTATATAATGATCATTGCCTGGATATCGTCATAATTATTTGAAATTCTATCAATTTCCCAACAGTAATTTGTTTGCCCACCGTATGCTATTTTTCTCGAGAGAAGCCACTAGTGAAATCTACGGCCCCCGAGTCTATTCTTTATCATATTTGCCTTGAGATCTATTTTTATTTGCTTTTGTTTTCAGATCTATTATTCTAAAAACCCAAAAATACCCTGCTGCACTTTTTCTTTTGTTCTATCGCAAGATCTATTTATCCAAAATCATACAAACCAATCTATCTTTTACCCGTGAGGGATTGACAACCCCTCTTACGCGTTGGGTTGCAAGTATTTGTTCTTTGTGTGCAGGTACCGTTTACATAGTGTTTCTTGGTTCTCCTACTAGTTCGATAACCTTGGTTTCATCACTGAGGGAAATACCTACTGTAGTTGTGCTGCATCATCCCTTCCTCTTCGGGGAAAAACTGACGCGGACACGAGCCATCAAGAAAGGATTTCTGGTGCCGTTGCCGGGGAGGATCAAGTCAAGATAGTCTCCCGTCAACGTGCGGATTTCTGGCGCCGTTGCCGGGGAGACATCATCAACATCTATCAGGTTCCTAATCACAAATCTCATCTCCTTGCAATTTACATTATTTGCCATTTGCCTCTCGTTTTCATCTCCCCCACTTCACAAAAATTTGCCGTTTTATTCGCCCTCTTTTTCGTTTGCCATTTTCTCGTCAGATCTATTTTTGTGTGCAATCTTGTTTGCGTAGTCATGATGATTCAAGAGAACACCAAGTTGTGTGACTTTTCCAATACCAACAACAATGATTTTATTTGCACTCCGATTGCTCCTCCCGCCACTAGTGCGGAATCTTGTGATATTAACGCCGCTTTGTTGAATCTTGTTATGAAAGATCAGTTTTCCGGTACTCCTAATGAGGATGCCGCGGCCCATGTTAACACATTCGTGGAATTATGCGATATGCAAAAGAAAAAGATGTGGACAATGATATTGTGAAGTTGAAATTATTTCCGTTTTCTTTGCGAGATCGCGCAAAAATTTGGTTTTCTTCTTTGCCTCGCAATAGTATCAATTCTTGGGATAAGTGCAAGGATGCTTTCATTACTAAGTATTTTCCGCCCGCAAAAATTATTTCTCTTAGAACTCAAATCATGAATTTTAAGCAACTTGAGCATGAACATGTTGCGCAATCTTGGGAGAGAATTAAATTGATGCTAAGAAATTGTCCTACTCATGGTTTAAATCTTTGGATGATCATACAAAAAATTTATGCGGGATTGAATTTTGTTTCTAGAAATCTTTTAGATTTCGCTGCGGGTGGTACTTTTATGGAAATTACTTTGGGTGAAGCTACTAAATTGCTTGATAATATTATGGCAAATTATTCACAATGGCATACCGAAAGGGCTCCTACTAGTAAAAAGGTTAATTCGGTTGAGAAAATAAATTCTTTGAGTGAAAAAGTTGATGCTCTTATGAAATTGGTTGCTAATAAAAGTGCTCCTATTGATCTTAATGATGTGCCCTTGTCTACTTTGATTGAGCAAAATAGTGATTCCGTATATGTGAATTTTGTCTCGCGAAACAATTTTAATAACAATGCTTATAGAGGTAATTTTAATCCCAGGCCTTTTTATGGAAATTCCTCTAATAATTATGGTAATCCTTCTTATAATAATAATAGGAACACCTCTGATCTTGAGAATAATATTAAAGAATTTATCAATGCTCAAAAGGTTTTCAATAATACGATAGAAGAAAAGTTGAATAAGATTGATGATATGTCTAGAAGCATTGATAGGATTTCTCGCGATGTGGAAAATCTCAAGTTGAAAATTTGTGTGCCCAAAGTTAAGGAATCAATTAAAGTTTTATATGTTTCTATGGATGAAAGTAAGAAAAACCGCTATGCTTAGAGCTAAAAGAGAATTTTTAGAAAGAGCATTTTCTAGTGATTATTTTCATAAAAATGATAAAGATCTTAAAGTGATTGGTGTTTCTTCTATTGATTCCTTGTTTAGTAAAATTAAAATTGATGATAAAGGGACCGAAGAAGAGTCAACTTTAGTTAGAAGGTGTCCCGATAATTTGGAGGGTGAAAATCTTGATGAAAAAATTGATAAAAGTGGGTTTGGAGAGGTCAAAACTTTAACTAGTGATGTGCCCACTCTTTTGGATTACAAAGACTTTAATTATGATAGTTGCTCTTTGATTGATTGTATTTGTTTGTTGCAATCCATGATAAATTCACCCCATGCTTATGAACAAAATAAAGCTTTTACTAAACATATTGTTGATGCTATGATGAAAGCTTTTGAAGAAAAGTTGGAATTAGAGATCTCAACTCCTAGAAAATTACATGATGAATGGGAACCCACCATCAAAGTCAAGATCAAAAATTATGAGTGTTTTGCTTTATGTGATTTGGGTGCTAGTGTTTCCACAATTCCGAAATCTTTATGTGATGTTCTTGGTCTTACCAATATTAAAGAGTGTTCTTTAAATTTGCACTTGGCGGATTCTACTATTAAAATGCCTTTGGGAAGAATTAATGATATTCTTATTCTTGCAAATAGGAATTATGTGCCCATAGATTGTATTGTTCTTGATATTGATTGCAATCCGTCTTGTCCAATTATACTTGGTAGACCGTTTTTACGTACTATTGGTGTCGTGATTAATATTAAAGAAGGCAATATTAAATTTTAGTTTCCTTTGAGAAAGGGTATGGAACACTTACCTAGAACAAGAATCAAGCCACCATATGAATCAATCATGAGGGCATCCTATGGATCTCGAACTAAAGATGACAATACTTGAATCTATGCTTTATGCCTAGCTAGGGGCGTAAAACGATAGCGCTTGTTGTGAGGCAACCCAATGAATAAAATTTATTTTTGCCTTTTTCTTTCTGTTCTTGAGTGTTTGCACAATTATGCCTCTGTTATGATTGTGTTTTTTATGTTTTAATTAGTGTTTGTGCCAAGTAAAGCCTTTGGGATAGCTTTGGTAATAGTTGATTTGATCCTGTTGAAAAGCAGAAACTTTTGTGTCCAGTAAAATAAATTTATAAATTCACAGAAGCGACGAAAAATTCTGAGTTTGTTACACAAGATTTAGATACAAATTTCCTCTGTTTTCCTATTTTTTCAGAATTTTTGGAGTTACAAAAGTATGAGTAAAATTCGAGTATTTACATACTGTTCTGTTTTTGACAGATTCTGTTTTCTTTGCATTGTGTGCTTATTTTGATGATTCTATGGAATGTATCGGGGGGTATAAGCCATGGAAAAGTTAGAATACAGTATATATAATGCAATAACAAAATTTGAATGGGTTTTATATAGTACTTAAAGTAAGGATTGGTTTTCTTATACTAACGGATCTCACGAAGGTTTTGTTAAGTTTTGTGTGATTGAAATTTTCAAGTTTTGGGTGAGATCACGATGGATGAAGGAATAAGGAGTAAGAAGAGCCTAAGCTTGGGGATGCCCCATGACACCCCAAGGCATTATTCAAGGAGAAACAAGCAACTAAGCTTGGGGATGCCCCGAGTGGCTTCCCCTCTTTCTTCTAACGACCATCGGTATTTTACTTGGAGCTATATTTTTATTCGTCACATATCATGAGTTTTGCTTGGAGCGTCTTGTATTATATGAGTCTTTGCTTGTTTTGATTTTTAGTTTGTCACAAGTATCCTTGCTGGACACACCTATTTGAGAGAACCAAAGTTATGCTATGATTTGTTAGAATTGCTCTTTATGCTTCACTTAAATTTTTTGAGCTATGAAATTGCTCTAGTGCTTCACTTATATCTTTTTGAGCACGGTGTGCTTTAATATTTTTGAAGAATTGCTCTAATGCTTCACTTAGATTTATTTGAGAGTTAATAATTTTGAAGAAATTCTCTCATGCTTCACTTATATTATTTTGAGAGATGAAATTTTTTATGCTCATGTTCTTCAATTAAACTTGTTTGAGCTTGCCAAAAGAAATTGCAATATATGAAATTAGTCCCAAAGTGATAGATATTCAAGAGGGATATAATAAAAACTTTCATGAAGATCATTGGACAAAATAAACTTGATTCTTTGTAATAGTTTTGAGATATGATGATAGTGATATGTGAGTCATGTTGGTGAGTAATTGTGCTTTAGTAAGAATTTTGGTGTTAAGGTTAGTGATTCCCTATCCAAGCATGAAAGACAATAGTTATGCAATGAAAATTACACCCTACTTGTGGTGCATTATTCGGTGTTAGTTATGCTTAATGCTCGCTTATGAGATTTTTCGTTTCTTAGTTGGATGCTTCTCAATCTTTTTGCTAGCCTTCACTTGTACTAAGTAGGAATACTACTTGTGCATCCAAAATCCTTAAACCCAGTTTTGCCATATGAGTCCACCATACCTACCTATATGCGGTATTCCCGTGTCGTTCTAAGCAAATTTGTATGTGCCATCTCTAATTTTCAAAATAATTTCCTTTTTGTGTGCTCGTACCGCTCATGAAACGGTAGGGGGTGGCTGATTTTTTTCCATGCTAGATGTGTTATTCTCAAGATGAGTGTTTATTCACTTATCATTGCATGGGAGTACGGTAAAGGTGTTAGGGATGCCCAGTCCCGAAATGAAAAATGAATTTACTTTATGTTGTCAAATAATAAATTCCTTGGAAAGTGTTGGTATGGACGGCACCCGTGGATACGGCTAGCCATGGAATGTGAAAGTATGGTGGAAAAAGGAATAAACTTTATTTTCTGTTTGGGAACCGCCTATGATATATCTAGCATGGAAAGTATTGGGAACTACTCGATCGTTTGCGTTGACAGGAAAAGCATGCCACCCAAAATATTTTATCTCTATTTTTTCGCTTTGAGCTCTGGCACCTCTACAAATCCCTACTTCCATCTGCGAACGGCCTTTCTATTTACTTTATGCAATTTTTATTTTTATTTGAGTCTCCATCTTCTCTTATAAAGTACCAACTAAGGGGCACTATGATCGTACTTGAGCATTGGATATAGCTAATATGCGAGTGTGTTTCATGAATGGATCAATGATTGAGCAAGATGGGCTAGGGATAACTTACTTTAGTGTTGATATTTTGAAAGACATGGTTGCTTGTTGATATGCTTGAGTATTGAAATGTTCATGTCAAAACTAGACTATTGCTTTGAATCATATAAAAGTCCAAATGTCCATGCTACAAAAGAAAAGAATATGTGATGAACATCTTAGGCAGCATTCCACATCAAAAATTCTGCTTTTATCATTTATCTACTCGAGGACGAGTAGGAATTAAGCTTGGGGATGCTGATACGTCTCCAATGTATCTATAATTTTTGCTTGTTCCATGCTGTTATATTATCATTCTTGGATGTTTTACAATCATTTTATAGCAACTTTATATCATTTTTTGGGACTAACCTATTGACATAGTGCCCAGTGCCAGTTGATGTTTTTTGCTTGTTTTTTACTTCGCAGAAAATCAATACCAAACGGAGACCAAGCACAGCGAAACTGTTTGGAGATTTTTTCTGGACCAAAAGACACCTGTTGGGCCAAAGAAGTGCCAGAGGGGGGCTCCGAGGGGAGCACAACCCACCTGGGCGCACCTGGGGGCCCAGGCGTGCCCTCGTGGGTTGTGCCCACCTCGGCCGCCTCCCGCACCGCCTCTTTGCTCTATAAATACCCCGAAAATCCAAAAACCCTAGGGGAGTCGACGAAACACAATTCCAGCCACCGCAAGTTCTAGAACCACCAGATCCAATCTAGACACCATCAAGGAGGGTTTCATCATCCTCATTGGTGCCTCTCCGATGATGCGTGAGTAGTTCATTGTAGACCTACGGGTCCATAGTTAGTAGCTAGATGGCTTCCTCTCTCTCTTTTGATTCTCAATACAATGGTCTCTTGGAGATCTATTTGATGTAACTCTTTTTGCGGTGTGTTTGTTGGGATCAGATGAACTTTGAGTTTATGATCAAATCTATTTATCCATGAAAGTTATTTGAGTTTCTTTGATCTCTTATATGCATGATTACTTATAGCCTCGTATCTCTTCTTCGAATCTTTGGTTTAGTTAGGCCAACTAGATCAATTTTTTTGCAATGGGAAGAGGTGCTTTGTGATGGGTTCGGTCGTGCGGTGTTCTTTCCCAGTGACAGAAGGGGCAGCAAGACACGTATTGATCATTGCTATTAAGGATAACAAGATGGGGTCTATTCCTACATGAATAGATCTTGTCTACATCATGTCATCGTTCTTATTGCATTACTCCATTTTTTCCTTGAACTTAATACACTAGATGCATGCTGGATAGTGGTCGATGTGTGGAGTAATAGTAGTAGATGCAGGCAGGAGTCGGTCTACTAATCTTGGACGTGATGCCTATATAATGATCATTGCCTGGATATCATCATAATTATTTGAAGCTCTATCAATTTCCCAACAGTAATTTATTTGCCCACCGTATGCTATTTTTCTCGAGAGAAGCCACTAGTGAAATCTACGGGACCCGGGTCTATTCTTTATCATATTTGCCTTGAGATCTATTTTTATTTGCTTTTGTTTTCAGATCTATTATTCTAAAAAACCCAAAAATACCTTGCTGCACTTTTTCTTTCTTTATTTTATTTTGTTCTATCGCGAGATTTATTTATCCAAAATCATACAAACCAATCTATCTTTTACCCGAGAGGGATTGACAAACCCTCTTACGCGTCGGGTTGCAAGTATTTGTTCTTTGTGTGCAGGTACCATTTACATAGTGTTGCTTGGTTCTCCTACTGGTTTGATAACCTTGGTTTCATCACTGAGGGAAATACCTACCATAGCTTTGCTGCATCATCCCTTCCTCTTCGGGGAAAAACTGACGCGGACACGATCCATCAATGATAATTAGTGATTATACTTGCTCATGCCATGCTTAAGTAGCTATGAGTGGATAATGATTTATTTTAGATGTCAGCATGCATTAAAATGGTTGTGATGCAGCATCATGATATGGTATCCTCATCTGAATGTTTCGAGTGGCTTGACTTGGCACATGTTCACATATGTAGTTGATTCAAAACCAACATAGCCTCCATGATATTTATGGTCATGGTGTTTATATCCTACTCATGCTAGCATTCAATGTTTAATGTTAATTATTCACAATGCACGTTGATGACCATTTTCACTCTCTAGCTGGTCGCTTCTGAACCTATTTTCTAGCCTTCGCCTGTACTAAGCGGGAATGCTGCTTGTGCATCCAAATCCTTAAACCAAAGTTATTCGAGATGAGTCCACTATATCTACCTATATGCGGTATTACTCTGTCGTTCCAAGTAAATTTGCATGTGCCACCTCTAAAAATTCAAATGAACATCTGTTTTGTGTGCCTGTACCGCTCATGGAGTGACGGGGGGTGGTCAGTATCTTCCATGCTAAGCGGATTATTCTCATGATGAGTGTTTATTCACTTGTCCTTGCACGAGAGGGGCTGATAATCAGGATGCCCAGTCCCATGATCAAAATTGCAAATAATTAAACAAAAGTCCTCTGAAAAGTTGTTGGTATGGAGGGCACCCAAGGATTCGGCTAGCCATGGCTTGTGTTTGTTGGTGGAGGGGAGTAAACTTTACTTTTACCGCTTGGGAACCACCGCTAATTTGCTTAGCATGGAAGATATTGAAAACTCTTGGTCGTAACATTGACAGGAAAGGTATACCTCCCAAAATTATATTTATCTCTGATTTAAGCTTTGAGCTCGGGAACCGCTGCAACTCCGTGCTTCCCTCTGCGAAGGGTCTATCTATTTTATTTTTATGTTATTTTACTTTTATTATTGAGTCATCACCTTCTCAAACAAGCACCAGTCCTGAGAGCACTATTGTCATCCTCATGCATTGTGTATAGTTAATGTTGGGTGCATCATGACTAGATCTCTTCTACCATGAATTACAATGTTTAGTAGCTGCTTGAACTTTGGAGGTGCTCTGCATTTATGTTTTGCGGTCTCAGGAAGGGCTAGCGAGATACCATTATTGTCATATTATATCATGATTATTTTGACAAAGTGTTGCCATTTGAAATATTTTATTATTGCTCGCTAGTTGATTATGCAATTGATATGAGTGAATATAATTTCTAAGAGTTATCGTTTGCATGGTTAGTCATGATCTTTGCTGAAAATTGATATGTCTCCAACGTATCTATAATTTGTTATTGTTCCTCGTTGTTATATTATCAATCTTGGATGTTTTATATACATTTACTAGCAACTTTATATCATTTTTTGGGACTAACCTATTAACTTAGTGCCCAGTGCCAGTTGATGTTTTTTTTTTTTACTTTGCAGAATATCAATACCAAACGAAGTCCAAATGCCACGAAACTTTTTGGAGATTTTTTTCTCGTAAGAAGAGACCCTGTAGGCTTCTGGAGGCCACGAGAAGAGGCCCGAGGGGCCCACTAGGCACCAGGGTGCGCCAAAGGCCCTTGGCGCGCCATGGTGCATAGTGGGGCCCACGGGCACTGCCTTGACCTACCTCCGCCTCTATAAATACTCTAAAATCCCGAAAAACCCTAGGGGAATCGACAGAGTACTTTTTCTGTCGCCACAAGTTCCAGAACCACGAGATCCAATCTAGAGGCCTTTTCCGGCACTCTGCTGGAGGGGGAAACGATCACGAAGGGGTTCTTTATCATCCTTGCTACCCCTCCGATGATGTGTGAGTAGTTTACCACAGACCTATGGGTCTGTAGTTAGTAGCTATATAGATGGCTTCTTCTCTCTTTTTGATCTTCAATACAATGTTCTCCTTGATGTTCTTGGAGATCTATTTGATGTAACTCTTTTTTGCGGTGTGTTTGTTGCGATCCGATGAATTGTGAGTTTATGATCAGATCTATCCATGAATATTATTTGAGTCTTCTCTGAACTCTTTTATGCATGATTGTTATAGCCTAGTATTTCTTCTCCGATTTGTTAGTTTGGTTTGGCCAACTAGATTGATTTATCTTGCCATGGGAAGAGGTGCTTTGTGATGGGTTCGATCTTGCGGTGCTCAATCTTAGTGACAGAAAGAGACACGACACGCATGTATCGTTGCTATTAAGGGTAACAAGATGGGGTTTATTCATACATGAGTTTATCTTGTCTACATCATGTCATCTTTCTTAATGCATTACTCCGTTTTTACATGAACTTAATACACTAGATGCATGCTAGATAGCGGTCAATGTGTGGAGTAATAGTAGTAGATGCAGGCAGGAGTTGGTCTACTAATCTTGGACGTGATGCCTATATACATGATCATTGCCTTGGATATCGGCATACTTATTTGCTTTTCTACCAATTGCCCAACAGTAATTTGTTTACCCACCGTATGCTATTTTCTCAAGAGAAGCCTCTAGTGAAAACTATGGCCCCCGGGTCTATTTCCTATCATATATTGAAACCAAAAATACCTTGCTATAATTTTATTTTATTTTGTATTTTTGTTAGATCTATTTATCAAAACCTATACAATTTAGTCTATCTCAATACCGTTGAGGGATTGACAACCCCTTTACGCGTTGGGTTGCAAGTATTTGTTGTTTGTGTGCAGGTGTTGTTTATATAGTGTTGCTTGGTTCTCCTACTGGATTGATAACCTTGGTTTCATAACTAAGGGAAATACTTACCTCTGATGTGCTACATCATCCTCTCCTCTTTGGGGAAATACCAACGCAGATTACAAGTAGCATGAAGAATTTCTTACGCCGTTGCTGGGGGGACATCATCAAATCTATCAAGCAGCTACGCACAAACTCTCATCTCCTTGCAATTAGCTTATTTGCCATTTGCCTCTCATTTTCATCTCCCCCACTTCTTCTTTTTTTACAAAAATACAAAAATATTTTTTCGTTCGCCTTTTTCTTGTTCGATTCTTTTGCTTGCCTTGTCATTATGACTAGTATAATTACCCCTCCTTTGTCACCGGATTTTGAAGTTCTATACTTCAAACAGAAACAAGGAGAAAATTTGAAAGATGCCTGGTATAGATTAATGGAGTCTTACCGTGTTTGCAATATAAAAGGGGATATAAAAAATTTGCTTCATAATTTTTACGTGGGACAAGCTATGTCTCATAGACAACTCTTGGACTTTGCTGCAAAAGGAAATTTTATTGAATGTGATGCCAATACTACCTAGAAATAATAGAAGGAATTTTAGGGGTTCCACCACCACTGAAGGGATTTGCTTTTACTCAAGAAGGGGTTCAAATATTAGAAAAATTAGGTGATATGCACAAAAAAATTATTGAGTTGCAGAAGTCTAACGAACCCCTTAAGAATATTAGTGGAAACCTCAATCGTATGAACACTTTGATTACTCTATGTAATAAGCGATTTGATATTTTAGATCTTAAAATGTCTTCATTTCCTGAGAATAATGGGAAGCGTAAAGAACCCCCTGGGTTTGAGAAAACACCTACAAAGATTATAAAAACCAAAGAAGACAATACTTGAATCTATGCATTATGCCTAGCTAGGGGCGTAAAACAATAGCGCTTGTTGGGAGGCAACCCAATAGTTATCCTTTAAATTTTTGTTTCTTTTCTGTTTTACAATAAATATGCATTTATGCTACTTTTATGATTGTGTTTTTATGTTTTAGTTAGTGTTTGTGCCAAGTAAAGCCTTTAGGACTATGTTGGATGATAGTTGACTTGATCCTGTTGGAAAACAGAAGGTTTCGCGTCCAGTAGCAGAATTGTTAAAATTTGCTGCAACATGGAAAAATTCTGATTTTTTACACATGATTGATATACAAATTGTCCACGTCTTCCGAATTTTTCAGAATTTTTGGAGTTACAAAAGTATGAGCATAATTCAGTTTTCTACATACTGTTCTCTTTTTGACAGATTCTGTTTTCGTTGCATTGTGTGCATATTTTGATGAATCTATGGATTGTATCGGGGGGTATAAGCCATGGTAAAGTTAGAACACAGTAGGTATAATGCAATAACAAAATATGAATGGGTTTGCAACAGTACTTAAAGTAGTGAATTGTTTTCTTATACTAACGGATCTCACAAAGGTTTTGTTAAGTTTTGTGTGATTGAAGTTTTCAAGTTTTGGGTGAGATCACGATGGATGAAGGAATAAGGAGTTGCAAGAGCCTAAGCTTGGGGATGCCCGAGGCATCCCAAGGTAATATTCAAGGACTCCCAAGCAACTAAGCTTGGGGATGCCCTGGAAGGCATCCCCTCTTTCTTCTAACGACCATCGGTAATTTTACTTGGGGCTATATTTTTATTCATCACATATCATGAGTTTTGCTTGGAGCGTCTTGTATTATATGAGTCTTTGCTTGTTTTGCTTTTCATTTTGTCACAATCATCCTTGTTGGACACACCTATTTGAGAGAGCCATAATGATATTATGATTTGTTAGAATTCCTCTATGTGCTTCACTTAAATTTTTTGAGCTAGGGAATTGCTCTAGTGCTTCAATTATATCTTTTTGAGCACGGCGGTGGTTATATTTTAAAAATATATGCTCTCATGCTTCACTTATATTATTTTGATAGTTAGTAAATTTTGAAAAAATATGCTCTCATGCTTCACTTAGATTATTTTGAGAATTAGTAAAATTTTAAAGAAATATGCTCTCAAGCTTCACTTATATCATTTTGAGAGTTGAAATTTTTTATGAAATATTTATGCTCTCATACTTCACTTAAATATTTTTTAGAGTTAAGAACAGTAATGGTAATTTGCACAAGATGTCAATTTGGTCCCAAAGTGATACATATCCAAGGGGGGTATAATAAAAACTTTCATGAAGATCATTGTATATTATAAACTTGATTCCTTGCAATAATTTTGCAATATGGAGATAGTAATATGTGAGTAATGTTGGTGAGTAATTATGCTTTAGTAAGAATATTGGTGTTAAGGTTTGTGATTCCATATGCAAGCACGAAAGTCAATAGTTATGCAACGAAGTTATATCCTACTTGTTGCTACTTCTTGAGCTTGCGTTGATTTTTCCCTTGAAGAGGAAAGGGTGATGTAGCAAAGTAGAGATAAGTATTTAACTCAGTTAAGAACCAAGGTATCAATCCAGTAGGAGGCACAAGCAAGTCTCCAATATATGCACCTGCACAAACTAACAAACACTTGCACACAACGCGAAAAAGGGGTTGTCAATCCCTTCACGGTCACGAACAAGAGTGAGATCTAATAGAGATAGGTATAAAAGATAAATAAAAGAGAAAAGTAAAGTAAATATAAATAAATTGCAGCAAGGTATTTTTGGGTTTTTTGGTTTATAGATCTGAAAATATATGATGGAAAATAGACCCGGGGGCCATAGGTTTCACTAGAGGCTTCTCTCTTGAAAGAACACATACGGTGGGTAAATAAATTACTGTTGAGCGATTGATAGAAAAGCACATAGTTATGACGATATCTAAGGCAATGATCATGAATATAGGCATCACGTCCGTGACAAGTAGGCCAAACCAATTCTACATCTACTACTATTACTCCACACATCGACCGACTCATGCCTGCATCTAGAGTATTAAGTTCATAAGAACAGAGCAACGCTTTAAGTAAGATGACATGATGTAGAGGCATAAACTCAAGCAATATGACATAAACCCTATCTTTTTATCCTTGATGGCAACAATACAATACGTGCCTCGCTACCCCTTTTGTCACTGGGTGAGGACACCGCAAGATTGAACCCAAAACTAAGCACCTCTCCCATTGCAAGAAAAACCAATCTAGTTGGCCAAACCAAACTGATAGTTCGAAGAGAAATACAAAGATATCTTAATCATGCATAAAAGAGTTCAGAGAAGACTCAAATAATATTCATGGATAATCTGATCATAAATCCACAATTCATCGGATCTCAACAAACGCACCGCAAAAGAAGATTACATCAGATAGAACTCCAAGAACATCGAGGAAAACATGGTATTGAAGATCAAAGAGAGAGAAGAAGCCATCTAGCTACTAGCTATGGACCCGTAGGTCTGTGGTAAATTACTCACGCATCATCGGAAGGGCAGCAAGGTTGATGTAGAGGCCCTCCATGATCGAATCCCCCTCTGGCAGAGTGCCGGAAAAGGCCCCAAGATGGGATCTCACGGGAACAGAAGCTTGCAGCGGTGAAAAAGTATTTTGGTGGACACTTCTGATGTTTGGGGAATATTTGAGACTATATATAGGTGGAGTTAGGGTTAGAGACTCCTGAGGGGCCCACAAGCCAGGGGGCGCCCCCCATGGGGCGCGCCCTGAGGGCTTGTGGCCTCCTCGGGACTCTTCTGGCCCTCTTTCCAAGTCTTCTGGTCCAAGAAAAATCATCGTAAAGTTTTATTCCGTTTGGACTCCGTTTGATATTCCTTTTCTGTAAAAGTCAAAACCAAGGAAAAACGGAAACTGGCACTGGGCTCTAGGTTAATAAGTTAGTCCAAAAATAATATAAAATAGCATATTAATGCATATAAAACATCCAAAACAGATAATATAATAGCATGGAACAATAAAAAATTATAGATACGTTGGAGACATATCAAGCATCCCCAAGCTTAATTCCTGCTCGTCCTCAAGTAGGTAAATGATAAAAACAGAATTTTTGATGTGGAATGCTACCTAACATATTTATCAATGCAATCTTATTTATTGTGGCAAGAATATTCAGATCCATAAGATTCAAAACAAAAGTTTAATATTGACATAAAAACAATAATACTTCAAGCATACTAATAAAGCAATCATGTTTTCTCAAAATAACATGGCCAAAGAAAGTTATCCCTACAAAATCATATAGTCTGGCTATGCTCCATCTTCATCACACAAAGTATTTCATCATGCACAACCCCGATGACAAGCCAAGCAATTGTTTCATACTTTTGGTGTTCTCAAACTTTTTCAACTTTCACGCAATACATGAGCGTGAGCCATGGATATAGCACTAAAGGTGGAATAGAATATGGTGGTTGTGGAGAAGACAAAAAGAAGGAGAAAGTCTCACATCAACTAGGAAAATTAATGGGCTATGGAGATGCCCATCAATTGATATCGATGCAAGTGAGTAGGGATTGCCATGCAACAGGTGCACTAGAGCTATAAGTGTATGAAAGCTCAAAAAGAAACTAAGTGGGTGTGCATCCAACTTGCTTGCTCATGAAGACCTAGGGCAATTTGAGGAAGCCCGTCATTGCAACATACAAGCCAAGTTCTATAATGAAAAATTCCCACTAGTATATGAAAGTGACAACATAGGAGACTCTCTATCATGAAGAACATGGTGCTACTTTGAAGCACAAGTGTGGAAAAAGGATAGTAACATTATCCCTTCTCTCTTTTTCTCTCATTTTTTTGTTTGGGCTTCTTTGGCCACTTTTTTTATTTGGGCTTCTTTGGCCTCTTTTATTTTTTATAAAGTCCGGAGACTCATCCCAACTTGTGAGGGAATCATAGCTTCCATCATCCTTTCCTCACATGGGACAACGCTCTAATAATGATGATCATCACACTTTTATTTACTTACAACCCAAGAATTACAACTCGATACTAGAACAAAATATAACTCTATATGAATGCCTCCGGCGGTGTACCAGGATGTGCAATGATCAAGAGTGACATCTATAAAAAATATGAACGGTGGCCTTGCCACAAATACTATGCTAACTACATGATCATGCAAAGCAATATGACAATGATGGTATGTGTCATAATAAACGGAACGGTGGAAGTTGCATGGCAATATATCTCGGAATGGCTATGGAAATGCCATAATAGGTAGGTATGGTGGCTGTTTTGAGGAAGGGTATATGGTGGGTTTAATGCACCGGCGAAAGTTGCGCGGTACTAGAGAGGTTAGCAATGGTGGAAGGGTGAGAGTGCGTATAATCCATGGACTCAACATTAGTCATAAAGAACTCACATACTTATTGCAAAAATTTATTAGTCATCAAAACAAAGTACTACACGCATGCTCTTAGGGGGATAGATTGGTAGGAAAAGACCATCGCTCGTCCCCGACCGCCACTCATAAGGAAGACAATCAAAAAAATAAATCATGCTCTGACTTCATCACATAACGGTTCACCATACGTGCATGCTACGGGAATCACAAACTTTAACACAAGTATTTCTACCAATCCACAATTACTCACTAGCATGACTCTAATATCACCATCTTTATATCTCAAAACAAATGCAAGGAATCAAACTTCTCATATATTCAATGCCCTTTATATGAAAGTTTTTATTATATCCCTCTTGGATGCCCATCATATTAGGACTAAATTCATAACCTAAGAAAATTACCATGCTTTTTAAAGACTCTCAAAATAATATAAGTGAAGCATGAGAGTTCATCAATTTCTATAAAATAAAGCCACGGCCATGCTCTAAAAAGATATAAGTGAAGCACTAGAGCAAACTGCCTAGCTCAAAAGATATAAGTGAAGCACATAGAGTATTCTAATAAATTCATGATTAATGCGTGTCCCTCTCAAAAGGTGTGTACAGAAAGTATGATTGTGGCAAACTAAAAAGCAAATACTCATATCATACAAGACGCTCCAAGCAAAACACATATCATGTGGTGAATAAAAATATAGCCTCAAGTAAATTTACCAATGGATTGAAGACGAAACAGGGGATGCCATCCGGGGCATCCCCAAGCTTAGATGCTTGGTTGTCCTCGAATATTACCTTGGGGTGCCTTGGTAATCCACAAGCTTAGGCTCTTTCCACTCCTTATTCCATAGTCCATCAAATCTTTGCCCAAAACTTGAAAACTTCACAACACAAAACTCAACAAAAAACTCATAAGATCCGTTAGTATAATAAAATAAATCACCACTTTAGGTACTGTTGTGAACTCATTCTAAATTTATGTTGGTGTTATATCTACTGTATTCCAACTTCTCCATGGTTCATACCCCCCAATACTACCCATAGATTCATCAAAATAAGCAAACAACACATAGAAAACAGAATCTGTCAAAAACAGAACAGTCTGTAGTAATCTGGAAATTTCGTATACTTATGTAACTCCAAAAATTCTGAAAAATTAGGAAAATTTAGGAAATTTGTATATAAATCTTGTGTAGAAAAATCAGATCAAAATCAAGTTCCTGTGATTTTCTAAATTTCTGGCAATGAGCATAAAAGTTTCTGTTTTTCAGCAAGATCAAATCAACTATCACCATAGACCATCCCAAAGGTCTTTCTTGGCTCAAACACTAATTTAAACACCAAAACACAATTAATACAGAGGTAATAATGTGTATTTATTGAAAAACAGAACCAAAAACAAAAAACATAAAAATAAAATTGGGTTGCCTCCCAACAAGCGCTATTGTTTAACGCCCCTAGCTAGGCATAAAATATAGATCTAGGTATTATCATCTTTGGTATGCAATTCTTTCCTAGTCAAATCTTCCAAAACTTTTCTTAACAAATCTATTTTTCTTTCCTTTCCTTCCTAGTAGGTGAACTCAATTCATGAAAAGGACTTTGGTTAGTGATTTTGACATTCATAATTCCATACTCGGGATCATCACCATAAATATCCTCATATAAAATATGTACCTCATCTTTAATGGGTTCCCTAGACATTTCCTCCATAGAATCATCATTAAATCCTACATAAATTCCCTTAGTTACCCAATCAAATTTATCATAAGTATCAAGGTAAAGGGCTTGAGCAATTTCTGCGTAGGGAACTCTTCTCCTAAGATTGTTACTGTAAGAACGATAATCTCTAGATTCTAGACTACGCAAGGTTTCTTTATCATGGAGAATTTCTTCAACTGGAGGATGCTCAATATTTTTATTATAGAAAACAAAAATTTCCCTAGCTTATTTTATTATGAAGTCAAATTCTTGCATAAGAATGATAGTTGCAATCTTTTTAGCCTTAGGATGGAGTATATTGGGAAGTTCATAAAATATTTTTTGTAAAGCGGGATGAATGTGCACAAATTTTCTCTCTAGTTTAACGACAAGCATAGCAATAGCATCCGCATAGCACTTTGTATCAAGAAGAATAAACCCCTTATTAATTTTCATAACTCCCGTACAATCAAAGAATTCTTGAATAACACTCTTCCCAATAATATTACCGTCCCCCACATGAAAAGTTTTTGCCTTAAGATTAGAGGGAGTTTGAATTTCACGATCTAAAGAACAAGATCCAAATTTTTCCTCAAGATTTATATTAGCAAGATCCTCAAAATTTTCAACGATAACCTCCCCAGATTCAGACATGATAGCAAAGCAAGCGATCTAGCACACAAGCAAACAGAAAGCAAACGAAAAAGACGAACGAAAGAAGGGCGAATAACAAGGCAAATATTTTTGTATTTTTCTGAAAATGTTTTAGAAGTGGGGGAGATGAAAACGAGAGGCAAATGGAAAATAATGTAAGTGCAAGAGATGAGAGTTTATGATAGGTACTTGGTAGGCTTGATGTAGAACCTCCCTGGCAACGGCACCAGAAATTCTTCCTGCTACTTCTTGAGCTTGCGTTGATTTTTCCTTTGAAGAGGAAAGGGTGATGCAACAAAGTAGAGATAAGTATTTCCCTCAGTTAAGAACCAAGGTATCAATCCAGTAGGAGGCACAAGCAAGTCTCCAATATATGCACCTGCACAAACTAACAAACACTTGCACACAACGCGAAAAAGGGGTTGTCAATCCCTTCACGGTCAGGAACAAGAGTGAGATCTAATAGAGATAGGTATAAAGATAAATAAAAGAGCAAACTAAAGTAAATATAAATAAATTGCAGCAAGGTATGTTTGGGTTTTTTGGTTTATAGTTCTAAAAATATATGATGGAAAATAGACCCGGGAGCCATAGGTTTCACTAGAGGCTTCTCTCTTGAAAGAAAACATATGGTGGGTAAACAAATTACTGTTGAGCAATTGATAAAAAAGCACATAGTTATGACGATATCTAAGGCAATGATCATGAATATAGGCATCACGTCCGTGACAAGTAGACCAAAATGATTCTGCATCTACTACTATTACTTCACACATCGATCGACTCCTGCCTGCATCTAGAGTATTAAGTTCATAAGAACAGAGTAACGCTTTAAGTAAGATGACATGATGTAGAGGGATAAACTCAAGCAATATGACATAAACCCCATCTTTTTATCCTTGATGGCAACAATACAATAGTGCCTCACTACCCCTTCTGTCACTAGGTGAGGACACCGCAAGATTGAACCCAAAACTAAGCACCTCTCCCATTGCAAGAAAACCCAACCTAGTTGGCCAAACCAAACCGATAGTTCGAAGAGAAATACAAAGATATCTTAATCATGCATAAAAGAGTTCAGAGAAGACTCAAATAATATTCATAGATAATCTGATCATAAATCCACAATTCATCGGATCTCAACAAACGCACCGCAAAAGAAGATTACATCAGATAGAACTCCAAGAACATCGAGGAGAACATGGTATTGAAGATCAAAGAGAGAGAAGAAGCCATCTAGCTACTAGCTATGGACCCGTAGGTCTATGGTAAACTACTCACGCATCTTCAGAAGGGCAGTACGGTTGATGTAGAGGCCCTCCGTGATCGAATCCCCCTCCGGCAGAGTGCCGAAAAAGGCCCCAAGATGGGATCTCACGGGAACAGAGGCTTGCGGTGGCGGAAAAGTATTTTGGTGGACGCTTCTGATGTTTGGGGAATATTTGAGAATATATAGAGGTGGAGTTAGGGTTAGGGGACTCCCGAGGGGCCCACAAGCCAGGCCCCCCCTGGGGCACGCCCTGAGGGCTTGTGGCCTCCTCGGGACTCTTCTAGCCCTCTCTCCAAGTCTTCTGGGTGTCTTCTGGTCCAAGAAAAATCATCGTAAAGTTTTATTCCGTTTGGACTCCGTTTGATATTCCTTTTCTGTAAAAGTCAAAAACAAGGAAAAAATAGAAACTGGCACTGGGCTCTAGGTTAATAAGTTAGTCCCAAAAATAATATAAAATAGTATATTAATGCATATAAAACATCCAAACAGATAATATAATAGCATGGAACAATAAAAAATTATAGATACGTTGGAGACGTATTAGTTGTGGTGCATTATTCAGTGTCACTTATGTTTAATGCTCGTTTATGATCGTTTTTGTTTCTTGGTTGGTCGCTTCTCAATCTATTTGCTAGCCTCCATTTGTACTAAGCGGGAATACTGCTTGTGCATCCAACTCCTTAAAGCCAAAGTTGTGCCAAATGAGTCCACCATACCTACCTATATGCGGTATTTCCATGCTGTTCCAAGTAAATTTGTATGTGCCAACTCTAATTTAAAAAATGAATTTCCTTTTTGTGTGTCCGTACCGCTCATGAAGTAGCAGGGGTGGCCAATATTTTCCATGCTAGGTATGTTATTCTCAAGATGAGTGTTTATTCACTTGTCATTTCACGAGAGTGTGGCAGGTAATAGGGATGCCCAGTCCCGAAATGAAAAAAAAATACTTATATGTTGTCAAATAATAAATTCCTTGGAAAGTGTTGGTATGGAAGGCACCCGTGGATACAGCTAGCCATGGATTGTGTGAGAATGGTGGAAAGGAAATAAGCTTTATTTTATGTTTGGGAACCGCCTATGATTTATCTAGCATGGAAGATATTGGGAATTCTCGGTCGTTTTCGTTGACAGGAAAAGCATGCCTCTCAAAACAATTTTATCTCTCAATTCAAGCTTTGAGCTTTGGCACCTCTATAAATCCCTGCTTCCCTCCGCGAAGGTCCTATCTATTTACTTTTATGCAATTTTTATTTTTATTGAGTCTCCATCTTCTCTTATAAAACACCAACTAGGGAATACTATTATCATACTTGTGCATTGGATGTAGCTAATATTTGAGTGTGTTTCATGAATGGATCAATGATTGAGCATAATGGGCTAGGGATAGCTTTCTTTAGCATTGATATTTTGAAAGACATGGTTGCTTGTTGATATGCTTGAGTATTGAGGTCTTCATGTCAAGTTATAGACTATTGCTTTGAATCATTTAAAGTCCAAATGTCCATGCTACAAAAGAAAAGAATATGTGATGAACATGATAGGCAGCATTCCACATCAAAAATTCTATTTTTATCATTTACCTACTTGAGGACGAGCAGGAATTAAGCTTGGGGATGTTGATACGTCTCCAACGTGTCTATAATTTTTTATTGTTCCATGTTGTTATATTATTAATCTTGGATATTTTATATACATTTACTAGCAACTTTATAACATTTTTTGGGACTAACCTATTAACTTAGTGCCCACTGCCAGTTGCTGTTTTTGCTTGTTTTTTACTTTGCAAAATATCAATACCAAACCAAGTGCAAATGCCATGAAACTTTTTGGAGATTTTTTCTGGAAAGAAGAGACCCTGGAAGCTTCTGGAGGCCATGAGAAGAGGCCCGAGGGGCCCACTAGGCACCAGGGCACGCCAGAGGCCCCCGGTGCGCCCTGGTGGGTAGTGGGGTCCACGGGCACCGCCTTGGCCTACCCTCACCTCTATAAATACTCTAAAATCCCCAAAACCCTAGGGGAGTCGACAAAATACTTTTTCTGCCGCCGCAAGTTCCAGAACCACGAGATCCAATCTAGAGGCCTTTTCCGGCACTCTGCCGGAGGGGGCAATGATCACGGAGGGGTTCTTCATCATCCTTGCTGCCCCTCCGATGATGCGTGAGTAGTTTACCATAGACCTACGGGTCCGTAGTTAGTAGCTAGATGGCTACTTCTCTCTTTTTGATCTTCAATACAATGTTCTCCTCGATGTTCTTGGAGATCTATTTGATGTTACTCTTTTTTGCGGTGTGTTTGTTGGGATCCGATGAATTGTGAGTTTATGATCAGATCTATCCATGAATATTATTTGAGTCTTCTCTGAACTCTTTTATGCATGACTGTCATAGCCTCGTATTTCTTCTCCGATTTATTGGTTTGGTTTGGCCAACTAGATTGATTTATCTTGCCATGGGAAGAGGTGCTTTGTGATGGGTTTGATCTTGCGATGCTCAATCTCAGTGATAGAGACATGACACGCATGTATCATTGCTATTAATGGTAACAAGATGGGGTTTATTTATACGTGAGTTTATCTTGTCTACATCATGTCATCTTTCTTAATGCATTACTCCGTTTTTCCATGAACTTAATACACTAGATGCATGCTGGATAGTGGTCGATGTGTGGAGTAATAGTAGTAGATGCAGGCAGGAGTCGGTCTGCTAATCTTGGACGTGATGCCTATATACATGATCATTGCCTTGGATATCTTCATAATTATTTACTTTTCTACCAATTGCCCAACAGTAATTTGTTTACCCATCGTATGCTATTTTCTCGAGAGAAGCCTCTAGTGAAAACTATGGCCCCCGGGTCTATTTCCTATCATATATTAAAGCCAAAAATACCTTGATGCAATTTTATTTTATTTTGTATTTTTGTTAGATCTATTTATCAAAACCTATACAATTTAATCTATCTCAATACCGTCGAGGGATTGACAGCCCCTTTACGCGCTGGGTTGCAAGTATTTGTTGTTTGTGTGCAGGTGTTGTTTACATAGTGTCTCTTGGTTCTCCTACTGGATTGATAACCTTGGTTTCATAACCGAGGGAAATACTTACCTCTGTCGTGCTGCATCATCTTCTACTCTTCGCGAAAATACCAACGCTGATTACAAGTAGGAAAAACCTGGGTATTATTTAAACATATATATATATGGACACAAGAACAAAAGAGTTTGTAAAAGTTTTTCTTTGTCACTTTCAGTTTGTCAACTGAATTGCTTGAGGACAAGCAATGAGTTCAGCTTGGGGGAGTTGATACGTCTCCGTCGTATCTACTTTTCCAAACACTTTTGCTCTTATTTTGGACTCTAATTTGCATGATTTGAATGAAACTAACCCAGAATGATGCTGTTTTTAGCAGAACTACCATGGTGTTGTTTTTGTGCAGAAATAAAAGTCCTCGGAATTGGAAGAAACTTTTTGGAGAATTATTTTGGAATAAAAGAAAAATACTGGAGCAAAGACCCACTAGAGGGGCCCCCTGCTGCCCACTAGGCACCAGGGCGCGTCACCCCACTCTTGCGCGCCCTGGTGGGTAGTGGGGCCCACGAGGCTCTGCTGACCCTAATTCCGACGCTATAACTTCAGATTTCCCGAGAAAAAATAGGAGAGAAAGTTTCATCATGTTTTACGATACGGAGCCGCCGCCACCCCCTGTTCTTCATCAGGAGGCCAGATCTGGAGTCCGTTCGGCGCTTCGGAGAGGGGGGTCTTCCGTCTTCGTCATCATCAACCATCCTCCATCACCAATTTCATGATGCTCACCGCCGGGAGTGAGTAATTCCTTCATAAGCTTGCTGGACGGTGATGGGTTGGATGAGATTCATCATGTAATCGAGTTAGTTTTGTTAGGGCTTGATCCCTAGTATCCACTATGTTCTGAGATTGATGTTGCTATGACTTTGCTATGCTTAATGCTTGTCACTAGGGCCCGAATGCCATGATTTCAGATCTGAACCATTTATGTTTTCACCAATATATTTGTGTTCTCGATCCTACCATGCAACTTATATGCACCTATTTACGTGTTATGATCCACATACCCCAAGGTGACAATAATTGGGATTCTTTCTGGTCATTACCGTAGTTTAAGGAGTTCATGTATTCACTATGTGTTATTGCTTTGTTCTGGTTCTCTATTAAAAGGAGGCCTTAATATCTCTTAGTTTCCTTATGGACCCCGCTGCCACGGGAGGGTAGGACAAAAGATGTCATGCAAGTTCTTTTCCATAAGCATGTATGACTATATACGGAATACATGCCTACATTACATTGATGAATTGGAGCTAGTTTTGTGTCGCCCTAGTTTACGACTGTTATATGATGAATATTATCCAACGTTATCACCAATCCAATGCCTATGAGCTTTTCACATATTGGTCTTGCTAAGTTACTATTGCTTTTGCTACGGTTACAACTGCTACTACTTTTACTGTTACCATTACTATCATTGCCACTGCTATCAAATTATTATACTACTATGCTACTGATCATGCTACTGCAAATATTTAGTCTCCAGGTGTGGTTGAATTGACAACTCAACTGCTAATACTTACAAATATTCTTTGGCTCCCCTTGTGTCGAATCAATAAATTTTGGTTGAATACTCTACCCTCGAAAACTGTTGCGATCCCCCATACTTGTGGGTTATCAATGGTGTCCTCACCTTCTTGATCTAGCAAGCGAGGGGGAGGAGGTAGATGAGATCGTAACCAACACGTGGTGGTGGTGGCAGCGGAATTCCGGTAGGGCTTCGCCGAGCGCTGACGGAACATGGAGAAGGAGTAACGGGAGGGAGACGGGGCAAGTGCGGAAGGGTTGGCTGCCCCCTGCGCCTCCCCACTATATATAGGGGTGAGGGAGGGGCGTGGTAGCCCTAGCCCCCCTCCCAAGGTAGGGGGTGGCCAAGGGGGAGGAGTGCCCTCCAAGCAAAGTGGAGGCCCTCCCCCTAGGGTTTCCCCTCCCCATGCGCATGGGCCTTGTAGGAGCTGGTACCCCTGGCCCATTAAGGCTAGGGTGCCCCCTACAGCCCATGCTACTATATGGGATGTGGCGGAACCCTCCGAGGACTTCCGGACCCCTCTGGAACCCTCTGGAACCTTCCGGTGGCTTCCCGGTACAATACCAAAAAAATTGGACTTTTTCCCGGAACCCCGACAACAACTTTCCATATATAAATCTTTACCTCCGAACCATTCCGGAGCTCTTAGTGATGTTCCGGATCCCATCTGGGACTCCGAACAACCTTCGAACTTTCCGCTATTAATATCTCAATACTACCTTAGCGCTACCGAACATTAAGCGTGCGACCCTACGGGTTCGAGAATCATGCAGACATGACTGAGACTCCTCTCCGGTCAATAACCAATAGCAGGACCTGGATGCCCATATTGATTCCTACATATTCAATGAAGATCTTTATCAGTTGAACCACGACTTCAAGGATTCAGTCAATCCTGTACGCAAGTCCCTTTGTCTGGCGATATTTTACTTGCCCCAGATTCGATCGTCGGTATCTCCATACCTAGTTCAATCTCGTTACCGGCAAGTCTCTTTACTCATTCCATAATACAAGACCCCGTGACCAAACTCATTATTCACATGAAGCTTCTTATGATGTTGTATTACCGAGAGGGCCCAGAGATATCTCTCCATCACACGGAGTGACAAATCCCAGTCTCAATCCACACAACCCAATAGACACCTTCGGAGATACCTGTAGATCACCTTTATGATCACCCAGTTACGAAGTGACGTTTGATAGCACACAAGGCATTCCTACGGTATCCGGGAGTAGCATGATCCCATGGTCGAAGGAACAAATACTAGACATGAAGAAAGCTATAGCAAATAACTAAACGATCTGATGCTAAGCTTACGGTTGGGTCTGTCCATCACATCATTCTCCTAATGATGTGATCCCATTATCAAATGACAACTCATGTCTATGGTTAGGAAACCATAACCATCTTTGATCAATGAGCTAGTCTAGTAGAGGCTTACTAGGGACACGGTGTAGTTTATATATTGACACATGTATTTAAGTTTATGGTCAATACAATTCTAGCATGAATAATAAATATTTATCATGAATGGGAAAATATGATAATAACCAATTTGCAGCTAGGGCATATTTTCAATAGGTTCATCAAATGGAGACTTTTAGCTTTGTGTTCATCCTGAAGATGATGTTAAAAATCCTTCATATCACAAATGATTTATCTCTTCCATTGCAAAAGAAGGATCAAAATGTTGTTCAGGTATGTGATGGATCATGTTAGATGTATCTACTATGGTTGATATATTTTGTTCATGTAAGCATACATGCATCTAAAATTGTAATTATCTCATTTCAGGCAATGTCATTGGTTACGGATGTGAGAACACGTTTGATCAACTGGAGAAGTGATGGTTGGGAGCCACTCTTGGGAGATGTCAAAGCCTTTTGCACCAAAAGCGGCATGCCAATACCAAGTATGGATGACATCTTTACAAAGTGGGGTCAATCAAGAAAAGGTGGACGAAACAATGTCACGGCTGATCATTTTTTCGTGTGGACACCTTCTATGCTGCTATAGACTCCATCACCATAGAGTTTGATCATCGTTTTAATGAGGTATCTTCAGAGCTGCTCCAGAACTTCTATTGCCTTGACCCAAGAAACTCCTTTTCTAGGTTCAATCTGAATAAGCTTGCTAGGCTCACAGAGATTTACCATGATATTTTCTCTGATTATGAACGTGAACATATAGAAGATAACCTTGATCTATTCATTATCCATATGAGAAGAATTGAAGACTTTAGAGCTTGTCATGATATTGCAAGCCTTGCTAAAATTATGGTTGAACTTGAAAGACATGTCATGTTTCCTACTGTTTATCGCCTCGTTGCGTTGGCATTGCTACTACCGGTAGCGGCAACAGTTGCGCAGCAAGATGACCGATGGTTGGCTTAATGACTTGATGGTTTGTTATATTGAGCGAGAGATCTTCCAAAGTATTGATCTTGGTGAAATTAAGGAAGATTTTCCAAATGAGGGTAGGACATTTCCATTGCCTGGGTCTTCTAGACGCCATAGAAAGCTTCATTATCGGTATGTTTTAGGTTGTTTTCCTATTGAAACATGCCTACATTTTCATTGTATTTGGTTTTCTGTTCGTAATGTGTATTGACTCTTTCGATTTGCATCAAAGAAATTCTTTCCTTAAGAATTTGCCATGCCTTAATTTTTTTCCGTCCTCTGCCTCTAAGCACACACATTTGCTTTGCGTGGAAGCATACGCATTTGCCTCCGCAAGAAGCACAACTCGGACAAAAAAATGTGGTTCCACAAGAAGCATAGTTTTACTTCGCGTGAAATCACAACCTATGTTTCTCAGGGGAAAAAGTTTGTGCTTCCACGAGAAGCACATACTTTCTTTCATACGAAGTATAACTTGCGCTTCTTCGAAAAGAGGGAAAAGCACAACTTGTGCTTCCAGAAAAGAAGTGAAAACTGTACCATGCTTTCAGGCTCTGGTTTTTTCCTTTCATTTTTTGGGTCATTTTGTTTTTTGTGTGAAACATATTTTGGTTTTCTTTTTTTGCTGTTCTCAATTTTTTGAATTTATTCATGAGAAAAAATCATCAAAACCTATTAACATGTGGGATCTAGTTTTGGAGATCTCGACTCAAAAAGTTCAATGGTAAAAATAGTTTGGTATTTGGATGCATGGTTTAAAAGATAAAACGTTTTGAATAAATGAATTTACGAAAAAATGAAAAATCTCAGGTTCTAACAAGTGACGCACATACAACGCGCCACTTGTCGGCGCTTTGGAAGGTGGGGAATGGCCTTTACAAGTGGTAATCTTAAACTAGTGATTTTGCTAGCTAAAGGGTATTCTTTGCAAAGGTTATTTTCACTTTCTATGATGATGACAGGTGGCACACTACATGTGTGACATCTGTCGTAATATGAGAGTTTTGCACTTTTTTCGTACATCCATTTTTTTTAAACATTTTATCTCTTCAACTTGTTGCGTTTCTCACGTCGAGATCTTAAAAATGGATCTCATGTTAATAGGTTTTGTGAAACTTGTTTTCCTAAAAAAACATAATTGAAAAACAATACTAGAGAACAAGAAAAAGAAAAAACAAAACCAGAAAGAAGAAACGAGAAGCACATTTGTGCTTTTAATTTTCGAGGTAAACACAATTGTATTTTATGAGGTGCACAATTGTGCTTCACTTTACAGGTAAGCACAACCGTGCTTCTCATTTCTTGAGAAAAGCACAAAAGCTTCACGCTGACGCACAACTGCGGTTATCACACGAGGATGAAGCACATATGTAAAAACCCACATAATTAGAAAAACAATTTTTTTTCCAAGAGAAGTGTAGGAAACACCAAGCAAAATCCAAAACCTAAAAAAACTAAAAAACACGTGTAGAAAACAAAACCGTGCTCCCGTCGGTGCGCCACCGTGTGACACGTGATGGCAGCTGGACGCGTCACTTGATAGCTGCGCGCCCTGAGCATCCTCTGCATCCCTCCCGCAAAGGGTACCACTTCGTTAGTTGCTCCCGCGCTTGCTCTGTGGCATCACCCCCTCGTTACCCATTTTGTTTATGTGGGAGATGTGGGTTTGGTTTGGCCAACACAAGGTAAAATACATCAATAACAAGTTACACATACACAAGTCGAGCTAACAATTGCATGGTTTTTTCTAAAAATATCTATACATATGTATACAAGCATATACATAAATAAACACAAAAAACGTGCATTGACGACTTAATTGAAATTAAGACCGACGAATCCACCACTCGTGTTTAGTGTAAAACCGAATACTAAATCTTGGTGAGATATGTTCGCTTTGGTCTACAAGATATGCGGCCTAGTTCTTTTGAGCAGATTGTGGAGAATTTTGGTCTGGAAAATTTGAAGCCAAAAGAACTGGACTTGACTTCCAAAATCTGGAGAGGATTCTCTAGAATCCTAGTGCAATCCAAAAGCTCCCAAAAAGCTTGATTTTCCCAGAATCTGGAGATTTTGGCAAGTCCCACCAAAGAAAACGTTTCAAAAAAGAAGAGTACCCCTATCCCATCAAGAAATTACACCCGGAATGCCACTGCCCATCCACGCGCTGGACCAGAGAAAATGAGCGAGCGGACCGCTCGACCCCTATTCGCATCGGGGGAAAGGAGTCCAGACGCAGCGAGGGCTAGGGTTGCCGCGCCGCCGCCGGACCCACCTCACCGGCCAGGCCCTTCCCGCCGCCGCTGGCCAGGTTCACGCCGCCGCCGACCTTATCCCACTCCTCTGTCCCTCTTCCTTCGCCGCCGCCCTACCTCCGCCTTACCACTGGCGCTGCACCTCGGCGGCTACTCGACGGCCACCGGCGCTCGACCTCGACGGCCACGAGCAGCCCACACGAGGAGCAGGCCACGCCCACGGTGAGCCATCCTCTTTCCTTATCTCTCTGTTCTTCATTTTTTATGCTAAATTGGATAGCTAGATTGATTTTTGTTGCATGGGTAGATGGATTGATGCTTTAATCTGTTAGATAGATGGATGGATTGATTGCTGATGCTGGTAGATGGATGGATGGTGCTAGGTTTTTGTGTGTGTTATTGGTGCTATGTGCTACTGTATGAAGATGTTACATTGATTTTTGATGGTAGAATGCTACTGTCAATTCTGTCAATTATGTGATAATGGTACTGTCAGTTCTGTTGTTCAATGCTAATGTGATAATGGTGAATGATAATGGTAGATGGAGAAAGTCAAAGAACCCAAAGCAAATTGGGACAGTGCTGCTCATACATTTTTTATGAATGCGTGCGTAGAGGAGGTTCGAGCAAATAACCGCAACGGTGGTTATTTGTCGGACATAGGACAAGCTAATTTGCATAAAAAGTTCAATGAACGCTCTGGAAGAAACTATTCGACCCGGCAAATCAAAAATAGGTGGAGTGTGTGTAGAAGTGAGTACAACACATGGAAGACATTGATCCAGCAAGCATCTGGCCTAGGAAGAGATGAGCATACACACACTATTGTAGCTACAAATGAGTGGTGGGCACTGGAGATAAGTTACTGCTGTTGTCATGTAATTTCTTAAATAACGAGTCATGTTGCTTCAATTTTGATATTAACCTGTGGTGCTATATGATTATAGGCACATCCAGAAGCTGCCAAGTTTCGCTATGCTCCACTAGCAGAGGAGGAAAAATGTCAGAGGTTTTCGATACTACTTGTGTCACAAATGAGCATGCGAGGGTGCCAACTCCCTCGTATCAAGGTGATCCCTCTCGAATCAATTTGGAGGATGACTCGAGGTGTGATAGTCAGGAAGGCCAAGTTACCCCTGTTCAAAATCGAGCAAAGGGTGGGAAGAAGAGGGCGTGTCCTTATTCGCCAAGTCCAAAGATGAATGACAAGTGGGCAAGTGAGAATGCTAAAAATGAGGCTTTTGTATGCATGGTGGACATCTTTGGTGCAAGAGACAAGAGGGATGCATAGGAGATTGCAAGGGAGAAGAGGGATGCAGAGGAGAGGGCAAGGGAGATGAGGGTTGCAGAGAAGAGGGATGTAGAGGAGAGTGTGGATCCAACAAGACAAGAGATTAAACACATGATGGCCATGGTGGAAGCAGATGGTGCCAAACCAGGAAGTGATGAGCATTTCTATGCTACATTTCTTTTCATGGAAAAGAAATATCGTGATGTTTTCTCCACTTTCACGGCTCATGAATCTCTTGCAAGGCTTGGATGGATAAAGAGGATGTGGGAGCTCAATAATAAGTAGAACATCTATGTTTTAATTGCTTTCTACTAGACTATTTACTTGTACTGTTGTGAGCTAAGCTACTTGCTTTGGACATGTACTTTTGTGAACTAAGCTATTTGCTTTGGAGATGTGCTGTATCTGAACTGTGTTGTATCTAATATTACACTATATGCATGTTATTGTGCCAGATGGATAAATCCAAAAAGAAACAAGAAGAAAAGGAATTTGAGGCGGCCATGGTTGCATTTGCTATGGATGTGGTGTCGTCAAGTGTGACACTGCCGTACGCACCAAGAAAGTTACATCTTGTTACAGGCCTCCAATGGGTAGAAGAGAAGGAGAAAGATGCAAAAGCTTTCTATGCTATGTTCAGAATGAGGAGGTCAGTGTTTCGCACATTGCATGATCTGTTAGTTCAGAAGTATGGGCTTGAGTCAACTTGCAACATTTCATCCAAAGAAGCATTGGCACAATTTTTATGGACCGTGGGTACATGTCAGACAACTGATAATGTCGCACATCGGTTTGCACATAGTCGTTCTGTCATTAACAAAAAAATTCCACGAGGTTTTGGAGTGTGTAGACCGCATGGCTGGTGATTACATTAGACCAATTGATCCAACTTTCTCTGAACCACACCCACTACTTACAAAAACAAAGTTTTGGCCTCATTTTCAACATGCTATTGGAGCCATTGATGGAACACACATTAAGGTGATTGTGCCAAAGGAGTTGGAGCCCCAACACAGGAATAGGAAAGGTTACACAAGTGAAAATGTTATGGCAGTGTGTGATTTTGATATGAGGTTCACATTTGTTGTTCCCGGATGGCCCGGATCTGTTCATGACACACGTGTATGGAGCGATGCCATAGTTCGTTATGATCACTTTCCACAACCCCCCACAGGTAACCTCTCGCATGTAATCATATTGTTATATACAGGATGGTATGTTGTAAATTTCTAATGTCTTTTGTTGATGTCGTACTGTAGATAAATATTATCTTGTCGACTCCGGATATCCAAACAGGGTTGGATATCTAGCACCATACAAAGGGCAACGATACCATGTACCAGATTTCCAACAACACCCACCAGTTGGGAGATATGAGACATTCAACCATCGACATTCTTCTTTGCGAAATGTCATTGAAAGAACATTTGGTGTTCTCAAGATGAAATGGCGAATTCTTGGAGGCATACGTCGGTACAAACCGGAGACCCAAAAGATGATTATCACTGCATGCATGTGTCTCCACAATTGGATTCGTGATAGCAAGTTACGTGATGAGCATTTTGACAAGTTTGACAATGATGCATATGTGCAACCTCCATTGCCGTTTACAGGTGCCAACGCTCTACCACCTGAAGATGATGGTACCATGAACGCAACACGCGAGGCGATTGCTGCTAGTCTCTTACCTTGAGAATATTCATTTTTTTAGTTCATCCACTTTTTGTAATGAATAAAACTTTATATCCATTCTAAATGTAATATTTAGCACTTTTTATGACATTCGTAAATCACTTTTGTACTCATATTCGACTAGATATTGTTAGAAACAACAAGGTGTTAATAAATTCATCAAACAGTTTCTGTCTAAGGGTAGTACAGACATTTCAACACACAACTCTTTCCAGAATCTCAACCTACAATCCCAGAAAAGAACTCGACAACAGATTCTGGGAGAAGCAGATTCTGGGAGAATTTTCCAAAATCTTGATTCTGCAGAATCCTGTGTGAAAAGAACAGGGCCGCAATCACTACACATATCATATAACCAATGGTTTGATTCTCGATTAATACTCATCGTATCCACATAAGAATAAAATGTGTATGCATTACATTTCTCTGCAGCACCTATTCGTCTTGGTTATTTTAATCGATCACCTTTCGGAAGTTTAAAAAGTCGGTATGCTTGGTAGGTTGATACGTCTCCAATGTATCTATAATTTTTTATTGTTCCATGCTATTATAGTATCAATCTTGGATGTTTATTATGCAATTTTTTGGGACTAACCTATTAACCTAGTGCCCAACGTCAGTTGCTAGTTTTTTGCATGTTTTTGGCTTTTAGGAAATCAGTACCAAACGGAGTCCAAACGCTATGAAACTTTTTGACGATTTTTCTGGACCAGAAGGGACCCTAGAAGCTTTGAGAGAAGACCTGTGGAGCCACGAGGGAGCGACAAGCCCATAGGGCGTGCCCCGGGGGGGGGGGGGGGCTGCTTGTGGGCCCCACGTGGCACCTCTTGACCTAATTCCAGCGCTATAAATTCTCAAATATTCCCAATACATCAGAGAGCCACCCGAAACACTTTTTCCGCCGCCACAAGTTTCTGTTCCTTCGAGATCCCATCTGGAGGCCTCTCCGGTACTCTGCCGGAGGGGGAATCGATCACAGAGAGCTTCTACATCATCCTTGCTACACTTCGGATGATGCGTGAGTAGTTTACCATAGACCTACGGATCCATATCTAGTAGCTAGATGGCTTCTTCTCTCTCTTTGATCTTCAATACAATATTCTCCTCGATGTTCTTCAAGTTCTATTCGATGTAATCTTCTTTTGCGGTCTGTTTGTTGGGTTCCGATGAATTGTGGGTTTATGATCAGATTATTCATGAATATTATTTGAGTCTTCTTTGAACTATTTTATGTATGATTGTTATAGCTTTGTATTTCTCTCCGATCTATCCGTTTGATTTGGCCACCTAGATTGATTTATCTTGCAAAGGGAGAGGTGCTTTGTGATGTGTTCGATCTTGCGTTGCTCAATCCCAGTGACAGAAAGGAACATGACATGTATTTGTATCATTATCATTAAGGATAAAAAGATGGGGTTTATTAATATTGATTGAGTTTACTTTGTCTACACCATGTCATCTTGCTTAAGGTGTTACTCCGTTCTTTATGAAGTTAAAACTCTAGATGCATGCTGGATAGCGGTCGATGTGGACTAATAGTAGTAGATGCAGGCAGGAGTCGGTCTACTTGTCTCGGACGTGATGCTTATATACATGAGCATTGCCTTGAATATCGTCATAACTATGCGTTTTTCTATCAATTGCCTGACAGTAATTTGTTTACCCACCGTATGCTATGTTCAAGAGAGAAGCCTCTAGTGAAAACTATGACCCCCGGGTCTATCTTTATCATATATTAAAATCCAAAAATACCTTGCTGCAATTTATTTACCGTTATTTTTTTGTGTGTTTTTGTTTATTTATCTACCATTATCAGACTTGTCCTTACAATTAACCGCCAAGGGATTGACAACCCTTTGTTTGCGTTGGGTGCAAGTATTTATTCTTTTGTGTGTAGGTGCTATTCATGAGGTCTTGCGTGGTTCTCCTACTGGATTGATAACTTTGATTCTTAACTGAGAAAAATACTCATCTCTACTGTACCGCATCATCCTCTCCTATTCGAGAAATCCCAACACAGCTCACAAGTAGCATAGGTCATGTCCTACGGGTTGTCGTAAAAATCAAGCCAAAAATTGTGTTATCTTCTACTTGTGCAATTGCTTAAGGTTAGCTACTAATATTTGCTTGCGAGTATAGTGTTCTAGTGAAACGAGTTATTATATAGTCGTGGTTGCATCCATCTTTGTATATTCACTTTGCGTGTTTTTAGCTATACGAGTGATTGTGACTTTGCAAGGGTATACGAGATATAGTGTTTGACATGTGCAAACAAAACATATGTAACTTTTCAGCAAAGACAACATTTTATTTGAGCCCAAAACAATTGCTTTGATTATATACTCTATCACTAAGGTTTTTTCTGGTTAGGCTTAACTTTAGCTTACAAGCAACAACAAAAAGAGACACCTATTTATGTAGTGGTACTTTTTGCTTTTCGATTTTCAGTTTTAGAAAGCCAAGGCTAAAAACACATACATAGTTGTTTTTCCGATATATAAGCTAATCTCCAAAAGTCACATTAAAGCCTAACCGAATACCTCCTGTATGTACAAATTGTGAGGTAGGCGATATGTGATGTTATTTCCCTCGTTACACACGGTGTTTTGAATATGTCAAATTATTGGACTACATGTGTCTCACAAGCCAACAAGCAATGCTTTTTTAATGAGATTACTTTAATTTCTCTATTTCATCACATGTATCACTTTGCTAGAGCGGATGAGTTGTGCAGAAGAAAGCTGTAAGCTCAATAGTCGTATGATAGTTGATAAGAAATGCCACGAAAGAACATCAAATGTGAATATGGAACTAAATATAGTGTTCGGTGATTGCGATATATTTTCCTCGTTCCGTGTTCACCCTCAATTTTTCTTCGGGGGAAATTCACCCTCAACCCAAATTACCTTTGTATTTTTTTTGAATAAATAGGTTGAGAATAAGACGAGAAAGGGAAAAAACATGTGTAAATATAACCCGAAAGCAATGCATTTGTGATCCATTTAGTAATTGGTTTTGACATTTACTATCCGAATCCACCTAATAATTCACCACAATTAAATCAGAATCGACGAGATGTAGTATGAAAAAAGATCCAGCCCGCGAAGAGCACCATGACACCAGAGTCCGGTTGGGTGACGACCTTTCCTTCGCCGCCCGCCCGCCGCGCAACCGCCAAATCCCAATCACAAAACCCAACAAGCCAAGGGAAAAACTCAAAAGGATTAAAGGCTTTGGGCTTCGTGTGTCTCCCCGCCCTCCCGAACGAGTTCCTCCCCTCCCTCCCTCCCTCCCTCCCTCCCTCCATTTGCCCCCCAACCTCGCCTCGCCTCGCCTCGCTAGGGTTGCGCAGGTGTTTGAGGCACGATGGGCGATTAGAATCCACGAGGAGCAACAAGAAGCAGCAACCATTGCCATCCTAGCTGCTTATAGGGACAACCACACAGTGTATTGGTGTCTCCATCTAATTCATTTAACCACACATATCATCCATGGATTGGAGAGAGAGAGTGAGAGTCCCAAGATAATCCACTTGATATTACAGGTATAATGATGCAATTCACACAAATGAACAAGCTTAACAAGATTGCCTGCAAGGTACTCAAGTGATTTGAATTTCAAGCTCTTCTTTTTTCTTGGTTACCACTCTGTAGTAGATGATAAATATCGGTGCTCACTTCCTCAGCTATAATCAGATTTTTACTGAATATACTAATAGCTGGTTTCATTGAACAGATCTTGCACGGTTTGGTGTTTATCTGATAGTTAGTTTGGTATGTCTGAGAAACAATAGGCATCCGTACTAGATGTATTTAATTTTTGTGTTTTTTTATAACATTCATAACCACGGCATTCTTACTATCATGCAGCAATGCGCAGCTAGCTAGGTGTACCTAATAGAATAAGTTTGCCCTCCACTTTAGAATTCAGAGGAGCTCAACGTTTGTTTTATAGTTTAAACCAATTACTGATTATTCCAAAATGATACAATCTTCACCATGGCCATGGGTATTAGTTTGTTGCACCCACCAAGACAAACAACAGGTGGCACATGGCGATAGATGGGCTTCTTCAGCTCTTTGTTTGGCAGTTCTCTTCTCGAATCCCTTCTTTGTTGTCATGAAATTTCAGCAACACAAATTTGTGTTCTTGCCAGGTAATCATGATGATTGAAAAAAAATGGTATCCAGGATTATGTATTGTACTAATATTTAGAAAAATGTATGTTTGTATCTCTTTCAGGTCCGTGCTCGCTATTTCTTTGAACGACATTCCGACAATATTTGCAAAAGGATGATTCCCATACGACTTGCGCACACTCTCGTGCTCCAGTTAAAGACGAAAAACTATAATGTACAGTTATGAGTAACTGTTAGTTGGTGAATCCATTCTCTTGTGAATACTACTGTATCTCTCTCGTCTCTTCTGTCGAGTGAGCGCTTGTGAGGGGACATGCAAAAACAAAAAGCAGAAGAAGTGTAAAAATGAAGTCACGATGAGCTGAGCAGAGCGGCCGACGATCTGACGATTTCAGAGCCGTGCTAGCTATTTCTGATTTTAAAGCTATTCCTTCATAACACATGATTACACTACATTACAAGCTGAAAAAATGTGCAAAGTGAAAGTTGGTACTAAAGCAGATTGCTCTTTTTGATCTGCAGACAAATTTTAGTCATAATATGTGCCACTCAAGTGAAAACACAAACTAGAACGTGCAAGATTTGTTTCTTCCGTTGCAACGCACGGGCTCTTTTGCTAGTATAACCCGAAAGCAATGAATTTGTGATCCATTTAGTACTACTTGATTTTGATACCATCATTTATTATCCGAATCCACCTAATAATTCACCACAATTAAATCAGAATCAACGAGATGTAGTAGTATGAAAAAAGATCCAGGCCCGCGAAAAGCACCGTGACACCAGAGTCCGGTTGAGTGACGACCTTTCCTTCGCCGCCCGCCCGCCCGCCGCGCAACCGCCAAATCCCAATCACAAAACCCAACGAGCCAAGGGAAAAACTCAAAAAGGATTAAAGGCTTTGGGCTTCGCGTGTCTCCCCGCTCTCCCGAACGAGTTCCTCCTCTCCCTCCCTCCCTCCATTTGCCCCCCAACCTCGCCTCGCCCCGCCTCGCTAGGGTTTCACAGCCCCGTCTCCTCCCCAATTCCGCCCTGCCGGCCCGATCCCGCGCGATCCAGGCCTCCATGGTCTCCGGCGTCCCCCACCGCCCGGACGAGAACGGCGGGGGCGGCGGCCCGAGCTTCCCGCAGCAGCCGCCGCCCGTGGGCACGCCGCCGCCCTCCAGCGGCCCCGCGCACTCCGCCTCCACCAGCGGCGGCAGCGCCGGCGGCTCTCCGTCCAGCCGTAGCGACCAGCAGGGCCCCGCCGCCACCAACGGCGCGGGCCCGGGCCCCGCCGCGTCCACGCCCGCCAGCGACGGCACGGCCTTCCTCCGCCTCAACAACCTCGACATCAACGGCGACGACGCGCCTTCCTCGCAGGCTCCCATCAGGTTCGTGGGCATCGCTCTTCTCGGGTTGCTTGCCAGATTGAGTTTCTCCATCTGCCATCTACCGCGATCCCGAATTGCTTTTTAACGAGAGACGCTGATGGAGATTAGAGTTTACGCTGATCCGTAGTATTTTCCATGGTTGTTCTTCGGATCACGTCTTGCCGGCTAGCCTTGCTGTAATTGGAGTTAGATCCGATCCTTATTTCGTAGACTCATACAGGTGTACACTGTCATGTTGTCCAGTAAAAATATCAGTCGTATGATTTCTGTTCTGTCAGACAGTTGCAGATTGTATGAGTCTGCATCGAAGTTAGTGTGCTATGTTTCTACTCTGTACGGTTTACTCATCTTATATCCTATATATGCTTATATTTACCTGGAATCATCAAATAATGGAAACTGCTGCCTGCCGCTTTATAGTTAACCGTAGCTTAAAGTTCTACTTCTAAGTATCCTTACCATAGTTGGTATCTATTGGTCTAGTGCACTAAGTGATTTCACGAACAGCATCAAGAAGAAAAAGCGAAGAGCGGCAGCAGTTGGTCCTGATAAAGGTGGCCGGGGGTTGCGACAGTTCAGTATGAAAGGTCAGTCGAATTGTTCTCTTTCCGTATTAGTACCTGTTTAACTCAAGGTTATCATGTTCACATTTATAATTTGACCATTAACAGCACAATTGAAAGTTCAAACAATGAGCAGAGCTTGTTTTTATTGTCTATTTCCATTTTGTTGTGCATTCATTTGCAGTGCATTCTAGAGGTCATGTCTATTGAGTAGATGTACACTTTCTGCCAACATCAATGGTATCATAATGTGTTCTGTTTGGTGTTTTGCAGTTTGCGAGAAAGTTGAAAGTAAAGGGAGAACAACATATAATGAGGTTAGCGCTTTGTTAGTTTTTAGCTCAAAATTCCTGTTGTTATTTTTTCATCATTTGTGCGGGCCGCATGAGTTTTGCCATATACTATTAACCAGAAACAAAAGTGTCCATCGTTTGATATGTGACCCTATTCCTTTGCATACGTTTTCTCGTTGCTCCATATTTAAGATCCAACCAGTTATTGAAATAGAGTAATGTGCATTTTCCACACAATATAGGGGAGAACTAGCCATAGCATTCAGTTGGCTTGCTCATGTGGTCCACCTGGTTTAATCAAGCAGCCCTATATCAATTTTGTGATTGTGAGTTTGAGGGTGATTGGTTCTCATACTAATTCTAATCAAACTTGCATGCCTTTGATATCATGAAACTGCAAACGTACATGCACACTATGGTGTAACATCACCACTTGATCACTAAGATCTTTTGTGATGAAAGTCATGAAACTCAAATATGTTGATATTGATCATTGTAATCCGCTAGTGTTGTGAGTTATCCCCCATTTGAGTTATTTACCCGAGACCACCACACTTGGGGCTAGGGTAACAACTTGGTACCACATTTGAACCAGGGCACAAAAAACCAACGGAAATGGCCTAATGTGTAACGCGGAGCACTGATGCTCGAATTTGGCCGCGAAAACAGAGAAACCGACAGGTGGGGCCCGCCTGTCGGGATGACGTGGCGCTCGTTGACAGACGCCGTTAGACGGCGACACACGGCCATTCCCGAGCTCGTTGGCGTGCACGTGTAAGTGGGTCATGCTGGTCTACCTGTTCGAATCCGACCAGTTCATCTCTCTTGCTCATCCTCTCTCTTGCCTGCGACCGCTGCTGCACGCCGGACCGCCATGGTTTCGTGGAGCGACCAGCCCATTTACTACTACTCTTTAAACTGCTATCCTGCCTTCAATATATGCATTTTGATGTTTGGAGTTCCTTGAAACTGTGAAACCTATCCTGTTTTATTACTGCGCCAATAATGATACATTTCTTTCTTTCTTTTTGTACTGGTTGCTTGAAATCTCTAGGATGTAGCATTATTGATGAAACTAAAATGTTAGAGCTCATACATTTTGCCTTTTTTGTCAGGTGGCAGATGAACTTGTTGCTGAGTTTACAGATCCTGATAATAATATTGAACCACCAGATCCTGATAATCCAAATGCAGTTAAGAAATATGAATGCCCTTTGCATCAGTTAGTTGTTTTATCAGGTATGTGCTCACAGTGTTAAAATGCAGCAACAATACGATGAGAAAAATATTCGAAGGAGGGTTTATGATGCACTGAATGTTCTGATGGCTATGGACATTATATCTAAGGATAAGAAGGAAATACAGTGGAAAGGCTTGCCTCGGACTAGTATAAATGATATTGAAGAACTGCAGGTTGCGTCTATTTTCCCTCAATGGCTATTGACATTAGATGTACCTTCTGTAGTATCATTATTCATCAATTTGGGTCTATTTACAGGTGGATCTTGCCGGAGTGAAAGCAAGGATTGAAAAGAAAAGTGCTTACTTGCAGGAGCTACAAGATCAAGTAAGGATATGACTTCTCTGTAGTATTCAGCTCACGTGGCTCTGACATAACATAGTGTCCCAACAAAAAAGCATTTAGTTGGTGTACCGTGTACCGTTGTGTCTCAATATGCATGCTTAGCTCAAGTCCAATACTGGGGTGCACCTCACTGACCCAGTTCCCTGTCTACAGTTTTCGGTATGCCGCAGATATTTGATATATGTTAATAATAAGAAGCTGTTCTCAACCTTTTAGCAAATGTTTATATGTGTGCCTGCTTCTGTCAATTATTTACTCTTCACAGACCAGCATTCCGCATTTTTTTTGTGTGATGTTCCATGCTACTCAAAAACTAAAATTATGTTTGTTACGATCTTTGCTGCTTGAGATTAAGGAAGAAGGATCGAATTCACACGTAGTTCTGACCAGAGTTCAACAAACTAAAATTTGGTTGTTCCTGGCCCTGACCTCTCAAAATCAATGGTTCCGAGGTTCTAGCATGAAGACCGGGACTCTGCAGTATTAAGTAGATAGTTCCATTCTTTCAGCAGTGGATAAATTGGAGCAACTTGTTAGTAGCCCACTGTCTTAAGAATGCAAATCCATTCCTTGGCTATTTCGACCATAAATTTGCAGTAAGCGGCCAGTTCCTACTCTCCACATGTTCTGTAGTAAACCAGGTTGCCATCGTAAAAACTAATAAGTAATTAATACAAAGTCTGCTCTTAGGGTGTAATGTTGGAATAGAAAATGTTCCCAAGGATTGTTGGTTTAGACTGAGAGTCAATCTTTCTTATTTTGAAATTTATTTATCTCACGGTCAAATTTGTGATTGATGTATTTATGGATGTCTTTGGTATATGAAGTATCTAGGTATGCAAAACTTAATAAACAGAAATGAGCAGCTGTATGGTTCAGGAAACATTCCTTCGGGTGGAGTGGCCTTGCCATTCATCCTTATCCAGGTGAATAATTTTCAAATTACTTATTCTTTGCTCTCTTATTTACAGTTCTGCTTTCTGTGGATATTGTCAGGCTAAATGACAGATTTTTGTATCCTGCAGACACGGCCTCATGCAACTGTCGAAGTTGAAATATCAGAAGATATGCAACTGGTGCATTTTGACTTTAATACGTAAGACAAGAATTCTGTTATTTACTTTCCTCTGGAGATAGAGCTTTCCAGTTTATCTAAGAATAGCTGCCTTTTCTTTTTCTCTTGCTATGACTGGAAGGGCAGGCCTCTTATCACATTTAAAATATGGGAACAGCTAGGAGCTAAATTAAAGTAGGATATAATAGGAAATAAAATCTCAGCTGTTAGATCAAAATTTGATGATAGCATATTGCAGTGATATGGTTAAACTGGAGCGGCTTCTAATTGTAACCAGAAGGTGCTGAAACAATTTTCAAGTTTAGACCTGATGCCAACTAATATTGATACACATGTTTGGTCGGTCTCACGGTGGGTAGACAGATGGGAAGAGCCAAGTGGGGTTGTTGATTTTGTCTAAGAAGTAAAACATATCCAATCATCATATAATGAATTCTTTTGAAAGAAATGATTCACTACGAATCTATTATGTTTCTGTTTCTTAGATCAACACAAGGTGTCCTGACTATTTTGACATGTGCATTTCTGAAACCGCAGCACCCCATTTGAGTTGCACGATGACTCGTATGTGCTAAAAGCACTGAACTCCTATGGAAAAGAAGAGAATGCTGGTACTCCGGAGCCGATATCAACTGGATGCGAGGGCTCGAGCACGCCGAATATTTATCGGCATCAGATACAACAATCTGCAATGGCAAGTAATGGCACAAATAGATTACCAAGCTCACCACCACCCCCTGTTCCAGGCATACTGAAAGGGCGAGTGAAGCACGAGCACCTGTACTAGCCAGGGCGTTTGTTTTGATTGTCATTGGTGTTTGGTAATATTATCATTTTTCTTATTTCCTTTTTTTTTCCGTGTAAAGAGCCTGTAAAGGGGAGAAGTAGGTCGATCTGATTTAGCTCTGCACTAGATTGATAGAATGTGATAGGTACCCCTGATCTGTGATGCTCCCATGTCCATGTGTAACTCCTAACGGACTTTGAATCTGTTCCTTAGAGGTGTCGTTTCTCTCTTGATTGCCATGCAGTTGTGCAGAGCAATGTAAAATAGTTACCTTTTGATTTCTGTGAAAATGTTGTCAGTTCGCATGCTTCGTCTTAGGCACAAGCATTTGCCTTAGGTTTGACTGTTATGTAGTTATAAGAACGAACATATGCAACACCAAATTGGTGGCCGTGCTATTCAGCTTTTTTTGGTTCTTTCCTATAGCGGAGGAGCTCCGACGGAACCGCCATACGGGAGCACTCAGATTAGATTTCTATTGATAATACTAGTTCATCATGAAATGTCTGTCTCGTACAATTATATGAAGCCGAGCCACCTATCTGCTAGCTTGATCACGGACGGGGAATGTTGCTCGGATCGGGTTAGTGGGCGCCAAGAGTACCACTTCTTTGGAGGATGCGGGGAAAAGGGACGACGAGACCGACCCGAGGAGGGTCGTAAAGTGGCACGTCAGGGAGATAAAACCAGTCCTCCTGCGAGTTCTTGCTCGTTTCCTCGGGAGAACCGTGAAGGTAGTCGGATCCGGCCACTTTGCAGGTGATGGCCCAGCCGCATTCCAGTAGTGCTTGACACCGGATGCATGGTTGAACGCAGAAATATCAGCGCCATAAATAAATATGCGGCTGGCATCTGAGGAAGGCTTCGCATAGCGTAACATAGCATGCTATGTGGATGATCTGAGTTGGGAGAAAGATGATATAATTGGAGTCCGTAAAAATACAGTAATCCCCTTAGAAAGGGGTAAATTGGCAAACACAGGCTCGTTCCCTTGGGGGCTGGGGCATCGTTCTTGAACGACTTCGTCATTGACGACGATTAACTCTGGGCGTGCGAAGGCGACCTCCGGGTGAGGGAAGGTAGCCAGGGCAGACATCCAGTCCAGCTGACACTGAGTGGTAGTGCAGGTCCTCCACTCCCCTTCGGCGCTATCGTCGGTCCGCGAAGATGAGGCGGCCGCTGGATCCATGGTTGTCGGTTGTTTGCCATTAGCGTGGCATGAGCGATGCGGAGGGTGAGAAGGGCGCGAGAGCTCCGAGATAGAAGAAGACTATGAGAGGGTGTGAAACCTCCCTCCCCCGGTAGCAAGGCCCAGTTTATAGCAAAACTTCTTTGCGAAAGGACGACGAAGCATCAGAGTTCCGTGGCAGTTAAGGCCTGTTTGGTTCTCACCCTGGCATGTGTGCCAGGCACAAAGTGACGCATGGGCATAGCCTGGAAACTAGAAAATTTCTGCCTGGCCAGGCATATCATGTTTGGTTGCTGTCCACGCCTGAAGAAAGATCAATGCTAAAAAATACATACTTTTAGACATGGCCCACAGAAGAATCTGCTGATTGGAGTGGAATCAGTTGCCAGGCAGCGCCCAGGCAACCTATTTCCGACGCCTGGGGCAGGCTAAGCAACCTGCCTGGGTTAGGGGCCAGGCTAAGTAAGACATTGACATCACCAGGCCAGGCTAGTCTGTGCTCATCTGGACAGCATCCAAACACTACTCAGGCAGTTTTCAGGCAGAGTCCAGGCTAGGCGTGGCAGAGCGAGGATGCCAACCAAACAGCCTCTTATTCCACTGGTTTCCCAGGCGTCATGAGTTAATCACGCAGAAGAATCGTGGGGGCGATAGATTAATTTATTGCATACATCTGGGCACGATATCCTTTCCTGATAGGACGTGACGCTGGTGGGACCTTGAGCAACGCCCCAACATTATGATGACCGCCGAAGTGACGGCACGCCACTGTTGGATGGGCCATGACAGATGAAATTGGTCAGAGTTGTCAGAGCATGACCGGACCGTTAGCTCGGCCTTATCACGGAAACACTTCGAAGCTAAGGCACCACCGCGCTTGAATATTTTACCCCTAGTGCGACGTGAGAATAATTATACTAAAGCGCCCGATAAAGGCTGAGAGAACTCGACAGGAACTCCTGGATGCCCGACATGTGATCCTCGAGATCAAAGATGGGAGGGATTCGTTGAACCAACTTGCAAGAGCGATAACTAAAGACGAAGAGCAGTTCGGAAGAACCGAGGAGCGTCCCCGACTTAAAGACTGATTCAGGGGCTACTGATGGCGTTGTGGATCAAGGGGTACTCACCACGTCGTCTTCCGGCCAGGTGGGCCAGGCAAAGGACCCCATGGTGGTTCACTGATGGGCTGCACGCCTACACCCTTGTAACACCCCCTTGTAATAAGCTCTGTGACACTCTGTTAAAATTGCCAAGTCATGATCATTTGCAGTGCCATGTCATATGGGTTAATGATCCAATTCAAATTCACATCTGAAAATCAACTCAAATTCAAAAGTGAATTATAAAGTTGATCAAACACTGTTGGGAAAATGTTCATTAAATGGAAAATAATCCAGAGACATTTGTAAAATCATCATCAATAAAGTTGGAGTTAGATAAGTGACTCTAACTAGATGAAACAGCAATATTAAATTCATTTAAAATCATTACAAATTCAAATGGCTTCCAAATCTGACCAAACCATTTTTTGGTGAGAGCTAATATTGCATTGTAATATTGGGGACAATTCCCATACTTTACAAAAATGCAAAAGTGACCTAACTATTTAAAAAAAACAGAAAAGGATTAAAAGCAGAAAACAAGAAAAAGAAAAGGCTTAAACTGGTCTGGACCAAGTGCACAGTGCACTGGCCCAGCCCAGCAGGCCCATCTTCCCTTACCTCTCTCATGCGTGTCGCCGGCGCCTTGGCCGAGCCCACGCGTGCCCGAACGCAGCGCCGCGGAGCTCGTCGACGGCGAGTCTCCGGTGACCAAATGGTCAAGCGGTCGCGCCCGTTGTGCTCAGTGCGTCGAGTAGAGCTCCGCTGGCCCAGCCGTTCACCCGTTTGCGCGCTAGAACCCCGAACCCATCGACACCCGAACTCCGGCGTCCGCCGTGATGCTCGCCGCCGTCTCCGGCCACGCCACCGCCCGGGATCGACGCGGCGTTGCACGCACGTTCGAACGTGACCAAGAACACGCGAAACGGGGCACTACAGAGGATTTCCGACGCCTGCCGGCTTTCGGCCGCCGCGCGCGAGCTCGCCGGAGCAACTCCGACGGCTCCGCTGAGCTGGCACCGGCGGGGCCCGCCTCTGTGACGCTGCCAGTGGGTCCCACGGGCCCAGTTGACCGCGCTGACCGGAGTCAACGCGCTGACGTGGCAGCACAGTGCCACTGACATGTGGGTCCCCCTCGTTTAATTAACCTAAATAAATATTTAATTAAATAAAACTAGTTAATTATCCTAATGACCCACTGACAGGTGGGGTCCGCCCCCTAATTAACCCTGTGGATTAAGTTAATCCACTGTTAGACTAAACAGAGACTGACATGTGGGTCCCACTGGACCCACATGTCAGGTTTGACCCTGGTCAACCGCAGATGACCTGCTGACGTCACTGCGACGCAATGCTGACGTCATAATTCATTTTCTAATAAATAAATAAATTCCAGAAATTCATATAATCTTCAAAAATTCATATCTTTTAAACCGTAGCTCAGATCGAAAAAGTTAAAACATGAAAGTTGCTCAGAACGACGAGCCGAGTCTGATCGTGCCGTCTGTTTCTCCATCGGAACCCCCTACGTAGAAGAACTCGTAACTTTGGACCCGAATCCGGCGGATGAATAGTGCACACACGTCGGATATTAAATCCCAGGTTAATTCTAAAAATAACTAAAATGACTTAGATGCATAATTAGGCAACCCTGCACTGCATCATAGCATCACACGCACCGTATTGCATTTGTTTGCATTATGTTTACCTGTTTCTTCCCCCTCTTCTCTCTCGGTAGACCCCGACGTTGACGTAGCTCCCGAGGCAGACGCCGCACAGGAGTACGACTACGTCCCCGACGGTACCACTGAAGACCTTGTCCTTGCCCCAGAGCAAACAGGCAAGCACCCCCATTTTGAGCATGCCTATATCGCCTATTCTCTTCTCTCTTATGCTTGCGTTAGAACTGCTACTGCTACTGTTTCCTATATCTGTTGCATAGCCTGTTTATTGTAACCTGTCTTGCTACCTTACTGGTTAACCTAGACTGCTTAGTATAGGCTGGGTAGAGACACGACAAAGACCCCCACTTGATCCCGACTGCCCTGCTGGATATCAGAAGACCCGATCATCGGGATTGAAGACTAGACCGTGGCACCGCACATCACTTCCCCTTAGTTGCCGACACTGCTGGGTTACCGTCGAGTGCCGAGGGTGATACCTCGTCAGCACTTCTGATGTTAACCCTGTAGGTTAGTTACTCGGTCGTGGTAAGCGAGGGTGATTCCTCCTACACCACCCCCGATAACGACATCGTCGTGCAACCTCTCAAGTGTGGACCTCGAGGGTGATTCCTCCTTCGTTCACCTTGATGATAACATCGAACGGGAATTCCGTCGAGGGTGATTCCTCAGGGTTCCCTTCGGTGTCAGACACACAGTTACTTGGATATTATGACTTGCACTAAACCATGTTACTAAAGACGGGTCGGCCCTGAGGGGTACCCGCGCGAGCTTATTGCGAACTGATGTGGAGTTGGGTTGACCTAGATGGTGCCCGCGAGATTACACGAGGCGTGGCCGGGCATTCTTAGCCCTTGCCGCAAGTCCTCGAGACGGGGCGATGGGGTCACATCGATCGTGAGTCTCTGCTCATTTCCGCGCGCTCCTAAACCACTTAACGGTTTGGATATTTGATCCGAGGGGCCTCTGGTCCGATAGCACTAACCATCACGTGGGCATAGTTTGGGCGTTCTGCGTCGTATACATCAGGCAAAGCTCTATTGACGTCAGCGAGGAGCGGCCCGTTTTGGATTGGACTGGGAACGCAACTGCGCTTGTATTAAGGGGTTGCTAGGTCTGCTTCCAAAACGTCCTCGCAACGTGCAGGGTTCCCGGGGCGAAGGCCCAAGACCCCCGGGGGCATAGGTTAGTCCGGCGTGCTGACCTCTCTTTAGAGCCTAGGTCGGGTTGCGGCGTGTTGTTTGGCCGAGGCCGGGCATGACCCAGTAAAGTATGTCCGGCCGGAGTTAAGCGAGCGTGGTGGGTAAGTTGGTGCACCCCTGCAGGGAAGAAACTTCTATCGATAGCCTGTCCTACGGTAACGGACACTCGGAGTTGTATCCCGATCGGTACAACTAGAACATGTGATGAGAAATGGATAGTACGGCTCTGGGATTGCTTTCTCGCAGGGAGTCGAGAAAGGATCTCAGGTCGAGGTTGATGATACTACTACTACTACTACTACTACTTTACATTATGTTCATCTGCTCTCTCCTGATGCTGCAAGACTGCTGAAGATTGTTGAAGATGCTAGTCTTCGATAGGACTAGGCTTCCCCCTCTATTCTGGCATTTCTGCATCCCAGTCCACCTATTCAGCCATTCCTTTGAAAATGATGCATATGTAGTGTAGATCCTTGCTTGCTGAGTACTTCGGATGAGTACTCACGTTTGCTTTATTTTCTTTTTTCCCCATATCCAATTGATGCCACCAGACGACGGAGCCCCTGAGCCAGACGCCCCAGCCGACGACCAGTACTACTACCCGCCTGGCGAGTACTACTACTACTACGAGGAGCCGACTGACGACCAGGAGTAGGATCGGAGGGTCCAGGGCAGGAGGCCTACGCCTTTCGATCGTAGTATTTTATTTTACCCCGCCTCTGTGAAGGCCTATTTCTCTCTCTATAATATATCTGTACTCAGATATCTAATGCTTCCGCTGACGCTTGTATGCCATCGAGCTATGTATTCGAGCCCTCGAGGCCCTGGCTTGTAATATAAAGCTTGTATGACTTTATTTATGTTTTAGAGTTGTGTTGTGATATCTTCAAGTGAGTCCTTAGGCTTGATCGTGCACATTTGCGTGTATGATTAGTGCACGATTAAGCCGGGGTCGTCACAACCCTGAAGACCTACGACCTGTATAAGGAAGGTTCTCGAAGACTTGACGCGTACTCTAGGACTCAGATGTCGACTACAACACGACTTACTAGATATGTAGTGACATAGTTGTAACCCTAGACCCCCCGCTGCCTATATAAACTGGGCGTTAGGGCATGTAGAGGCTCAACTAATCAAGCAGTAGACAATCTCGTGGTATAAAACACCTGTACTCTGTACTCCATCCATAATCAATACAATCAAAAGCAGGACGTATGGTATTATTTCTTCGAGAGAACCCGAACCTGGGTAAAACCTCGTGTCTCTTGTTATCATCGTACTTAGGCTACCAGCTAGGGACCCCCTACATGAGATTCGTTGGAATTGACTCTATCAATCACCTTGACGGAGACCACGTCTAGGGAAGATTGGGGCTCCCGGGGCGCCATTTATCATGACACAGGTAGAAGAGGTGGAAAGGAGGCCACATATCCAATCGGTCCATCTTGAGCTAAACACCATCTTCAAGAGCACCTCGACGAGGAAGGGCCATTGCATCGAGTTAAATGCCTTTGAGGTATGAGCTTTAACATAATCACTGGACCTTTAAGCGCATGCAATCTCTTAGCCATGCACCGAACCATCATGAAATTGTCATGTATTGACCTTCCCCGAACGAAAGCGCTCTGGTGTGTCCCTACCAGACTCGTTAGCTCATCGGTTAGCCATATTGAAAGGATCTTTGCAAAGATTTTGATCGCCCCATGCACTAGGCTCATCGGGCAAAAATCTTGAATGTCCATCGCTCCATCAACTTTTGGTAGAAGAGAGATGCCTTGTTAATTGCTGGCATACCTCGCATATCTCCATGGTGAAAGCAATCCAGCGCGCACATGAAGTTAGCCCCAATGATATCCCAACAGGTGTAGTAGAACCGTCCGGTGAATCCATTCGGCCCAGGAGCTTTGTCCAGAGGCATTGCTTCTATTACCTTAAGCACCTCCTCCGAAGTGAAGGGTGAATACATGTGTGAGAGATCCCTTGATGGTAATTGTAGGCACTGATACGTCTCCGTCGTATCAATAATTTTTTATTGTTCCATGCTAATATTATACAACTTTCATATACTTTTGGCAACTTTTTATACTAATTTTGGGACTAACATATTGATCCAGTGCCTAGTGCCAGTTCCTGTTTGTTGCATATTTTTTGTTTCGCAGAAAATCCATATCAAACGAATTCCAAATGCGATAAAAACTTACGGAGATTTTTTTTGGAATATATGTGATTTTTGGGAAAAAGAATCAACGCGAGACGATGCCCGAGGAGTCCACAAGGCAGGGGGGCGCGCCCTGGGCCCTTGTGGCCACTCCGTAAGGCGGTTGGTGCCCTTCTTTCGCCGCAAGAAAGTTAATATCCGGATAAAAATCATGTTAAAATTTCAGCCCAATCAGAGTTACGGATCTCCAGGAATTTAAGAAACGGTGAAAGGCCAGAATCTGGGAGGGCAGAAACAGAAGGAAACAGAGAGAGAGATCCAATCTCGGAGGGGCTCTCGCCCCTCCGCCGCCATGGAGGCCATGGACCAGAGGGGAAACCCTTCTCCCATCTAGGGGGAAGGTCAAGGAAGAAGAACAAGGAGGAGGGCTCTCTCCCCCTCTCTCCCGGTGGCGCCGGAACATCGCCGGGGCCATCATCGTGACGGCGATCTACACCAACAACTTCGCCGCCGTCATCACCAACTCTCTCCCCCTCTATGTAGCGGTGTAACACCTCTTCTCCCCGCTGTAATCTCTACTTAAACATGGTGCTCAACGCTATATATTATTTCCCAATGATGTATGGCTATCCTATGATGTTTGAGTAGATCCGTTTTGTCCTATGGGTTGATTGATGATCGTGATTGGCTTGAGTTGCATGTTTTATTATTGGTGCTGTCCTATGATGCTCTCCGTGTCGCGCAAGCGTGAGGGATCCCCGCTGTAGGGTTTGCAATATGTTCATAATTTGCTTATGATGGGTGGCGTGAGTGACAGAAGAACAAACCCGAGTAAGTAGGTTGTTTGCGTATGGGAATAAAGAGGACTTGATACTTTAATGCTATGGTTGGGTTTTACCTTAATGATCTTTAGTAGTTACGGATGTTTGCTAGAGTTCCAATCATAAGTGCATATGATCCAAGAAGAGAAAGTATGTTAGCTTATGCCTCTCCCTCATATAAAATTGCAATAATGATTACCGGTCTAGTTATCGATTGCCTAGGGACAAATAACTTTCTTGTGACAAAAAGCTCTCTTCTAAAACTAACTTAGTTGTTTCTTTATCTAAACAACCCCTAGTTTTTATTTACGTGCTCTTTATTATCTTGCAAACCTATCCCTTTACACCTACAAAGTATTTCGAGTTTCATACTTGTTCTAGATAAAGCGAACGTTAAGCGTGCGTAGAGTTGTATCGGTGGTCGATAGAACTTGAGGGAATATTTGTTCTACCTTTAGCTCCTCGTTGGGTTCGACACTCTTACTTATCGAAAGAGACTACAACTGATCCCCTATACTTGTGGGTTATCAAGACCTTTTTCTGGCGTCGTTGCAGGGGAGCAATAGCGTGGGGTGAATATTCTCGTGTGTGCTTGTTTGCTTTAGCACTAAGTAGATTTTATTTGCTGTTCTAAGTTGTTTTATATCTTTAGTTATGGATATGGAACACGAAATACCAAAAAAATTAGGTGTACTTGCTACTCATGGAGATGGGGAACCTCCTAAAACCCTCGATGCTCATTATGTGAAAGATATTATGCTCTACTTTGATAATCCTGAGAAAACCTCGTTCAACTGATAATGGGAGACACATTGGATCAACGTGAATACTTTAGGGATTATCGCTTGACTCAAAAAAGGGAAACTATTATGGGATCAAATTCATATGTTGCATTGGTATGCTCGGGAACTATGCTTGAGATATGATTGTAGTTGTTGCTCTAGGTTGAAGGCTCCACACCTTCCCTTTTCATGTAAATTTAATGATAATAAAACCTTGGCTTCTTATGCTAATGGTAGATATGATTACTATGATGTGGAACGAATAGAAGAATTCGTTGCTTTTAAGGGTGCTTATGAAATTGAATCTTTGTTTGAAAAGTATGAAGCTTTTGATGATGATGTTTATAGGCCTAAAATTTTTGCTATACTTAAATATTGCTATGAGAATTATGAATACAATGCTGATATTGATGCGTTTATTGAAAAAGTCTCCGCTGTCCAAGAAGAGACTAATATTTTGCAGGAATCTATGGAAGAAGAAATTGCTGAAACTGTGAGCTCATTAGATGAAAAAGATGATGAGGAGAGCGAAGAACAAAAGGAGGAAGAGCGGATTGACCACCCATGCCCACCTTATAATGAGAGTAACTCTTCAACTCATACATGGTTTAATTCCCCTTCGTGCTTACCGAAGGATGATTGCTATGATCCCTTTGATTCGTTTGAAATATCCCTTTTTGATGAACTTGATGCTTGCTATGCTTGTGGCCATGATGCCAATATGAATTATGCTTATGGAGATGAACTTGCTATAGTTCCTTTTGTTAAGAATGAAATTGTTGCTATTGCACCCACACATGATAGTCCTATTATCTTTTTGAATTCTCCCAACTACACTATATCGGAGAAGTTTGCGCTTATTAAGGACTATATTGATGGGTTGCGTTCTACTATTGCACATGATGATTTCGATAAATATAATATGCATGTGCTTGCTGCTCCTACTTGTAATTATTATGAGAGAGGAACTATATCTCCGCCTCTCTATGTTTCCAATACGATAAAATTGCAAGAAAATGTTTATACTATGCATTGGCCTTTACTTTGTGTGTATGAATTGTTATTTTATGACATGCCGATGCATAGGAAGAGAGTTAGACTTCGTCATTGCATGATATATGTTACTTTGTGCTCACTACTAAATTACAAATAATTGTTAATTAAAATTGGCTTTGATATACCTTGGGATCTGGGTGGATCCATTACTTGAGCACTATATGCCTAGCTTAATGGCTTTAAAGAAAGCGTTGCCAGGGAAACAACCCGGAAGTTTTAGAGAGTCATTTTATTCTGTTGTGTGCTTTTATATAGTTTAAAAAAAATAAAGTGGGGAACTTAAAACTTTTTCAAAAAGAAAGGTAAAAGTAAGAAAGACGGGCACCGTTGAAGTGGGGGAGCTCCTTGAACTTTGTTCATGCCCATGGAAACTTTGCAAATCTTGAACTATAGAAACTTTTCAACAAAAATAATTATCCCCTTGTATAAATCCATTGTATTATAAAAATAATGTGCCAAGATTTGCCTTTAGGATGATTAGATTGCTTGTTTGGTATGTGCGGTGCAAAAACAGAAACTTTGGCTGTAGTGCATGATTTTACATTTTTTACTGGAAATTCAAACGCTTCTGAAACTTTTTGCACAGTACTTATATACAATTTTTTTACCTTTTCCCAATTTTTCAGATTTTTTAGAGTTACATAAGTATGGTAGATTTTCAGATTGCTACAGACTATCCTGTTTTTGATAGATTCTGTTTTTGATGCATTGTTTTGCTCGTTTTGATGAAACTATCGATTGTATCGGTGGTATAAGCCATGGAAAAGTTATATTACAGTAGCTACAATGCAAAAATAAAATATGAATGAGTTTGCAACAGTACTTAAAGTGGTGATTTTTTTATTATACTAACGGATCTCACGAGGGTTTTGTTAAGTTTTGCGTGATTGAAGTTTTCAAGTTTTGGGTGAGATCACGATGGATGAAGGAATAAGGTGTAACACCCCCTTGTAATGAGCCCTGTGACACTCTGTTAATCTTGCCAAGTCATGATCATTTGCAGTGCCAAGTCACATGGGTTAAGTATTCAATACAAATTCAACTCTGAAAATCAACTCAATTTCCAAAGTGAAATGTGAAGTTGACCAAGCCTTATGGGAAAATTGTTCAAAACTTTGCAAATATTCCAGAAGCACTCATAAAATTATCACCAATAATATTTGGATTAAATACAAGACTCAAACTATATGAAACAGCAACAAAACAGCAATATACAACACATTTAAAATCATATCATTTTCAAATGAAGTCCAAATTCACCCAAACCAATTTTTGGGGAAAGCTTACACTGCACATTAATATTTGAGCCTAGTCTCATATTTTACAAAAAGGCTAAAGTGGCCTAACTAATTCTAAACAGAGAATAAATAAAGAGAAATATAAAACAGAAAAGGAATAAGACAAAAGAGGCCGGAGCCACTTACCTGGCAACTGGGCCGAGCCCAGCTGGCCCAGCCGCTGTTCCTCCTACCTGCTCCCGCCCCGCTGTCGCCGTCGCCGTGGCCAGAGCCTCGCCGCGCCGCTCGCTGGCCGCCACCGCGGCGTAGCAGGTGGGCGAGGGGATAAGCCTCGCCTCGGCCGTCTCCCCTGGTCCTATCTCTCACTCTCCACTCCTCTCCCTCGAGTGCTCCCCTCCTTTTCCCTCTCCTCTGCTCGCGCAACTGAACGCGGTCGCCGCCGATCTTCGTCGTTGCCGTGGCCACCGGCGGCCCCGTGCTTGCTGGTTTTGACCACGGGCCTCGCCGTGGTCGGCCACCTCTCCTGGTGCCTCCAGGCGGAGCTGTGGACCCCTGCAGCCGCTGCTCGTCCTTGTCCCGCATCTCTGCCCACCAGCGAAACTCCGGCGACCTCGACTAGCTGTTGCTCCTAAGCTGACGACGGCCTGTCGTGCGTCGCACGGTGAGCCACCACCCCCTCTGTTCCCTTCCCGAGCCGCGCTTACCTTCTCTAGCTAGCGGTGTTCGCCGTCGCACTTCGGCCGTCGCGGGTCCTCGCCGTCTGGCCACTTTCGGTCGCCCCCGAGGCCGCGCTCTAGCTCTGTTTGACGCGGCGTGCTCCCCTCATTCGAATGAGACCGAAAACATGTGCGGAGGCGCACCGTAGCAGTAGCGCCGTGCACGCCCGGAAGCCACCGCCGCCAAGATCGACGCCGGCGACGTTTCCGGCATCCCCGGCGTGTCCCAGCAGCACCAATCGACGCGTCTCTCTCCCAGCTTTCAATCGATCCATTAAACGCGCAAAACGGCCCTCTGTGGCAGAAATCTGAGCCCCGCCGGCGTTCGGCCGCCGCTGTGGAGCTCGCCGGAGAGGATTCTGGCGCCGACGCCAGCGTGGCACCGCGTGGGACCCGCTAGGGGTCGCTGACGAGTGGGCCATGCGCCAGTTTGACCGCGTTGACCGAGGTCAACATGGGGCACTGTTCACCTGTGCCAGTGACATGTGGGTCTTGCCGATTTTAAACAAATTTAAATAAATATATATTCAGTTAATTAATATATTAATTAACTTAATCACTAATGTGACACTGACAGACTGGGCCCACTCCTCTAATTAGCCTGTTAAATAGAATTAATCCTCAGTTAGTCTAACAGAGGCTGACATGTGGGTCCCACTGGACCCACACGTCAGGTTTGACTCCAGTCAACCGCAGTGCTGGCTGCTGATGTCATCTCTACGCAACGCTGACGTCATAAATTCTTTCTGTTAAATTAAATAATTCCAGAAAATGCCAAAATCTTTAGAAATTCATAGAAAATAAACCGTAGCTCGGATCGAAAAACTTTCTACATGAAAGTTGCTCAGAACGACGAGACGAATCTGAATACGCGGTCCGTTCGTCCGTCACATGTCCCTAACTATCCGAACATGGAACCGATCCCCTCCGGTCATCTGTCCGACAAATGTCCGGAACCGGGAAAACATTCCCGGATGGATTCCTCCTTCCTCGGTGACATGCAACCTTACGTTAGGACACACCCGACATTATTTATTGTCATGTCACACTTTGTGTAGCACTTGTTTGCTTTATATTTATACTGTTTCCTCCCCCTCTTCTCTCTCGATAGAGCCCGATGCCGACGCAGCTCCGGTGATTGGCTGCACTTCTGACGACCTTGCCTTTGCCGCCGAGCAACCAGGCAAGCCCCCCCCCCCCTTTGATCATCCCGATATCGCCTATTCTATTTTCTCATGCTTGCATTAGAATTTGCTACTGATACTGTTATCCTATATCTGCTGCATAGCCTGTTTATTGTAACCTTCTGTTGATACCTTACTGTTCATCCTAAACTGCTTAGTATAGTTTTGGTAGAGCCCCACTAGTGACCCCCCCTTTATCCCGACTGCCCCGCTGGAGTTTCAGAAGACCCGACCAACGGGATCGAAGATCAGACCCCTGGCACCGCACCTCACTTCCCCTTCGTTGCTCGACACTACTGGGTTACTATCGAGTGCCGAGGGTGATACCTCGTCAGCACTTCTGATGATAACCTTGTAGGTTAGCTAATCGGTCGTGGTAAGCGAGGGTGATTCCTCCTACACCACCCCCGATAACGACGAAGTCGAGCAACACCTCACGGGTGGACCTCGAGGGTGATGCCTCTTACGTCCATCTTGATGTTACATCAGGAGGGAGTCCAACGAGGGTGATGCCTCGGATTCCCCTTGATACGGTGACCACACGGATGCCTTACATTATTGTTGATACTGATACTTGAGAAGGCGGGTCGACCCTGAGGGGTACCCGCGGATGATGGATAGTTACCCGTGAGTTATTCCACGAGGCGCGGCCGGGCATTCTTAGCCCTTGCAGCAAGTCCTCGAGACGGGGCGACGGGGTCACATCTTTCGTGAGTCTCTGCTCGTTACCGCAAGCCCCTAGTCCTAACAATTTGGATATTAATCTGAGCCGGCCTTTGGTCGGATAGCACTAACCATCACGTGAGCATAGTATGGGCGTTCTGCATCGTAACATCAGCCGAAAGCTCAGTCAGACGTCCAGTTCAGCATTGCGGCACGGCTGGGCCGGCGCCATCCACGTACAGAGGTGGTACCGAGATTCGCCCTGCTCGCAACGACCCGGAGGGCTCAGGGTGATGGCCCAAGACCCCTGAGCGCTTAGGAGGTAGACCGGCGGGGACCTCTCTGCTGAGCTATAGGTAGGGTTGCGGTGTGTCGTTTGGCCGAGGCCGGGCATGACCCAGGAAAGTGTGTCCGGCCGGAGTTAAGCGAGCGTGGTGGGTAAGTTGGTGCACCCCTGCAGGGAAGAACACATCTATCGATAGCCGGTCCTACGGTAAAGGACACTCGGAGTTGTATCCCGATCGGTACAGCTAGAATTGAGATGATACCTGGATATGTGGCTCCGGGATCGCTTTCTCGCAGGGAGTCGAGGAAGGATCTCTGGGCGAGACTGTTACCTGATTCTACTACTACTTACATTATGCTACCCTATACTCTTCTAAATGCTGCAAGACGCTCGAAGATGCTGGAAGATTCTTGAAGATGCTAGTCTTCGATAGGACTAGGCTTTCCTCTCTATTCTGGCATTTCTGCAGCCCAGTCCACATATACAGCCTCCCTTTGATAATGATGCATATGTAGTGTAGATCCTTGCTTGCTGAGTACTTCAGAGTACTCACGGTTGCTTTGCTTTCCTTTTCTCCCCCTATCAGTTCGTCGTGATCCGATGATGGAGCCCTAAGACAGTTGCCCCGCCGACGATCGCTACTACTACCCCGAGGATGGCTTCTACTATGAGATGGCTGTCGACCAGGAGTAGGTTCGGAGGGTCCTAGGCAGGAGGCCTACGCCTTTCGATCGTAGTATTTTCTTTTGTCCCGCCTTCTTAAGGCTTTTCTGTCTTTCTTTTATATCTGTACTCAGATATCTGATGCTCCCGCTGACGCTTGTATGCCATCGAGCTATGTATTTGAGCCCTCGAGGCCCTGGCTTGTAATATAAAGCTTGTATGATTTTATTTATGTTGTAGAGTTGTGTTGTGATATCTTCAAGTGAGTCCTTAGGCTTGATCATGCACATTTGCATGTATGGTTAGTGCACGATTGAGCCGGGGGCGTCACAGGTTGGTACCAGAGCCGACTGCCTCTAGGAGTCCCCCTTTCCAACTCCTTGGCCGAAGTTGAGTCTAGTGGTCCAAAACTGTTTTACTAACTTGGCTGTGTGGCTTTCGAGCCCACGTCGCCAATTGGGTGGTATTTGGATCTTTTACTCCTCGACCTTTACTCTGGGACTCTACTCTCTCTTCTATTCGGGTTAAATTTTTTACTAACTCCAACATTAGGTTCTCGTGATCACATCCACCCGGAGTTCTGAAGTTATCCCCCCTTGCTTCAAGATTGAGGGCCAGGTTCTGCTTACAGGATCCTCTTATCGAGGGCACCCTGTGTTGTCACTTGCAGATTCCTTGCTCCTACAGTTTTCTCCGACGTTGATGTAGCCTTTGCTATGTCTCGTTGTGTACTTCCTTACCGCGTGCCTGCGCGCCGCCTAGCTTGTCTAGCTGTGTGCGTATCCGAACTCCTATCACCGTTTGTGTCCAACTCTGTGCATCGTTTTGTATGTCTTTAATGACTACTAATATGCACCTGATGCCTCCTTGTTCATTACTCATGTTACGTCATGAATGACCTCTTACACCTGCAATTTTGCTTGCTAAACTGCCCCTGTTGATTTGGCAGGATGGCTGACGATCCTCCTCCTCCTCCTTATATTGCCGCAATGATGCAGCAGGTCCAATTGAACCGTCAGCTCAACGAGAGTCTGGTTAAACGTTTGGAACGCAACGAGGCTCGTCAGGAGCCTGGACCGATCTCACTGTCAGAATTTGTTCGCCTCAACCCGTCTGTTTTTCGCAATCCCACCAATTCTATGGATGCTGATGATTGGCTGTGTGACATCCAGTTCGAGATGGAGTCAGCTAATGTGGCCCCTGACAGTTACGTCACCTTTGTGACATTTCACTTGAAGGGTCCCGCTGCTCAATGGTGGGAAAGCCACAAGGATACATTGCTTTCAGAGACTGTAACCACTTGGCAGGAATTTCAGTCAGCTTTTCGTGCACGGTACATTCCACGAGGTCTGATTGACCAGAAGAAACAGGAGTTCCGCAAAATCACCCAGGGCAAAATGACTCTGGATGAATATCAGAGGAAATTTCTTGAATTATCCCGTTATGCAAAAGATGACGTCGACACCGACGCCCGCAAGCAGGAGAAATTCCGTGAAGGACGGCGTTCCGATATACAGCTCGCACTTCTTGTCCATGATTGTGAGGACTTTGCGACGCTTGTCAGTCAAGCCTACTGAGTTGAAACTGGTCTGGCTAAGTATCAGGAGTCGCTCAAACGCACTCGTGAAGTAGGCTCATCTTCGGGTCAGCCTGTTCAGAAGCGTCGAGTGTGGATTCCGCACAATGTTCATCACCGACCTGCCCCTCTACCCAGGCCATCATATGTTGCACCTCGTCTGCCTTCACCGCCGAGACAGACAACGGTTCAGGGTGGACAGCTCAATACTATGGCTCCTCCCCGTAATGACGGTTTATGCCGCAAATGTGGACAGCCAGGGCACCGTACTATCAACTGTCGCCTGGATCAGCCACAGAATGCTTCACGTCCTACGATTGGCCGTAAAAAGGGCCGTCGAAACCATCGCAACAGAGGCTTTGGTGTCAGGCTGCCTGCTATGAATTGTGGTCAAGTCTCTCATATCAAAATGGAAGAAGCTCATGAAGCCCCAAAGATTGTGATGGGTACCCTTCTCGTTAATTCAGTGCCAGCAACTGTTCTCTTTGATTCAGGAGCATCCCATGCCTTTGTGTCTCAACAGTTTGCACAGTTGCATGGGCTAGGCATGGAAGAATTACCCACTCCTCTAGCGGTTCAATCCCCGGGGTCCAAGTGGCAGACTACAATGGTAAGCCCTCTGAACCAAATCGAGATTGGGGGTCTATTTTTCCCGGCTTCTCTCATTGTACTCGGACCTTCCAACATTGACATCATTCTTGGTATGGATTGGTTGACAGCCCATAGAGCCTTAATTGACTGTGCTAATAAGACAGTCCGGCTCACTCACCCTTCCGGCCAGACAGTACAATACTCAGCTCGAACAGTTCAGAATGCAGAGAATCAGATATATGTTCTGAATGCATTAAATGCTTCACCTCTTGAAGGCATAGAGAACATTCCAGTTGTTCGTGATTTTCAAGATGTCTTTCCAGAAGAACTTCCAGGAATTCCCCCTGCTAGAGCTGTCGAGTTTGTCATCGACTTGAAACCAGGCACTACCCCTATTGCGAAGCGTCCTTATAAGATGCCTCTGCACCACCTTCTCGAGCTCAAGGAAGAGATCGACAAGTCGCTTAAGAAAGGTTTCATCCGCCCCAGTTCATCTGCTTGGGGAGCACCTTCCCTCTTTGTCAAGAAGAAGGATGGTACGAATCGGTTGGTTCAAGATTACCGACCTATCAACCAAGCAACAATTCAGAACAAGTATCCACTTCCCAGAATCAACGACCTGTATGATCAACTTGCTGGTTCGTCAGTATTCTCTAAGCTTGACTTGAGATTGGGATATCACCAGATCCAAGTTCGTGAAGAGGATATTCCGAAGACAGCATTCGTTACTCGCTATGGTTCTTATGAGTACACTGTCATGTCTTTCGGCCTGACTAATGCTCCAGCTACCTTCTCCCGGTTAATGAACTACATCTTCATGGATTATCTCGACAAATTCGTCGTGGTATACCTGGATGATATTCTGGTTTACTCGAAGAATGAAGAAGAACATGCCGAACATCTTCGGCTTGTACTGGAAAAGTTGCGTGAACATCAACTGTATGCCAAGTATTCCAAATGCGAGTTCTGGTTATCTAAAGTGACATATCTCGGCCATGTGATTTCGAAAGAAGGCATTGCCGTTAACCCGGAACGAGTTCAGGCTATTCTAGAATGGACTCCACCGAAGAATGTCAAGCAAGTCAGAAGTTTTCTCGGCCTTGCAAGCTATTGCCGTCGCTTTGTCGAGAATTTCTCAAAGATTGCTAAGCCTCTGACTGATCTTCTTCACAAAGGCATTAAGTTTGAATGGACAGAAAAATGTCAGGAAAGTTTTCAAACACTCAAAGACAAGCTGACCTCTGCCCCAGTACTTGCTCCTCCAGATTCTCGCAAGGACTTTGTGATTTATTGCGACGCATCCCGTGAAGGATTAGGCTGTGTCCTAATGCAAGAGCGTAAAGTGATTGCCTATGGCTCTCGACAATTGCGTCCACATGAAGAGAATTATCCGGTACATGATCTAGAACTAGCTGCTGTCATCTATGCACTGCAGTTGTGGCGACATTACCTCCTCGGTAATCGTTGCGAGATCTACACAGACCATAAAAGTCTGAAGTACTTGTTCACTCAGCCATCTTTAAACCTCCGTCAGCAAAGATGGTTGGAGACCATTGCGGACTTTGATTTGGGTATTTCTTATACCCCTGGCAAGGCTAATGTAATAGCTGATGCATTGAGCCGTAAATCCTATTGCTGTGAACTTGAAGTTCAGCTAGAGCAACCACTCCTGTATGAAGAGCTTCGAAAACTAAATATCGAGATAGTTCCTCAAGGATACTTAAAAACCTTGGTTGTTGAACCAGACCTTGAGAAGGCTGTTAAGAGTGCACAAGCTAAAGATGCTGAAGTTGGTTTGATGAAGAAAGATCTTCACCTGGAAAAGTACAGGGATTTCTCGTTGTCTGAAGATGGAACCTTGTATTTCAGAGACCGTATTGTAGTACCTCGCTTCGAGCTTATGACTGACAAGGTCATGAAGGAGGCACATGATACACCGCTATCTATTCATCCGGGTAGCACCAAAATGTATCGTGATCTCCGTTAAAGGTACTGGTGGTCTAGAATGAAGCAGGACATTGCTCGATATGTTGCTGAATGTGATGTTTGCCGTCGTGTTAAAGCAGAACATCAGAAGCCTGCTGGAATTCTGCAACCGCTCCCTATTCCCTTGTGGAAGTGGGATAAAGTGCAGATGGATTTCATTACTGGTCTTCCCAAGTCTCAGAAAGGTCACGATGCTATTCTTGTCATCGTCGACCAACTTTCTAAAGTTGCACATTTTCTGCCTGTCAAGGAGATGATCACTGCTAGTCAGTTAGCAAAATTATACATCTCCAGAATTGTTTCACTCCACGGTATTCCAAAAGAGATCAGTTCGGACCGTGGCGGCCTTTTCACCTCCAAATTCTGGGAAAGTTTCCAGGAAGCTATGGGAACTCATATCACCTGGAGTTCAGCTTATCATCCTCAATCCCAAGGCCAAGTCGAACGAGTAAATCAAGTGCTTGAAGACATGCTGCGAGCTTGTGTTATTTCTTTCGGCAAGAAGTGGGAAGAATCTCTTCCGTATGTGGAATTCTCTTATAACAACAGCTATCAAGCCAGCTTGAAAATGGCCCCCTTCGAAGTACTATATGGACGTAAGTGTCGAACCCCTCTGAATTGGTCAGAAACTGGGGAACGACCGCTCGTGGGTCCGGATATTGTTCAACACGCAGAAGAACAAGTCCGCATTGTCCGAGAAAATCTCAAGGCGGCCCAAGACCGCCAGAAGAGCAACTACGATCGCAAACGATGGGGTTTGACTTATCAACCTGGTGATCAAGCTTATCTGCATGTCACTCCCCTGAAGGGCACTCATCGTTTTGGAATCAAGGGCAAGTTAGCTCCTCGCTATATTGGTCCTTTTCGCATTGTTGCCAGACGTGGACAGGTGGCTTATAAATTGGAGTTGCCGCCGCAATTCTCTCATATCCACGATGTCTTCCACGTATCACAGCTTCGTAAATGCTTTAAAGAGTCTCCACACAGAGCAGTGGATCACGAGATGCTCGAATTGCAAGATGATCTATCTTATAAGGAGCATCCCATCCGCATTCTCGATGAAGCTGAACGTCGAACTCGCCAGAAGACGACTAAGTTCCTGAAAGTACAGTGGTCGAATCACACTGAAGATGAAGCCACTTGGGAACGCGAGGATCATCTTCGCAAGGAATACCCCGACCTCTTTCCTTCTACCTCCTAAATTCTCGGGACGAGAATTTCTTTTAGAGGAGAATTTGTAACACCCCCTTGTAATGAGCCCTGTGACACTTTGTTAATCTTGCCAAGTCATGACCATTTGCAGTGCCAAGTCACATGGGTTAAGTATTCAATACAAATTCAACTCTGAAAATCAACTCAATTTCCAAAGTGAAATGTGAAGTTGACCAAGCCTTATGGGAAAATTGTTCAAAACTTTGCAAATATTCCAGAAGCACTCATAAAATTATCACCAATAATATTTGGATTAAATACAAGACTCAAACTATATGAAACAGCAACAAAACAGCAATATACAACACATTTAAAATCATATCATTTTCAAATGAAGTCCAAATTCACCCAAACCAATTTTTGGGGAAAGCTTACACTGCACATTAATATTTGAGCCTAGTCTCATATTTTACAAAAAGGCTAAAGTGGCCTAACTAATTCTAAACAGAGAATAAATAAAGAGAAATATAAAACAGAAAAGGAATAAGACAAAAGAGGCCGGAGCCACTTACCTGGCAACTGGGCCGAGCCCAGCTGGCCCAGCCGCTGTTCCTCCTACCTGCTCCCGCCCCGCTGTCGCCGTCGCCGTGGCCGGAGCCTCGCCGCGCCGCTCGCTGGCCGCCACCGCGGCGTAGCAGGTGGGCGAGGGGATAAGCCTCGCCTCGGCCGTCTCCCCTGGTCCTATCTCTCACTCTCCACTCCTTTCCCTCGAGTGCTCCCCTCCTTTTCCCTCTCCTCTGCTCGCGCAACTGAACGCGGTCGCCGCCGATCTTCGTAGTTGCCGTGGCCACCGGCGGCCCCGTGCTTGCTGGTTTTGACCACGGGCCTCGCCGTGGTCGGCCACATCTCCTAGTGCCTCCAGGCGGAGCTGTGGACCCCTGCAGCCGCTGCTCGTCCTCGTCCCGCGTCTCTGCCCACCAGCGAAACTCCGGCGACCTCGACTAGCTGCTGCTCCTAAGCTGACGACGGACTGTCGTGCGCCGCACGGTGAGCCACCACCCCCTCTGTTCCCTTCCCGAGCCGCGCTTACCTTCTCTAGCTAGCGGTGTTCGCCGTCGCACTCCGGCCGTCGCGGGTCCTCGCCGTCTGGCCACTTTCGGTCGCCCCCGAGGCCGCGCTCTAGCTCTGTTCGACGCGGCGTGCTCCCCTCATTCGAACGCGACCGAAAACATGCGCGGAGGCGCACCGTAGCAGTAGCGCCGTGCACGCCCGGAAGCCACCGCCGCCAAGATCGACGCCGGCGACGTTTCCGGCATCCCCGGCGTGTCCCAGCAGCACCAATCGACGCGTCTCTCTCCCACCTTTCGATCGATCCATTAAACGCGCAAAACGGCCCTCTGTGGCAGAAATCCGAGCCCCGCCGGCGTTCGGCCGCCGCTGTGGAGCTCGCCGGAGAGGATTCCGGCGCCAACGCCAGCGTGGCACCGCGTGGGACCCGCTAGGGGTCGCTGACGAGTGGGCCATGCGCCAGTTTAACCGCGTTGACCGAGGTCAACATGGGACACTGTTCACCTGTGCCAGTGACTTGTGGGTCCTGCCGATTTTAAACAAATTTAAATAAATATATATTCAGTTAATGAATAGATTAATTAACTTAATCACTAATGTGACACTGACAGACTGGGCCCACTCCTCTAATTAGCCTGTTAAATAGAATTAATCCTCAGTTAGTCTAACAGAGGCTGACATGTGGGTCCCACTGGACCCACATGTCAGGTTTGACTCAGTCAACCGCACTGCTGGCTGCTGACGTCATCTCTACGCAACGCTGACGTCATAAATTCTTTCTGTTAAATTAAATAATTCCAGAAAATGCCAAAATATTTAGAAATTCATAGAAAATAAACCGTAGCTCGGATCGAAAAACTTTCTACATGAAAGTTGCTCAGAATGACGAGACGAATCTGAATACGCGGTCCGTTCGTCCGTCACACGTCCCTAACTATCCGAACATGGAACCGATCCCCTCCGGTCATCTGTCCGACAAATGTCCGGAACCGGGAAAACATTCCCGGATGGATTCCTCCTTCCTCGGTGACATGCAACCTTACGTTAGGACACACCCGACACTATTTATTGTCATGTCACACTTTGTGTAGCACTTGTTTGCTTTATATTTATACTGTTTCCTCCCCCTCTTCTCTCTCGATAGAGCCCGGTGCCGACGCAGCTCCGGGGATTGGCTGCACTTCTGACGACCTTGCCTTTGCCGCCGAGCAACCAGGCAAGCCCCCCCCCCTTTGATCATCCCGATATCGCCTATTCTATTTTCTCATGCTTGCATTAGAATTTGCTACTGATACTGTTATCCTATATCTGCTGCATAGCCTGTTTATTGTAACCTTCTGTTGATACCTTACTGTTCATCCTAAACTGCTTAGTATAGTTTGGGTAGAGCCCCACTAGTGACCCCCACTTTATCCCGACTGCCCCGCTGGAGTTTCAGAAGACCCGACCAACGGGATCGAAGATCAGACCCCTGGCACCGCACCTTACTTCCCCTTCGTTGCTCGACACTACTGGGTTACTATCGAGTGCCGAGGGTGATACCTCGTCAGCACTTCTGATGATAACCTTGTAGGTTAGCTAATCGGTCGTGGTAAGCGAGGGTGATTCCTCCTACACCACCCCCGATAACGATGAAGTCGAGCAACACCTCACGTGTGGACCTCGAGGGTGATGCCTCTTACGTCCATCTTGATGTTACATCAGGTGGGAGTCCAACGAGGGTGATGCCTCGGATTCCCCTTGATACGGTGACCACACGGATGCCTTACATTATTGTTGATACTGATACTTGAGAAGGCGGGTCGACCCTGAGGGGTACCCGCGGATGATGGATAGTTACCCGTGAGTTATTCCACGAGGCGCGGCCGGGCATTCTTAGCCCTTGCAGCAAGTCCTCGAGACGGGGCGACGGGGTCACATCTTTCGTGAGTCTCTGCTCGTTACCGCAAGCCCCTAGTCCTAACGATTTGGATATTAATCTGAGCCGGCCTTTGGTCGGATAGCACTAACCATCACGTGAGCATAGTATGGGCGTTCTGCATCGTAACATCAGCCGAAAGCTCAGTCAGACGTCCAGTTCAGCATTGCGGCACGGCTGGGCCGGCGCCATCCACGTACAGAGGTGGTACCGAGATTCGCCCTGCTCGCAACGACCCGGAGGGCTCAGGGCGATGGCCCAAGACCCCTGAGCGCTTAGGAGGTAGACCGGCGGGGACCTCTCTGCTGAGCTGTAGGTAGGGTTGCGGTGTGTCGTTTGGCCGAGGCCGGGCATGACCCAGGAAAGTGTGTCCGGCCGGAGTTAAGCGAGCGTGGTGGGTAAGTTGGTGCACCCCTGCAGGGAAGAACACATCTATCGATAGCCGGTCCTACGGTAAAGGACACTCGGAGTTGTATCCCGATCGGTACAGCTAGAATTGAGATGATACCTGGATATGTGGCTCCGAGATCGCTTTCTCGCAGGGAGTCGAGGAAGGATCTCTGGGCGAGACTGTTACCTGATTCTACTACTACTTACATTATGCTACCCTGTACTCTTCTAAATGCTGCAAGACGTTCGAAGATGCTGGAAGATTCTTGAAGATGCTAGTCTTCGATAGGACTAGGCTTTCCTCTCTATTCTGGCATTTCTGCAGCCCAGTCCACATATACAGCCTCCCTTTGATAATGATGCATATGTAGTGTAGATCCTTGCTTGCTGAGTACTTCAGAGTACTCACGGTTGCTTTGCTTTCCTTTTCTCCCCCTATCAGTTCATCGTGATCCGATGACGGAGCCCTAAGACAGTTGCCCCGCCGACGATCGCTACTACTACCCCGAGGATGGCTTCTACTACGAGATGGCTGTCGACCAGGAGTAGGTTCGGAGGGTCCTAGGCAGGAGGCCTACGCCTTTCGATCGTAGTATTTTCTTTTGTCCCGCCTTCTTAAGGCTTTTCTGTCTTTCTTTTATATCTGTACTCAGATATCTGATGCTCCCGCTGACGCTTGTATGCCATCGAGCTATGTATTCGAGCCCTCGAGGCCCTAGCTTGTAATATAAAGCTTGTATGATTTTATTTATGTTTTAGAGTTGTGTTGTGATATCTTCAAGTGAGTCCTTAGGCTTGATCGTGCGCATTTGCGTGTATGGTTAGTGCACGATTGAGCCGGGGGCGTCACATAAGGAGTGGCAAGAGCCTAAGCTTGGGGATGCCCAAGGCACCCCAAGGTAATATTCAAGAACTCCCAAGCAACTAAGCTTGGGGATGGCCCGGAAGGCATCCCCTCTTTCTTCTAATGATCATCGGTAATTTTACTTGGAGCTATATTTTTATTCGTCACATGATATGCGTAAATCTTGGAGCGTCGTGTGCTTTTTATTTTTCTTTTAATAATGCACCATGCTGGTATGAGATAGTCCTTGGTTGATTTATAGAATGCTCTTTGCACTTCACTTATATCTTTTGAGTATGGCTTTATAGAATGCTTCATGTGCTTCACTTATATCATTTGAAGTTTGGATTGCCTGTTTCTCTACACATAGAAAACCGCCATTTGTAGAATGCTCTTTTGCTTCACTTATATTTGTTAGAGCGTGGGCATATATTTTGTAGAAAGAATTAAACTCTCATGCTTCACTTATATCTATTTAGAGAGTTGACAGGAATTGGTCTTTGACATGGTTAATCATAAAATCCTACACATAACTTGTAGATCACTGAATATGATATGTTTGATTCTTTGCAATAGTTTTGCGATATAAAGATGGTGATATTAGAGTCATGCTAGTGAGTAATTGTGGATGGTAGACATACTTGTGTTAAGGTTTGTGATTCCCGAAGCATGCACGTATGGTGAACCATTATGTGATGAAGTCGGAGCATGATTTGTTTTGATTGTCTTCCTTATGAGTGGCGGTCGGGGACGAGCGATGGTCTTTTCCTACCAATCTATCCCCCTAGGAGCATGCGTGTAGTACTTTGTTTCGATAGCTAATAGATTTTTGCAATAAGTATGTGAGTTCTATATGACTAATGTTGAGTCCATGGATTATACGCATTCTCACCCTTCCACCATTGCTAGCCTCTTCGGTACCGTGCATTGCCCTTTCTCACCTCGAGAGTCGGTGCAAAATTCGCCGGTGCATCCAAACCCCGTGATATGATACGCTCTGTCACACATAAGCCTCCTTATATCTTCCTCAAAATAGCCACCATACCTACCTATCATGGCATTTCCATAGCCATTCCGAGATATATTGCCATGCAACTTCCATCATCATCATATACATGACTTGAACATTCATTGTCATATTGCTTTGCATGATCGTAAGATAGCTAGCATGATGTTTTCATGGCTTGTCCGTTTTTTTGATGTCATTGCTACGCTAGATCATTGCACATCCCGGTACACCGCCGGAGGCATTCATATAGAGTCATATCTTTGTTCTAGTATCGAGTTGTAAGTAAATAAAAGTGTGATGATCATCATTATTAGAGCATTGTCCCATTGAGGAAAGGATGATGGAGACTATGATTCCCCCACAAGTCGGGATGAGACTCCGGACGAAAAATAAAAAAAAATAAAAAAATGAGAAAAAAAGAGAAAACAAAAAAAATGAGAGAAAAAGATAGAAGGGGTAATGCTACTATCCTTTTACCACACTTGTGCTTCAGAGTAGCACCATGTTCTTCATATAGAGAGTCTCCTATGTTGTCACTTTCATATACTAGTGGGAATTTTTCATTATAGAACTTGGCTTGTATATTCCGATGATGGGCTTCCTCAAATGCCCGAGGTCTTCATGAGCAAGCAAGTTGGATGCACACCCACTTAGTTTCATTTGTGAGCTTTCATACACTTATAGTTCTAGTGCATCCGTTGCATGGCAATCCCTACTCCTCGCATTGACATCAATTGATGGGCATCTCCATAGCCCGTTGATTAGCCGCGTCGATATGAGACTTTCTTCCTTTTTGTCTTTTCCACACAACCTCCACCATCATATTCTATTCCACCTATAGTGCTATATCCATGGCTCACGCTCATGTATTGCGTGAAAGTTGAAAAGGCTTGAGAACATTAAAAGTATGAAACAATTGCTTGGCTTGTCATCGGGGTTGTGCATGATGAAATACTTTATGTAGTGAAGATGGAGCATAGCCAAACTATATGATTTTGTAGGGATAACTTTCTTTGGCCATGTTATTTTGAGAAGACATGATTGCTTTATTAGTATGCTTGAAGTATTATTGTCTTAATGTCAAATGATAGACTATTGCTTTGAATCACTCGTGTCTTAATATTCATGCCATGATTAGATTATATGATCAAGATTATGCTAGGTAGCATTCCACATCAAAAATTATCTTTTTTATCATTTACCTACTCGAGGACGAGCATGAATTAAGCTTGGGGATGCTGATACGTCTCCGTCGTATCTATAATTTTTGATTGTTCCATGCCAATATTATACAACTTTCATATACTTTTGGCAACTTTTTATACTATTTTTGGGACTAACATATTAATCTAGTGCCAGTTCCTATTTGTTGCATGTTTTTTGTTTTGCAGAAAATCCATATCAAACGAAGTCCAAACACGATAAAAACTTACAGAGATTTTTTTTGGAATATATGTGATTTTTGGGAAAAAGAATCAACGCGAGACGATGCCCGAGGAGTCCACAAGGCAGGGGGGCGCGCCCTGGGCCCTTGTGGCCACTCCGTAAGGCGGTTGGTGCCCTTCTTTGGCCACAAGAAAGCTAATATCCGGATAAAAATCATATTAAAATTTCAGCCCAATCGGAGTTACGGATCTCCGGGAATTTAAGAAACGGTGAAAGGCCAGAATCTGAGAGGGCAGAAACAGAAGGAAACAGAGAGAGAGATCCAATCTCGGAGGGGCTCTCGCCCCTCCGCCGCCATGGAGGCCATGGACCAGAGGGGAAACCCTTCTCCCATCTAGGGGGAAGGTCAAGGAAGAAGAAGGAGGGGGGCTCTCCCCCCCTCTCTCCCGGTGGCGCCGGAACGCCGCCGGGGCCATCATCGTGACGGCGATCTACACCAACAACTTCGCCGCCGTCATCACCAACTCTCTCCCCCTCTATGCAGCGGTGTAACACCTCTTCTCCCCGCTGTAATCTCTACTTAAACATGGTGCTCAACGCTATATATTATTTCCCAATGATGTATGGCTATCCTATGATGTTTGAGTAGATCCGTTTTGTCCTATGGGTTGATTGATGATCATGATTGGCTTGAGTTGCATGTTTTATTATTGGTGCTGTCCTATGGTGCTCTCTGTGTCGCGCAAGCGTGAGGGATCCCCGCTGTAGGGTTTGCAATATGTTCATAATTTGCTTATGGTGGGTGGCGTGGGTGACAGAAGCACAGACCCGAGTAAGTATGTTGTTTGAGTATGGGAATAAAGAGGACTTGATACTTTAATACTATGGTTGGGTTTTATCTTAATGATCTTTAGTAGTTACGGATGTTTGCTAGAGTTCCAATCATAAGTGCATATGATCCAAGAAGAGAAAGTATGTTAGCTTATGCATCTCCCTCATATAAAATTGCAATAATGATTACCGGTCTAGTTATCGATTGCCTAGGGACAAATAACTTTCTTGTGACAAAAAGCTCTCTTCTAAAACTAACTTAGTTGTTTCTTTATCTAAACAGCCCCTAGTTTTTATTTACGTGCTTTTTATTATCTTGCAAACCTATCCCTTTACATCTACAAAGTACTTCTAGTTTCATACTTGTTCTAGATAAAGCGAACGTTAAGCGTGCGTAGAGTTGTATCAGTGGTCGATAGAACTTGAGGGAATATTTGTTCTACCTTTAGCTCCTCGTTGGGTTCGACACTCTTACTTATCGAAAGAGGCTACAACTGATCCCCTATACTTGTGGGTTATCAGGCACTCCAGATTGAGGGTATGAGGCCACATAGTTATGCTCCCCAAAACCTGCGCAAAGTAACCATCTGCCGCTGCTGCAATCTCATCGTGTCTTGATAGAATCGTATCCCCACATCCGAGGGCCGTGATGGTATTTCGCTGTCGCCTATGGCAAGCATGGAGATTAAAGAATTGGGTGCTCGCGCCGCCTTCCCTCAGCCATAGCAATCTTGATCGCTGCCTATAGATCGACCGCTCAAGCAAAGACGGCCCCAAAAGCTTCCTTTTTAGCACTCTCCTTTTTGCCCAATTTCGCCGCTGGATAACGTCTGCGATTTCACCACCACATCAAGCCTCTGGATAACCTCCAGAGCAATACCAATTTGGAGCTTAATATTGCTTATCCACTTATCGCTCCACCTCTGTAAGCTTCGCATCGCCGCTCTTAGTTTGTTGTCAAGTACTTTGAAAGGGTTTCCTATTGATGGGATTGAGTCACATGCCACCGCCACGATCTCCTTAAAGTCGTCCTTTTTCGTCCAGAAAGCTTGGAATTTAAATCTTCTCCCCACTTGGAACTCCGCGTTGAGGTCCAATAGTAACGGGCAATGGTCAAAGACCGCGGTGCCCAAGGCCGAGAGGAAGCAAGATTGGTGTAGTTCCTCCCTGGAAATCATTGCTAAAACATGATCCATCTTCTCCAAAGTAGCATTTTCCCGCTTGTTGGACATGTATCTACTGCCATTGAGGTAAATCTCCTTGAGCTCCATCCTGTTTAGCCGAGATCGGAATCTTGCATTCATCCTTCGGTTGATCAGATCATTGTTCTTGTCTCCAGGGTTGACAAGAAGGTTAAAATCCCCTCTGCCCATGTGCGAACTCCCATCTAGGGTTTCCTTGCCTCTCGCCAGTCCGCCTCATCTTCTATGGTCCTTGGATCATGGAGGCACGGTGGATCCCGGCCCTTGCCGGCGGGAGGGCTCTGTTTTTAGATGCTTTTCTGAGTTTTGTTAGGGTTTGTGCCATGCTCAAGAAGATGAGGCGGCGGCGGCTTCTTGAAGATGGAATAAGGTCCTCCCCGCCTAGCCCCCGTCCCGATGATGTTTCAAGCATCGTCGGAAGGCGTGTGGAGGTTTGTCTCCGGCGGATCCCGTGGGATCCGGTCGGCGTTTGTCTTCGGTGGATCCGACTGGATCCGGTCTTCGTTCGTCTACGTCTATGTGTCTGCAGGTTGGATCCTTTCGGTCTATGCTTCTCTTCATTGGCAGCGGTTGCTGTTCTGGTGCGCTGGTCCTATGGGGCCTTAGCACGACGACTTCCCGACTGTCTACTACAACAATGTTTTCCCGGCTCCGAGGAGGGAGGGGCGATGACGACGGCATGCCTTCGGCTTGCTCCAGTGCTTGTAGTCGTCGCTAGGTGGTCTACGGACCTGGATGTAAATTTTACTTCTAGTGTTCTTTGTACTACCTTCACAGTTGATGAATAGATCGAAAGTTTTCTCGCAAAAAAAAATCCCCTACAAGCACCAAGGCCCTGCATGGAGATCACGAATGTCTAGAAGCTCTTGCAGGAATTTCACTTTGTCATCGTCGAATTGCAGGCCATAAACCTGGTATCCACCACTCTGGGCCCCAAACAATTTCATAGTGCCGTGATCATGTTCTCAGTGATACGAGGGTTTCGCTAATTAATAAAATGGTTACATGCATCGCCCTGATGCAGAGGGTGGGGGTCATCCTTCTTAAAAAAAAAACATGATGTATCCTCCTGCTTATAGTCAATGAAGCCAGCTAATGCTGGATCGTTAAAAAAAAGAAACATAATACACAAAGTAAGTGTATCTATCGAAAAAAAAGAACACTGCACAATGTATGACTATGTATAAAAGGAAGCCAAAAACAAAACTGGTACAATATTATTCGGCCGGTTTTGCTAAAACTCAATTAGATGAGATTTATTTTGGTCTCATTCACATGTTGGACCGTTGGATATAACGTGCAGTTATTCGTGCAGAAGGCGATCGGGTACTCGCTCGCGTCTGCACGCAGCCCGTTTTCATCGTTTTATTATCTGGTTGTCTGGTACTAGGCCTGGTCGTGAGTTTTGGGCCTTTTTCTCTTTTCTCTAGGCGCAGCTGAGGTGTTGCTCTACGTGGATCTGCCGGTGTTGATATCGTTTTTTTTTTAGCCGCAGCCTATTTCTTTTGTACTACTTCCTTGTTGATGCATCATCGGAGCTGCACGCGAATCTATACTACTATTAAAATAGTAAACATAAACTTCCCTATAGCTACACCAAAAAATGTACACAGGATTATCAGGGACGTCGGATCAATCTAATTAAATCATATTCGAGAGTCCATATTACATCAATGATCTGTCACACAAGTTAACGGCCCAGATTAAATGTTCTGCCGGGGCAGACCACCTCGCGCACCTCTTCTACCACAATTAGTGGGGATATAGTAACCATCACGCCCACCTCTTCGTCCTCAATTAGTGGGAATAGTAATCCCGTAATTTTCTCTCTCGCCTGGCCTCAGTTGTTGTAAAACTATGCCTTGCGGCCCCTCCTCTGATGCCCCAAGGACGTGAGCACGGATCGCCGCTGCCGCCTACCGCTCCTCCTCGGCTGCCCCATGGGCGCGAGCTCGGATCACCGCTGCCACTATCCGCTCCTCCTCTGCTGCCCCATGGGCGCGAGCGCGGGTCACCGCTGCCGCCTGCCGCTCCTCTGCTGCCAATGGGCGCGAGTGTAGATCGCGGTCGCCGCCGTCCAATCCTCTTGTGCTACCCCATGGACAAGAAAGCACTTTCACAAAGGTGTTGTGCAAATCACAAAGATCAGGAACTTGATCTCAGGATTAATAAAATCTTTATCTGCAGGTATGTTGTTGTCTGAATTGTCATGGTGGTTGTTGTGTCTTGCGTTGGAGCAGCTCCTCCCTGTTCGGACGCTGGCACACGCTCGAGCCAGTGCACGCATCCATCTTCAGCGGCTTCTGGAGTAGTATTGTTGGAAATCTCACGTCCAACATTAATCTATGGAAAATCTATATATTTATATCTGTACTTCTATATCTGAATCTTCTACCTGATTTCTCTTGCTTCTCGTGCAGCCACGTCATCGCCGATCCTGCCATTAGCACTCTGTACAACCACCAGAAACACATTGATCACTATATCCGAGTACCTCTATAGTTTTGTTTGTTCAATTAGATGGACTTGGCTATCACATGAGAACATAAATCACATGTGTATTTTGTTGTTTGGGGGATTATAGTGGAGATTTCTTTTTTCTACCACACTAGATTGAGGTGGTGAATTAGAAAGCTTTTTTTTTATCCCAGGAATGGATCAAATACTTTTAAACACAGTTAAAGGGTAAAGGTATATTTTTTTTTGTCTGTTTAATTTCTTCTTTCATACTGTATGATCTCAAGTTTCGGACATAGTTGTATGATTTACTCTTCTAGAGGTCGTAGTGTTGGTACAAAAAATCATAACATGAACTTAATGAATATTGTGCCTTACTATCAAGATGAATATTTGCCGACTCAAATATTGTTTGAGTATGTTTCTCCTAAAGCTAACTGGCCAAAATCTGCACGACTTTGACTGCTGCGTACAAGTCCAGCTATAAGGATCCGAATACCCTCTGAAATTCTGAAAGGTCTTTTCCTACATTGTGAGACCCAGTTTGGAACATGAAGGTTTCGTGAATCAACAACTACATTGTTTCCAATATAGTTTAGATTTTTTAGGACGGATTAATCAGCAACTACGTTTTCTGCTGTGATCCATTGCTAGGCATACATGTGCTTAGATTTTTATTTATTTTTAGTTTTTTTCACAAATGTTTAGTTCAGATGCTGATAATTTTTCAGTTTGTTTCAAAGCTGTTTAGTTCAGATTCTGAAAATTTGTGTAGATTTATAGAAGATGATATGTAAGATGATTAGAAGGTTTAGTTATCTGAAAACATACCCTGTACACGTGAAGTTCAGCATGGTTCAATGATGTGTGGAATTTCATAAATCAAAGCTCAGTCTGCACAAGGTAAAAATCAAAGTGGACTTCGCCCCTTGATCATTTTTGAAAACATACCCTGTACACGTGAAGTTCAGCATGGTTCAATGATGTATGGAATTTCATAAATCAAAGCTCAATCTGCACAAGGTAAAAATCAAAGTGGACTTCGCCCCTTGATCATTTCTGAAAACATACCCATGTACGCGTGAAGTTCAGCATGGTTCAATGATGTATAGGACTTTCTTATTTGCTTGATTTTCTATTCACCAAGGGGGTGTCTCAATTTGGTTTGCCATAGGCCTTCATCGCTTTGCTATGTTGATTCACGTGCTCCTTTTAGTCGGAGGAGAGGTGCCCAGATTTAGAAAATTGGTTACTCCTATTTTGTTCACATCCTAACTTGCAAGAGACAGGAACGGTTTCTATAATGTATCGTTTTGTTATTCTCATTTGTAAGCACAAATGTGTCTGTCATCTAAGATATTAGAGTTTAACAGTGTATAGACAGTATATGCATTAAAAAGAGTAGTGTTGGTATTACTTCTAGCTTTTTATTTCTGGAGTCACAAATAAACTTTATTTGAAATGTTTATATATTTATCTCAATTCGAGTCACAAGAAATCCCAATTATTTCTGTCTTCTATATTCTCTGTTTTTCAGCCTCCATGTCCTAACAGGGAATGTCTTAGATAATTTGGTGACGGATCATATTGCATTTTACTTACACATGCCCTAGAAATTATACACAGTATGCATCACAGGCTTATAGTGCTACTGCTTATGTTCTCAATGGGGTCCAAAAATTTCTTCGTACAATCAAATTAGTAATGTAATATACGAATAAATTTACGATTTGGCTGTGTACCACAAAGAATTATGGAAAACAGATTTCAGATGCTTTGGATATGTGTGTTCAGTACCTAAGGCAATGGTATAACAACTATGTGTTTTCAGATTTTTCAAATGAATTTCACACTATGCCTAGAGCATCTTCAGTTAAATGCAGCCATGCCCATTTTTCTTTACCATTAAGAGTTGAATACTCCTTACGGTGAAATATTGATGTCTGCTATTTACGCTTTGTGTCCTATTTTGCTCTCACCGTACTGCAATAAGAATATTATTCAAAATTTCACCACGATGTCCTATATTTTGATGCCTGCAGGTTTGCCACTGGGATAACTATTTGTAGATGCTAAATTGAAATTTCTTGTAATATTCGGTGCCTTGCGTTGTCGAGTGTCTCTCTTTCATTGTTGAAGGTACGTGTCCGACAATGTCATGTAAAATCCTTAATTTTAGAAAATTCTGAATTTTGCCTGGGTGATTGGGTGAACAACCTCAACCTCTGCACCTCACTGCCAACCATATGCAAGCTTCTCCCACGCTTTTGGTGAGAGCATCGGTTTCATTGGTTTTTAGGTAGTTCGGATTGCAAGTTTGATAGGTTTCCCCAACCCAGGTTGGGAACCCCTTCGATTTGTTTCCCTTTTATAACTCTGTATGCAATTTTGTTTCTCTGTCTTTATTGGGTCGATCCATTCTTATCTACAAATGCTTATATATAAACAGATGGATACAAGGCTCATAGTACTCTTGAAGTTTGGAATACCAAAAACGCATGTGTTTGAGTAGTAATAGCGTTTAGATGTCATTTTCTTGTTATCTGTTTTTGATTGCCTTTTTCTATCGTACTCTATGAGTTGACATGAATCAAATAGCAAAACTATTATTATTGTCTAATTATTGAAGTACCTCCCTTCCGAGCAGACCTTGAAAACATGACAAGGAAACGAGGATATTTCGGAGTCCCGGTTTCACTGTCTTCGAGGATGTAGGAGCCACCACCATCGTTGCTTCCTTCCACAATTAAAGGGCTTAGGTATCTGTTTTCGTTCCTTGATAGTTGTCATTTGCAGAACATGATTATAGATTCCAGTAAGATAACCGTAAAAGAGATTATTGTTTGCACTAATTTTTTAAAGAAAAAGCCGCTTCGAGGATGATTTCTTTATTGTGAACGATAGCTCACATTTGAGATTGCTATGTCAATATATGTCACTGCTAAAAAACATGAAGAAATGTGCAAGAAACATCACAATAAATTATATATATATATATATATATATATATATATATATATATGTATGTATATATATATATATGACATTTTTTATGGCCAGTCACAACTAGATGAATGAGAAAATAATTTTCTACTATGTTATCGTGCGTTGCACGTGCAAGCTTACTAGTGGGATAAAAAATGACGTGTAGTCGAAAACTATTTTTTTTTCCTAAAGGGCGTGTAATGGAAAACTCGAGTCTACTCTAAAGTTGTTTTTTGTTGTTTTTTTCTTTTATATTTTATTGTGGCACAAATATAAAGCAGATCTATGAATATGCGTGTTTTTCCAAAAATATTCAAATCCGGCGTTAGTTTATAAACTTTAATCTACTATAGTTTTGGCTTATTGTTTTTTTTGGCAATTGTTTTATTTTTTATTTTCTGTTGTTCCATCTTCTATATTTTTGTCTGCGATTTTCTACTTATACTTTCATATTTATTTTTTGTTTTGAGTTTTCTTTTTCCTTTCTAAAAATATGGTGTTTGGGTATTCTTTAAAATGTCATCCACTTGCACATCCATCCTACATGTGCAACTGCATGTGCAACATCTTGCATGTAACTGCAAGGGATACAACGTACACACAACTAAGAGATGTGGGGATTGGATGCATGGATGGTTTGGTAGATGCATTTATTATTAATATTTTATGTTGTTTATATTTTTATTCATTTTACACCCGTGGGCCATACATAATTGTGTTGTTTGTTCTTGTAAAAATGCCTCCAATTGCAAATATGTCGCCCAATTGCTTGTGCACGACCCGCGTGCAACTGCATGTGCTACATTCGGATGCAATTACAAGGGACACAACACGCACACATCTAGGGGTTTGGGGCCGGCGCTGTAGGTGGGTAGTTTTTTCATTTTATCTATGTTTTTTTCTTCTATTTTTGTTCTTTTATTTTTGTGTTTAGTTTTTTTTATGCGGCTGAGGGCGGGAGGTTGTCGAGCCAATTGCGTGTCCAATACCATACATGCAATTGCAAGTGTTGTAGTCTGTCTGCAACTACATGGGTCTATAAAACGGCCGCAAGTGGGAATGGGAGGGGTTTTATGATTTTCTTGTAAACTGTTTTTTTCTTCATTTTCTTTATTTTTTTCTCAATTTTCACTGGTTTTTTTTTTTTGCTTTATATATTTCATTTTTCTTTGTTTCTTTCTTTTCCGGTTTCATTGGTTTTTTTTCTCATGTACATTTCTCGTAAACACTTTTATATACCTAAGCATTTTTATATATACTTTTTTATATACACCTGAAACATTTTTATATACACTTCAACATTTTGGAAATACATGATTAACATGTTTTAAATCATATATTCTTCTATTTTTTCTTAAACATTGTACATTTTTTGAATATATCAGGACTATTTTGTATATACATGTTTAACATTGTCCAATTATATGATTAAATTTTTTAAACATATATTTTGTATGTCTAATTTTTCCATGCACAAGGTACATTTTTTGGATAGACCATGAACATATTTTTCTGTAGCAGTTGCAACCGCCGTAACCCGACTGCAACTATAACTCATCATACTCATGCGCATCTGCAAGGGGTATAAAGCGACCGCATCCGGGTCGGGGGAGGGTTTTCGGCGGCAGGATATTTGTTTTATGGTTTTTCTTTTGTAGCAGTTGCAACCGCCACAACCCGACTGCAACCGCAACTCATCATACTCAAGCGCAACTGCAAGGGGTATAAAGCGACCGCGACCGGGTCGGCGAGGAGGGTTGTCGGTGGTGGGATGTTTTTTTTATGGTTTTTCTTTTGTAGGAATTGCAACCGCCGCAACCCAACTGCAACTGTAACTCATCATACTCGAGCGCAACTGCAAGGGCTAAGTAGCGACCGCAACCAGATCGGGTGGAGGGTTGTCTACGGTGGGATGTATTTATAGTTTTTTCTGTTGGAGTTGTAACCACAACAACCCGACTGCAAATGCAACTTATCATACGCAAGCGCAACTGCAATGCGTATAAAGCGACCGCAACCAGGGCGTGGGAGGGTTGTCGGCGGTGGGATGTTTTTTTATGGTTTTTTATTTTGTAGCACTTGCAACCGCCGCAACCCGACCTCAACTCATCATACTCAAGGGCAACCACAAGGGGTATAAAGCAATCGCAACCAGGACGAGGGGGAGGGTTGTCGGCGATGGGGTGTTTTTTTATGGTTTTTCTTTTGTAGTAGTTGCAACCACCGCAACCCGACTGCAACTACAACTCATCATACTCAACGCAACTGGGGGGGGGGGGGGGGGGGGGGTTGTCGGTGACAGACTATTTTTTATTGTTTTTCTTTTGTAGCAGTTGCAATCGATGCAACCCGACTGCAACTGCAACTCACCGTACGCAAGCACCACTGCAAAGGGTTTATAGCGACCGCAACCGGGTCAGGCGGAGGGTTGTCGGCGGCAGGATGTTTTTGGATGGCTTTTTCTATAGCAGTTGCAACCGCCGCAACCCGACTGCAACTGCAAAGAGCGCAACTGCAATGGGTATAAAGCGACCGCAACCGGGTGGAGGGAGGGTTGTCCACGATGAGATGTTTTTTTTCTGTAGCAGTTGAAACCGTCGCAACCTGACTGCAACTGCAACTCAACAAGCGCAACTGGAAGGGGGATAAAGAGACCGCAACTGGGTTGGGGGAGGATTGTCGACGATGGAATGTTTTTATGATTTTTTTAGGGGACTAGGAGGGTTATTGGCAGTCAAAAAAATTATTTTCCATATATCCTAGTAGTCACAAAGTTTAAGGACGACCGTCACTGTGCTAGGCATTGTCCGGTTCTACTAGTTGCGTAGGTAGGCTTGCCATGGGCATAGTCCATGTTTATGGTTTTTTTTACCCTCTGTGCCCATTTAGATAAAGTCGAGGCCTCATTTTTGACCTCCGAAACCCAGATAGCAGATACCCCCGCCATCCCTCTCTAGAGGAAAAAAAACATGAACCATGGTCAGGAAAGAGCAGATTCAGTAAAATACTCATCACCTCTGATCCAGTTCTGCCTGCTCGCTACAGAAATTTCTGCACAATATTATTGTGTGGAATCGTGATGCATGATTCACACGCGGCACGAAAAACACAGCTTACATAAATAGAGGCAAGCGTGTGATGAGCACCATAACTCGCGCTGTCACAACACCATAAAACCCGCCATTTTCTTTGTTTTTCTTTTCGGTTTCACGTTTCTTCATGGTTTTCTTTTCTTTTTTTATCTTTCTTTTATTTATTTTCACCGGCCTTCTTTGTTTCTTTCACAGTTTTTTCTTCATTTTCACTGGTTTTTTTTGCTTTATTTTTTTTTCATTTTTCTTTGTTTCTTTCTTTTCTGGTTTCACTAGTTTTCTTTGTTTCTCATGTATATTTCTCGTAAACAATTTTATATACCTAACCATTTTTATGTACACCTAAAACATTTATATTTTTTTTGCAAACTAACATTTTTATATACACTTCAACATTTTGGAATTACATGATTAACATGTTTTAAATTGTATATTTTTATGCCTATTTTTTCTTAAACATTGTACATTTTTTGTATATATCAGGGCTATTTCGTATATACATGTTTAACATTGTCCAATTATATGATTAAAATTTTTAAACATATATTTTGTATGTCTAATTTTTTCATGCACAAGCTACATTATTTGTATAGACCATGAACATATTTTTTCTGTAGCAGTTGCAACCGTCGTAACCCGACTGCAACTGCAACTCATCGTACTCAAGCGCAACTACAAGGGGTACAAAGCGACCGCAACCGGGTCGGGAGGAAGGTAATCAGCGGCAAGATATTTGTTTTATGATTTTTCTTTTGTAGCAGTTGCAACCGCCACAACCCGACTGCAACTGCAACTCATCATACTCAAGCGCACCTGCATGGGGTATAAAGTGACCGCGACCGGGTCGGCGAGGAGGGTTGTTGGTGGTGGGCTGTTTTTTATGTTTTTTCTGTTGTAGGAATTGCAACTGCCGCAACCCGACAACAAGTGCAACTCATCATACTCGAGCGCAACTGCAAGGGCTAAGAAGCGACCACAACTGGGTCGGGGGAAGGGTTGTCAGTGGTGGGATGTTTTTATGGTTTGTTCTGTAGGAGTTGTAACCACAACAACCCGACCGCAAATGCAACTCATCATACTCAAGCGCAACTGCAATGTGTATAAAGCGACCGCAACCGGGTCGTGGGAGGGTTGTCGGCGGCGGGATGCTTTTTATGGTTTTTTCTTCTATAGCACTTGCAACCGCCGCAACCCGACTGCAACTTATCATACTCAAGGGCAACTACAAGGGGTATAAAGCAATCGCAACCAGGTCGAGGGTGAGGGTTGTCGGCGATGGGATGTTTTTTATGGTTTTTTCTTTTGTAGTAGTTGCAACCGCCACAACCCGACTGCAACTGCAACTCATCATACTCAGACGCAACGGTAAGGGGTATAAAGCGACCGCAACCGGGTTGGGAGGGGGGTTGTCGGTGGCGGGCTATTTTTTTATTGTTTTTCTTTTGTAGCAGTTGCAACCGATGCAACCCGACTGCAACTGCAACTCATCATACGCAAGCGCAACTGCAAAGGGTATAAAGCGACCGCAACCAGGTCAGGCGGAGGGTTGTCGGCGGCAGGATGTTTTGTATGGATTTTTCTGTAGCAGCTGCAACCGCCGCAACCCGACTGCAACTGCAACAAGCGCAACTGCAATGGGTATAAAGCGACCGCAACCGAGTGGAGGGAGGGTTGTCCGTGGCGGGATGTTTTCTTATGGTTTTTTTTTTCTGTAGCAGTTGAAACCGCCGCAACCCGACTGCAATTGCAACTCATCATACTCAAGTGCAATTGGAAGGGGTATAAAGCGACCGCAACTAGGTCGGGGGAGGATTGTCGTCGACAGAATGTTTATTTATATTTTTTAGGGGACGAGGAGGGTTATTGGCAGTCAAAAGAATTACTTTCCATATATCCTAGTAGTCACAAAGTTTAAGGACGACGATCACTGTGCTAGGCATTGTCCGGTTCTACTAGTTGCGTAGGTAGGCTCGCCACGGGCATATGACGTGTTTATGTTTTTTTTCAAATGTTTTTTTCTCAAATGGACCATATTTTGTAATACATGATAGATAATGTTAGAAATATGCGAACGCTTTTTAAAAAAATATCACGAAAAGGTACAAATATATTTTACATATTTTTCTTTTTAAGGAACATAGAAAATAAAAGAGATGAATAGGAAAAATAAATAAATAAATAAAACATATAAACTGAAAAGAAAACCGGTATAGAACTGCACCTTAGGTAAAATGGTACGAAAAGGAAAACGTAGGCGGGAGAGTCCTCGTGGCGATCGCTGTTGCTCGCAGAAAACAACAAACTATCCCAATCTAGCCTAAAACGTACGAGCAGACAAATGGGAGCGTAACTTTTTGGGTTGCTCAGTGCTGTTTCAACAGCTACAGACCCATAAACAAACTGGAACAACAATCCATCAGGCTAGGCCCATACGGAAAAGGAACAAGTTTGGCCCACAACCAAAACGGGTTGCGACAATAAACAAGTGATGTCATCAAATATAAGATGAATGAGATCAAATTATATCTCATTCAGATGAGTTCTAGGCCCTCTCTCATTCGGCCCCCAGCCAAAAAAACTTGTTCACAAGAATAATACAACAAAAATTTAAGACAAACTGGAGTGCTATGGTCGCTGTTAAAAACTCGACGCGATATTAGTTTTGAAAAAAAATCAACCAAGCATTAAGTAACTAGCCGTAGTATGGTAGTACGTCACTCGTTCCTTCTACAATCAAGGGAGAGAGTACCGAGAGGAAGTAAAAGAGTAATTCGAAGTGCAATTAATCAATTTGATGGAGACGCTGCTGGATGGAGGCCTACGTGCGTCGCCGGAGAGGTGGGCGGGACGACAGCTCGTAGTTACGTACGTACGCGGTGTAGTAGTGACGCGCTCACGCGCACTGCTTCTAGTCGCTGCGGAGCTTGTGCTTGCCGGACGCCTTCTTGTGGTGCGCCTCGGTCTTACCGTCCGCCTTGCCGGCAGGGGCTTCCTGCTGTGCGTCCTTGTGCCCCTGCGAGACGATGCTTGACACCTGCTCCTGCTTGTTGCCGGCCGCCAAGCCATCCAGGTCCTCGGGGTTGACGGAGCTGATCCGTATGACCGAGGGGCCGTCGGAGGACATGGGGTTATTGAACTCGTTGCATGCCTTCCTGATCTCGCCGTCCTTGCCGGTGATGGCCTTGAGCACGGTGAGCTTCTCCATGGCCTTGCCGAATGCCGACGCGAAGTCCTCTTTGGGCTTGTTGAGCATGTCCTTGAGCAGGGGCCCCGTCTTGGTGTCGATGGCGAGGAGGCGGTCGAGGGTGAGCGGCATCTTCTCGGCGATGGCGTTGGCGAAGAAGGAGTTGTCAACGACGTTGGGGTTGGACTGGTCCATGTTGACGAAGCCCGTTTCCTGGTTGGGCCCGTCGCAGAGCTTGCTGATGCTGGCGCGGTAGCCCGGCTCCATGGGCGAGGCGTCGGGCTCGATGAAGATGCACCTGACCTTGCCGATGCTGTGGCCGCCGGCGAGCAGCAGCACCATCTCCTCGGCGGTGAAGCCGGCCTTTACGAAGTCGGCTGTGACCTGGGGCACGGGGATGTCCGGGCCGGGCAGGTTGTCGTCGGACTCCTCGCGGTTGGAGACGAGCGAGTCGCGGCGGCCCGTGGGGACCGCGTAGTCCGGGCCGCCGGAGAGGCGCACGGAATCGCGGGTGGCGAGGGAGATGATGTCGGCGCAGGACACCGTGTTGGGGCACTTGGCCTCCAGCTCCTTCTTGGCCTCGTCGATGATGTCGTAGCCGCGCACCGAGATGTTGGGCCCGGCCTCCTTCTCGGAGCTTTGGTTGGACAGCGGGTCGATGAGGATGGACGCGTCGCACCCCTGACATAACATAACACCCATGCATGCATGCAGAGGCAGCAGCAGATCAACTCACATTCTCTCCCCATTGATGGATTCTAATTAAATTTCTACTCTACTAATCAAGAACCAAACGAGGGGGGCGTACGTACATTGGCGAAGCAGTCGTGGAAGAGGAGGCGGAGGAGGCCGGCGGCGGTGCCGGGGTCGTCCTTCATTTTCTTCTCGATGACGGCGGCGACGATCTTCTCGGCGTCCGGGCAGGACTCCTTGTAGAAGTCGGGGGCGAGCTGGGCGGAGGCCAGCGGCGCGGCGGCCGCGAGGAGGCCGAGGACGAGGACCAGGCGACAGGCGTCCATGGTTGGATCCAATCCAAGCAAGGTGCGCGGGTGTGCAGCAAGGCCTTGGGGTGCTGGGGCACACGTCCGGCCCGCGCTTAATACCGAGGCGGTCAACGAGGAGCCCCCGCGCGCCGCGGCCAGCGCGCGCATCAGTGGGTGGCTGTCAGTCACTTTCGACTTCCTTGTCTGTGTAATAATAGCAAGGGGCCGTGTCTTTCCTCCGTTTGCTCCTCTCTTCTCCATCAACCATCGGCATGCCGCATGCATATGCATGTAATACCAGCCATAGATAAACATGTATGGGTTTTGAAAATTCTAAAGGTATGATGTGCTGTTGCACAGGGGTTGGACCGGGGCATCATAAAATCTTGAAAAAGTAGTACTTCGGATGCAATTATTTTTTCAGACAAATGATAAATTTTATTGGCTCAAAATGAAGCATTAAGAGAATACAAGAGAAATGATTTTATAGCGGAACCGATTTTTAAATACGTCATGAACATTTTTGGAATGTTGTTAATTTTTTTTAATACGCAACGAACATTTCTTAAATACACGTTAAACATTTTTATAGTACACCATGAATTTTTTTCAACTGGATGAACATTTTAAAAATACATGAATATTTTTGAGTTTCTTTATGCGTGAACATTTTTACAACACATGCACATTTTAACACTTTAATTGATTATATATAAATTATAAGATAAGTTGATTATGTGTAACTAGATTGAAAAAGTTTCATCGATCTCTAAACTTATTAGTTATTTTCACACGCAAAAACAGAGAAATAAAAAATGGTGAAATAAAAAAGAAAATGCTTTAAATCATCGGGGGGATCGCAGATCCGTGTCCGCTGCCTTCTATGCATGCCACGTGCCCCATGTCCTCCACCACTAGTTTTTGCATTTGGCTCTTTCTTGCAATCTCTCTCATCGTAACAATGGGTCTGTTGCAGGATCTGGATCCTTAAGAGAAGTCGTCTCTCGTGCTCTTCCTGAGCTTCCGTCGAGTAGCCGCCTCCCCGTGTTGTTTCGACTGTGAGCTCCTGTCGAGTTGCCGCCTCCCTGCGTTGCTCCGACTGCCGCCACCAGCTAGCACGCCGACAAGCTTCCCTGGCGAGCTGCACGTTGTTGCAACGCATGCAAGCCAGCGGCGCTCCTCCCGAGCTCCTGTCGATTCACCGCCTCCCCGCGCTGCTCCGACTGCCCCGAGCTTCCATCGAGTCACTGCCTCTCCGCGCTGCTTGCCACCACTGGCTCTCGCCGCTGACTAGCACGCCAATGAGCTTCTCTAGCGAGCTGCACTCTGTTGCAAGGTGTGCAAGCCACCGGCACTTTGGCGCCGGCAAGCATGCCGGCAAGCTTCTCTGGCGAGCTTCTCCAGTGTGCTTCTCCGACGAGCCGCACACAACTATCACTAGAATGCTCTCTGCAACATGTCCAATGCTGTAATAGGTTTTCTGTAACATGAGCTCCGTTGCAAAAATTACTGTAGTAAATGATCAACAAAAAAACGCTTCGAGGTGATTGCAACAAGAATCCTATTGCAGAGGGCCTTCTGCAACACCACTTTTGTTGCAAAAGGGTGGCCGCTTACGTGGGTAGATCCAACGGTCATTAGCAGGCCGCAGATCTTTTCTCATTATCCACCCGTCGCCCAATAAAAAAGGAAAGAAAAAAATTAAAAAAGAAAATAAACTGCCGTACCTGTGCCGGCCCATGAGTGCGCGCGTTAGCAAGCCGAGTGTACCGCTCGCAGCGGGCGCCACATAGCAGCTCCCCACTACGCCCCCCTAAAGAAGGCCTCTAGAAACCAAGCCGTCTGCCCCAAATTCTCCATTAAAAAAAGCCAACGCCGGAATCGTTCTTCCTCTGCAATCCGCCGCAGAGAACATCGGAACCCTCAGGAAGCTTCGAGAAGACGCTCGCGCGGAGCCCCCATGGAGAAGGAGAAGCAGAAGCAGGGGGCCGACGGCGCCCTCCTCCTCGCGCTGCGCTGCTCCAGGGCGTCTCTCGTCCTCTCCTCCCTCCGCCAGCCACCCCCCTCGACGGCGACGACCCGCCGGACCTCTTCCTCCGTGGTAACCCGGAACCCCGCACCTCCTCCGCTTCCCCGTAGCATGTGCGATGCTTAGCTTCGACGCGTCTGTCTTACCGTCGCGCTTTCTCTCGTCGCAGGAGTTCGAGCTCCGGAACGCGCGCCTCCTCGACGCCGAGCTCGCGGCGGCGCGTCGCGCGGCTGCCAGAAGCGCGCGGATATCCGCCGCTGAGATTCTCTTCGTCGTTGCTCTGGTCCCCCTCCTCATCCTCTTCGTTGCGCTTCTAGCGGCGGCGCTGGCGGAGGCTGCCGCGGAAGGGGTCGCTTGACCCGCGTGCCGACTGCCGACGACGTCATGAGATTCTGCGGCGACCGAACCCAAAGCCTCTGTGTTAATTCCTTCCCCCCTTCCGGGCTCCGTAAGTTGGCTCTGTTGTTCTTCAGCTGAAAAAGGAAGCTGGTATCTCGATTGTGGTACGGGCCTGTTTGGTGTTTTTGGTCTGCACGGTAGGTGTTCGATCAAATGCATGTTCCTTCGTAGATGTGTGCACAGAGTGAGGCTAAGGTTGTAGTGATCATTAGGAGATCGGACGAAATCATAGTGTGATGAATGGTGCCTGTCTCATTGGGTTGCATTGTTCTACTGTTTTCTGATCGAATTATGCTGAAGGAATGGTAGATGCAGGGATATGCCTTGCAGTGTTGCTGCTTGTGTGCCATGATCCATAGATTGTGAAAAGGGCACTGGCGATGAAATCTCACGATGGGTGTTATGTTGCTAGTCTATGACTATTCTTTCAAGTGAAAAATAAATGCATTTGAGCTTAGTACATTGTGCATCGCATTGTAGGCAGCATCCTCATCAGGATCATGCATTGCTTTGTTTCTCCTTTGTATGAGCAAGGGTGGCCCATGCATTTGCCCGGCTAGACTTTTCGCATGTTTTACTTTGAGAAGCTGATAGAAAGGTAGACATGTAAAATTATAGATAAACTTGTGGTCGAAATGTATGAAACTTATTTGGCATTGTTTTTTAATGAACTACTTGTCCCCTGCAAGTTGCTTGTTATTTAACTGTGAAAACTTATCAGATATTTAGCGTTGTATCAAAATATAGAAAACGATTGTCCCCAATATTTACATCTTCAGTAAATATCTGTTGAAATTGTTTTTATTTATAGTTGTGAGTTGTTGGTGAGGGACTTGGTATGTGGCAAAAGAAAACAAAGGCATTGTAATACACGGTTCGTCATACAAAACTATCGAGTTCCATATGCAATAATATTTGCAGAAATACATATTTCTCTATTCCATTTCTCATGCATTGCTACTTCATTGTTTACTAACAGTTTCGACAAATTTTCAACAATAATCAAATATGGACATTGATGTCTTGTACATAGATCATGTATTCTGTTTTTCCATAGTTGTGTCCCTTGATTTGTGCAATGTCATGCCTAGAGGTGATTCCATGATTGATCCTATTTTTCCGCATGCTTTTTTCCCCTCTAGTTAAGTGTTTATGTAGTTTAGCCATGTACGCTAATGTATTATCCGTGTATATTTGCTTAGAATTGTTAAAGCCTTTCTCACTAAGGCTGAATTTGATACTGATGTGAATTATGATAATCTGGTGTTTTCAACCAGCATTTGTCTACTTTCCGTATGAATAAGCCACTGTCCTCCTTTCGAGGCTATTCATTTAGTTATAATACAAGTTCAGCACAATGTAATGTAGCAACACTAAACCGAGCCTAAGGTGATGGCTGAATGTTTTCAAAAGTAGGATTTTTGTTGTCGATTGTGTAATGCCTTCAACCTACTAGTTTGTTTATTTATTGATTTAGTTTTTATACAACTCCACTATCCTATGCAACATTGGATGATATTTAAAATATAATATCATGAATTTCTTACTGTTGATGCTTTGCATCGACCAACCAACCTTGCTTCTTCTTATTACCGTACGCATATACATGTTGATTAGTAATTCAGGGTTTTAGACATTTGTGCCACTGCGTGTGCTAGCATCACTTACCGACGGTCGGAAATTTTTGCTGTTGCCACTCTAGCTCTTATCCATTTTCCCTATACCACTCTTAAATTTGACATTCCACTGTTGCCACTCTAGCTTTTAACAATGCTTCACAATCTGCCACTCTGTATAGGCAATGCTCCGTTTTGACCAAACGGAGTAGGGAAAAGACCATCTCGTACTCAGTTTTTTTCTTTTTCTTTTGCCACTCCAGTTTTCGCCTATTCTGATCTTGCCATTGGAGCAACTTCTGAATGAATTTATTAGTGCTAATTCAGTCTCAGATTTTGGCATGGCCTATTCAGAAATATGACATCACACATAATTACACTATTTTTCCTTTTGTATGGTTGTGACTTAACTTGATGCTGTAATTTTTTTTAATATGCAGTATGCAATTTTTTTTGCGGGGTCAGTATGCAATATGCATAGCCTGGTGAAAGGAATACCCTTATGAAACCGTGATACCCAAAACTGGGCGAAAGGCGGATCAATATTTATCATCATGAGGAACATTTGCGTCATCTTATTGAATTCTTCTGTCCTCTGAAATTTCTGTTAGGACAAAAAGGATAGCACAAATTAACCGGGTGTTTTAAAAAAAACATTGTCTTGGTTTCACGACGCATATCCAATTGCTGCAACTTAGTGTGAGATGGCCAACTATACGTTTCCCAGCTATCCAAGACAGCAGTGTGGTATCCGCTCAAGCACACTACCAAAGATCCAAAACTGCTTTGTGATGGCCATGGTGGACTGATCAACATGAACACAGCAGCACATATTGCACGTACTAAAGGCTCTGCTTCCGATTACTTGTGGTAGCACCTGGATATGTCATACTGTATATCCTAAGATCGACTAAAGTACTAAGAAAATTTTCTAGAGTGATGATATACATGATACCACAAGTTTTTTTTTCAACAATAGCAACAGTTAGGTTCAACTGGATCGGACGATGGTGCCCCTCTTCGAGCACTAGAGAAAACCCGAGGTCCGGTTCCACGGATCTCTCTCTCTCTCTCTCTCTCTCTCTCTCTCTCTCTCTCTCTCTCTCTCTCTCTCTCTCTCTCTCCTAATAGGGATTGGCATCTTAGTTCATTACCAGCATTTTTTCTCCCTGATGAGGTGGTGTGAGAAATTTTAGCTGTACCAATTCCTAGAACATTTGTTCTGATACTTTGACATGGGGTCTTCGGTTCACTTTGACGAGCTTCGGGCGAAACCAATTCCTAAGGTGTGACGGGCGGTGTTGCGAGTTGCAGAGATGAGAATCATGAAAAGCAAGATCCCAAATAAGATAACAGAAAGAGGAAACAGACACTAACATAGGAAGACAACTCTCAAATGGATTTGCTGGTCTATGATGAGCAAGTAGAAGCAACTTGCTTACTCACCTAGGGTCAGTCCGGCTCCACCTACTACTCCTACTTATCCTTCTCACTCGTCAAACCATAGCTTTAATCGAGTCAAATTCCACAATTTCTAAGAACAATATGCTCCCCCCCCCCCTCCATTTTTCACTGTGCAAGCTTCTCTCAATACCTCCCCACTCCTTTCTTTCCCGGGCACATGCTTACCCGAGGACTTGGCTATTTAATAAAGGACGGTGAGCCTGAGGGTCCAAAAATATTCCATTGGTGTCGGCTATTAGTGCCCCGCCGGGAAATTAAGAACATAAAATAAACCCAGTAGCCCGGAAGGAAGGTTATGTCCAAAACTCATTTCGTATTCGATAACCCAACCGAACAAGAAAGAGAGTGCTAATTGACGATGGTGGCGGCGATCCCTTGATGAAGCCATTGTCTTAGTTGCTCGCGGTGTTCGCGGTTTGGAAAATGGGGATGTTGAACGCCATGTTTGGTATGAGCTGCTTCTCAGGACGTGGGCATCCGGGACGCAATATGCAACATACATCGTCAACGATTCCTCCATGACTTCTTCCCTAGGTGTGGCCAGGTCCTACAACCCAATTGCCGACTCCCCTAGACGTTAAGAGTGTACGTTGATCCGCTCGGTTTTGGAGTTGTGGTTGCGTGACGGAGGTGACCCACATTGGCCGTGACGCGGTCTAGGTGAAGAAGCTGCTTCATCAAGTCTTAAGAGCTCAAGATCAGTTCGGTTGGCGATGGCAACGACGAGCTTAGAGCATCTACAGCCAGACTCCTCAAATTTACCGGGCGGGCGCGGGGATCACTGACCGGACATGAGAGAGAAGCAAAAAGTAGTAAAAAGTTGACCCAACCGGACCCCTCAAAGCCTCCTTAAATGCTCGGGCTGTCCGGCAGCCCTCATATTCATCTCATATATGGGATGGGTATGAGGAGTGCCCGGGCGTGTCCGGTCAGTGGTCCTGCATCCACCACATAGGATTGTGCCCCCCATAGAGCATCTTTTTCTTTCTTTATTATTTCTTTTCTCTCTCTCTTCTTCTCCACCAATCACATGCATGTGACCGGACATATAAGAAAAAAGTGGGAGACATAGCTACGTGAACGGAAAAATAGGAAGTCAAAGCGAACACGCCCGGACGCTGGCTGATACGTCTCCAACGTATCTATAATTTTTGATTGTTCCATGCTATTATATTATCTGTTTTGGATGTTTTATATGCATTAATATGCTATTTTATATTATTTTTGGGACTAACCTATTAACCTAGAGCCCAGTGCCAGTTTCTGTTTTTTTCCTTGTTTTTGAGTTTTGCAGAAAAGGAATACCAAACGGAGTCCAAACGGAATAAAACTTTCGCGATGATCTTTCTTGGACCAGAAGGAAACCAGGAGACTTGGAGATGAAGTCGGAGGAGCCACGAGGCGGCCACAAGGACGGAGGGCGCGCCCCCACCCTTATGGACCCCTCGTGCACCTCCTAATCTAATTCTTTCGCCTATATATACTCTTATATGCCCAAACCACCAGAGGCATCCACGAAAATACTTTTCCACAGCCGCAACCTTCTGTACCCATGAGATCCCATCTAGGGACCTTTTCTGGCGTCCTGCCGGAGGGGGATTCAATCACGGAGGGCTTCTTCATCAACACCATTGCCTTTTCGATGAAGCGTGAGTAGTTTACCTCAGACCTACGGGTCCATAGCTAGTAGCTAGATGGCTTCTTCTCTCTCTTTGATTCTCAATACCATGTTCTCCTCGATGTTCTTGGAGATCTATTCGATGTAACACTTTTTTGCGGTGTGTTTGCCGAGATCTGATGAATTGTGGATTTATGATCAGCTTATCTATGAATATTATTTGAATCTTCTCTGAATTCTTTTATGCATGATTTGATATCTTTGTAATTCTCTTCGAACTATCGGTTTGGTTTGGCCAACTAGATTGGTTTTTCGTGCAATGGGAGAAGTGCTTAGCTTTGGGTTCAATCTTGCGGTGTCCTTTCCCAGTGACAGTAGGGGCAGCAAGACACGTATTGTATTGTTGCCATCGAGGATAAAAAGGTGGGGTTTTCATCATATTGCTTGAGTTAATTCCTCTACATCATGTCATCTTGCTTAATGCGTTACTCCGTTCTTTATGAACTTAATACTCTAGATGCATGCTGGATAGCGGTCGATGTGTGGAGTAATAGTAGTAGATGCAGAATCGTTTCGGTCTACTTGACACGGACGTGATGCCTATATTCATGATCATTGCCTTAGATATCGTCATAACTTTGCGCTTTTCTATCAATTGCTCGGCAGTAATTTGTTCACCCATCGTAATATTTTCTATCTTGAGAAGCCTCTAGTGAAACCTATGGCCCCCGGGTCTATTTTCCATCATATTACTTTCCGATCTACTATTTTGCAATCTTTTATTTTCAGATCTATAAACTAAAAACCCAAAAAATATTTACTTTATCTTTTGTTTAGCTTTACCTATCTCTATCAGATCTCACTTTTGCAAATAACCGTGAAGGGATTGACAACCCCTTTATCGCGTTGGGTGCAAGTTGTTTGATTGTTTGTGCAGGTATTCGGTGATTTGTGCATTGTCTCCTACTGGATTGATACCTTGGTTCTCAAACTGAGGGAAATACTTATCTCTACTTTGCTGCATCACCCTTTCCTCTTCAAGGGAAAAACCAACGCAAGCTCAAGAAGTAGCAGGAAGAATTTCTGGCGCCGTTGCCGGGGAGATCTACGCCAAGTCAAGCCATACCAAGTACCCATCATAAACTCTCATCTCTCGCATTACATTATTCGCCTTTCGCCTCTCGTTTTCCTCTCCCCCACTTCTAAAACGATTTTCGAAAAGATTTGCCTTTTTCTTCGCCCCTCTCTTTGCCTTTTCTTCGCCCCTCTTCCGTTCGTCTTCTTCGTTTGCTTTTTGTGTGCTCGTGTGTTGGATTGTTTGCTTTATCACGATGACTCAAGAGAATACCAAATTCACTACTGGAATCAGCTTCTTTGCCGTCCGCCATGGCGGACGGCAAAGGCATGGATCACGGACGGCAAAGAGCCTGCAGCCTTTGCCGTCTGCTGGCGGACGGCAAAGGGCATGGCTCTTTGCCATCTGCTGGCGGACGGCAAAGGCTGCAGGCTCTTTGCCATCTGCTGGCAGATGGCAAAGAGACCAAATAGGCATTAATTCTGTTTCTTCTTATATCAATTCATTTTCACAGAAAATCAAACACACACACACACACACACACACACACACACACACACACACATATATATATATATATATATATATGACCAATATAGCATATCCAACACATGTTAGCAATAGTAGCAAGTTTCATCCATACATATACATAGTTTCATCAATATTACACAGTTTCATTCATAGGTAGCAAGTTTCACAAAGTCAAAACAAAAACTAAAGACAAGCACTCCATATCTGAAATTACAAGAAATGACCTAAAACTAAATATCTATTTTCCTAAAAACTATCTTATTACTAAAATCTTCTCTGGATCTTCTTCTTTTCTTCCAACCTGCATAACAAAAACACTAAGAAAGAGAGAATGGGTTAGGAGTAGAAATGTAGCATTTCACTTGGTGAAATGCAATGCTGTAGGAGCCAGCACTTGAGATCAACACCAGGAAGTACTAAATTTTGAGAGATATCCAGATCCTGCAGCAGTACATTAAGAGCAAATTTTGTCGCTTGAGATATTCGACGTAAAACAGGGCAAGGGGCAAGAAGTGGACTTCAAGACAAATAATTTTCATTCATTATTTAAGACAGAATCGCAGAAGCAACTAATACTGGGGACCACATGGGAGGTGCTGCATTGATGGTTGTAAATACCTTTGCTGTTTTTGTAGTACATGAGCAGCACGCACTTGACCACCATAGCAGCTTGCCGGACCATTGTACCTGTGGAGCACAAAACAGAAGTCAGCCTTGATTAGAAATTTTTAGGAGAGCAGTGCTAGTTTAAGAGTTATGAATAGATAGAAATGGTGCATAAATTCCTATGATTCAACAAACATAAGTTATTTCCAAGTGAAACACGGGGCAATGTTATCCACTTCAAAACAAAACAGAACACACATGTACACACATCGTCAAGTTTTTCCACAAATGAGTTACTGATTGAGTTCAAGAAATGACCAAGGGCCTAATTGGTTCACAGGACCTAAAAACTCATAAATAGGAAAATCACTGGGTTGCAATGTCATGCCCTCTCTTGATACAATATGATCGACAGGATGTTTGAGTGCATCATAGAAAACCATAGGAGTTTTTCAAGGCCGCATATTACAATCATATGGAATAATTTGAAGCAGAGAGGCCCCAAAAGGGGAAATCATGCTGTGTGGGAAAAGAGAATACCATTCACCGCAATGAAAAATACAGCATGCCAGAATGGTGGTATTTCTTTTGGAGGAAGCATCACCAAAGGTCTAACAAGGTCATCATTCCTGTACCACCAGCAGACTCCAAACACGTGAATGGTGAATACTACTACAATCCCGATAAGCATTGGCATTTTCCTCTCCCCTTGAAATAAGAAAATAAAGTGCAAAATTCCGCATGTCAGCAGAACATATATTGTACCCACTGTATGAAGGTCGGATGCTGTTTTTGGCAGATGTCCAGTTCAGTTCACCGGCAATTTCTCAAAACATGACAACAAACAAATTAACTTGAATTCTTGGCACCGTATGGTGTTTAGACAAGTCTGAATACATGGGTGGGGTGATTTAACAAATCTACTCAACAACAGGGGCAGCACCAGCACAACTGGCCAATTGCAGTGTTGAGAAACCATGAAAAACATCTGATCCCACACGACACAACAAAGATATGTCAATAGTTACTACCACTAGCAACATTCAGGTCCTAATCCAGATGTTATGTTTCTACCTAACAAAACTGCAAACTCTCCCTCTTCATTTATCATTTTTGCAGATTCGACGAGTACTTGTTCACACCGTCTACATTCCCATTCTTCCCTAACAGATCAGGTAATAACCGACCATACATGGAGCTCCGCTGAAAGCAGAACTAAAGCCCGTAAATGAATCACTACGACATTTCCTTTACAGGAAGCAATGGCATGCAGTGTATGGTCCAGCCAATATCTGAAAGAACAAAAGGAAACAAAAATGCAGCGCAAACGGCATGCTTCCTTCAGTCACTGTCAACCCCATGTCCAACAAGTGTGAGTTCAGCGCCGCATCATTTCCAGACGAAAGCGCAGCTCGCAAAGCGGGCAGGCATTGCATCGAAAAGTACAGACGTAATTCACCCAAAAAGGTGAGGCGATACGGGATGGTTGGATCCCACAAGATTCTAGTCTCTACATACACATGACATCGTGCATGCGGGAGCGGGTGCAGGAACGAATGAACCATGGCGACAGCAGGGCTACGATGAATGTTGAAGGGGAGGCAGAGTGGGCAGTGGTGGTGGTTACCAGGAAGTTGTGGTAGACGAACGCCCTGGGCTCCCACGAGATGATCTCCGTCCACTGCGCGCCGCGCTCGCCCAGCCCCTCGCTGCACCCACCCGACGAACAAGGGATCAGATCAGCCGGCGCCGGATCGAAGCAAATCTGGAGAGAGACGGGTGCATCGGAACCACTCACTGACTCACTCACCTGAGGTCGCGGCGGGCGCGGTTGCGCGCGGCGCGGGAGGAGCCGCCGGAGGATTCGGACTCTGCGGCCCCGCCGTCGCCGAAGGACTCGGTCTCGGCGCCGGTGGTGGGGAGGGCCGGTGAGGAGACGGGGAGCGAGAAGACGCCGAAAGCGATGAGGGCGAGGAGGAAGGCGGAGGCGAGGAGCAGCGCGGCGAGCGCGAGCGCGTACGGCGTGGCCCGGCCCGTGCGCCCTGAGCAGAAGACCCGCCACGGCGCCATTGGACTAGGGAGGCGGATCTCCCCCCTGCCTGCGCGCGGGAGAGGAATGCGGCGCGATGGAGGAGGCGGGGCGGCGGGGCGGAGCTGAGTCGCGCGCACGGCGGCTCTCGGTCGACGGTGAGTGTGTGTGGGTGGTGGCGGGGAATGGAAGGGAAGACGGCGGGGCGGGGCGGTCGAATCTGGTCGGAGGGGATGGAGGGTCGCGCATGGTCGCAGGAGGAGGCACACGTCGGATCTGGTCGGAGGGGATGGAGGAGCGGGGCAAGGGGGTCACTTGGGTGTGCTGGGCGTCGTTGAATCCCGTCGGAGCTCGCCGGAATCGGCCGCCATAGCTGCTCGCGCGAGGGAGAGACGAGCGGGAGAGAGAGGGGTGGGGCGGAGAGAGGGGCGGGGAGAGAGGGGATAGAGATAGAGGAGGTGTGGGCAACGTTTTTTTTTACCCGCAAAAAAAATATAGCCCCCTCTTTGCCGTCTGCCAGCAGACGACAAAGAGGGGGGATGGACCATTGCAGTGTACTGGCATCCAGTGGACCCCACCAGCACCTCTTTGCTGTCCGCTGGCAGATGGCAAAGATTCTTTGCCATCTGCCAGCAGACGGCAAAGAAATGACAGATGGCAAAGACCTTCTTTGCCGTCTGCCAGTTCTTTGCCGTCTGCTGTTTGGTAGCTGATGGCAAAGACCTTCTTTGCCGTCTGCTAGCAGACGGCAAAGAACTGGCGGACGGCAAATTCCCTGATTCCAGTAGTGATTGTGTGATTTTTCCAACACCAATAACAATGATTTTATTAGTACTCCGATTGCTCCCGCTAGTAATGTGGAATCTTGTGAAATTAATGCCGCTTTGCTGAATCTTGTTATGAAAGATCAATTTTCTGGCCTTCCTAGTGAAGATGTCGCATCCCATCTAAACAATTTCGTTGATTTGTGTGATATGCAAAAGAAAAAGATGTGGATAATGATATTGTTAAATTGAAGCTATTTCCGTTCTCACTTCGAGATCGTGCTAAAACTTGGTTTTCATCTTTACCTAAAAATAGTATTGATTCATGGAATAAGTGTAAAGATTCTTTTATTTCCAAGTATTTTCCTCCCGCTAAGATTATCTCCCTTAGGAACGATATTATGAATTTTAAGCAACTTGACCATGAGCATGTTGCACAATCTTGGAAGAGAATAAAATTGATGATACGAAATTGCCCTACTCATGGTTTGAATTTGTGGATGATTATACAAAAAATTTATGCCGGATTGAATTTTGCTTCTAGAAATCTTTTAGATTCGGCCGCGGGAGGCACTTTTATGAAAATTACTCTAGGAGAAGCTACTAAACTTCTAGATACTATTATGGTTAATTATTCTCAATGGCATACCGAAAGATCTTCCACTAGTAAAAAAGTGCATGCAATTGAAGAGATTAATGTTTTGAGTGGAAAGATGGATGAACTTATGAAATTATTTGCTAGCAAGAGTGCTTCTTTGGATCCTAATGATATGCCTTTGTCTACCTTGATTGAAAATAATAATGAATCTTTGGATGTGAATTTTGTTGGTAGGAACAATTTTGGTAATAACGTGTATAGAGGTAATTTTAATCCTAGGCCGTTTCCTAGTAATTCCTCTAATAATTATGGTAATTCCTACAACAATTCTTATGGAAATTATAATAAGATGCCCTCTGAATTTCAGAATAGTGTTAAAGAATTTATGAGTTCGCAAAAGAATTTCAATGCTTTGATTGAAGAAAAATTGCTTAAGATTGATGATTTGGCTAGGAACGTGGATAGAATTTCTCTTGATGTTGATTCTTTGAAACTTAGATCTATTCCACCCAAGCATGATATCAATGAGTCTCTCAAAGCTATGAGAATTTCCATTGATGAGTGCAAAGAAAGAACCGCTAAGATACGTGCTAAAAAAGATTGGTTTGTAAAAACATGTTCTTCTAGTTTTTGTGAAAATAATGATGAAGATCTTAAAGTGATTGATGTGACTCCTATTGAATCTTTGTTTTCCAATATAAATCTTGATAAATATGGGACTGGAGATGAGTCAACTTTAGTTAAAAGGCGTCCCAATGATTCGGAGTTTTTAGATCTTGATGCAAAAATTGATAAAAGTGGGATTGGAGAGGTCAAAACTTTAAGTAGCAATGAACCCACTCTTTTGGATTTCAAGGAATTTAATTATGATAATTGTTCTTTAATAGATTGTATTTCCTTGTTGCAATCCATGTTGAATTCTCCTCATGCTTATAATCAAAACAAAGCTTTTACTAAACATATCGTTGATGCTATGATGCAATCTTTTGAAGAAAAGCTTGAATTGAAAGTTTCTATCCCTAGAAAACTTTATGATGAGTGGGAACCTACTATTAAGATTAAGATTAAAGATTATGAGTGTTATGCTTTGTGTGATTTGGGTGCCAGTGTTTCCACGATTCCAAAAACTGTATGTGATGTGTTAGGTTTCCGTGAATTTGATGATTGTTCTTTAAATTTGCATCTCGCGGATTCCACTGTTAAGAAACCTATGGGAAGGATTAATGATGTTCTTATTGTTGCAAATACGAATTATGTGCCCGTAGATTTCATTGTTCTTGATATAGATTGCAATCCTACATGTCCTATTATTCTTGGTAGACCTTTCCTTAGAACGATTAGTGCAATTATTGATATGAAAGAAGGAAACATTAGATTTCAATTTCCGTTAAGGAAGGGCATGGAACACTTTCCAAAAAAGAAAATTAAATTGCCTTATGAATCTATTATGAGAGCCACTTATGGATTGCATACCAAAGATGATAATACCTAGATCTATTCGTGTTTTTATGCCTAGCTAAGGGCGTTAAACAATAGCGCTTGTTGGGAGGCAACCCAATTTTATTTTTGTTTTTGATTTTTTGGTTCTGTTTTGCAATAAATAATTCATCTAGCCTCTGGTTAGATGTGGTTTTATGTTTTAATTAGTGTTTGTGCCAAGTAAAACCTTTGGGATGGCTTATGGTGATAGTTGATTTGATCTTGCTGAAAAACATAAACTTTTACGTACAGTCTCAGAATTTTATTAATTCACTGGAGTGTTGAAAAACCCTGAATTTTTTATAAGATATTTATAAACAAATTTACTCTGTTTTCCTAATTTTTCAGAATTTTTTGAGTTACGTAAGTATTAGAACAATTCGGATCTTCGCAGGCTGTTCTGTTTTTGACAGATTCTATTTTCTTTGTGTTGTTTGCTTATTTTGATGAATCTATGGGTAGTATCGGGGGGTATGAACCATGGAAAAGTTGGAATACAGTAGATATTACACCAATATAAATAAAGAATGAGTTCAAAACAGTACCAAAGTGGTGATTTATTTTCTTATACTAACGGAGCTTATGAGCTTTTCTGTTGAGTTTTGTGTTGTGAAGTTTTCAAGTTTTGGGTAAGGATTTGATGGACTATGGAATAAGGAGTGGCAAGATCCTAAGCTTGGGGATGCCCAAGTCACCCGAAGGTAATATTCAAGGACAACCAAAAGCCTAAGCTTGGGGATGCCCCGGAAGGCATCCCCTCTTTCGTCTTCGTCTATCGGTAACTTTACTTGAGGCTATATTTTTATTCACCACATGATATGTATTTTGCTTGGAGTGTCTTGTATGATTTGAGTCTTTGCTTTTTAGTTTGCCACAATCATCCTTGCTGTACACACCTTTTGAGAGGGACATGCATGAATCGTGATTTATTAGAATACTCCATATGCTTCACTTATATCTTTTGAGCTAGGCAATTTTGCTCTAGTGCTTCACTTATATCTTTTTAGAGCACGGCGGTGGTTTTATTTTATAGAAATTGATGAACTCTCATGCTTCACTTATATTATTTTGAGAGTCTTTAAACAGCATGGTAATTTTCTTTGGTTATAAATTTAATCCTAATATGATAGGCATCCAAGAGGGATATAATAAAAACTTTTATATAAAGTGCATTGAATACTATGAGAAGTTTGATTCCTTATGATTGTTTTGAGATATAAAGATGGTGATATTAGAGTCATGCTAGTGAGTAATTGTGGATTTGAGAAATACTTGTGTTAAGGTTTGTGATTCCCGTAGCATGCACGTATGGTGAACCGTTATGTGATGAAGTCGGAGCATGATTTATTTATTGATTGTCTTCCTTATGAGTGGCGGCCGGGGATGAGCGATGGTCTTTTCCTACCAATCTATCCCCCTAGGAGCATGCACGTAGTACTTTGTTTCGATAACTAATAGATTTTTGCAATAAGTATGTGAGTTCTTTATGACTAATGTTGAGTCCATGGATCATACACACTCTCACCCTTCCACCATTGCTAGCCTCTCTAGTGCCCCGCAACTTTCGCCGGTACCATACACCCACCATATACCTTCCTCAAAACAGCCACCATACCTACCTATTATGGCATTTCCATAGCCATTCCGAGATATATTGCCATGCAACTTTCCACCGTTCCGTTTATTATGGCACGTTCCATCATTGTCATATTGCTTTGCATGATCATGTAGTTGACATCGTATTTGTGGCAAAGCCACCGTTCATAATTCTTTCATACATGTCACTCTTGATTCATTGCACATCCCGGTACACCGCCGGAGGCATTCATATAGAGTCATATTTTTTTCTAAGTATTGAGTTGTAATTCTTGAGTTGTAAGTAAATAAAAGTGTGATGATCTTCATTATTAGAGCATTGTCCCATGTGAGGAGAAGGATGATGGCGACTATGATTCCCCCACAAGTCGGGATGAGACTCCGGACGAAAAAACATAAAAATAAAAGAGGCAAAAAAAGGGAAAAAAAAGAAGAAAAAAAATGAGAGAAAGCCCAAATAAAAAAAATAAAAAAATGAGAGAAAAGAGAGAAGGGGCAATGTTAATATCTTTTTACCACACTTGTGCTTCGAAGTAGCACCATGATCTTCATGATAGAGAGTCTCCTATGTTGTCACTTTCATATACTAGTGGGAATTTTCATTATAGAACTTGGCTTGTATATTCCAATGATGGGCTTCCTCAAATTTCCCTAGGTCTTCGTGAGCAAGTGAGTTGGATGCACACCCACTTTGTTTCTTTTTGAGCTTTCATAAACTTATAGCTCTAGTGCATCCGTTGCATGGCAATCCCTACTCACTCACATTGATATCTATTGATGGGCATCTCCACAGCCCATTGATACGCCTAGTTGATGTGAGACTATCTCCCTCTTTTTGTCTTCTCCACAACCACGTTCTATTCCACCTATAGTGCTATGTCCATGGCTCACGCTCATGTATTGCGTGAAAATTGAAAAGGTTTGAGAACATCAAAAGTATGAAACAATTGCTTGGCTTGTCATCGGGGTTGTGCATGATTTAAATACTTTGTGTGATGAAGATGGAGCATAGCCAGACTATATGATTTTGTAGGGATAAGCTTTCTTTGGCCATGTTATTTTGAGAAGACATAATTATCTTGTTAGTATGCTTGAAGTATTATTGTTTTTATGTCAATATTAAACTTTTGTTTTGAATCATACGGATATGAACATTCATGCCACAATAAAAAAATTACATGGATAAATATGCTAGGTAGCATTCCACATCAGAAATTCTGTTTTTATCATTTACCTACTCGAGGACGAGCAGGAATTAAGCTTGGGGATGCTTGATACGTCTCCAACGTATCTATAATTTTTGATTGTTCCATGCTATTATATTATCTGTTTTGGATGTTTTATATGCATTAATATGCTATTTTATATTATTTTTGGGACTAACCTATTAACCTAGAGCCCAGTGTCAGTTTCTGTTTTTTCCTTGTTTTTGAGTTTTGCAGAAAAGGAATACCAAACGGAGTCCAAACGGAATAAAACTTTCGCGATGATCTTTCTTGGACCAGAAGAAAACCAAGAGACTTGGAGATGAAGTCGGAGGAGCCACGAGGCGGCCACAAGGACGGAGGGCGCGCCCAGGGGGGTAGGGCGCCCCCACCCTTGTGGGCCCCTCGTGCACCTCCTAACCTAATTCTTTCGCCTATATATACTCTTATATGCCCAAACCACCAGAGGCATCCACGAAAATACTTTTCCGCCGCCGCAACCTTCTGTACCCGTGAGATCCCATCTAGGGGCCTTTTCCGGCGTCCTGCCGGAGGGGGATTCGATCACGAAGGGCTTCTTCATCAACACCATTGCCCTTCCGATGAAGCGTGAGTAGTTTACCTCAGACCTACGGGTCCATAGCTAGTAGCTAGATGGCTTCTTCTCTCTCTTTGATTCTCAATACCATGTTCTCCTTGATGTTCTTGGAGATCTATTTGATGTAACACTTTTTTGCGGTGTGTTTGCCGAGATCTGATGAATTGTGGATTTATGATCAGCTTATCTATGAATATTATTTGAATCTTCTCTGAATTCTTTTATGCATGATTTGATATCTTTGTAATTCTCTTCGAACTATCGGTTTGGTTTGGCCAACTAGATTGGTTTTTCTTGCAATGGGAGAAGTGCTTAGCTTTGGGTTCAATCTTGCGGTGTCCTTTCCCAGTGATAGTAGGGGCAGCAAGGCACGTATTGTATTGTATTGTTGCCATCGAGGATAAAAAGGTGGGGTTTTCATCATATTGCTTGAGTTAATTCCTCTACATCATGTCATCTTGCTTAATGCGTTACACCATTCTTTATGAACTTAATACTCTAGATGCATGCTGGATAGCGGTCGATGTGTGGAGTAATAGTAGTAGATGCAGAATCGTTTCGGCCTACTTGACACGGACGTGATGCCTATATTCATGATCATTGCCTTAGATATCGTCATAACTTTGCGCTTTTCTATCAATTGCTCGGCAGTAATTTGTTCACCCACCGTAATATTTTCTATCTTGAGAGAAGCCTCTAGTGAAACCTATGGCCCCCGGGTCTATTTTTCATCATATTACTTTCCGATCTACTATTTTGCAATCTTTTATTTTCAGATCTATAAACCAAAAACCCAAAAATATTTACTTTATCTTTTGTTTAGCTTTACCTATCTCTATCAGATCTCACTTTTGCAAATAACCGTGAAGGGATTGACAACCCCTTTATCGCGTTGGGTGCAAGTTGTTTGATTGTTTGTGCAGGTATTGGGTGATTTGTGCGTTGTCTCCTACTGGATTGATACCTTGGTTCTCAAACTGAGGAAAATACTTATCTCTACTTTGCTGCATCACCCTTTTCTCTTCAAGGGAAAAACCAACGCAAGCTCAAGAAGTAGCACTGACCGGGCACTTCCACGGGCATTTGAGGGCCAAATTTGCTCAGTCCGGCTATAGATGCTCTTACCAACCTCTAGCTCTTCGTCCTATCGAGTTCAACTTCACAGGACGTGTCATCCCGTCACACGATACTTATATATACCCCGAATAAGAGTTATTACCGGAACCGGTATCTACCGGTGGGAAATCCACCATCCATCAATGCTTCTAGATCCGTGTGGCTGGGTCCCACAAGATTTCTTTTTCCACCTCTGATTCGGGATACGAGAGCCTATACAGATGAAATACGAGGTGGACCCCATGACAAATATTATCAACCCCACGCCACTGTTTCTTTCCCACATCAGGCTCTCTTCCCCCCTCTCTCTCGTGAGTTCCACGCCGGTCACCGCTGCTAGTAGATCCGGCTTCTCCACCAACCTCCGCCAGCGAATCCGGCTTCCGCGGCTGTCACTACCACGGGGGGACACAGACAAGACCGGCGGCGGTGCGGCTGTACCACTTGGCCGGCGACGAGCGGCGCCGAATTACGCTGGCGGATGACGATATGCTGCGGTGGGCGTTGGGGAGAGCTACTCCGGCAATGTTCCACCACGACGGGTCACCGCGCACGGGCGTCGCTGGATCCGGCGACTCAAGTAACCGCAGCCGGATCTGGTGAGTACTGAAGCCCATCTCCCCTAACCTCTCTCCATCTATACTTAATGATTTCCGTTTTATTTTACATGATTTGAACATCCCTTACTTCTTTACCAGATGGATGGCCTCCCCTGCTCCTTCAATTTCAGATGTTTGTATGTTTGTGACAGAGAGCATCGGTTATTGTTGTGGAATGTGTGTGAAATACATTGAAACTAATTTGAACGACATATGAATTGTGGGATCCAGTGAAATCAATTGATATAATTGAGAAGTTGATGAATGAATCGATTTGTGTGTCATTTGGTTTTGTGATCTGAAATTGTACACAATAGTGTGCACATATGTGAAATTGATAGTCTGTGACATATGAATTTACAGTCTTTTGTAAAAATGTGGTAGTGAAATTTGTTTTTGAAAGGATTGAAATCAGTTCTTTGATGATTGAGACAATGAGTTTCACTCATTTTGAAATATGGTATTGGCATTGGAATAACTGAAATCACATTGGAAAAAAATGAAATTGTTTATGCCACTCGTTTGAAATACTAAGTTTCACTTTTCAAAATATGAAATATATGAAACTGCTATTTCTAATATCTGTACCTTGTTATTTCAATGAGATATGCATTGAAATAGATTTTCAAATATAAATTGAAATTGTTTCCGCCACTTATGGAATATTCAATTACAATCTTTTTTGAAAAATATGAAATTTTAATAGCTGAAATCACCTTTTAAAGAAATTGTAATTGTATTTTTTTACCGATCTGAAATAATCAGTTTCACTTCTTTTTTTGTGATTTTGGAATTGTGGGATCCAGTGAAATCAATTGATATAATTGGGAAGTTGATGAATGAATCAACTTTTCTGTGATTTGGTTTTGTGATCTAAAATTGTACAGAATAGTGTGCACATATGCGAAATTGATAGTCCGTGAAATATGAATTTACAGTCCTTTGTAAAAATGTGGTAGTGATTTTTTTTTGAAAGGATTGAAATCAGTTCTTTGATGATTGAGATAATGAGTTTCAATTGTTTTGAAATATGGCATTGGCATTGAAATAACTGAAATCACATTGTAAAAAAATGAAATTGTTTATGCCACTCTTTTGAAATAGTAAGTTTCACTTTTTGAAATATGAAATGTATGAAACTGCTATTTCTAATATATGTATCTTGTTATTTCAATGAGATACGTATTGAAATAGATTTTTAAATATAAATTGAAATGGTTTCCGCCACTTCTGGAATATTCGATTTCAATCTTCTTTGAAGAATATGAAATTTTAATAGCTGAAATCACCTTTTAAAGAAATTGAAATTGTATTTCTGTTATCCATCTGAAATAATTAGTTTCACTTCTTTTTTTGTGAGTTTGGAATATATGAATTTTTTTTTTTTAAATTCAAAATTGTTGTAAAAGATTTCAAATCAATTTAAAGTGAGAGGGGTTGATGAAAGGATCGATATAGTTGACTAGAGGGGGGGGGGGGCGGGGGTGAATAGGCAACTAACAAATTTTAGCTTTTCTTTACCAATTTAAACTTTGCATCAAAGTAGGTTGTCTAGATATGCAACTAGGTGAGCAACCTATATGATGCAACAACAACAAGCACACACGCAAGCAAGGGATACAACACAAAATAAGCTTGCACAAGTAAAGGTAAGAGATAACCAAAAGTGGAGCCGGTGGAGACGAGGATGTGTTACCAAAGTTCCTTCCCTTTGAGAGGAAGTACGTCTCCGTTGGAGCGGTGTGGAGGCACAATGCTCCCCAAGAAGCCACTAGGGCGACCGTATTCTCCTCACACCCTCACACAATGCGAGATGCCATGATTCCACTATTGGTGCCCTTGGAGGCGGCGACCGAACCTTTACAAACAAGGTTGGGGCAATCTCCACAACTTAATTGGAGGCTCCCAACGACACCACGAAGCTTCACCACAATGGAATATGGCTCCGCGGTGACCTCAACCATCTAGGGTGCTCAAACACCCAAGAGTAACAAGATCCGCAAGGGATTAGTAGGGGGAATCAAATTTCTCTTGGTGGAAGTGTAGATCGGGGCCTTCTCAACCAATCCCTAGAAAAACAACAAGTTTGATTGGCTAGGGAGAGAGATTGGGCGAAAATGGAGCTTTGAGCAACAATGGAGCTTATAAAGGGAAGATGTGGTCAACTTGGGGAAGAAGACCCCCCTTTTATAGTGGGAGGAAAGATCCAACCGTTACCCACTTATTCAGCCCGCGACATGCGGTACTACCGCACAAAGCCGCGGTACTACCGCAAGGCCTTGCGGTACTACGGCTCTACGATGCGGTACTACCGCTCCCACGGCAGAGACTAGAAGAGGCCCTGTTGTGTTAAAACAACGAGCGGTAGAACTGCCGGAGCGGTACTACCGCGCGCCCTTGCGGTACTATCGCAAGGCAGAGTTCGACTAGGCAGGGAAGGCACGGACTAATAAAATTACATCCGTGGCTACTTCCGCTGATTCTCGGTCTGTGCAAAAATCCGGCACGGTACTACCGCACGCTCAGAGCGGTACTACCGCGTAGGGCGCGGATGTAAAAAATTACTTCCGCTCCTACTTCCGCGCATGCCAGTGTTCTGGGCTAGAGGCCACGGTACTACCGCATAGCGCGGTACTACCGCTTCCCTAGCCGATACTACCGTGGGCCACTGCAGTACTACTGCTCCGTTGAGCAGTACTACCACACGCCACAGAACTATAGCACTTGGAGGCCTTCATTTTGTAAAGACACGGGTAAACGGACGGTGCTCCAAAGAAGCAAAGGAAAGGTGGTGCAAAGGAACAGACGTGTACGTGTTGATTCCACCCTAACCTTTCCGAAGCGGACCCCCTCTTAATAGTACGGATTTCCTATGACTCAAATCCACCGAAAAGAAACGTAGAGAAACGCCATCTTCACTAGGCTCCGAGGGGCACCGAATCGTCTTGTGCCTAGACATGAGATATCTGAAATGCTCAATGCACACGATTAGTCCGCAAAAGCAATGTCATCAATCACCAAAACTACATAGGGAGAAATATGCCCTTACAATCTCCCCCTTTTTGGTGGATTGATGACAATACTGGATTTGCACACATAAGGATATAAAATGAACATAAGCAAACCCAACATCTATAAAATATAGACAGGCTCCCCCTAGATGTGTGCACTCTGTAGATATGCTTTGGACTGAACGACACACATACTAGGATCAACACTCCCCCTATATTTTATAGTCAAGGCAATCCTTGCAACGATATAAACTACACTAAGCATGGATGCAAGGTAAAGTGCGTGAGCAAGAGGTAAAGGGCACATGATAGCACAAGCTCACAAGCTACTAAACATACTAGACAATAAGATAAGATAAGCTTGAGTGCATATGTCTCACACCATATGATAGTCTCCTGGATTCACACAAACACAACCGCAAACCAACAAACCAAAGCAACGAGAGATCAACGAAAGCAAAACGACACAAGACACAAGACTCGCAAATCCTACACTCTCTCCCCCTTTGGCATCGAGACACCAAAAAGGCAGAGAGGACACTTACGACACAGGTGGTAGCTCCCTCTGCAGTGATCACCCAACAATCTCCTCATCGGTCTCGGCAGCGGGAAATGACTCCTCCTCTGACTCAGTCCACTAATAGCCTTGCTTCGCCATCCAGTCAGCCTCAGGAGTGATGTTCTTCTCGGACCCGCTCGACACGTGCTCGCCGAACGTCCTCAAGATCCTCTTGTCGCGCTGGCGACTCTCCTTCTGAGCAACATGGGTCTTGTACTGCCCCTTGGCCTGGATGCAGAACAGAGACTTCATCTTTGCCTTCAGCCTCTTAGCCCAAGAGGGCTCAGTAGAGGGAGGAGCGTAGCCCGCAGAACTGTCCTCAGCCTCCTCCTCCTCAAACTCGTCCTCATCAACATTCATCCTAGCAGCCTCAGCCTCAGCCTCAGCCTGGGTAGTGGTATTAGCCCACTTGTTCTTCTGACGCAGCTTGATAGGCTCATGACGAACCCAGTTTGGAGCAAGAAATTCTTCACCCGGAAAGAGCTTCTCCCAAGTCTTCGAGATCAAGAGGTGCAGGTATGGTCCATAGATGGGAACTTTGTGATTGAAGACCGCGAACCGGAGCTCAACCCACATGATATGAGAGATATCAAGTTGTCCGGGAACTTGACGACGCGCCTCCTCAGAAAGAAGCATCATATCCACGAGATAAGCATGCACCTTGTCCTTGTCACCAATGCGCCAAAAGAGAGTGTTGCAGAAGATCCGATGCATGACGTCAAGGAAAGGGTTGAGCACCCAAGTCTTCTTGCCATTGGCTAACGTCTTCTCCACAAGGAACGGTTGAAGCTTGTTCTTGTTGGCGAACTCTGGGTTGCCATGAGGGCGAACACCAATGGGCACATTGAGCCCCTCATCACGAACGTGCAGCATCTCCATGAATTCCTTCCACTTAGCAGACATCCTCTTCCCATTGGTCATCCAAGTCATAGTCCGCTCCTCATCCGTGTGGAAGTGGACGGAAGCAAAGAACTGAGCCACGATCTCCGGGTCAAAGTCCATGTGGAACGTGATAAATTCTTCAATGCCAAACTGCTCCACCAAATCCAACAGCTTGCCAAAGTATGCCCAGTCCTTCTTCAGATGATCCATATCAATCCACTGAACTGGAACATAGATGTTATGCTTGGACTTGATCACATCGAGGTATATGAGATTCTGCTGCTTGGTCCAGAACAAATCATTCCCTCTGACATTCTCACGAGGCTTCACATAGGGGTTGAGCCTCCTTCGAGTGATGAACTCGGCTAGAGGCATCTCATCCATGCCCATATTTGGCTCCTTAACCTTGCTAGCTGTGGACTTGACGTTGCGTTGGGGGGTGGAGCCCTCAGGTGCTTCTTGGTTGCGAAGCCGCTTGGAGCTCGTGTCACGGCTGGGATTCGAGCGACGGACATTGGAGCCACCACCTATGACACACAACACAAACACACGAGAAGAGCGAGAAGGGTCATTGCAAAGTCCAAGGCCAAAACCAAATGAAACACGTAGAAATGAGATTGAGTGGACAAAACAAGGCAATTGTTAACTCAACGGTAGTACCGGGCCAGATCACGGATGTAAAATTTTACAGCCGCTCTAGCCACGGTAGTACTGTGCCGGGGTGGCACGGTAGTACCGTGCCTAGAGCGGAAGTAAAATTTTACTTCCGCGCCCGGGCGGTAGTACCGCACCAGCATAGCGGTAGTACCGCGCGGGGCGGTTCACGAGCGAGTGAGCGGTAGTACCGCTCCAGGAGGAGCGGTAGTACCGCACGAAACCAAATCGCAGGTGAACAGCCTCTATGGATCTAAAAACATCCGTAAAAGTAGATCGGTACTACCGTTGATCAAAACTACCCTGTTGTATCACACCAAATAGCATATCTACTACACTAGCACTCTCCTACAATCTCCTCTTGCAAAGATTTAGCCGAAAATCGCACGAACTACACAAGCATCTCCCCAAGACCTAGAAGCACAAAAACAGGGCAAAAAGGAGAGGGACTAGGGGAGATACCGGGGTCCATGGCAAGAGGGCGAGGTGGGGAACGATCCCACCGGTCAGAATGCGAGGAGAGCAGCCGGAGACGGAGATCCGGCGAGGTCCTCCGGCGCCGTTCTTGGGCAGGAGAGAGAGAGAGAGACGAAGTGGGGACAAGAGATGAATGGGTATGGGAGAGTTGGAACTCCCCCTGCCCGCTCTTAACTCCCACGCGCTCGCGACAGCGCGGTAGTACCGCTGGTCATCGCGGTAGTACCGCCCAGGCGGAAGTACCGCATGTAGGGCGGTAGTACCGCTCTTCCAGCGGTAGTAAAAAATTACTGCCGTGATGGAAGCGGTAGTACCGTGCCTGGGATGCAGCTGTGCATGCACAGGGCAACCCATCTCCTACGGTAGTACCGTGGCTCACCACGGTAGTACCGTAAACCCAAGAAAGTGCAAGTTTTGACAAAAATAGAAAAACACGGCCTTTGCAATGCAACCTTCAAGCAACCGGACATGCAGAAGAGCACACACACGAGGCAAATCAACCACAAACGCGGCTCAAGGGAAGGCAAAAGACAACAAGGACCAACCAAACACGAAACACAACCTCTCCAAAGAGAGGGCGGTGGCCGGAGCCACCTATGTTTGAGTCAATTGGTATGGCACCACGAAGAATTATCCTTGGGCCCATGACCAAAACTCGTCTTTGAAGCACAAGTACCATAAAAAATGGCTAATATGAAAGAGTTGATCAATTTATGCATAATGGGGGGAGGGAGAGTTCATTGAGAGAACAACACTCCCCCTATGTCCATGCCTACACCTAAACAAGACATCAAGATGAGTATGGTGGGGTGTGCAAGGGTTCAAGCCACATTGCTTGAATCAATGATATTTAGCTCATGCCTTAACTCGGGAAATCTTGCTTCATCCAAGGGCTTCGTGAAGATATCTGCAAGGTTATCATGAGTGTTGTCATAGTTGAGCTCGATCTCCCCTCGCCTAATATGATCCCGGATAAAGTGATATCGAATCTCAATATGCTTCGTCTTGAAGTGTTGCACCGGGTTGAGAGAGATCTTGATGGCACTTTCATTGTCACACCAAAGAGGCACTTTGTCACAAATGACACCGTAATCCTTTAAAGTTTGCCTCATCCAAAGAAGTTGAGCACAACAACTACCGGTGGCCACATACTCCGCTTCGGTGGACGAGAGAGACACACAACTTTGCTTCTTAGAAGACCAACTCACCAAAGAGCAACCAAGAAATTGGCACCCTCCGGAAGTTGACTTCCTATCCACTTTGTCTCCCGCCCAATCCGAGTCCGAAAAGCCCACAAGGTTGAAGTTTGCTCCTCTTGGGTACCATAAGCCAAAGTTTGGGGTATGAGCCAAATATCGAAAGATTCGCTTGACCGCCACATAGTGGCTTTCCTTAGGTGCGGCTTGAAACCGTGCACAAATTCCCACACTCAACATGATATCCGGTCTAGATGCACAAAGGTAAAGAAAGGAGCCAATCATGGAGCGATATATCTTTTGATCCACCGCTTTACCATTGGGATCTATGTCAAGTTGGCATTTGACAGGCATTGGAGTGGAAGCCGGCTTGACATCACTTAGTTTGAATCTCTTGAGCATGTCTTGAGTGTATTTGGCTTGGTTGATGAATGTTCCTTCTCTTCTTTGCTTGATTTCGAACCCGAGAAAGAACTTCAACTCTCCCATCATGGACATCTTGAACTTCGAGGTCATGAGAGCGGCAAATTCCTCATTGAAAGCTTTGTTAGGGGAACCAAAGATAATATCATCAACATATAGTTGGCATACAAACAACTCCCTTTTGACCTTCTTAGTAAAAAGAGTGGGGTCGGTTTTCCCAATTTCAAACCCACGATCTTGCAACAACTCGGTAAGATGCTCATACCACGCACGTGGGGCTTGTTTAAGGCCATAGAGTGCCTTATCGAGTTGGTACACATGATTGGGGAAATCGGGATCCTTGAACCCCGGGGGTTGTTTGACATACACCAACTCATTAATAGGACCATTAAGAAAAGCACTCTTCACATCCATTTGTTGCAACTTGAAGTTATGATGAGAGGCATAAGCAATCAACAAACGAATAGATTCAAGGCGAGCAACGGGAGCAAAGGTTTCACCATAGTCGATACCCTCGACTTGGGAGTAGCCTTGTGCTACCAACTGAGCCTTGTTGCGAACGATAATCCCATGAGCATCTTGCTTGTTCTTGAATATCCACTTGGTTCCAATGACATTATGGTTCCCCGTTGGCCTTAGCACACCTTGTTGTGCTCGAAGTTGTTGAGTTCTTTATGCATGGCATTAAGCCAATCCGGATCCTCGAGCGCCTCATAGACCTTTTGGGGTTCAACACAAGAAACAAACGCGTGATGTTCACAATAGTTTGCTAATTGTCTACGAGTGCTTACCCCCTTTCTTAAGCTTCCAAGCACATTCTTCATGAGATGATCTTTGTTAGTGAGCTTGGATGCAATCTTAGCGGCACGACGCTCCAATTCCTCCTCAGGAGAGAGTTGAGGAGCGGTAACTTGATCATCTTGAGCGTCGTCTTGAGCTTGTTCTTGATCTTGAGCTTGCTCGGTGGTGAGAACTTGACCTTGGGCATCACTTGGTGGTTCACCACCATCTTGAGCTTGATCTTGCCCTTGATCTTGTTCATTTGGTTGAGGGCCTTCACTTTGTTCTTCGAAAGCGTGTGGGTCTTGGGTTGGTGATGGTTCCACTTGAGTGGAACATTGTCCTTCTCCTTCGGCCACAAGGGGTTCCTCAATGGGTAGGATATGACCAACACCCATTCTTCTTATGGCTTGGGGAGGAATTTCATCACCTACATCACAAGTACCACTTTGCTCCACTTGGGAGCCGTTATTCTCATCAAACTCCACGTTACACGTCTCCTCAATGAGTCTGGTGGACTTGTTGAGGACATGGTAAGCATGAGAGTTTGTAGCATAACCAACAAATATGCCCTCATGAGCTCTAGCCTCAAATTTAGACAAACGAACACCTTTCTTGAGAATGAAACACTTACACCCAAACACCCGGAAGTACTTGAGGTTAGGCTTGTTACCGGTGAGTATCTCATATGGAGTCTTGTTAAAGCCTTTGCGGAGATAGAGCCGATTGGATGCATGACAAGCGGTGTTGATGGCTTCGGCCCAAAAGTTGTACGGAGACTTGAACTCCGCCATCATGGTCCTTGCCGCATCCATCAACGTCCGGTTCTTCCTCTCCGCTACACCATTTTGTTGAGGGGTGTAAGGTGCGGAATATTGATGCTTGATCCCCTCATCACTAAGAAACTCATCCAAGGTGTAGTTCTTGAACTCGGTGCCGTTGTCACTTCTTATCGTCAAGATCTTTGCATTGTGTTGGCGTTGAGCTTCATTTGCAAAGTTGATGACGGTTTGTTGGGTCTCGCTCTTCCTCTTGAAGAAATATACCCAAGTGTATCTTGAATAATCATCCACAATCACCAAGCAATACTTTCTACCCCCAAGACTATCAAAGGATGGAGGTCCAAATAGATCCAAGTGAAGGAGCTCCAAGGGCCTCTTCGAGTAGATGATAGTCGTGGGAGGGTGATCCTTCTCATGTAGCTTTCCTTCGATACAAGCACTGCAAGCACGATCTTTGGCAAAACTAACATTTGTTAGTCCACGGACATGGTCCCCCTTGAGAAGACTTTGCAAAGATCTCATATTGACATGGGCTAAACGGCGATGCCAAAGCCAACCCACGTCAACTTTAGCCATTAGGCATGTCGCGGTCTTAGTGGGTCGCTCCGAAAAGTTAATCACATAAAGACCGTTCTCGACATGCCCAACAAAGGCTATTTTAAGAGTCTTGCTCCACAAGAGGGCCACGGTATCAATATCAAATAAAGTGGCAAAGCCCATGAGTGCAAGTTGACGAACGGAAAGTAAATTGTATGCAAGGGACTCTACAAGCATGACTTTCTCGATCGTGAGATCATGAGAAATGACAACCTTGCCAAGACCCAATACCTTAGAAGACGAGGCATCACCCCACTCGACATTGGTGGGCATAGATGAAATCTTGTGCACGTCCACCACCAAGTCCTTGCTTTCGGTCATATGATTTGTGGCTCCACTATCGAACAACCATGATCCCCCACCGAAAGCAAACACCTACAAGAGATCAATGCTTGGTTTTAGGTACCCATTTTGTAATGGGTCCTTTGATGTTAGCAACAAGGGTCTTAGGAACCCAAATAGACCATTCAATGTACTCATAAGGAGAACCAACAAATTTAGCATAAACATGCCCATCACTAGCACGACATAACACATAGGAAGGGTTAAAGTCCCCGGCTTTGTTGGAAGGGGTGGCATTGCCCTTCTTGACACCGCCACTCTTCACATTGTTCTTCTTCTCCTTAGGAGCACCCTCTCTCTCCTTCACAAAAGTTTGCTTGAGAGGAGAAGGTCGTTTGGCCTTGTCATTCTTCTTCTTGTTCTTGGACTTGGGTGCAAACCCAATTCCCTCCTTGCCCACAACTTCCTTTTGATTGCTCAAAAGTTCGTTGAGGTTCTTCTCACCTTGTATGCAAGACACAAGGCCTTTCTCAAGTTGCTCCTTCAACTTTGCATTCTCCTCCACAAGATGCACATGCTCACAACACGGGTTAGTAGCATTTGCATTATCAATTAGAACATATGAGGAAATGTGGCTTTCTCCTTGGTTAGCTTCACTTGGAGTTGATCATGAGACTCTTTGAGGCTAGCATGAGCACCCTTCAAGGCCTTGTGAGCCTTGTAAAGTATATCAAACTCCTCCTTGAGTCTAGCAAGATCAATCCCAAGTTTGGCCTTCTCGGAATTGAGCACACGAGATACAACAAGAGCATGATCAAGATCTTTCTTTAATTTAGCATGATCATCGTTGTGTGACTCCTCAAGAGCCAAACGATGACCACGCTCTTCCTCAAGCGCATTAGAGAGATCCGATATCTCATCGGCATAGTCACGACTATGCCCCTCCATCTTAGAGATGGTTTCTTCGTGAGCCTCGATCATGTCATTGGCTTCACCAAGTTGTTCCAAGAGAGCAATAAAGTGCTTCTTGGATTTACCCTTGAGCTTACTCATAAAAGGCTCAAATTCCATTTCTTCCTCATTAGACCCCTCACTTTCATCAATGCAATCCGTGAAGGAAGGATTAGTAATGATGGTAGTTTTGATGTTGGGGGTTACCTTGTTGGTGGCTTTAGCCATGAGGCACTTGGCGGTGATGTTCTCATTGGATGAGTCGAAGAGGGACACCCGTGGAGTTGTCGCAATGGCAACGGAGGCCATGGCAACCGTCTCACCGTCTTCATCATCGTCATCATCCTCATTGTACTCTTCTTGTGCCACCAACCCCTTGGGAGGAGTCTTCTTGGTGAAGTTGTTCTTGTTGGGGAAAGACTTGGCCTTGTCTTTTCGGATGAGCTTGCCACCATTGTCTTCCCTCTTCTCATATGGGCACTCCGCAACAAAGTGGCTCACATTGCCATAATTGTAGCATGTCCTCACACGTTGCTTGCCCTTGGCGCCACTTGAGTTGTTCTTGTTGAAGTTGGGCCTTGAGTTCTTCTTGCTCCAAAATTGCCTTGAAGCGAGAGCCATGTGCTCATGATAAGCATATTTTGTATCTTCGGGGTTACTCTCCTCTTCTTCCTCTTCATCCTCTTCTTCCACACTCGCCTTGGCCTTCAAAGCAAGGTTGGGTTTCTTTACCCGTTGAGAGCGTAACACCGCATTGTCGGCGGTCTTGTCCAAGATCCTCATTGCCACAAACTCATCCAACACTTCACTTGAGGACAAGGCGTGAAAGTCCGGCCTTTGACGGATGACGGAGGACATGGCCTTATGGTAAGGCATCATGGCCTTGAGAAACTTGCGCTTGATCCAATAGTCATCCGTATCCTTGCTCCCATGATCTCGGAGTGAGACCGCGAGAGTGGTTAATCTCCGGTCAAGCTCTCGAGGTTCTTCATCTTCATTCATTGCAAACTCATCGGCTTCATCTTGCACCACTTCAAAGTTTGAGCGTTGAATGCTTGCGCTTCCCTTGTAAATGGACACAACATGTTGCCATGCTTCCTTGGCCACGGTGAAAGGTCGGAGATGCGCAATATCTTCGGGTGGAATTGCTTCTTCGAGAATGAAGAGAGCGGACTCGTTGAATTGATGATCCGCGGCTTCTCTAGGAGTGAAGTTGCTTGGGTCGTGCGGGTAGAAACCTTGCTCAATAATTCTCCAAAGATTAGTAGAACTATGATTTAAATGATGTTTAAAGCGATAGACCCAAGAGGCAAAATCCTCATTTTTCACAAGCTTAGGAGGAGGACCAACATGATTCATATGCGTGGAGGGAACCGGTCCTCCATAAGTAATTGGAGGTTCAACATTGGCAAAGATGCCATTTCCACTTCTACCACTAGGCAAAGGAACTTGTTCACTAGTAGCTTCCCCCTTATTGGAGTTAGCATCCGTCACCTTGTTAGCGGGTTCAACCACTTTCAACGGTGCGGTGGATAATTTAAGGCCTTCTAAAAACTTATTGAACATGCCTTCAACCTCGGTCGTCATGGAGGTTTTCAATGTGTCCAAAGCCGCATTGAACTCCTCACGAGAGACCGAGGATCCCCCATCGGCCGTAGGCAAGAACGGATTCACACTGGAGTGCTCCTCCCCACCGTCTACGGTGTCAACCATACTCTTCGGACGGCAAAGTCCTTAATAAAGAGACAAGGCTCTGATACCAATTGAAAGGATCAATATAGTTGACTAGAGGGGGGTGAATAGGCAACTAACAATTTTTAGCTTTTCTTTACCAATTTAAACTTTGCATCAAAGTAGGTTGTCTAGATATGCAACTAGGTGAGCAACCTATATGATGCAACAACAACAAGCACACAAGCAAGCAAGGGATACAACACAAAATAAGCTTGCACAAGTAAAGGTAAGAGATAACCAAAAGTGGAGCCGGTGGAGACGAGGATGTGTTACCGAAGTTCCTTCCCTTTGAGAGGAAGTACGTCTTCATTGGAGCGGTGTGGAGGCACAATGCTCCCCAAGAAGCCACTAGGGCCACCGTATTCTCCTCACGCCCTCACACAATGCGAGATGCCGTGATTCCACTATTGGTGCCCTTGGAGGCGGCGACCGAACCTTTACAAACAAGGTTGGGGCAATCTCCACAACTTAATTGGAGGCTCCCAACGACACCACGAAGCTTCATCACAATGGAATATGGCTCCGCGGTGACCTCAACCGTCTAGGGTGCTCAAACACCCAAGAGTAACAAGATCCGCAAGGGATTAGTGGGGGGAATCAAATTTCTCTTGGTGAAAGTGTAGATCGGGGCCTTTTCAACCAATCCCTAGAAAAACAACAAGTTTGATTGGCTAGGGAGAGAGATCGGGCGAAAATGGAGCTTTGAGCAACAATGGAGCTTAGAAAGGGAAGAGGTGGTCAACTTGGGGAAGAAGACCCCCCTTTTATAATGGGAGGAAAGATCCAACCGTTACCCACTTATTCAGCCCGCGACATGCGGTACTACCGCACAAAGCCGCAGTACTACCGCAAGGCCTTGCGGTACTACGGCTCTACGATGCGGTACTACCGCTCCCGCGGCAGAGACTAGAAGAGGCCCTGTTGTGTTAAAACAACGAGCGGTAGAACTGCCGGAGCGGTACTACCGCGCGCCCTTGCGGTACTACCGCAAGGCAGGGTTCGACTAGGCAGGGAAGGCACGGACTAATAAAATTACATCCGTGGCTACTTCCGCTGATTCTCGGTCTGTGCAAAAATCCGGCACGGTACTACCGCACGCTCAGAGCGGTACTACCGCGTAGGGCGCGGATGTAAAAAATTACTTCCGCTCCTACTTCCACGCATGCCAGTGTTCTGGGCTAGAGGCCACGGTACTACCGCATAGCACGGTACTACCGCTTCCCTGGCCGGTACTACCGTGGGCCACTGCGGTACTACTGCTCCGTTGAGCAGTACTACCGCACGCCATAGAACTATAGCACTTGGAGGCCTTCATTTTGTAAAGACACGGGTAAACGGACGGTGCTCCAAAGAAGTAAAGGAAAGGTGGTGCAAAGGAACAGACGTGTACGTGTTGATTCCACCCTAACCTTTCCGAAGCGGACCTCCTCTTAATAGTTCGGCTTTCCTACGACTCAAATCCACCGAAAAGAAACGTAGAGAAACGCCGCCTTCACTAGGCTCCGAGGGGCACCGAATTGTCTTGTGCCTAGACATGAGATATCTGAAATGTTCAATGCACACGATTAGTCCGCAAAAGCATTGTCATCAATCACCAAAACCACATAGGGAGAAATATGCCCTTACAGTTGATCCTTTGAAAAAATGAAGTATGTACTTCTGTAGTGCGTGTGTGCGTATTTGTAAAGTGAGAGGCGTGACTGAAATCACATGGGTGGGTCTAGCTGGTCAAATCACGTGGGTGGTCCCAATCCTCTGAAATACAGAGGTTTAAATGAAGAATAGATTAGAATACAAGGATACAAATTCTGACAACTTTTGAGATGGCCAGATCCTATTGGCTGGAGAAGCTCTGGTAGTAAAAAGGTAAACGTTTAGTGCCGGCGGACCGGCTGAGTTTTCGGCCGGCCGCACGCGCAGCGTTGGATCCCACAGCATCGTATGCCCCTGTTTCCTTCTTTTTTTTCCTCTGCCTTATCTTCTTCTTCCACCTCTCGTCTCTTATCCATAAGCAGACTCTTTTTTCTTCTCCGCCATTCCCGCGACTAGCTACTTTCCAGTTGCTCCCCTCCTCGACCTCCATGAACCCCGGCGCTGCTGCTGCAGACCATCCGCCACCGCCCGCTGCTAGGGCGAGCCACCGCGGGCTGAGAAAACAGCCGCATCCAACGCCTCCTTCCTCCCGCTCTGAAGCATCCCCCACCTTTGGGCACACGTGAGCTGCAATGGTGCCCGGGTACATGCTGCAACGGCTATGGACGCGGGCATCGACCAGGGCGAGCATTTGTGCGTGACTGGTGGAGGCAATGCTGGAACCGCCACATTCCCTTCTTGCTACAACCGCTGTCAAAATAGCTGCAAACCCTAGATAGAAAAGCTTCATTCGGCTATACAGAAAGCTACAACTAGCACTTCCAATCAGGTTAAGCTACAAACGTTGACACACAATGCTTCAATCTTAGATGAAAAAAGCTTCAACCATACGATAAAGAAAGCTTTTCGCTACAGCCGGCCAGGGCTTTTTGCTACATGCATCCATGGTTGAGCTGCGACCCCGCGACGGCGGTGACGTTTTTAGCTGCAACCGTCCATTGTTTTGCTACATCCATTTTCATGGCAGAGTTGTGACCTATGATGGGCGGGCGATGATGATATTTGCTACAATCGGCGGGATAATTTGCTACATCCATTCATGGCAGAGCTACGGCCGAGACGGGAGCGAGATGATTTTTGCTGCAACCGTCTTCGCGTTTTGCTACGACCAGAGAAGCTTTTTGCTACATCCATGCACGGCTCCCATGGCGATGAGCAGCATGAGATACTGGCGGGGGGTTGCCGCGGGGGCGAGTCGGCCGGCGGCTGGATGAGATGTGTGCGGGGAAACCGGCGGCGGGGGAGACGCTGCAGCGCTGCGCCGCAGTCGGGTGATGATACGACGGCTGAAGGAGTTGGGGGCTGGACTGCATGCTGCAAACGGACGTGGGGGAGGGGGGGGGGGGGGGGGGCGGCTGCGACGAGCGCCGCAGCGAGGGGAAGCCGGGGAGTGCCGCTTCCCTCACCGAAGAGCCCGCTGCCCAGGGGCATAGTTACTCGCGTTGCTGGCGTCAGAGTTTTTTTCTCCACGCGTTGACAGCCAGAAGGAAGAAGAACGATTGGGGGTATCCAACGACTCTAAGGAGGCGCATCGGGTGGCTGCTAGGCGACTGGCCGAAATTTCGGCCGGTCCGCCGGCGCCTAGTAAAAAGAGGTTTGCGCCCGGCCCCACTAAAGTGCAGCTGCACCAACCGCAATCCCAATTCGCAACGGCCCTAACAGACATACGTACGGGCGCGCGGCCGGCAGCACGGCAAGTCGGCTACTCGTGCGCCCGCCGGACACCGGCCACGTCGCACCGGCCCGCGGCTACGTCTACGCCCGCGTGCCGACGCAGGCTTCCACCTTTTCTCCCCTCCCCCCGCCCGCTCCTCCCATGCGTGGGCGCCGCACCGCCCTCCGGCGGCCAGACGAGATGGCGGACTCCACCGACTCGCCGTCGGAGCACGCGGCCGCCGGCTTGGGCGAGCAAGGCGGCGGCACGAACGGCGACGGAGCAGGCGCGCTGTGCCAGTACCAGCACGGCGGCCCAGCCAGGGCGCCGCGGCTGGGGCTCGAGATCCGGGAGCCCTTCCTGCATCTGATCACGTCCATGCGAGCCGCGCTCAACCCCGCCGCCGACGGAGGCGCCGGCCCAGAGGGGGAGGAGGCGCCAGCGGGGAAGAATCAGGGCCAGCGACGGCTGACGCGGGTGGGATTGCGGGCGCTCCAAATCGGCGACAGCAAGGTTCCTGCTCAACCACATAGATAGAATCGCATGCTCCTGGTTTCTTTGTGTTCCTTTCTTTCTTGTTTTGTTGCTTGTTATCTTCTATGTACTCACTCATGGTCATATCTAGATCGCTCGAACGGCCGAGTTCGACATAGCGGCCAAGTTCCAGTACAAGAAGCCCAAGAAGATCGTGCTCCAGCTGCACCAGGGCGACGCCTTCGTCAAGATCGACATCCTCTGGTCCAACATCCTGGCCATGTCGGCATGCTTTGACGACGAGAGGTTCGACACGCTGAGGATCCAGGTATGATGCATCTGCGGCAGGAGTCCGTTTCTGCTTTCCCTTTAAACAGAGAGGATCATCATGATCATGGTGATGTGACTAACAATGTTCATGCGTGCAGGTTAAATGCGCGTCCGAGCGGTACAGTGCTACTCAACCTCTAGCAGCAAGAATGCATCTCCGATGGCAGCGCCGCGACGATGTTATACCAAGGTAAGCCATGCTTGATCTTGATTTCTCCATCTTAGGTTTCGATCTCTAGCTACCGTGCAGAAGATGTCTGGCTACTACTAGGTACTAACGCTTCACCTGAACCATTATTGTTCAATCTCCAGGACCTTTTTGCTCTGGTTTGACAAGGGGACGCTGGAGAGGGGCTACGGTAAAATGATGTACACCGCCCCTTCGCTGCTTCTACTGCCGTCGCCCCCTCCGGGACAAGGAGAGGAGGGGGAGGAAGAAGCCCCGTCCCCACCATTCGTCGGAGGCGCGACGCCGAGCACGATGATGATGATGACAGGCTCAGCAAACACAGGTAAACAGCTAAAATTCTGGTCATTCTCCAAGACTCCCAAGTGATCGGAGACTGTCTCGGCGCAGTTTTGCTCCTGCCCTTCTTCAGCTGAACCTGAAACAACGCACGTTTTTTCTACGATTTGCAGGGGCAGGTTCCGCGAGGTACCATGAGTACTGGGGCACCCAGTTGCAGGACTCGATTCAGTCGGCACATACTCGTTCCTTGTACAGATAGCCGTTATTCATTGATATTCATTTTCTTCATTCGTTGTATAGATATCATACACGGTACACTTTAACAATGGTTTCGTCACATACAATATTTTGTACAATGTTGAGATTGACATTTATGCTGCGTCATATAAACGAAAATGACGCCCCAGCAAAAGGAATTTGTAAACCTCAGCATTGCCCAATGGTAGTAGATTTTTTGGAAATGTAGCACGATCTCGAAGCAGATTTTGCTACAACTTGGACGATCTGACCTTCGCAATGAGCTCTCTTCTCAAGATCTTGCCTGCAGCTGACTTTGGCACGCTCTCCACGAAGGTGACCCGCCTCAACCTTTTGTAGTACGTGACCTGAAATGTAGGTCAGAGTTACAACTGGTATAGAATGAGCTGTCAAAAAAAAAAACATTGCTCGTTCATGTGTATCTCTTTCATGCCGGTGATGGTGATTCATCCACAAGTTCTGCTGCTATTTGAGATCTGGAATTTAAGATATACAGATACTCTGATGTCACGATTTATCACGGTTTGAAGTCAGCCTCACCTGCTTAGCGATAAATTTCTGGACGTCCACTTCAGTTACTGAACTGGCAGGTGACCTCACCACATAGGCAATAGGAACTTCCCCAGCTTCATCATTAGGGAACCTTGCAAACAAGCAGTGCTCCAAGTCAAGAGATAAGCAGCAGCAGACAAAAGAAGTCCAAACCAACAAGGCTGCAACAATTCATTTATACTCAAAAGCCACTAGAATCACTTAACATTTCGGAGGCAACTTACGGGATAACGACGGCATCCAGAATCTCTGGATGAGATAGAAGTAATCCTTCAAGCTCAGCAGGTGCAATCTACCAGTTAAACAAACAAAAGGTGAGAGCGGTTAATGTACAGAGGACAAAGTATGACGTATGTTCGAGCAAGAAAACAAGTGCAAAACGACGGGCTCCCATCATGATTCTTAGATTGGATACTAGCAAAGCAAGGCTTCTGTTCAGATTGTAAACAAGAACCCAATTGCTTAAGTTAACATGAAATTGCTTTTGGTAAGATGATAATAATAAAATAAAAATGCTTTTAGTGAACTTTAAGCTCGGTAGACAAAGAAGAATATTTTTCACAAAAAAAAGGGAGGCTACGGTTTGCAACACAAAATATTGTTAAGGTATATGATGAATAATGTCACACAATAGTCCTCCCATTGGATCAGGTGTGGTGTTATCCTATCTAGAGGTATGAATATGCTTGTGGTGAACTCTGGGTAACTCCGATATGTCAATCGACAATGCTTAGACAAACACCTTACCAGTGTAATGTTTGGCTACATTTTGAACAAACATAAGAACTCCCTCTGTAAAGAAATATAAGAGCGTTTAGATCACTGATCTAAACGCTCTTATATTTCTTTACGGAGGGAGTAGAATAAAGGGCCCTGGGGAGGCTGGCTAGAACCGTCCTTGAGAAAGCGCTCTCCATTCACAAGTAGCAGAAGATTCTAGCAATCATTAGCAATTTGCAAAAAACAAAATTACCTGGAAACCTTTGTACTTAATCAGCTCTTTGAGTCTATCGACAACAAAAAGCTGGCCTTCTTCATCAAAGTATCCAAGATCACCAGTATGCAACCATCCTTGCTTGATTGTAAATTCAGTAGCCTCTACATTGTTGAAATACCCTACAAATAATCAACTCATATAAGGAGAATTTCTGGCCTTTATAATCCCTTCAGGACAGAATACGTGGAAATTTAGTGGACTTGTTGTCAGTGAAAATTATATAGAAAGGAAAAATAGCAGCTGCCAGATAGTCACTAGGGTTTCACATTAAGAAAAAAACCACTAGCCTTGATAAACCGTGCAATGTTAATAACAAGTGAAAGAAATGGTAATATCAATTTTTACCACATGCCCACATTTTGTGACAGAGCAATATTATCAATAGCTACAATCCCATTGTAATAACTAATACTCCCTCTGTAAACTAATATAAGACACTAAAGCAGTGATCTAAACGCTCTTATATTAGTTTACGGAGGGAGTATCATTTACATTGTAATTGCTAGCCTTGTTTGGTATTAAAAGGCAGGGAAGAAGAATAAAATGTAATACACATGTTGAATTTTTTTACCTTGCATGATGTGTGGTCCTCGGACACAGATTTCTCCTAGTTGACTTGGTGGTAGATGTTTTTGCGTCTCTACATCGACAACTTTTGCTTCAACTCCAACGACAAGAGTTCCAGTCGACCCAAATTGGCGAGCTTGTCCCTTTTCTGGGTATTCAAGCGATATGATCCCACAAGTCTCAGTCATACCATAGCCCTGCCAGAGGAGCACAACACGCAATGCAACTTGAGATATGAACTACTTAAGCTTGTTCATAGGTACTCCCTCCGTTCGGAATTACTTGTCGCAGAAATGGATGTATCTAGACGTATTTTAGTTCTAGATACATCCATTTCCGAGACAAGTAATTCCGAACGGAGGGAGTATCAGGTATCACCATGAGAGAATAAAGCCATAATACTACATATACAGTGTGGAGTGCCGTGTAGCAAACCGCTGAACAACCGCAGCATAGTTTTGAAATGAAATTGGCTACATAACTTGCTAGCATCTTCCCGGGTTGATGGTTCAGAAAAATGAATAAATAGACAGATAGATAAATGAGTAAGTAGATAGATTGGTACGAAAGGCAAGAGAGCTACTCCCTCTGTAACTTTAACTGATAAAAAATTGTTGAGATAAATGAATAAAGAAACGCTCCCTTTGTAACTTAATGTAAGACGTTTTTTTTTTTGAAACGAGGCAAAAGATTTGCCATTTTCATTGATTAAGCAGAAGAGAGTTTCCCGGTTAATTAGAGAAAAACCGGGCGAAAACCTAGATTACAACCCCCACGGGGCACGCATGGACGACCTGGCCACAAACGCCAAACAATCGACCGAAGCGTCGCGGACATGGCAGCTCCGATTTTGCTGAAGAGCTTCACATGGGAAAGTTGCACGCCTCGCACCGACCTAGTCCAAAGCAACACTCGGAGAGCACCGCCCGCTGAAAACCACCCTCATGGAGTCATCATTGCCGCAATGGCACCGCCGACTGCAGCTCCGACTTCTTTGTCACAACACGAAACCAGCATAGGCGCACCCATTGGCGCACTGGACCGTCGACATCAGAAGGACAAGCCGCGACCCAGCTCCGCTCTCCACCATCGTCGTCGCCACACGAGTCGCAACGCCAAACTGCCCACATCGCCGGACGGACACCAGCCGACCGCAATGCTGTGCACGTCCAGCCCGCCGGAAGCACCAATGGAACCAAGATCTTCAAGACGGCGCCCTAAAGAGGGAAAACGACGCTGAAGACGACGCCGCCGCCCGACCCTGCAGCAGGATCTTGGCTTTCACCTGCAGATCTTGATCCGGGAGTTGAAGATGCACAGATCTCCCCGACGACGCCTCCAAGGAGGATAGCGACGCCCACAGACGCCGTCGCCGCCGGCCGGCAAGCATCGGCTAGGCTTTCACCCGGAGTAGTACAACCACCACTCCCATGCAGTACCTCCGCTGGTCCACGCACCCCAACGCAGTGAGCACGCCAACGCTACGCAGGGCCACCTCCTTCCTCGTCGCCGACAGACGCAGACGAGCCAGAACAGACCAATATTATTTTAGACGGACATTAAGTTACAGAGGTTGTGAATATTATATCTATTATAGAACAATAATATGATTCGAAGGGAAGAGAGGTACTAACGTGCAACTGGTACAGGAATAGTTGACTTTGTCATTTCATTTTAAAAGATGCACTAGTTGACTTTGGCATCACAGTTGCAACAGTACGGAATTAGTATTACAAATTAACGTCCAGTAACCTGAGAATTCAGCAAAAAGTTGTAACACAACACAGGTTTCTGTGATGCACGTATCTAGTTCTAGATACTCATACGCCGATGGGAGTGGGAGTACCAGCCCCGTGTACATTCGATTCGTTATGCAGACATTAGAAGATTCTTGTTACTGTTTGGTGCATTAGTTCAGGTTGTATTCGCAGGACAAAATATTGGAATCCGCAGTCAAAATCAAGTATAGGAAATCTAGGTGGTTGCATATTGCTGTGTACTCGCAAGTTCTAATCGCCATAAAGGAGGGAATCACATCAACGGAAACTCTGTCTTAATCACCTGATTAGCCTTTTCAGGGAAGCGACAAGAGTACAGAGATTCAGTCCCCACAAAAGCACAACAAAAAGACGCTGAAAAGTCGATCTGGTCCTTCCAAACAATAGAGTAAACGTATTACTGTCTGGAGAGTGGCGTTTTGGCTGGGAGCGTGCGCTGTTTCTAAAATATGTTTTAAACGTATTTTGAAATGTCAAAAAATTTCAAACAAAAATTTAACGCATATATCTCGATATTATACATGTTCACAAAGTCATTTCGTGAAAAATCTATAAGTCATGTGTGGCATGTGAAAAAGACAAAATCCGGTGTTAAAAAATGCTTTTCACAAGACATCTTTTTGTCTTTTTACACAAGCCACAAAAAATGTTGATTTTCTCCCAACTTGACGCGCACACATATAATGTCGAGATGTATGCGTCAAATTTTTGTTTGGAATTTTTTCATACTTTCAAAATTTTTCTTCCGGTGGCAGGAGCTCCCATGTGCCAAAGCGAATTTCTGCTACTGTCTGTCACTAATAAGCAATAAAACAGCAGATAAAAAGTGCAGAGCAGCTGGCTGGCTGATTTGTTGGGCTGGTTACCTGAACAATCTCGGCGTCGGGGAAGTTCTTGGCCACCACCTCCATGACGTCCCTGCCGAGCGGCGCGGCGCCGGAGCCGATGAACTTGAGGGAGCTGAGGTCGTACTTGCCGGCCCGCCCGTGCTTGGCGAGCGCGATCATCACCGGCGGCACGCAGAAGACGTGCGTCACCCGGTGCTGCTGCACGGCCCTCATCACCGACTCCATGGCGAACCCCGACATGACCACCACGGCGTTACAGCGCTGCAGCTGCGCGAAGGTGATGACGGAGAGGCCGAAGATGTGGAACATGGGCAGGAAGCAGAGGAACACGTTGGGCGGCTCCCCGCGCTCGTCCTGGTCCGACGTCGCCATCGTCGCCGCCGCGATGAAGTTGCGGTGCGTCAGCACCACGCCCTTGCTCTCCCCCGTCGTGCCCGACGAGTAGAGCAGCGCGGCCGTGTCGCCCTGCTTGGTCGGCGGGCGGCGGTACTGTGACTCGTCCGCGCCGGACACGAGGTCGGAGTAGAGTGTCACGTCGGCCGTGGCCGGAGGGGCGACGGACGCGGCGTCGTCGAGGAGGATGACGGGCAGGCGGAGGGCGGCGACCTTGGGGAGGAGCTCCGCCACGGTGACGACGAGCTTGACGCGCGCGTCGGACGCCTGCTTAGCGATCTCCCGCGGGGTGTAGAGCGGGTTGGCGGTGCTGGCGATGGCGCCGGCGGCGGTGAACGCGAAGAAGCAGACCGGGTAGAGCACGCAGTTGGGCGCGAGGAGGAGCACGGCGTCGCCGGGGCGGACGCCCGCGCGGGAGGCGAGCGCGACGGCCGTCTTCAGCACCGCGGAGCGGAGACCGGCGAAGGTGAGCGCGCGGCCCGTGGCGGCGTCGATCAGAGCGGGCGCGGAGGGGCACGCGTCGGCGCGGCGCAGGAGGAGGTCGGTGACGGAAAGGCCCGGGTCGGACGGGATGCGCGCCGGCGGGCGCAGCGAGCGGTACACGCCGTCCGCGCCGTACCCGGCCGCCGGCGCCGCCGCGGTTGTTGTCGCCATCTCGGGGTCGGACTCCTTGTTTGGCCTGTGCGATTGCGGCCGCGAAAGATTTGGCCGCGGCGCCGAGTCCAAATCCGGGCCGCTGGGATGTGATGATGGGCGAGGAGAGGAGAGGAGCGCTGTGGCGAGCTCCGCAGAGGCCTGACGCTATCGCGTTTGCTGTACGCTCTTGTCCTGCTGCGTGCTCTCTACTTATTTGTCTCTGTGGTACTCGTAGTACGCATGATTTGATCGATCTGATTTGGGCGCGGTTCGGTTGGAAATTACACATGCAACACTATCATTTTTTAGGCAGCACATGCAAGACTATCTGTGCTAGTATATTCTCTTGCTCCTTGTCGTTCATAAAGTAATTGATGTTTCGCAACAACAACAAAAAGAATACTATTTATAGATCTATGTCAAATAATGTAATTAAATATTGTTATTGTTTAGATTTAACCGGGGAAATGTAAGTGAGGAATGTCTCGTGGAGAAATCTCATAAAAAGAAAGCATATACATGCATAAGAAATCTCTTATAACGGGCTGACGACATCACATAAATTGCTAATTTGGATTTCTTATGAATCGGTTTATCTCACAAACATTAACCATGTACGCAATCCGTCTTCATCGGTGAGTTTTTTTTCCGCCTCGGCGAGGGTTTCAAAAGAAGATTTCATGTTGCATGTTTTGGTACAAAAAAGTTAATAGTACCAGATTTATAGTATGTTGTTATCAGATTGTTCGTATGGGAGTTATATGATTATTTTATACAGTAGTTGTCATATGTTTTCCTGTCTGGTTATCTGGCTATAGTACGAGGACAATGATGTTTCTTGATCTGATAATTAAGTTACTATAAATTTATTAAATAAGGGTATATATGTGGAACAGAAATCCAATTTGGCTCTTGGGAACATATGCTCCTGCCCGTCAAAAATGCTTTTAGCAAATGTAAAAACTAAAGAAAAAAAAGGATGCGTTCATTGTCACACCCAATTGCTACCTGCAATTTTTTAGTGGAAAAGCTTAAGCATTTTGACCTCTGCGGAAAAAACAAATCAAACATCAAACGTTACCCACAAATGTTACACTTAATTTCGGTTTTTTTTTCACCAAAGAAGCACTACTATCCCATTTCGCATGGAAATTGTCAAGCACGCTTGTTAGATTGTTTGTTTGACATTTTATTACTATTTATTTTGAATTTACTGTTCATCCAGAAACATATACTCCCCAGAGCCAAAATGACCCTCCCGTAAATAAGAGTTTGTCGCAATGAAGTCAATTTTGAAACGGATCATCAATCGGCTTAATGATTCGGGAGGTCAAAGTTTTAAAATATGATATCCCATATAAGACAATGTGGGGGACGTCCCTCCCGTAGCATGATATATTACTCGTTGTCCTAAATAGTGCATATTGGATGTCACAAATTTTTACCAAATTAATAGAAAAAAATATCACATCTAGAATATCAAATCAATATCAGTAGATTCATTATGAAATATAGTTTTCATGATATATATATTTGATATTGTAAATATAATTAGTTTTCTCAATAAACCTCATCAAAATTGTGAATCTTGACTTTTACGGAAATCACTGTGCACTTTATTATGGGACAGATAGTACTATAGTAATAAATGATCAAGGATATGTTTCAGAAATTATGTTAATACAAAAAAACATTTATCTATGAACTCGAGGAGTAAGAACATATTTTTACGTTAAAATAAGAGTGAAATACACTGGAGGTCCTAAAAGTATTCCAAGTGTGTCAAGTAGGTCCTAAAAGTTTGAAATCGTTCACTGCGGTCCTATATGTGTATTTTACCCACGGCTTTTAGGACATACTTGACACACTTGGAATACTTTTAGGACCTCCAGTGTATTTTATTCATAAGGACGTTTCTTGGTATTCTTTAAGACGATATAGTCTGTGTTGAGATGATACCAAGCTTCACTTCATGCTCTAGTTGTGGTTTATCTCTATTCGTCATTGGAGTTTTGAAGATGACAATTTCTTCCGTCAAGTGCATCTTCGATGCCCCCATGTCTTTGATCTAGAGGTTTAAGTGCTATTGGTTTGTGTTTGTCTCAGTCCGATGGTGGCCATGACCAATGCACGAGAGCCCGGCATTGGTTGATATTTTTCTTTAGCTACTAAGATGTTTCAGTTCGTCAAGTTATCCCTTGCCTTCCCGCAAAAAAATGTCATCCCTTGCCTATTCATCAATTCATTATGCAGTTTTGAAGGTTTGCCTGTCATTTGGGAATCTCCGAACCTATGCTTATTTTCAACTCACAAAGCATTTCATCGCCTCCCCTTCCTCGTCTCTCGGTGACCAATGTCCCGTTCATACGTCCCAATAACAATAATTTTTGATGTCGTGCTAAATCATAGTTCGGTTCCATATATGTTGTTTCACTTTCTCTTGTGGGCCTCGCTGTATTTTCCTTCTCCTCTTTTTATGATCTTTGATGTAAACGGAATGTAATTCTGGAGTCTTCTGGTTGCACATATTTTTTCGGTCTTCTGGTTTGGGGAAGTAGCCACAACCCAAAAGCTACCAAACACAACTCCACATAGATTGAGCTAAGGAGTATGAGACAGTATCTGAATGTTCCAAAAGATCACATATCGCATTGGAGGTGTCGCTCAACCACTGTCACTTGAGAATATGGTTATTGGAGGGGAGTCAGCCTCTAACAAGATACCAAACAAAAACTTTGATGTTTAAGGTTGAGCATACAAAATAAGAGGCCCTGACTGTAACCTTTTTTTTTTGTTTATTCTTGATGTAAACGAGTTAAAATTCTGGAGTATTGCTACACATCGCTTTATCGACAGATATGCATCATGCATGACTCAAGGGGGGAATAGTCACGACCAAGCACCGAGACACAACTCTAGTAAACTAAGCAAGAGTGGTCTTCGGTAGACAAATGTGCATGAGAAGAAAATGTGGTCCACGCATTCGAAATGAGCACAAAACCAAATATAAATTGTAGCCCGATCCTTGCGCTTGAAAATATGGGTGCTATAGGGAGTCAACCTTTTATAAGTTTCCAAAGAAAACCTTGATTTTTTTAGGTCGAGTATAAAAATTAAGAGGCTCTTATTTTTGTTTTGTTTTTTGCATTTCGTGGTGTAAAAGGAGTTGCAGCCCAAAAAACTCTCGTACACATCTTTAGATAAATTGAACTTTCCTAAAAACGATAAATTGACCTAAAGTGAGAACAAAATGTGGTCCACATCTTCGTCACCGGGGCATATGAAGTATCACCAGACACTTGTTGCTCGAAAATATGGTTGCTAGGAGGGAGTCGACTGACGACCTCTAATAAGTTGCTAAAGAAGAAAAATGTTTCTATGTTTTAATGTTGAGCATAAATGTACTCTGAAGAACAGAGTTGAAAAAAAAATAAAGAAAGCATGAGTAAGACGATTGACGTTGACTTCAGTTATTTCTATGTTAATTCCTTTTCTTATCACCAGGGCACTGCACATTTCCCAATCCAAAGCTAGGCATGTGAAGTTCGTAAGAACAAGATAGCCTTTCAATTTTTTGGGATGATATAACTGCTACTTCCTCCGTTCACAAGATTTTGGATATTTCAATATAAACTACATACAGACTGAAATGAGTGAACAAACACATAAAAATGTGTCTATATATGTTTGATTCAAAAAAAAAAAAAAGAATAGAACATCTTATATTTGTGAACGAGGGAGTAAATTTAACCATGATTAAATTTTTAAAAAGAAATGTGAGAAGATCAGATCTACTATAAAATTTCATCGGAAGTACAAAACATCTCAAACATAATAAAAATTACATTAAGATTCCGAGACCACCGGACGACCACTACTGCCGCCAGAATGAGCCGCTGACGCGTCGCTGTCGCCGCTTCCTTACTGGAGCGGCTTGACCTTGTCGACGACAGATGGGAAGTCTTCACACGTGCCCTTAAGAACCATCGCCCTGAAGCCATAGTCGTCGTCGTTGAACCCTTGCATAGATCTGAAGCACCTAACAGCGAACCTCGCCACATGACGAAAAAGCCTAACATCACCATCCTAAGGAAACGACAGGAATCTACGCCAGAGCTCCGTCGAGTACGTCCAGACGGACGAACTCAAGAGAATCGGAGCCCCGAAGACAAACTCGAAGAAGAAGCGACGCCATTCGCCCTAGTGCCGCACCTGGGAAGACTAAAAAAACTCTAAACTAAACTATTAACCAGAGCGAAAGCATCGGGATCCCCTCTCCTTTACCGACCGTCGGAGCCGCAAGCAGAGGGGAGACGAATCCACATGCTCGTGTGTAAAACCTGGTAGAGAGAGTTTATCCTAGCCAACGGTTAGGCGAAGGAAACGAGAATCTGTATGTCGCTTTCAATGTACTAGTAGCTACCGACCATTTGCTATGGATTTTCTCATGACCAAAGCTCTATTAGTATATAGATGGACAATTTCTTGTAGAAAAAATCTGGAGGCTAAAAATATGTGTATTTAAGGAACGAGAACCATTCGTATTTGCATATTAGCATGTGGGCTCTATATCTGTCAGTATCACTATCTCTAAAAACATGTGGGAGTTTTTAGCCAAAATTTAAAAAATAACATGTGGCGTTCAATCAGTACGACTTTTTTTTTAGTACGACCGTGTCCATCCATGCACGTGGCCGGCCTGGGGGCGCGTCGACGGCTGGCGTGTCGCTGCGTCGACGGGCAAAAGGCAATAGGATGTGTATATCAGTATATGCATGCACCTAGGTGAATGCAACAGCTCGTCCTCGTTTTGCGACGGCGAGGAACGCATGCTTTCCCATCCCAAAGTCGTCTGTTGATCGATATCCGAGAGAGACGAATTATCTATCTGTTCGCGGAGACGTGCGGTGTGGTATGGAGCCACCGCCGTGGTGGTTGCGTACGGACGACGATCACATCCTCCTCTCCTGATCTGGATCGCGTCAGAGGCCAGAGGCCCCTACGCTTTGACTTTGAGCGCGCACGCAGACCATCCTCCGCCTCCGCGCTCCGCTCCCTTCACAACCTCCACGTTGGCTGATTTCCTGTATCTACCCCCTGCTCAGCTTACGGCATTTTTAACTGATCCCCTATTAGAAGTTAACGCGCATCTAACCGATCCTTTATTTATCGTAAGGAGTAAAAATTATACTCCGGCCCAATTTTCTCCCTAAATATACTCGGCCGTTGCGGCTCCGAGTAAAAAGCCGTGTCTCTCCCTCCGTCGTACCTCGCCCCTGCATCTTCGCCGGCGCGCCACCCGACGACCGCCCGCCGGCCCCGGCGCTACCTTGTTGCCTCCCTTGGCCCCCGCCGCCCTTCTGCCCGACGTCGAGCCCGTTCGGCCCCCTTCGTCGTCGTCAGAATCAAGGTGAAACGCCGCCATCGCCATAGCCGATTCGTCGGATTGCTTCGAAATCTTCTTCATTTTCTGTTGGCCGCTGCATATCACCTTGCTTGCACACCGCTGCAAGTCATTCGCACGCGTCGCCGCAGGTTAGGTCTAGACGACACCTGCCAGCCGGTGTACCACCACCGCCCGCAAGTGTTCGATGAATTGCCTAGGTGAGTTTTTTTGTTCATTTTTTTTAAACGAGACGTTTGGATTGAACCTAGCCGTTTGAAAGAGGTTGAGAGAGATGATCTTGGAGGACTTGTCGTCATCTGAAGAGGAAGAAGACGGCCATGACTTTGACACCGTTTTAGGCATGATTTCCAATGATGATGGTCGGCGGCCTAGGAGAGGATCACAATTTTTCCGCATACATATCAACCGTGATAGAGTGGAGGGCCATGCCAAGATCATGAGAGACTACTTTGATCCAAAGCCAACCTATCTGGGGAAGTACTTTCGTCGACGCTTTCGGATGCACACAAGTCTTTTTCTGGCCATTGCAAAAGCCGTTGAGAGATATGATGACTGGTTCATGCTACGGAGAAATGCATGTGGAGAGATAAGTGCAAGCCCTTTGATGAAGTGCATTGCGGCTGTTCGAGTCTTGGCATATGGGTGTTCGGCCGATGCAATTGATGACTATGTCTGCATTGGTGAAGACACAATCTTGGAGGCTGTTCGAAGGTTCACTAAAGCAGTGATCGTTGTCTTTGGCCCGGAGTACTTGAGAGCACCAACCGAGGAAGACAGTCAGAGGCTGATGACTGAGAGTGAAGCAAGAGGGTGGTCAGGGATGCTTGGATCACTTGGTTGTATGCACTAGGCATGAAAGAATAGTCCTGCAGGGTGGAAGGGTCAGTAAAAAGGCCACTGCAATGATCCAACGATCATTCTTGAGGCAGTTGCATGGAAGGATCTTTGGATATGGCATTCATTCTTTGGTTTGCCTTGCTCTCACAATGACTTGAATGTGTTGTCGAGATCATCACTGTTTTCTAGGCTTATTACAGGCGATCCTTCTGCTTGCAACTACTCGGTCAACGAGCACAACTACTAGATGGGTTACTACCTTGCAGATGGCATCTATCCACCATGGGCCACCTTGGTCAAAACAATTCCGCGTCCAAAAGGTAACAAAAACATTTACTTTGCCCATTGTCAAGAAGATACTAGGAAAGATGTTGAGAGAGCCTTCAGTGTGCTTCAGAAGTGCTTTGCAATTGTTCGTGGCCCTGCCGAGTATTGGAGCTCCAAGGTTCTATGGCGGATCATGACTTGTTGCATTATATTACATGACATGATCACTGAAGACGAGAGGGATATGCCTGAGAACTTTCGGTACATCACCAACGGGATTCTGATTGAGCCAGAGTATGATAACAACAGGATCCTGACATTCCTTGAGGAGCATCGCAAGATCGAGAACCAACAAGTTCATGCTCAGCTCCAACAAGATATTATTGAGCATCACTGGCAACATCTTAGCGAGTCCTAGTTGTTCTATCACATGCTATTTGCTACATTTGAACCATTCGACGTGTTTAAATTTGAATAATTCGGTTTGTAAACTATATCGGTATGACGCCCCCGATTCAATCGTACACTAATCATACATGCAAATGTGTACGATCAAGATCAGGGACTCACGGGAAGATATCACAACACAACTCTAGACACAAATAAAATAATACAAGCTTCATATTACAAGCCAGGGGCCTCGAGGGCTCGAATACAAACGAGTCAGCGGAAGCAACAATATCTGAGTACAGACATAAGTTAAACAAGTTTTGCCTTAAGAAGGCTAGCACAAACATCAACGATCGAAGAGGCAAGGCCTCCTGTCTAGGACCTCCTAACTACTCCTGGTCGTCGGCGGGCTCCATGTAGTAGTAGGCACCCTCGGGGTAGTAGTAGTAGTCGACGGGGGTGGCATCTGGCTCCTGGGGTCCACCATCTGGTTGCAACTGTTGGAAATATGCCCTAGAGGCAATAATAAAATGGTTATTATTATATTTCCTTGTTCATGATAATTGTCTATTGTTCATGCTAAAATTGTATTAACCGGAAACCGTAATACATGTGTGAATACATAGACCACAACATGTCCCTAGTGAGCCTCTAGTTGACTAGCTCGTTGATCAATAGATGGTTGTGGTTTCCTGACCATGGACATTGGATGTCGTTGATAACGGGATCACATCATTAGGAGAATGATGTGATGGACAAGACCCAATCCTAAGCATAGCACAAGATCGTGTAGTTTGTTTGCTAGAGCTTTTCTAATGTCAAGTACCATTTCCTTGGACCATGAGATTGTGCAACTCCCGGATACCGTAGGAATGCTTTGGGTGTATCAAACATCACAACGTAACTGGGTGACCATAAAGGTGCACTACAGGTATCTTCGAAAGTGTCTGTTGGGTTGGCACGAATCAAGACTGGGATTTGTCACTCCGTATGACGGAGAGGTATCTCTGGGCCCACTCGGTAATGCATCATCGTAATGAGCTCAATATGACTAAGGAGTTAGCCACGGGATCATGCGTTACGGAACGAGTAAAGAGACTTGCCGGTAACGAGATTGAACGAGGTATGGGGATACCGACGATCGAATCTCGGGCAAGTAACATACCGATGGACAAAGGGAATTGTATACGGGATTGATTGAATCCTCGACATCGTGGTTCATCCGATGAGATCATCGTGGAACATGTGGGAGCCAACATGGGTATCCAGATCCCGCTGTTGGTTATTGGCCGGAGAGATGTCTCGGTCATGTCTGCATGGTTCCCGAACCCGTAGGGTCTACACACTTAAGGTTCAGTGACGCTAGAGTTGTTATGAGAAATTGTATGTGGTTACCGAAGGTTGTTCGGAGTCCCGGATGAGATCCCGGACATCACGAGGAGTTCCGGAATGGTCCGGAGGTGAAGAAATATATATGGGAAGTCTAGTTTCAGTCACCAGAATGGTTTCGGGGGTTATCGGTATTGTACCGGGACCACCGGAAGGTGTCCGGGGGTCCACCGGGTGGGGCCACCTGCCCCGATGGGCCAAGTGGGCTGAGCAAGGGAGGGAACCAGCCCCTGGTGGACTGGTGCGCCCCCCAAGGGGCCCAAGGCGCCTAGGGTTGAAAACCCTAGGGGGTGGGGGCGCCTCCCACCAAACTTGGGGGGCAAGTCCCCCCCTTGGCCGCCGCCCCCCCGTTAGATGGGATCTAAGGGGGCGGCCCCCTCTCCCCTTCACCCTATAAATAGAGGGGGGGGGGGTGGGAGGGCAGCAGCACCCCTTCCCTGGTGCAGCCCTCCCCCTCTCCAACACCTCCTCCTCCTCCGTAGTGCTTGGTGAAGCCCTGTCGGAGAACCACGAGCTCCTCCACCACCACGCCGTCGTGCTGCCGGAGCTGTTCCTCAACTTCTCCTCTTCCCTTGCTGGATAAAGAAGGAGGAGACGTCCCCGGGCTGTACGTGTGTTGAACGCGGAGGCGCCGTCCGTTCGGCGCTAGATCGGATCTTCCGCGATTTGAATCGCCGCGAGTACGACTCCATCATCCGCATTCCTTGTAACGCTTCCGCTTAGCGATCTTCAAGGGTATGAAGATGCACTCCCTTTCTCTCGTTGCAAGCTTCTCCTAGATTGATCTTGGTGATACGTAGGAATTTTTTTGATTTACTACTACGTTCCCCAACAGTGGCATCATGAGCTAGGTCTATGCGTAGATTCTTTGCACGAGTAGAACACAAGTAGTTGTGGGCGATGATTTGTTCAATTTGCTTACCGTTACTAGTCCTATCTTGATTCGGCGGCATTGTGGGATGAAGCGGCCCGGACCGATCTTACACGTACGCTTACGTGAGACAGGTTCCACCGACTGACATGCACTTGATGCATAAGGTGGCTAGCGGGTGTCTGTCTCTCCCACTTTAGTCGGATCAGATTCGATGAAGAGGGTCCTTATGAAGGGTAAATAGCAATTGGCATATCACCATTGTGGCTTTTGCGTAGGTAAGAAACGTTCTTGCTAGAAACCCATAGCAGCCACGTAAAACAATCAACAACAATTAAAGGACGTCTAACTTGTTTTTGCAGGGTATTCTATGTGATGTGATATGGCCAAAAAGGATGTGATGAATTATATATGTGATGTATGAGATTGATCATGTTCTTGTAATAGGAATCACGACTTGCATGTCGATGAATATGACAACCGGCAGGAGCCATAGGAGTTGTCTCAATTTATTGTATGACCTGAGTGTCAATGTAAAAGCCATGTAATTACTTTACTTTATTGCTAACCGTTAGCCATAGTAGTAGAAGTAATAGTTGGCGAGACAACTTCATGAAGACACAATGATGGAGATCATGATGATGGAGATCATGGTGTCATGCCGGTGACGATGGTGACCATGCCGCGCCTCGAAGATGGAGATCAAAAGCGCAAGATGATATTGGCCATATCATGTCACTTTATGATTTGCATGTGATGTTTATCATGTTTACATCTTATTTGCTTAGAACGATGGTAGCATAAATAAGATGATCCCTCACTAAAATTTCAAGAAATGTGTTCCCCCTAACTGTGCACCGTTGCGAAGGTTCGTTGCTTCGAAGCACCACGTGATGATCGGGTGTGATAGATTCTAACGTTCGCATACAACGGGTGTAAGCCAGATTTACACATGCGAAACACTTAGGTTGACTTGACGAGCCTAGCATGTACAGACATGGCCTCGGAACACAAGAGACCGAAAGGTCAAACATGAGTCGTATAGTAGATGCGATCAACATGGAGATGTTCACCGTTGATGACTAGTCCATCTCACGTGATGATCGGACACGGCCTAGTCGATTCGGATCATGTATCACTTAGATGACTAGAGGGATGTCTATCTGAGTGGGAGTTCATCAGATGAACTTCATTATCATGAACATAGTCAAAGTGTCTTTGCAAATTATGTTGTAGATAGCTCGCGTTGTAGCTCCCCTGTTTTATTGATACGTTCCGAGAGAAAAGTAAGTTGAAAGATGATGGTAGCAATAATGCGGACTGGGTCCGTGATCTGAGGATTGTCCTCATTACTGTATAGAAGGCTTATGTCCTTAATGCACCGCTCGATGCGCCATCCCCTCAAGCGTCGTCTGTAGATGTTTTGAACATCTGACAGGCATGTTCTGATGACTACTTGATAGTTCAGTGCGTCATGCATTACGGCTTAGAATTGAGGCTCCAAAACGTTTTGAACGTCATGGAACATATGAGATGTTCTAAGAGCTGAAATTGGGATTTCAGGCTCATGCCCGTGTTGAGAGGTATGAGACCTCCAACAAGATTCTTTGCCTGCAAGATGAAGGAGAATAGCTCAATCAGTGAGCATGTGCTCAGATTGTCTGGGTACTACGATCACTTGAATCGAGTGGGAGTTAATCTTCCAGATAAGATAGTGATTAATATAGTTCTCCAAGTCACTGCCACCTAGCTACTAGAGCTTCGTGATGAACTATAACATGCCAGGGATGGATAAGATGATCCCTGAGCTGTTCTCGATGTTTAACACCGCGAAGGTAGAAATCAAGAAGGAGCATCAAGTGTTGATGGTTAGTAAAACCACTAGTTTCACAAAGGGCAAGGGCAAGAAGGGAAACTTCATGGATGGCAAGTCAGTTGCTGCTCCAGTGAAGAAACCCAAGGTTGAACCCAAACCTGAGACTAGGTGCTTCTGTTATGAGGAGAACGGTCGCTGAAGTGGAACAACCCTAGATACTTGGTAGATAAGAAAGCTGGCAACATCGACAGAAGTATATTTGATATACGTGTTATTGATGTGTACCTTGCTAGTACTCCTAGTAGCACCTGGGTATTGGATATCGGTTCGGTTGCTAAATGTTAGTAACTCGAAATAAAAGCTATGGAATAAACGGAGGCTAGCTAAGGGTGAGGTGAAGATGTGTGTTAGATGTGTTTCCAAGGTTGATGTGATCACCATCGCACACTCTCTCGGGATTAGGGATGAACCTAAATAAATGTTATTTGGTGTTTGTGTTGAGCATGAACGTGATTAGATCGTGTTTATTGCAATACGGTTATTCATTTAAGTTAGAGAATAATGGTTATTCTGTTTACATGAATAATACCTTCAATGGTCATGCACCCAATGTGAATGGTTTATTGAATCTCGATCGTAGTAATACACATGTTCATAAAAGATACAAAATTAATAATGATAGTACCACATACTTGTGGCAATGCCGCTAAAGGTCATATTGGTGTAAAGCGCATGAAGAAACTCCATGCTGATGGATCTTTGGACTCACTCGATTTCGAATCGGTTGCGACATGCGTACCATGCCTCTTAGGCAAGATGACTGAGACCCCGTTTCCGGTATGATGGAGCGGGCTAGTAACTTATTGGAGATAATACATGTTGATGTATGCGGTCCAATGAGTGTTGTAGCATGCAGTGGATATCGTTATTTTCTTACCTTCACTGATGATTTGAGTGGATATGAGTATATTACTTAATGAAACACAAGTCTAAAATGTTTTAAAAGTTCAAACAAATTCAGAGTGAAGTCCAAGATCATCGTGACAAGAAGATAAAAATGTCTACGATATGATCGTGGAGGTGAATATCTGAGTTACAAGTTTTGTATACAACTTAAGACAATGTGAAAGTTGTTTCACAACTCACGCCACCTGGAACACCATAGTGTGATGGTGTGTCCGAACATCGTAGTCGTACTCTATTGGATATGCTGCGTACTATGATGTCTCTTATCGATTTGCCACTATCGTTTTGGGGTTAAGCATTAGAGACAACTACATTCACTTTAAATAGGGCACCATCTAATTCCGTTGAGATGACACCGTATGGTTTGGCAGAAACCTAAGCTGTCATTTCTCAGAGTTTGGGAATACGACATTATGTCTGATAAGCTCGAACCCAAAGCGGAAATGTGCATCTTCATAGAATACCCTAAGGAAACATTTGGGTATGCCTTCTATCTCAGATCCGAGGGCAAAGTATTTGTTGCTAAAAATGGGTCCTTTCTCGAGAAAAGGTTTCTCTCGAAAGAATTGAGTGGGAGGAAGATAGAACTTGATGAGGTTGTTGAACCTTTATTTCAACTAAAGAGTAGCGCATCACAGAAAGATGTTTCTGTGGAGCCTACATCAGTTGAAGAGGAAGTTAATGGTGATGATCATGAAGCTTCGGATCAAGTTACTATCGAACTTTGTAGGTCGACAAAGACGCATACTGCTCCTGAGTGGTACGACAACCCTGTCTTGGAGGTCATGTTGTTGGACAACAATGAACCTACAAACTATGGAGAAGCGATGATGGGCCCGGATTCCAACAAATGGTTAGAGGCCATGAAATCCGAGAAAGGATCCATGTATGAAAACCAGGTATGGACTTTGGTAGACTTGCCCATTGAATGGCAGGTCGTTGAGTACAAATGGACCTTTAAGAAGAAGACAGACACTGATGGTAAATGTTACCATTTATAAAGCTCGACTTGCCGCAAACAAGTTTCTGACAAGTTCAAGGAGTTGACTACGATGAGACTTTCTCACCCGTAGCGATGCTAAAGTCTGTTGGAATTATGTTAGCAGTTGCTGCATTTTTCGATTATGAAATCTGGCAGATGGATTTCAAAACATCTTTCCCTTGAGGAAAGGTTGTATGTGATACAACCAGAAGGTTTTGTCGATCCTAAGGATGCTAAAAAGTATGCAAGCTCCAGCAATCCTTCGATGGACAGGAGCAAGCATCTCGGAGTTGGAATATACGCTTTGATGAGGTGATCAAAGTTTTTGGGTTTATACAAAGTTTATGAGAAACTCGTATTTACAAGAAAGTGAGTGGGAGCACTATAGAATTTCTGATGAGTATATGTGGATGACATATTGTTGATCGGAAATGATGTAGAATTTCTGGAAAGCATAAACGGTTGTTTGAAAAGAGTTTTTCAAAGGAAGACCTGGATAAAGCTACCTAATTGTTGGGCATCAAGATCTATAGAGATAGATCAAGATGCTTGATGAGACTTTCAATGAGTACATACCTAGACAAGATTTTGAAAGAGTTCAAAATTGATCAGTCAAAGAAGGAGTTCTTACCTGATTTGTAAGGTGTGGAGTTGAGTGAGACTCAAAGCTCGACCGCGGTGGATCAAAGAGATAGGACGAAGGTCGTCCCCTATGCTTTATCCATAGGCTCTGTATAATATGCCATGCTGTGTACCGCACATGTGTGTGCCTTGCCATGAGTCTGTCAAGGGGTACGAGAGTGATCCAGGAATGGATCACTGGACAGCGGTCAAGATTATCCTTAGTAACTAGAGGACTAAGGAAATATTTCTCGGTTATGGAGGTGATAAAGAGTTCGTCGTAAAGGGTTACGTCGATGCAAGCTTTAACACCAACCCGGATGACTCTGAGTAGCAATCCGGATATGTATAGTGGAGCAGCCATTTGGAATAGCTCCAAGTGGAGTGTGATAGCAGTGTCTACAGTATGACATAGAGATTTGCAAAGTACACACGGATCTGAATGTCGCAGACCCGTTGACTAAAGACCTCTCTCACATGCAAAGCATGATTGAACCCCAGAACTCACTGGGTGTTAGATTCATAACAATGTAAATCACATGGTGATGTGAACTAGATTATTGACTCTAGTGCAAGTGGGAGACTGTTGGAAATATGCCCTAGAGGCAATAATAAAATGGTTATTATTATATTTCCTTGTTCATGATAATTGTCTATTGTTCATGCTAAAATTGTATTAACCGGAAACCGTAATACATGTGTGAATACATAGACCACAACATGTCCCTAGTGAGCCTCTAGTTGACTAGCTCGTTGATCAATAGATGGTTGTGGTTTCCTGACCATGGACATTGGATGTCGTTGATAACGGGATCACATCATTAGGAGAATGATGTGATGGACAAGACCCAATCCTAAGCATAGCACAAGATCGTGTAGTTCGTTTGCTAGAGCTTTTCTAATGTCAAGTATCATTTCCTTGGACCATGAGATATTGCAACTCCCGGATACCGTAGGAATGCTTTGGGTGTATCAAACGTCACAACGTAACTGGGTGACCATAAAGGTGCACTACAAGTATCTCCGAAAGTGTCTGTTGGGTTGGCACGAATCGAGACTAGGATTTGTCACTCCGTATGACGGAGAGGTATCTCTGGGCCCACTCGGTAATGCATCATCGTAATGAACTCAATGTGACTAAGGAGTTAGCCACGGGATCATGCGTTACGGAACGAGTAAAGAGACTTGCCGGTAACGAGATTGAACGAGGTATGGGGATACCGACGATCGAATTTCGGGCAAGTAACATACCGATGGACAAAGGGAATTGTATACGGGATTGATTGAATCCTCGACATCGTGGTTCATCCGATGAGATCATCGTGGAACATGTGGGAGCCAACATGGGTATCCAGATCCCGCTGTTGGTTATTGGCCGGAGAGATGTCTCGGTCATGTCTGCATGGTTCCCGAACCCGTAGGGTCTACACACTTAAGGTTCGGTGACGCTAGAGTTGTTATGGGAAATTGTATGTGGTTACCGAAGGTTGTTCGGAGTCCCGGATGAGATCCCGGACGTCACGAGGAGTTTCGGAATGGTCCGGAGGTGAATAATTATATATGGGAAGTCTAGTTTCAGTCACCGGAATGGTTTCGGGGGTTATCGGTATTGTACCGGGACCACCGGAAGGTGTCCGGGGGTCCACCGGGTGGGGCCACCTGCCCCGGTGGGCCAAGTGGGCTGAGCAAGGGAGGGAACCAGCCCCTGGTGGGCTGGTGTGCCCCGCCCCCCAAGGGGCCCAAGGCGCCTAGGGTTGAAAACCCTAGGGGGTGGGGGCGCCTCCCACCAAACTTGGGGGGCAAGTCCCCCCCTTGGCCGCCGCCCCCCGTTAGATGGGATCTAAGGGGGCCAGCCCCCTCTCCCCTTCACCCTATAAATAGAGGGGGGGGGGGGAGGGCAGCAACACCCCTTCCCTGGCGCAGCCCTCCCCCTCTCCAACACCTCCTCCTCCTCCGTAGTGCTTGGTGAAGCCCTGTCGGAGAACCACGAGCTCCTCCACCACCACGCCGTCGTGCTGCCGGAGCTCTTCCTCAACTTCTCCTCTTCCCTTGCTGGATCAAGAAGGAGGAGACGTCCCCGGGCTGTACGTGTGTTGAACGCGGAGGCGCCGTCCGTTCGGCGCTAGATCGGATCTTCCACGATTTGAATCGCCGCGAGTACGACTCCATCATCCGCGTTCCTTGTAACGCTTCCGCTTAGCGATCTTCAAGGGTATGAAGATGCACTCCCTCTCTCTCGTTGCAAGCTTCTCCTAGATTGATCTTGGTGATACGTAGGAATTTTTTTATTTACTACTACGTTCCCCAACAGCAACAACCGGAAAGAAGAAAGAAGGGGGAAAAGGGGTAGCAAAGAAACCATGAGTACTCATCCAAAGTACTCGCAAGCATCAGATCTATACTAAGTATACATTGGTATCAAGGGAAGGGATGTATCTGTGGACTGAACTACAGAATGCCAGAATAGAGGGGAAGGCCTAGCCTATCGAAGACTAGCATCTTCAAGCATCTTGCAGCATTCAGAAGAGTACATAATAGCATATTATAATTAACAAGCGTGTTGTAGCATTAACGCCCAAAGATCCTTCCTCAACTCCCTGCGAGAAAGCAATCCCGGAGCCATCATAACCATCTCATATCTCAAGTATCCATTTCTAGTTGTAATAGATCGGGATACAACTCCGAGCGTCCATTACCGTGGACAGGCTATTCGAATAGATAACTTCCCTGCAGGGGTGCACCACAATACCCAACACGCTTGATTACTCTGGCCGGACACACTTTCCTGGGCCAATGCCCGGCCTCGGAAGATCAACACGTCGTAGCCCTACCTAGGCTCAGCAGAGAGGTCCCCATCGGTCTACATCCAAAGCGCTCCGGGGTCTTGGGCCCATCGCCCATTGCACTCTGGGTCGTTATGCAACGAGCCGGGACGAGCACCACCTCATCCTGGATGGCACTGGCCCGACAGGCCCACAATGCTGAACTGGACGTCTGACAGAGCTTTCGGCTGATACTACAATGCCGAGTTCCCATATCTGTTCCCGCGTGGTGGTTAGTGCGTATAGGCCAGTGGCCAACTCAGATCAAATACCCAAACCTGTTAGTGCATTATTAAAAGAAGTGACGACTGTCGGGACAAGTCCGGAGCTACCATCCCCTCCTGGGTGATACCGCTAAACAGCCAGCCGCCACCGTAACATCTCACGGGTGCTCTCCGGGCCCGCCTGACTTTCACAAGTATCTCTCGCCGGTGCTCACTGGGCCCGTCCGACTTTAACAAAGGTCTGAAGTAAAATCAAGGTAACCGTGTGTCCAAAACATCAAGGGGGAAAACCTGAGGAATCACCCTCGATGGATTCCACTCGATGTAATCATCAAGGTGAACATATGTGGAATCACCCTCGAGGTTCATACTTGAGGTGTTGCACAACAGAGTCGTATCGGGAGTGGTGAAGGAGGAATCACCCTCGATAAACCACGACCAGTTAGCTACACTACAGAGATATCATTAGGAGTGCGTTACGAGGTATCACCCTCGGCACTCGATAGTAGCTCTGCAGAGTCATACAACTAAAGGGTGTGAGGTGATCTGTCGGGCTCTAGTCATCGATCACGTTGATCAAGTCATCGGTCGTCAAGCCGGGGCAACTGGGACAAAGTGGGGGCCACTGGTGAATCACCAACCAACCTATACTAAGCAGTTTAGGATAAGCAGGTAAGGTACAATGAGCAGGTTACAAAAGCAGGCTATGCATCAGATAGGAGCAATCAATTACAGTAGCAAAATCAAATGCAAGCATGAGAGAGAAGGAACTGGGCGATATCGGAATGATCAAGGGGGGTTTACTTGCCTGGAAGCTCTGCTGAAAGGGAAGAAGGGTCGTCGGTGACGTAGTCGATCATAGTGGCATCAGCAGCGGTCTCGGGGTCTACCGAAGAAGAAGAGAGGGAAGAAACAGTAAATACAAAGCACATAGATGCATGACATGACAACAGGCAGAGCTAGGGGTGTTCTAACGCAGTGTTACACGATACTCGCGAAGGGGGAAAACATCCGGGAATGTTTTCCCGAAGTTTGCATTTTGGGACAGATGAAACAGAGGGGGACGGTTCCATGTTTGCTATGATAGGGACGTGTGACAGATGAACAGAGGGTGTATTCGGATTCATCATATTTTTCTGAGCAACTTTCATGTATAAAACTTTTTCATCCGAGCTACGGATTATTTTCTACGAATTTCTAAAGTTTTAGCGGTATTCTAAAATTATCATTAATTCGAAAATAATGATTAAATGCTAGGTGCACCCAGCTCTGTGTACACAACAGGATGACATGTGGGTCTAGGGGGTCCCAGTTGACCAGTCAATGTTGACTGGTCAACAGGGGGTGGGGCCCCCTGTCATTGTCTCATCTAACTAATTACAGATTAGATAGTTAATTAGCAGGTTAACTACTGTTAAGTTAATTAAGCAAATTTTAATTACGTTAATTAATTCATCATTTTTATTTATTATTATTTATATCTTTTTTAAGGGTGCGGGGGCCCCACTGGGCAGTGGCCTATAGGGCCAACCGGGGCGGGCAGCTAAACGGGCGCGGGCGCCACGGGCGAGGGCGCCGGATCCTGGCGCGGCCAACGGGCGGGGCCACGGCCGCGGTGAGGCCGGCCGACCGGAGCTGTGCCCGGCAGCGGCGAGGTCAGGGGAGTGGCGGTGGGTGGCGCGTGTGGAGAGGCCACGCGCAGCGGGCGCAGTGGCGAGCGAGGGGGCGCAGCGACCAGGTGATACGTCTCCAATGTATCTATAATTTATGAAGTATTCATGTCATGTTTACAACAATTTTATATGCTTTTGGTATGATTTTATTAGAACTAACCCGGACTGACGTTGTTTTCAGCAGAACTACCGTGGTGTCGTTTTTTGTGCAGAAATAAAAGTTCTCGGAATGGGCTGAAAATTTACGGTGATTTTTTATGGACCAAAAGAGACACCTGAAGCACCGGATCTGGGCCAGGAAGTGACCGCGAAGGCCACAAGCCTAGGGGGCACGCCCTACCCCCCCAGGGAGGGTGCTCCCGGCTTGTGGGCCCCTCAGGCACCCCCCTGACGTGAGATCAACGCCAAAAAATCTTATAAATACCCAAACCTCCGAAAGGAACCCTAGATCGGAAGTTCCGCCGCCGCAAGCCTCTGTAGTCACGAAAAATCAATCTAGGCCCTCTCTGGCACCCTGCCGGAGGGGCCATCATCACCGGAGGCCATGGAGGAGGAAGTCGGAGGGGGCCATCATCACCATGAAGGCCAAGGACCAGAGGGAGAACCTCTCCCATCTAGGGGGGAGGCCATGGAGGAGGAAGAACAAGGGGGAGACTCTCTCCCCCTCTATCTCAATGGCGACGGAGTGCCGTCGGGGGAACCATCGCCGCGGTGATCGTCTTCATCAACATCACCATCCTCATCTCTTTTAAGCGGTCCACTCTCCCGCACCCTGGTGTAATCCCCTACTTGAACATGGTGCTTTATGCCACATATTATGATCCAATGATGTGTTGCCATCCTATGATGTTTTGAGTAGATTTCTTTTGTCTTTTGGGTTGATTGTTGATCTAGATTGGTTTGAGTTGTATGTTTTATTTTGGTGATGTCCTATGGTGCCCTCCGTGCCGCGCACACGTGAGGGATTCTCGCTGTAGGGTTTGCAATATGTTCATGATTCGCTTATAGTGGGTTGCTAGAGTGACAGAAGCTTAAACCCGAGTAAGGGGGTTGTTTGCGTATGGGAGTAAAGAGGACTTGATACTTTAATGCTATGGTTGGGTTTTACCTTAATGATCTTTAGTAGTTGCGGATGCTTGCTAGAGTTCCAATCATAAGTGCATATGATACAAGTAGAGAAAGTATGTTATCTTATGCCTCTCCCTCATATAAAATTGCAATAATGATTACCGATCTTGTTAACGATTGCCTAGGACAATTCCGCACACCGTTCCATCATTATTCCACACTCGCTATTTGTAATATATTATAATATATTCTAACTTTATGTTGACATCACCTATTTATATATTTTAGCTCTCCGATATCATGCAAAGCTATCCTCTTTATACCCACAACGTAGTTTTATTTCTCGTTTCTAGTTGAAAGCAAACTCTCGGTGTACGTAGAGTTATATCGGTGGCAGATAGGACTTGAGATAATATTGATCTTACCTTTAGCTCCTTGTGGGTTCTACACTCCATACTTATCACTTCCATCTTTGGAAATTGCTACGATGATTCCTTGCACTTGGGGATTATCGAGCTCTTTTCTGGCGCCGTTGCCGGGGAGCAATAGCGTGGGGTTGATATTCTCGTGTGTGCTTGTTTGCTTTCTTCACTAAGTAGATTTTGTTTTCTCTTTTGTTTTTGTTTTCTTTAGTTGTGGGTGAAACAAACAATTTTTTTTAAAGAATGCAAAATACAAATAAATTTACTTGCCTCTTATGCCTAAAAACTTTTTCAAAAAAGAGAAGTGATTGGAAGGTTATGCATTGGATAAGTGAGGGTCGACCTTGAACACTTGTGTTCATGCTCATGGAAACAATGTAGAATTTTTCATGGAAGTTTCTCAAAAATAATTATCCCCTTGTATATATCCAGTGTATTATAAAAATAATGTTCCAAGATTTGGCTTTAGGATGATTAGATTGCTTGTTTGCTATGTGCGGTGCAAAAAAAAGAAACTTTGGCTGTAGTGTGTGAATTTACATTTTTTACTGGAATGTCAAAAGTTTCTGAAATTTTTACACAGTACTGATATGATTTTTTTTATTTTCCCTAGTTTTTCAGAATTTTTGGAGTCACATAAGTATGGTAAATGTTCAGATTGCTACAGACTGTCCTATTTTTGACAGATTCTGTTTTCTATGTGTTGTTTGCTTATTTTGATGAATCTATGGGTTGTATCGGGGGGTATGAACCATGGTGAAGTTAGAATATAGTATATATAATGCTAATATGAAATTGGAATGAGTTTAAAACAGTAGCTAAAGGTAGTGATTTGCCTTATTATACTAACGGATCTCACAAGGGTTTTTGTTAAAGTTTTGTGTGGATGAAGTGTTCAAAGATCGAGGAGGTATCGATATAAGAAGAATACGGAGAGAAAAGAGTTCAAGCTTGGGGATTCCCAAGGCACACCAAGTAAATATTTCAAGTAGACTCAAGCATCTAAGCTTGGGGATGCCCCGGAAGGCACCCCATCTTTATTCTTCAAAAATTATCGGTATACCTCGGTTTTTGTTTTGTTCACATGATATGCGTCATTTTGCGTTTTTCTTTTCCTTTATGCGCAATGCTAGTATGAGTAGTCCTTCATAGATTTATAGAATGCTCCATGTGCTTCACTTAAATCTTTTGAGTATGGCTTTATAGAATGCGCTTTGTGCTTCACTTAAATCTTTTGAGTATGGCTTTATAGAATGCTCTTTGTGGTTCACTTAAATCTTTTGAGTATGGCTTTATAGAATGCTTCGTGTGCTTCACTTATATATTTTGAGCTTGGATATTGGTCAATCTACATTAATTGTAGAATGCTCAATGAACTTCACTTATATCTTTTAGAGTATGAATAAAATTATCATCGAAATTGGGCTTGGAAGAGTATCATTAAAATATCACTACTTAGCTAAAAAGTTTTAAAGAAAAGTTCTTGTTTAGAGACAACCTAAAATTTATCCTTACTATTTTTGTGTGTTCACATGATTAATATACTGTATTAATCATGTTTTATAGTTTTTTTTCAATAAATTGCCAAGTAAAGCCTTTGGGATAGTGTGGTTGATAGTTGATTTGATTCTGTGCAAAAACAGAAACTTTTGCGTCCAGTAACAGAATTGTTAAAATTCACTGGAACATGTAAAAACTCTGATTTGTTTATAGAGGATTGATATACAAATTTTCTACGTTTTTATAATTTTTCAGAATTTTTGGAGTAACATAAGTATGAGTATAATTCAGATATTTACAGACTATTCCGTTTTTCACAGATTCTGTTTTCGATGCATAGTTTGCTTGTTTTCTAGTTTCTATGGCTTATATTGCTTAATATAAATTGTGAAAATTATAAAGTACAGTAGGAATTATGTGGAAACAATTATGAATCTTTTCTTTGACAGTACCCAAGTGAATGATTTTTTTTACTATACTAACCCATCTCACAAAGTTCCGTTAAGTTTTGTGTGATTGAAGTTTTCAAGTTTTGGGTGAGATATCGATATGAGGAGAATAAGGAGTGACAAGACCCTATGCTTGGGGATGCCCAAGGCACCCCAAGATAAAATTCAATAAAGATACAAGCAACTAAGCTTGGGGATGCCCCGGAAGGCATCCCCTCTTTCATCTTCAACACTATCGGTATACCTTACTTGGAGCTATATTTTTATTCGTCACATGATATGTGTTTTGCTTGGAGCGTATTTTCATTTTACTAGCTGTTTGAATAAAATCATTGGATCTGAAATCTTGAATGAGAGAGAGTCCTCACATGGCTATTTAACTAATTGACTACACTTATATCCTATGAGTAAGTGGTTGAATGAATTGAATATCATAAATCTGAAATTATATATGTTTTATATGCTTATCCCATGGGGAGTAATGACTTCACATATAAGAAGTATAGGTGGTAAAATTTGTTTAAAGTTAGCAAACACCGCATTGGTCACTTGAACAATTCATGAAAGAATATTGAAGGAAGAGAGATTTCACATATAAATATACTATCTTGGACACCTTCTATAATTGTGAGCCCCATTAATTATTTTCAAACTTGAGCAAATTAGTTGAAGTTGGACAAGGAAGACAACGTAATGAGTTATGTTTGGGTATATTTGTATAGAAGTTATATTGTTATGGATCCTCCAACATGTGGTGCTTGCTTAGGATCTTTTTCTAGCCAAAAATCCGTACTAAGTAGAGATACTACTTGTGCATCCAAAAATCCTTAAACCTAGTTTCCTGCCATGAGTGTCCACCATATCTACCTATGGATTGAATAAGATCCTTCAAGTAAGTTTTCATCGGTGCAAAAAGCAATAAAAATTGCTCCTAAATATGTATGATCTTTTATTGTAAAGGAAAATAAGCGTTGTACGAACTTGTGATGGTAAAGAAATAAAAGCGACGGACTGCATAATAAAGGTTGCTATCACAAAGGGCAATACAACGTGACGTTCCTTTGCATTAAGGGTTTGCACATACAAAAATGAAAAGGGCATGACAACCTCTGCTTCCCTCTGCGAAGGGCCTATCTTTTACTATCATGTATTTACTTTTATGCAAGAGTCAATAGTATTCCTTCTTATGTCAATCTCAATTATTCTTTAGTTGGCAAGCATCATGTGCTGGGGAAAGATCCAAGCATATATGGCCATTCAAATATATTTGATCATGAATTATTATTGTTGACAATTATCTATATGGTAAATAAGTTGGGAGGCGAAACATTTAGCCCCTATCTTTCTCTGTGTTCGACGGATGCTACTTGTTCTAAAAATATGCTTTGAGTGTTAGCAATCATGGAAGACTATATGATAGTTGAGTATGTGGAATTTGCTAAATCAAAGCTCTTACATAGACCCTTCCTGAAAGTAAGATGAATTGCAATTATTTGGTGACTCAGAACATAGTTTGTTAGTTTTCAAGAAACTTTATGGTCTATACTTTAACATGTGAATAGCTTGTTACTTGATCATGAGAAGTTTTATGAGATGAGCTACTGTTTATGATATAGAATGATGCTAGAAAAAGTGTTTGAAACTATCATTGATCAAATTTATGCACTATGCTAGCATTCACACTTCATAAATTATTTCTTTTATCATTTACCTACTCGAGGACGAGTAGAAATTAAGCTTGGGGATGCCGATACGTCTCCAACGTATCTATAATTTATGAAGTATTCATGCCATGTTTACAACAATTTTATATGGTTTTGGTATGATTTGATTAGAACTAACCCGGACTGACGCTTGATACGTCTCCAACGTATCTATAATTTTTGCTTATTCCATGCTGTTATATTATCATTCTTGGATGTTTTACAATCATTTTATAGTAACTTTATATCATTTTTGGGAGTAACCTATTAACATAGTGCCCAGTACCAGTACCAGTTGCTGTTTTTTTGCTTATTTTTTACTTCGCAGAAAATCAATACCAAATGGAGTCCAATCGCAGCGAAACTTTTTGGAGAATTTTTCTGGACCAGAAGACACAAGATGGGCCAGAGAAGTACTAGAGGGGTGCCCCGAGGGGGCACAACCCACCTGGACGCGCCTGGGGGCCCAGGCGCGCCCTGGTGGGTTGTGCCCACCTCGGTGGCCTCCCGCACCGCCTCTTCGCCCTATGAATTCCCAAATATTCCAGAAACCCTAGGGGAGTCGACGAAACACAATTCCAGCCGCCGCAAGTTCCAGAACCACGTGATCCAATCTAGACACCATCACGGAGGGGTTCATCATCCTCATTGGTGCCTCTCCGATGATGTGTGCGTAGTTCATTGTAGACCTACGGGTCCGTACGCAGTAGCTAGATGGCTTCTTCTCTCTTTTTGATTCTCAATCAATGGTCTCTTGGAGATCTATTTGATGTAACTCTTTTTGCGGTGTGTTTGTTGGGATCCGATGATTTTGGGTTTATGATCAGATCTATATCCATGAAAGTTATTTGAGTTCTTTGATCTCTTTATGCATGATTACTTATAGCCTCGTATTTCTTCTTAGAATCTTTGGTTTAGTTAGGCCGACTAGATCGATTTTTCTTGCCATGGGAAGAGGTGCTTTGTGATGGGTTCGATCGTGCGGTGTTCTTTCCCAGTGACAGAAGGGGCAGCAAGACACGCATGTATCGTTGCTATTAAGCATAACAAGATGGGGGCTGTTCCTACATGAATAGATCTCGTCTACATCATGTCATTGTTCTTATTGCATTACTCCGTTTCTCCATGAACTTAATACACTAGATGTATGCTGGATAGCGGTCGATGTGTGGAGTAATAGTAGTAGATGCAGGCAGGAGTCGGTGTGCTAATCTTGGTCGTGATGCCTATATAATAATCATTGCCTGGAGTCGTCATAATTATTTGATGTTCTATCAATTGCCCAACAGTAATTTGTTTACCCACCATATGCTATTTTCTTGAGAGAAGCCACTAGTGAAATCTACGGCCCCCGGGTCTATTCTTTATCATATTTGCTTCGAGATCTATTTTCATTCGCTTTTATTCCGAAAACCCAAAAATACCTTGCTGCACTTTTTTGCTACTGTTTTATTTCACCTTTTATCGAGATCTATTTATCCAATCTATCGCAGTTTTATCTATCTTTTTACCTGTAGAGGGTTTGACAACCCCTCCTAATCGTCGGGTTGCAAGTATTTGTTATTTGTGTGCGGGTACCATTTACATAGTGTTGCTTGGTTCTCCTACTGGATTGATACCTTCGTTTCATAACTGAGGGAAATACCTACCATAGTTGTGCTGCATCATCCCTTCCTCTTTGGGGAAATACTGACATAGTTCAAGCGACATCAAAAGGAATTTCTGGCGCCGTTGCCGGGGAGACATCATCAACATCTATAAGGTTCCTAATAAAAAAATCTCATCTCCTTGCAATTTACATTATTTGCCATTTGCCTCTCATTTTCATCTCCCCCACTTCACAAAAATTTGTCATTTTATTTGCCTTCTTTTTCGTTTGCCCTTTTATCGTTCGATCTTTTGTTTGCTTGTGTTACCATGTGTCTTCTATTTTCTTGCATATTTGCTTACGAAAAATCTATTGATATGGATCCTCATCCACTTACTAATCTTTTTAAAAGATCCAATCGTGACGAACCAATTGCTAGTGAGTTTAGTGCACTAGATTATCTTTATGAAGTTTTGCTTGAGATTCGTGAATCTGAAAATTGTGATGAAGAAATTTATGAAGTGATTCATGATAGCTCCTTGAATGAAAAGCATGATTGCAATGATTTTACTATAAATTCTATTAATGTCAATTGTGTTAATAATATGCAAAACCCCAAGCTTTGGGATGCTAATTTTGCTATGTCTACTATTTATTGCAATGATCATGATTGGGGTGATTCTTCTTATGATCTTGAAAATTTATTTAAGCCTCATGATGAATATGATATTGATAATAATGTTTGCAATAATATTAAAAGTGGGTTTGGAAGAGCGTCAACTTTAGGTAAAAATAGTCCCACATATTTGGAGAGTGTTCAATCTTACAATTTTTTTATGAAAGTGGGTTTGGAGAGGTCATGACTTTAGTTGATGTTAATCTCACTATCTTGGAAGATTATAAAACTTTTATGCATGTGGATCATGAAGAGAAAATTTTATATGATAGCTATATTGTTGAATTTGATTATGATCCTACATGTAATTATTATGAGAGAGGAAAATATGGTTGTAGAAATTTTCATGTTACTAATTTACCTCTCGTTATGTTGAGATTGCTATTGTTTCTTTCTTCTTCCTTGCATATGCTATATATTTCTTGTCTTGATAATTTGTTTGCTTATAAAATCCCTATGCATCGGAAGTATCTTAGACTTAAATATGCTTGTCACATGTTTTATGATGCTTTCTTCGTGTTTCAATTAATATCTTTCATGTGAGCATCAATAAAATCTTATACCTAGCTAGGGGCATAAAATGATAGCGCTTGTTGGGAGGCAACCCAATGAATAAAATTTATTTTTGCCTTTTTATTTCTGTTATTGAGTGTTTGCACAATTATGCCTCTGTTATGATTGTGTTTTTATGTTTTAATTATTGTTTGTGCCAAGTAAAGCCTTTGGGATAGCTTTGGTAATAGTTGATTTGATCCTGTTGAAAAACAGAAACTTTTGCGTCCAGTAAAATAATAGTCTAAATTCACAGAAGCGACGAAAAATTCTGAATTTTTTACACAAGATTGATAAACAAATTTCCTCTGTTGGCCTAATGTTTCATAAGTTTTGGAGTTACAAAAGTATGAGTAAAATTTGAGTCGTTACAGACTGTTCTATTTTTGACAGATTCTGTTTTTCTTTGCATTGTGTGCTTATTTTGATGATTCTATGGATTGTATCGGGGGGTATAAGCCATGGAAAATTTAGAATACAATAGATATAATGCAATAACAAAATTTGAATGGGTTTGCTACAGTACTTAAACTAACCATTGGTTTTCTTATACTAACTGAAAGTGCAACTAATCCCGGGGTGGTTTTGGTAATTCATAACAACATATAGCTCACTGAACTAATATCCATTCAAGTTTAATATTTCAGAAAGTTCAATGAATGCCATGGCATGGATTAGAGATGTGGACCCCTCAAAATGCTAAGGACACATATTGGCAAAAGCTCAAGACTCTTCATTTCTATTTTAGTGATCCAAGATCACATTGAGTTCATAGGAAAGCCAATACTATTAAAAGGGGATGAGGTGCTGCTTAATGGTCTACTTGCTCAAAATGCTCAGTGATATTGCTCCAAAGCCCTCAACCACTTTCTCATTTCCAAATATGTCCAAAAACCCAAAGTCAAACTCGGCCCCACCAAAATCTTCTATCCGGCGCCATCGAGTTCATTTGACATAGCCACTGCCAGAAACCCTAACACCTCGGTCACACCGATACGGATCTCGGTCTCACCGAGATGGCCCTGCAAACTCTCTGTTTCCCTTTGTAACATTTCGGTCTCACCGAAATGAGGATCGGTCACACCGAGTTTACTTGACCAACTCTCTGTTTGCTCTTTGCTGAAATCGGTCTCACCGAGTTCACGCAATTGGCTTCACCGAGACGAGGTTTTGCCCTAGCCCTAGCACATCGGTCCCACCGAGTTGTTCCAGTCGGTCCCACTGAGATTCCTAACGTTCACATTTTGAACTGAATCGGTCTCACCGAGTTCTTCTATTTGATCTGACCGAGTTGGGTCAAATGTGTGTAACGGTTGGATTTTGTGTGGAAGCTATATATACCCCTCCACCCCCTTCTCCATATGTGAGAGAGCCATCAGAACGTGCCTACACTTCCAACCTACATTTTCTGAGAGAGAACCACCTACTCATGTGTTGAGATCAAGATATTCCAATCCAACCACAAGAATCTTGATTTCTAGCCTTCCCCAAGTTGCTTTCCACTCAAATCATCTTTCCACCATATCCAAATCTGTGAGAGAGTTGAGTGTTGGGGAGACTATCATTTGAAGCACAAGAGCAAGGAGTTCATCATCAACACAACATCTATTACCTTTTGAGAGTGGTGTCTCCTAGATTGGTTAGGTGTCGCTTGGGAGCCTCCGACAAGATTGTGGAGTTGAACCAAGAAGTTTGTAAGGGCAAGGAGATCGCCTACTTCATGAAGATCTACCCGAGTGAGGCAAGTCCTTCATGGGCGATGGCCATGGTGGGATAGACAAGGTTGTTTCTTCGTGGACCCTTCGTGGGTGGAGCCCTCCGTGGACTCGCGCAACTGTTACCCTTCGTGGGTTGAAGTCTCCATCAACGTGGATGTACGATAGCACCACCTATCAGAACCACGCCAAAAATCTCTGTGTCATCATTGCGTTTGCACTCTCCAAACCCTTCCCTTTACCTTCATATGCAATGTTTTACTTTCCGCTGCTATACTCCTAGAATTGCATTGTAGGTTGATTGCTTGACTTGTGCTAAGTTGCTAAAATCTTCCCACAACTAAAATTGGGAAAAGGTTAGATTTTTATTTGGTCAAGTAGTCTAATCACCCCCCCTCTAGACCTACTATCGATCCTACAAGTGGTATCAGAGCTTTGGTCTCCATTTGCCTTGATTTCCATAGCTTTGGTGATCATGGCCTTGGTTTCACAACCTAGGAGAGTATGGCGTCTAGCGAGGGAAATTACCACCGTAGAGGTCCTTACTTTGATGGTACTAATTTTGCTAGTTGGAAGCATAAGATGAAAATGCATATTCTTGGCCATAACCCCGCCGTTTGGGATATTGTGCGCATTGGCTTGCAAGGTGATTTCTTCGAGGATGGAAAAGAACCGGATCGTGAAGCGTCCGCGGAAGAAATGAAGATGTTGCAATACAATGCTCAAGCTTGCGATATTCTCTTCAACGGATTGTGCCCCGAAGAATTCAACAAAATCAGCCGCCTTGAGAATGCAAAGGAAATTTGGGATACTTTGGTTGATATGTACGAAGGTACCGGGTCCGTCAAGGAATCCAAATTGGATGTGCTTCAAAGTCAACTTGACAAGTTCAAGATGAAGGATGGTGATGGAGTCGCTGAGATGTACTCTAGGCTTGCTCTCATCACAAATGAGATTGCCGGCTTGGGAAGCGAAGAGATGACCGACAAATTCATCATCAAGAAGATCCTAAGAGCCTTGGATGGAAAATATGATACCGTGTGCACCTTGATCCAAATGATGCCCAATTACAAAGATCTCAAGCCCACGGAAGTCATTGGTAGAATTGTTGCTCATGAGATGTCACTCAAGGATAAGGAAGAGCTCCACAACAAGTCAAGTGGTGCTTACACAGCTTCATGTGATGCTCCTACAACATCAAGTGAGAAACAAGTTTCCAATGAAGAATTGAGCTTAATGGTGAAGAACTTCAACAAGTTCTACAAGAATAGAAGCAAAGAGAGAAGCTCCAAGTCAAGATCCTAGAATGACAAAAGATCTTCTAGTCGTGATCGTAATTGCTACAATTGTGGAAGACCCGGACACTACTCCAATGAGTGTACGACTCCCTACAAGAAAAGAGAAGATTCACCAAAAAGAAGGAGTAAAAGAGATGAATCACCACCAAGAGAGAGAAGGAGTAGAGATGATTGTTATGAACGATGACCCTCTCGTAGAAGCAAGGATTCGGAAAGGAAGGACAAGTCATCAAAGAGCTACACAAGATGAAGACATCAAGCTCACGTTGGTGAATGGGTATCCGGTTCCGACTCCGACAACTACTCCGAGAGAAGCTATCACTCCGACTTCCGAATATACTCAAGATGAAGGTGTTGCCGGTCTTGCACTTGTGTCATCCAACTCCTACGACATATTTGACTCACCAAATGAAGGAATTGGAAGATGCTTCATGGCTAAAGGCCCTAAGGTATCACACCCCGAGTATGTTGATTTCAATAGTGATGAAGATGATTTGCTACGTGATGATGATTTACTTGTTGACAACACTAGTGATGAAAACTATGACGAAATTGCTATTAATCATGCTAATCAAGATGAAACAAATGACAATGATATGAAGGAGATTGAGCGTCTAACTAAAGAACTAACACTCTTAAGTTAGCTCATGAAACAACTCTAGAGGATCATAGAGAGCTCCTAAGGACTCATGAGAAGCTACGCTTCGAGAAGCTAAATTTAGAGCAATAGCATGGGTTCCTAAAAGCAATCAATGATGATCTTCGAAAGAAGAGTTATTCTTACATTGCCAAGCGTTTACTCTTTTCTACTTATATGCCACAAGTAAAATCTAGCAATAAGAACAAGAAGGATTCTTCCTCTAGTAGTAACAATAATCATGTTAAATCCAACATTGTTGCTTCTAGTAGTTCTCTTGATTCCACTAATGATTCTCTTAGCCAAGTTACACTTGAGCAAGAAAATAGCTTATTAAAGGGAATTATACGGAAAGGTGTATACGAGAGCCTTGCCGGAAGTAAGCAATTTGAGGAAATTGTACGCAAGCAAGGAAGGCACCGGAAGAATCTAGGTGTTGGTTTTGAATGAAAGTTCAATGCCAATGGAATTGAGTGGGAAGAAGATCAATACCCCAAGACGAAGTTTGTTCCTCAACAAGAGAAGTATGACCCTACTTCTTTCAAGGGAACACAAGCTCAAGATGATCTTCCACCACAAGACCACAAGCTAAAAGGCAAGGACAAGCTTCAAGAAGAGATTGACTCATTTGAAGAAGCTCCTAAGGCCATGGTCAAGTGGGTTCCCAAGACTACATCATGTTCTACTTCATCAAGTACGACTACAACTCCAAGGATTCCCATCAAGTTGATGTGGATCCCAAAGAAGAAGAACTAGAGAGTTCTTGAGGGTGACTCCGCCAACATACTTCACTCATATTCATTTTGGCAAGGACGTGTGCAATCAACTTTCATATCTTGCACTAGTTCATGGAGTCACAAACCCTCTTGTTGGTAAGACAAGGGACAAGGTAACCTAATGCTTTCATGGACATCATCATATGTGTATTTCACTCTATTTCTATGGATATCCTTGTATGTTCCTTGTGGGACTAACCCATGTAGGTATTGAAAGTGCAACATTCCAATGGATTGCTCCAAAAGATCTACATCAACATTGAGCATCCACATCTTCAACATCTACATGAAGTCATCATCGACAAAACCCAAGGTTAGTTCATCCCTCTTAGGGGGAATATCACATCTAGGGGGAGCTTTGCTCTGAAGATTGAGCTAAAGCAACTCTAATGATGTGAACACAACAATGCTTTATGTAAAAGTGGTAACCCCACTTGTGCTTAAACGATGAGTATGACCTATGATCAAATGTTCTCATTTGACTCCTAAGTCAATATACTCATATATAGATGACCTAGTCATCGCCAATTGCTTGATAGATGCTAGAGTGTATGTGCATGCTTTGCCACATATTTTATTTGCTATCTTATTGTGTGAGCATGTTGGTTGCATAATTTTCTCCATTCAAGGACATCCATTTGTTGTTTTGATTGTTTGGTTTTTCTTTTGCCAAATGGATGGACAAGAATGCCTAAGTACTCCCTCTAGCTATCTATGTTTTTTCTCGTCTCAAACTCTATTCATGCTACATCACAAAGTTTGAACAAGTCATTTGGACCCTCTGGGTGAGGAGCACTCGGAGCCACTGATCAGTCAAGGGCTTAACTTCCAAAACCTCTTAATGATTTTCAGTTTGACCAACTTATCCAACCTGGTCTCACCAAAATCAGTAAGTTGATCTAGGTTTTTATCTCGGTGCCATCGATTAGAATGATTCAGTCTCACCGAGTTGTAGCAACTACTAGATGTTTTGCATCTCGGTGTCACCGAGACGTTCCACTCAGCGCCACCGACAGCGCCTGGGTATATATATCTCGCGTACCCGTACGGTTGAAACTTACTTCAAACCGCACGAGCTCATGCCCCAGCACTACCACCCCCTTGGTCTCCGGATCATTGCCGTCTTCGCCAGTGACCCTCCACCGCTGGTCTCCGCCGCCTTCAATGGGTTTCTTCACCGCCGTTGCCGCCGTAGCAATCCATCACCAAGTTAGGGTACGGATTCGACCCTTTGTGCTATCCATTACTCCGATTCTTGCACAAAGTATAATGCCTTTGTTCTTCCCACGTATGAGATCAATCTATCCAGCTAATAAATTCCTTAGAATAAATTTGATGCAAAAACTTAGGGTTAGATTTCCGCCGAACCCATCTCGGACCGACCGATCTGAGGATTTCGGCACACCGATTGGCCCCTGGCCATTACACAAGTACAACTCGGTCTGATCGAAGTGTCACCGAACTACGTCTCGGTCTGACTGAAACTACATGTTTAGACTCTGTTAGTGCTTCGGTGTCACCGAGTTTGTCAAATCATAGCTCCGAAATGCTTTCTGCAGAAAGCTAAAGTTAAGTTTTTGTCTCAATTTTTGCAAAAACAAGCTGTACTTTGTGATGCTCATCTACTCTATCCACACCCTACTATTCACTGGGTCAGTTGCAGCTATGTCAGAAGCCAGTGACAGTTAGAACAAGTTTGAAGAGCAGCTCAATCTCAGTGAGGGCACTAGTCCAAATAGCAGCTATGATGAGGGGAGCAGAAGCACTCCCAGCAACTTGCCTAAGGCAGCTACTAGGCAAAGGAAGAAAAGAACTTCTGAAAGTGAAGATGAAGATTTTGTGATTGAGGAGGAAGTGACCTCCAAGAAGAAGGTGCTCAAGAAAGAGTATGCTGCTGCTGCTGCTGCCACAAAGCCAGGCCTTTCCAAGAAGGCTCCTGCAAAGAGGACTCCAATGTCCAAGGCTAGAGCCTCAACTCAAGAAACAATGCAGTTTACACTTGAGCCTAGAGAAGAAGAAGAAGCTGTTGGTGGAAATAAGAGGAAGGAAAGGGTCAGGAAGACCATTGCCAGAGTGATTGGCAGACCATCCATGATGAGGGATGAAGAAGAAGAAGAGGAGGAGGAAGAGCCTGCTGCACCTCCTGCCAAGACACAGAAGCTGATGGGGGATGCCATCAGGACTGGGGCTGCTCCTTCTAAGCCCAAGTCTGCCCCCAAGCCCTCAACTCCAGCTCAAGCCCCCAAGACAACAACTCCCAAGAGATCAACAAGGAATATATCAGATGCTGAAAAGAACAAGGCCCCAGTGCCTGAAGTTCAGGGAGATGATGAGCCACTAGTGCTCAGGAAACTCAAGCCCAAGATCCCAGATCATAATGATGATCATCCTGTGGCAGAGAACATGAAACTAAGAAAGGATCAAGGTCTGAGACTGTGTAGGCAAAATGATCCTTATGCCACTAGGAGAAGGACTGCTGTGGACTATCGCTTTCATACCAGAGAGCAGCAGGACTTCTATGAGACTGTCCTATTGGACAAGAAACCCATTGTTTGTGACATGAAATGGGTGGACTGGGAATATATTGATGAGAATGAAGATTACTTTACTCATGTGCATGAGAGTTTCAGAATGAATGGTGTTGACAAGTTTGTTGGACAAGAACTGACAAAGTGGAACAATGAGATGATTATGCAGTTCTACTCCACTGCCCACTTCTACCCTGATGGTAAGATAGTGTGGATGACAGAAGGCACCAAATATCAGTCAACAATCTCTGAATGGGCCAAGTTGATCAATGCTCCTGATGAAGCTGAAGATGATATTGATGTGTATGGTAAGCCTACACTACAAAAAAAAGACACATCCGTGACATTCTGGGCCGAACGGATTTTTTTTCTGTCATGCTTATGACACTTCTATGACGATAATTGTGACAAAACTCGGTATCATGATAGATGTGGTGGGCTCCTACTTCTATGACAAAAAATCATGACGGAAAATGGGCTTTTCGTCCTGGGCGGGCCAGAGACGCAGCTGCATGACATTCTTTGGGCCGTCCATGACGGAAAAATCCGTGCTAGAAGCGAGGGCGAGGAAAATATCAGGGAGTTCCCGGTTACGGTGGGTGGTCGGGGCCGAGCGATGCACGGAGGGATTGCGCGTTTCTCTCGTACACGTACGCGCGTGGGTGCGAGGCGTTGGGCTCTAACTGAACCCGAGCGAGGCGTTCGCCTACTGAACCCGAGCGATTGCACTGGCTACGCGTTACTGAACCCGAGCGATCGATCGATCCCTGGCTGTTAACTGAACCCGATCGAGCGATTCCTTCACTACTGCTGCTAACTGAAGCTGATCGAACCTGCTGCCTCTTGATGAACAGTGAGCATTGTTGGGGGTTGGATGAACAGGACCCCGTGGTAGTAGAGGCCGTTGCCGCTAGATGAACAGGACCCCGATCGAGCCAGTTGGGGGTGGATGAACATGACCCCGTGGAGGGCTGGTTGAATAGTAGCCGATGGAGGGCTAGATGAACAGTAGCCCCATGGAGGGCTGGTTGAACAGTAGCCGGTGGAGGCTGGATGAACAGGAGCCCGTAGATGAATAGTAGCTGGTGGAGGCAGGAGGGAGACGCCATGGATGAACAGTCGCAGGTGGAGGCTGGAGGAGGTCGACGGTGGATGAACAGTAGCCCGTGGAGGCTAGAGCGAGGCAGTAGATGGTGGATGAACAGTAGCCCATGGAGTCCTGTTTTGCGGTACGCCACACCCCTCTCGATGAACAGGACCCCTGTTTCGACCGTAGGAGGTCAAAGAGAAGTCCGTATCCTACGTTTTGTGGTACGCCACACCCCTCCCGATCAACAGGACCCCGTTTCGACCATAGGAGGTCGAAGAGAAGTCCGTTTCCTCCATTTTGCGGTACGCCAGACCCCTCCCAGTGAACAGGATCTCGTTTCGACCGTAGGCGGTCGAACAGAAGGCCGTTTCCTCCGTTCTGCGGTACGCCAAGCCTCGTTTCGGCTGTTCCGTCCAAGCCGGTTGGCTCCCGATGAACATGACGCATTCCGTTGCCTCCCGATGAACACAACGCAGTTTCTCTGTTCCGACCCAGCCGGTTGGCTGCCGATGAACAGGACGCCATCGCTGCTCTCCGCTGCCTCTCCATGTACACGAGCCCTGGCCGTACGTATGCGTGAGTAGGCGTTCGAGACCCCGCCCGTATGTACGTACGTGGCCGTATTTCCTTTCTTGCACCCTGGCTGTACGTACGTGTACACGATATAGACGGGACTGCGTGACATGCTACGTCCGCGCCTCTACTACGACACGTGCCCTTCCTTACTCGGCCATGGTTCATCGCTGCAGCCTGCAGACAGACTGATCGACCAGTATGTACGTACACGTTCGCGACCAGACAGACAACCCTACGTACGGTTCGACCGGGTGGGTCCCAGCTGTCAGGGAGGTAAGGAGGCACTTCCTTGCATGCGAAGATATAGCTGGTGGGTCCCAGCTGTCAGGGGGAGAATCATATTTTTTGTCCGTAATATGGACGCACTTCCTTGCGTGCGAAGATGTAGCTGGTGGGTCCCAGCAGTCAGGGGGGAAACGTTTTTTTTTGCGAAATACGGTGGCCCGTCCGGTGGGTCCCTGCTGTCAGGTGGAGGAATCATTATTTTGCGTGTAATAAGGAGGCACTTCCTTGCTGCGGCCGTGGACCCAGCTGTCAGCCTCTCCACGTATAGTACTCTTCCGATGGAAGTCGTTCCTTGACCACATTGACCATGCTGCGCCGAGAGCACCAAGGCGGTGGACGACGGCGAGGCCTAGGAAGGGGACGCCGCGGAGCCGGGGAAGACGCGGCAGTGGATGCCCACGCGGAGAGTAGTACGAGGGTTGACTGGTTCAGCTGTGGTGTGAGGCTGCCGTCGCCGCAGAATAACAGGGGTTGTGGGTGAGTAGAGGGATGGCCTGGCCAGAGGTTGGAGTAGGGTGGGGCGGTCAGGCCTGCGCGGCAGCAGAGCCGGCCACGGGAGGCAGGAGTAGGCGGTGTAGGGTAACGCAGCAGAAAACAAAAATTTTCCGACCTACGTACCAGCCCAGGACCACTATGGAGACTGCATACAAGGTTTGATCTTTTCGTTACCGACTCGTAGCGCAGCGGAAGTAGAGTCGATGACGATCGGCGGTGCAGATCCCCGCAGCTAGGATTTACAACTTCCCAACTGCAAGGATGTATACCCTCGTCTTCCCTTTGGACAGCCCTCCGGGAGGCGGTCGAACAGTCCCCCGGACGGTGTCGCGGAGAGCCCTTCGGGAGGACCTTCAAAACTTGAACGGTCACTCGGACAGCCCTTCGGGAGGACTCACAGAACTTGGACCGTCACTTGGACAGCCCTTCGGGAGGCACTCACGAACAGCCCCCCAGGCACTAAGATCGAAACTACGACCTCTCTACAGAGTTGCACACATACGGTGTCATCTATCCGGCAGGGCTTCGCCGTCCAGAACTAGTTCCCACCGGAACCCAGACAACCTTTTGGCTCTACGAAACTCTTTTCGTGGGAGGGAGAGAGAAGCCAGATCATTGCATGGCACTTGTATGTGAGAAGGGATGAAGTTTGTGGGCAGCCCACTCTCCTCTATTTATAGGAAAGCCAAGGGGTAAAGTTGGCATTCACAAATACCAAAAGTACCCCCACTTTATGTCATTTACATAAAGAATAAAGCAAAAAGGAGTGCCATGTGGAGCTCCATGGAGCTCCACCCTCCATGGCCGGCCACCCCTTGGGGGGCCCCCCCAAGGGGGCTTCCTTAGTGCCCAAGGCTTCTAGAAGCCTTTTGGGAAATTTCCCAAAAGGTGCTTTCCATAAAAAATCCCAAAAAGCACTTTCACTATTCACGACGACATTTTTCAGCGTCCGTTCGAACTGAAAATATTTATGTGGGCTTAGAACATTTCCAGTACCCACTAAAATAATTACTTGACACACTTTTCCATGAACCCGTAAGCCGCCGTAATAGCCACCCATTTACGGATGACGTTTAACAAACCCCAAAGTTCATGAATCAAGCATGAAGAAACTCGATACTCTCATGGTCTGAGGAATCATGCAAATGTTAACCATCTCTGTGTTATTAACCATTAACTTGTGATGAAAGTATCCCATAGCATAACATCAATTCGGGTCGATTCAACACAAATGTTCTTCTAACATTGTGCCCTCAAAGTTGCCGGCATAGTCATGCCCATGATCAGGAAAACAGAACCATCATGCAACACTTGAGCTATTCTCAGAGGCTAGACTAGGAATACATTTTACCGTTTATTATTCCACACGTGCATATGAGTCTTCCTCCGAGCCTCGTGGTTATTGTAGACTCGAGAACCATAGCAGTTATAGCATGGAACATAAACCTAATTATGAACAGGGAGATAATCAATAACATTTATTATTGCCTCTAGGGCATATCTCCTACAGACTCCCACTTGCACTAGAGTCAATAATCTAGTTAATGCTAATGCACTTTACACCTGTGACACACCGGTGTAAATATGCTTCGCATGTGGTATAGCCTGATGTCCAACGGATATGACGACTTCAGCTCCGTGTGTATCTTTGCGTATCCTCGCGTTTTCACGCTTTCACAAAATTCATATTTTGTGTGGACTTGGCTTCGTTTGTATGTGAATCACAGGTCGAACCTGGATTCCTCAGACTGAGTTATGGAGCAACTACCTGCAGTAGTGTCCCATTGACCAAAGCCTTCTTGGAACCATACTATATGATTCAACATCTTGTTTGTCGCTTTTAAAAGCGGCAACATACTTCGCCTCTGTTATAGAATTTGCCACAGTAACTTGTTTGGAACAATTTCCAACTACCGTGCCACCATATTGTGTGTTACACAAAACCCTCAATTTAAATCGAAAATCGCTTGGAGCATGGATGAAGACTATATCGATGTAACCTTTTACAACGAACTCTTCATGATCTCCGCTTGCGAGAAAACATGTCATCGGTGCTACTATAGTACTCAATGACCCTTTTTCACTGTTGTCCCATGATCAGAACCTTTGATCACTTTGGTATCTATACTCGCAACAACTTTGGGAGTATTGGACATATCTGGTTGTTTTTACATACCATGGAATACATGATTAATCCAAACACAAGAGTGTGTGGAATCTCCATCATGTATTTTGCTCATCAGTGTTTTGGGACACCGAGTCTTGCAAAAACTCTTTCCATGTGACTTCGGCAAGAATCACTCCTTGACGTTTTTAATGCTAAAAGGTTTTAGCATCTTGTCAATATGTATCTTTGCTCAGCCCCATTAGGTAAATCTATCTTCATAGATCATCATGCCTAATATAAAGGCTATTTAGCCCAAGCACTTCATCGAAAAGCTATTTTCAAATGAAGTCCTAATTCGTGTCAAGAAATTTATTTCCAATTAACAATGTGTCAAGCACACAACGTTTTTTTCGAAATTTTATTATGCTCCCACTTACTTTCTTGAATCATAAGCATCTTCGTTACCCATTGATGAAGTCAAACCCCTTTGACTATTTCATCAAAACACGACGATTCCAACTCCATTTTGCTCTCTTCTGTCCATTGCTGGAACTCTGAAGTTTGCATACTTACTAGCATCCTCTGGACTGACAAAATACCTTGGACTGTAACACATGCAAGTCCTTGGTTTCATTTCCATCAGATGGAAATCCTATTGTCATCCATGTTTCATATCTCATGATTGAAATATGTATCAATTGCTAGTTCAACCCGAACCAACTTTAAGCATCGCTACGATGAAACAACCTCATCGTAGTCAACTCCTTGAACTTGTTATTGCAACAAGTCGAGCTTCATGGATAAAACATTTTTTTATCCGTATCAGTTTTAAGTTCCATAAATATTCGTTAGACTCTAAGTCTTCCGAAAGGTGTATCAAGGTTTTAATCTTGAATCACTTATATGGAAACTAACTCGGGTTGTATTGGCATTTAGCCAATTCCGGAGTCAGGGCCCATCAACGCTTCCTTGTGTATCGTAGGTATACTGTTGTCTAACAACAATATCTCGTTTGCGCACCTGAGAGGTTTGCACGAGCCTTGCCAACGTGGTTCAGCTGCAAGTTCGACCGAAGTCCATACATTTTATTGTAGAGACTTCCGTATCAGTCGCAGTAGGAAAACCTGGAATTACTTCCAAGGTCTCTTTCCTTTGATCTGATGACGAAGATACTGTTTATCTCGTCGAGTTGCACTATTCTCCCACTCACCTTTTTGAAAGAACCATTTTCTTCAAAAAGCATACCGTTCTTTGTGGCAAACCTATTTGCCTCGGTATAGTGAGGGAGGAATACCCAATTACTTGGGATAACCTACAAAGTAGCACTTGTCTGATTTGGAATAGGTTTGTAACCTTTTACACAAGCCCCATATTCCAAATGTTAAGAAAAGATATAACATGGTTGGGCGTACCATACCATGGTGTCATTTCAACAGACCCGATGGAGCTCTTTTCAGTGTAAAAGCCGCAGTCTCTAAAGCATCACTCTTTAAAAGGGATAATGGCAAATTTATTTATGTCATCTTTGATCTTACCATGTCATAAATGGTTCGATTACATCTTCACAGACTTTCCACTTGCAGTGGTGTTCCGGGAGGTGCAAGTTATGAAACCCCTTTCACAACTCATCAGACATTCGCTAAACTTGTAACTCAAATATTCCTTTCTGCAATCGAATTGTAGAAACATAATTTTCTTGTTACAATAACTTCTACTTCATTCTTAAAAACCTTTTGAATGAATTCAAAAGATCTAGACTTATGTCTCATCAAGTAAATATCCATATATCTACTCAAGTCATTTCTGAAGTTAGATAAATCCACTACTAACAACATTTATCGGACTACACACATCAAATGTATGACCACCAATAAGTTTGTTGTCCATTCCTTATGGCCTGTGAATGGTATTTTAGTCACTTCACTTTTCGGAGAAAAGTTGCAAGTGTCAAATGATTCAAAATCAAACGACTTCAAAATCCATCATAATGGAATTTTCCATGCGGGTTTCTCCAATGTGACCAAATGCAGCGCCACACTTGTGTGGTATTCTTTTAGTCTTGCAACATTTAGCATCAGTGTTATGGATGTATCATATTACTATCAATATTCATAACATACATCCCATCTGGATGGAAGCATGGCTCTAAATGTTATTCATAACACTGAACAACAATTGTTCTTTTATGAACAACCCTTTTGCAACAACATTGTGCAAGGGGCTAGAGTGTAAAACTCTAAAATGAATTATGAAAGTAAATCCAGAGGTAATATATTAATATCATTATTCATAACATACATCTCATTCTCAATGAAAGTATGGCCCTTATGTTATTCATAACTTCGAACATAAAAAGTTCTCTTATGAAGAACCTTCTTGCAAGATACCTTATGCAATGGGCTAGAGTTTAAAACTCTAAATGAATTATGAAAATAAATATAGACAGTAATACACCGATGGAAGGTATAGTAACATTTACTATGTTCCTTGTGTATACCTAAACCTCATCCCTGGCTAGTCTTTCAGGCCATAGTAGTTCTTACATCGAGTTGCAACAGAATGCAATCGAGCGGGTATCTTTGTGATTGTCTCACAATACCCAAGAATTAGTGATTAACATGTTTAACCATAATTCCCAAGAACTATATCTTTGACCAGCCTTCTATACATCAAAAACTTGTATGACATTCATACATGAGCTGGATATTCCAGTCTTCTTTCTTATTGCCTTTATACTTCTAACAGTTTAACTTTTAGTATTTCTCCTACTTCCAGAAGAAGCACCCAACTTAAGAGTGGCGTTAGCCCCGGACTTCCTAGGCGTGAAAGTTTCACTAACACCCTTCGGACACTTCCTTTCTCTTTAAGTTGTTGTTTTATTCACCTTTCATCATATGACAGGCGTTCTTCTGGATCCCTCTCTTAGCAGTCTAATGCATAGTAAACACCTTTACTAATAGTTTGTAAACAAACATTTCTTTGGATATCTCATATCTTTTAGCCTTTGTCTGTCTCTGAAAATGATTTTCAGATTCCATGAATATCACATAACTATCCAAACTTTCGAAGTTTGGGTCTCATGGAAGCAAACATATTGTACTTGACTGAAACGGAATTCTAGCTTTTGGATCGAAGGATGAGAGTCACATGATCCATAGCATAAGCGAGAGAATACCAAAAGTATGCGGTAGGACAAAGTCCTTCTTGGCACTCTTGAGGACAATCCTCACATTACGTTACCAACCGTAAAGTTTTAACCAGATATTTAACAGCTATTCAATTTTAACAGGGAAGGTGGAAACGCGAGCCATTATTCTACAACTATTTTGCAAACCACACTTAGACAGTGTTCATAATTAATTGCACTGAGAATTAAAACAAGTTAATTCAACAGTGCGCTCCCACTCAAATCAATATCTCTCATAATTGATTGTGAGTGATTCAAGATCCGCATATCAATTCAACGCCATTGACGGGTTCATCACTGATGACGTGAATTTCAATCGGTAGGCCAACTTGCCAATCACATCTCTATGTGACTCTTGTCCATCTTTCGATGCGTGTGTTCCGAGCTCAGGACTGTCCTGCCTGAACGTCAAGACAACCAAGTGATCACGCAGTGAGGTCTGACCTTCACCCGCCTTACACCTCTCTAATCGTTCGTGCTCATGTGTACATGGCGCACCCCGAAAAGATACGTGTTGTAGACGGTGCTACACTTGGCATAACACTAACTACTTGATATTTTTGTGAGAGATCACCCTAATAAAAGCGACTACCGCGCAATCAAGAAGGGTGCAACATAAGGGATAAACATCTCAGGCAATTCATAATAGCATGATATGGTATAGCCCTTTCTGACGGAGAAGTCTTGTATTCCTTCGTCTTCGGCATTCACGTCGGTGATCACCTTCGCGAAGATTGCCACCACCTTGTCGATGCAGCAGATAATATTGCTATCTCTATAGCTAATAAAATAATGCATTACACAAGGTTGACACACAGGTCATTTAAAGTGCAATCATATGGCTCCAGCCATCATGCCGAATCATGACACGCAGGTCATGTTAATCAATTTACATTATATAGTCATCTCATACATAATCAAATTATTATGAGCACCGCTATACCACATCACATGCACATGTAAACCCTCCTACAAAACCAAGTTAGACGCCTCTAATTGGTTCATGCAAAAAACTAGTTTTTCGTGGCTTCTAAGGTTTCGAAACAAACCGAAGCTACCAACGTCCATCATCAAGTATGATAATTCAAGTCGCTAGATTAACATTCCAGGGTGTATGAAAACCGAGATAATAAAATCACGAGCCCCATACTAAACTTCGTCATACGCATAACCCCCGTGCAGATCATATCTGCATTGCCCTTTCGTCTGCGAAATTTCATCTTTCTTTTTAACTATGATGGAATTCAATGAACTGTTAGCACTTCGTTGATCAATCAGGATCGCGGATTGCCAGAACATTGAAACTCCACCATGCTGTTATCAAGATCAGAAATATGCAAATTCCAGGGAAGCAACAAGAATATCGGGTAACAGATTTCATCTGCTACCCGCACAAATAATTTTCAGTAATAGAACTCATCTACTACCTAATTATATTGTGCAACACCCATACATCACTATGTATTCTAGATTGCAACCTGCATCTACGCATAGCACGGCTCTGATACCACTGTAGGGTAACGCAGCAGAAAACAAAAATTTTCCGACCTACGCACCAGCCCAGGACCACTATGGAGACTGCATACAAGGTTTGATCTTTTCGTTACCGACTCGTAGCGCAGCGGAAGTAGAGTCGATGACGATCGGCGGTGCAGATCCCCGCAGCTAGGATTTACAACCTCCCAACTACGAGGATGTATACCCTCGTCTTCCCTTCGGACAGCCCTCCGGGAGGCGGTCGAACAGTCCCCCGGACGGTGTCGCGGACAACCCTTCGGGAGGACCTTCGAAACTCGAACGGTCACTCGGACAGCCCTTCGGGAGGACTCACAGAACTTGGACCGTCACTTGGACAGCCCTTCGGGAGGCACTCACGAACAGCCCCCCGGGCACTAAGATCGAAACTACGACCTCTCTATAGAGTTGCACACATACGGTGTCATCTATCCGGCAGGGCTTCGCCGTCCAGAACTAGTTCCCACCGGAACCCAGACTGCCTTTCGGCTCTACGAAACTCTTTTCGTGGGAGGGAGAGAGAAGCCAGATCATTGCATGGCACTTGTATGTGAGAAGGGATGAAGTTTGTGGGCAGCCCACTCTCCTCTATTTATAGGAAAGCCAAGGGGTAAAGTTGGCATTCACAAATACCAAAAGTACCCCCACTTTATGTCATTTACATAAAGAATAAAGCAAAAAGGAGTGCCATGTGGAGCTCCACCCTCCATGGCCGGCCACCCCTTGGGGGGGCCCCCCAAGGGGGCTTCCTTAGTGCCCAAGGCTTCTAGAAGCCTTTTGGGAAATTTCCCAAAAGGTGCTTTCCATAAAAAATCCCAAAAAGCACTATCACTATTCATGACGACATTTTTCAGCGTCCGTTCGAACTGAAAATATTTATGTGGGCTTAGAACATTTCCAGTACCCACTAAAATAATTTTCAACGCATTCTGGAACAATTCCAGTTTAGTGATTTCATCTGCGAAAAGCATCTGAAGCGGTTTCGGCAGCTCCGGAACATTTCCGGTTTTCATCTCCGAAAATTCCAGAAAGTTTCCAGAATGATTCTGGCACCCTCCAAGAATTATCAGGCATGTCCTGAAACCAATTTGACTTTATGGTATCCTCTGAAACAACTTTTCAGTATCACCGGAACTCATCCGGTGACCTCTCTCGTCGGAACTTTTCCGCTGTCTCCGGAAAACTTTTTCCGAAAACTTTCTCTCAGACTCCCTGTCTAGTATTCAGCAGATAGATGACCCTTAAGCGTGTGACCCTATAGGTTCGGTGAAGTATAGACATGACCCGGAACCCCTTCCGATCAATGATCAACATCAGAGCCGTGGACACCCATATTGACCCCTATACCCACACGAATGAATATTCGAGTGAACCTCCAGTTGCCGTGTGCTATTCCTATTGCTTCGCGATATGTTACAAATACCCGAGGTGAGACATGATGGCATCCCCGTGGGTCAACAACTTGTCCACTATGCCAGTTACCTCGTTACCGGTATTTGTTCTCTTTTCTCGTTCCCGTGTTCCGGCATCCCCGTGATCAAATCACAAAGTGTCTGGCCAGACGATGATGGATACTGTAACACCGAGAGGGCCCAGAGATATCTCTCCATCATCGGAGGAGCAAATCCCAATCTCGAGCTATCAAGTTACTTGACACACTTTTCCATGAACCCGTAAGCCGCCGTAATTGCCACCCATTTACGGATGACGTTTAACAAACCCCAAAGTTCATGAATCAAGCATGAAGAAACTCGATACTCTCATGGTCTGAGGAATCATGCAAACGTTAACCATCTCTGTGTTATTAACCATTAACTTGTGACGAAAGTATCCCATAGCATAACATCAATTCGGGTCGATTCAACACAAATGTTCTTCTAACATTGTGTCCTCAAAGTTGCCGGTATAGTCATGCCCATGATCAGGAAAACAGAACCATCATGCAACACTTGAGCTAGTCTCAGAGGCCAGACTAGGAATACATTTTACCGTTTATTATTCCACATGTGCATATGAGTCTTCCTCCGAGCCTCGTGGTTATTGTAGACTCGAGAACCATAGCAGTTATAGCATGGAACATAAACCTAATTATGAACATGGAGATAATCAATAACATTTATTATTGCCTCTAGGGCATATCTCCTACAGGCGGCACGACCGGCGCTAGTTTGGGCGGCTGGAGCAAGAAGACCAGAGGTTGAAGAAGCACTACGGCCGTTGGATGGACATCGTACGGTCACTGGAGCTAGAAATATTGACTAAGTTCACAAAGCTCTCTGTCCACATCAGTAGGCCCACAAGTCAGCCTCCAACTATGGTGGGTCCCAGATAGCAGGGGGAGTATTCATTTTTTTGTGTGTTGACCATGCCGCTCCGAGCGCATCCAAGGTGGTGGACGACGGCGAGGCCCCGGACAACAACGAGCCGGAGATGGGAAGACGTGGGAGTGGAGTCACAGACGGAGAGGTGTACGAGGGTTAACTGGTTCTGGTGCGGCGTGGTTCAGCAGTCGGTGGAGAAGAACAGGAGGTGTGGAGGGGTGGAGGGATGGCCTGGCCGGCGGTGGGGTAGCGCTTCACAGCGAAGTGTGCTAAGAAGAGCTGCTAGCAGCAGGACGCGGGAGCAGGTGGTCCCGACGGCGCTGGAGGAAGAAGACGAGAGATTGAAGATGGATGCCGGTCGTTGGATGTAAATCTAACGGCTATCGATGTCAGAATCATTTGTTGACTAAGTTGACAATGACTTGCGTTGGCTTCGACCTATTGGCCCACATTTCAGCCTCAAAAAATGTGGCACATATTCAACCCATTTTTTTCAGAATTTACAGTCCATTTGATCTTTTTTTTGAGAATTACAGTCCATTTGCTGGGCTGGGTGAACAAATAATGTAGCGTCCATGCGGCCCATTTTTTTAAAACTACAGCCCATTTTCACTTTCTCGAAATACACGAATTTGTTGGGTTGGCTGAACAAATAATGTAGCGTCCATGTGGCCCATTTATTTTTTCCTAAAAAGTTACAGCCCATTTGCACTTTCTCGAAATACATGATTTTGCTGGGCTGGTTCTAATTATAATGTTGGGTTGGGCGCAACAATGTTATCAAAAAATAAACAGGGGCTGAGCATTTTGTTATAAATATATTTAAATAATAAGTGCTTTATTATTACATTGGTCCTTAAATCTTACCACACTTTTGTTCACAATCACCAGGATTTTCGTTGCCTTAATGTAAAAAAATCCAGGATTTTATTGTTAAAAAATTATTTTTATAAGTTAATAAGACGTGGGATATTGTTTTCTTATATATGTAAGTATCTGTTAAATATATGATGACAATAAAAGTAATATATAATAACATATAAAATAATATAAATATATATAATATAGTTAGAAGGGAAACATAAGTTGGACCTGGCGTTCCTATTCTTATATAGAAAAATAGAACAGACCTCTGCGTTTTCTTCAAAAAAATACATAAGTTGGGCTGCGGATGTTTCAGGAAAAATAAAACCTAGGATGGGAGGTCCATAGGCCGGTCGATAGATGACGGCCCTCAAGAAAATACAAACCGGCATGTCGTGGGCTGCACATGTTAAAAAACAAGCCTAGACGGGACAGCCCACAACCCAGTTGATACTTGCTGGCCCACTGATAATAAATGATACCTGCCAGCTCCCCGTCTTCGTTGTAAATTTATCTGCTTTAGTAACTACGTTGAAGCACCTAAAAAAATGTAACTATGTTGACAAACCCATGGGCCCCGACGTCAGTATAGCATTAGGAGGAAGTATTTTTTCAATGAGGCACTTGCTTGCGTACGGCCATAGACCTGGTGGGTCCCGACCGTCAGCCTCTCCACGTACAGTCCTCTCCAGATTCCTCTCGTTTGTTCAGCATGTTCACAACAGCAGACAGCGGCGCCGCGGCGAGCGCACAAAGGCGGAGGACGAGAACGAACCACCGGAGCCGGGGAAGGCATGCTACAGTAATGGTAGATGTTGTGCCTTATTTCTATCGAAACTACTGAACTAGCCCAGTGGCCGAGTGACACTACCCGACCGCTGTTTCGCCCGGGTTCGATTCCACCTGATGTAGTGAAAATATCTCCAAATTTTTTGCCTCTGCCATTATTGGCATGTGGGTCCCCATTGTCATTTACGCACACCACGTCTAACACTTGCCAAAACTTCGTCCCTCGTTTTCTCTATTTTTTGCACACTCGACATTGTGTGGGCATTTTGAAAATAGCATATCTTTTTGACTGTGCATCATATGAAGATGTACTATGCATGAATGTTGATCAGCATGATGTTAACTGGCTGGTAGTTCCATTTTCGACCATGAATAAAACTTCCAACATGATGTTATCCCTGTTTGAAAAGGGCGTGTTAATATAAATGCTCTGCCTCTGAAACTTGCAGTTTCTTATCTGAAACTGAAACTTGCAGTTTCTTCTCTGAGAATCACATTGTCTGCACTTATATATGAAACTACATTTTTGAAGTGCTAAAAATAGATCTCTAAAATTCATAAAATACTTTATATGCTCAATACTGCAAATCTGAAATTCAAAAGACATTCATATATGAAAGTACTCTCAAAATACACAACACAAAACACAATTCACAACCTGCAAATACTGACAACCCTAAGCTCCTCCTGACAATTCACAACTTACCCGACTATTGGGTTGGGGGGCAGTCCCCTCCTATTCCTCGGCGGCAGACAGCCGCCCCATGAGATGATGTGAATGGCGAGGGAGAGGATGGCGGGGAAGCATCGTCGGGCCAACTGCTTTTCTCCTCTTGCAGTTGGGTTCGGTCGATGAAGACTCCACCGGCTTCGCACTAACCTAATCTTCCATCTGCTCATGCTTACAATCAGTCTCCGAGTACTATGCCAATCACCCTAAAATAGCTCTGGACCAAAAACAAAGTTGTGACACTGTGTACAAATAAAGAAAAATAGATTGGTGCTTCTTTCAGAAAAAAGTACTCCCTAGAAAAGTGCCAATATAAGCTACTAGTATTTGGTTAGAGGATTTGCTGCCGAGAAAGATCCGTCCACAGAGAGCACCACACATCCCACTGGTGGTGGTGGATGCCAATGCTTAGATGGAGCATGGTTGGTGTCGGTAATTTTTACTTGGCACACCTCGCACTCTGCATATATGCCGGTTCCATCCGTACATTTGTGCAGTTCCACCAAAATGCAGCTGAATAACCCTGTTTGCACAGATAATGAAAAAGCGTGATTACATTATAGTGGCACTAGTTGATGAAACATACACTAATAAATAGAATAAAATATTGCGATAGTATCATAGTATGCCATGCTGCGAGGGCGAGATGGGCCCTACGACGCCTCATACAGTAGGCCTCATACTGGAAATCGATCCAATTCTCCCCGATACACCTTCTGCCAGTGATGAACATCAGTGTACAATGGTAGTACAAGGAGGGGCTTTGAGACATTCTAATCTCTATTTTTGTGCAGATCAACTAAAATTAAGCACCCCAGTTTGCAGAAACACTTAAACATTAACAATGGGACTAGTTGATGAAACATATATTAACAAAGAGAAGCACTTTCTTTATCTACATTGTGAAATGATAGAGAGGACACTCGCTCTATTTTAACTGTATTATTACTTCATTTTATCAGTGGCACTAGGGTCGGGCAGGTGGCAAGCGAGGTGTACCGTGCGTCGCAATGATGGAGGCTGAGGGTGCTTAGACTGGGATGCTGAAGCTGGCTCTTTCAGTCCCTATCTTCCCCCCTGATGTTTCTATAGTAGCATTTGGTTTGTAATCCAAACTTGGTCGAGTTGGTGCTGCGTCCCCCTACCTGCCTAGCTTATGTGGCGAACTTGTCTCCTGCTAGTACTCAGTCCGTTCTAGTAGTAGTTGCATAACTGCCCGTTTACACTGAGATGTTGTCGGATAATGGTTCTCTATGGTTGGGTTTCTTTAATGAAATCGGAGGAAACCCCCTCTTTCGATATATAAAAAAAATCAGTGGCACTAGCGGTGCCAAAACCTTGCCTCAAATTAATAGTGCCACTAGATTAAGGTGCAAAATAATAACATTACTGCTTTATCATGGCAGTGCCAAAACAGTAGCACAAGAGCAGACTCAACATGCAGGATCTTTGTCAAACGGTCGGACCAAAAAGGAACATACCTCGTGTCACCAACATGGATGGTTCAATTCATGGGACCTTTTTGTGCAGTTCACCTAAAATGAAGCAATGTCCCATGAGCTAGCAGCTTCTTCTTCATTAGTTGCAATAAAATTGAGCAACATCAAGGTTGGTGTGAAGCTTGTGGAATGTTCAACTATAATTTGGATATCATTTGTGCAGTTCAACTAAGATCAAGCGTGAAATGTATATCTCTGTTTGCACAAAAAGGTGGAAAGGAGGGTGACTAACAAGTGATGAAACATACATCAAATGAAAAGAAGCATGTTCCTTATCTGAATGGCGATCCTACAAGGACAGTAGCAATTTCTAAAGCAGCAACATTGCTAGATATTAGTGTGGGCATTAGGATTAACTATGACAACCGTTAAATACGACATTACTTTAATGGTGCCATTGCTTCATTTTACCAGCAACATTACATTAACAACTGCCAAAGAGTTGGTATTTGGGCACGGGAGAGTAGGCGGACCAGGACAATTGCATTTCTAACGAAAAGAAGCAACTTATCTTAATGGGAAATTTAGCAGGACATGAAAAACAGTGCCATTGATTCATATTACTGGAGGCATTACATTGAAAACAACATTGGTTTAACATGTCCTTACTTTTAACAGTGCGACTGCTACATTTTACCAGTGGCATTACATAAGAGGGGCTCGGGGCAACAAACATCAGAACAGGATATCTGGGTTGGTCCCATTTTTGTTCGGTATAGCCACCTTATACTGTGTGAGGCTAGCAAATCTAGTGCTGGACATACTCTGTTGACTTGTCCCCCAGTCCCCACTTTCTTTCCTTTTTCAACCAATAGATCGGTTTATATTGAGTTTGTACTACGTTTCCCTTTATTTCTCTATTAGACCAAGAGACCAGTTGGATAGCCAGTCTCTGCTACTTTTCGCCCCCATTATTTCCTCTTTCGACCAAGTCCTAGATTCAGGTAACAAATCTTCCCCCACCCCCCACCCCCTTTCTTCCCTGTTTGAACCAAGTAGTACTAGATTCGACTGCATGAACTAGTTTTACCTCTTAATAGTAAAAATTTAGGTGGCTTTCGAACAGCCGATCGATCCTATCTACGAGGGGGCCTGAGAAATAGTAAAGATACAAATGCAGCGACGTCAGGAGCTGGGGAAGTACAGCAAGGCCGGTTTCGAAGGAAGTTATACCTGAGGGTCGCCGGGATGTCGCTAGGTGGGTGGCGGGAGGCCGGATCTGCCCACACTACGGCAGCGAGGAAGAAGGGGTCGGAGGCCCTCCCTAGCCGGCGCTGCGTGGGAGACAACGACAAGGCACGCTGATCGGGACGCGTCGGCAGCGGGTAAGAGTCGTCGCCGAGGACGACCGCGTGAACATTGCACCTTCTCACCTTCCCCGGCGGAGAGGATCCGGCTGGATCTATGACCAGCGGTGAGCAGAGAGAGAGTGTGGCAACCGCTATCATGTTTAGATCTGGAGAGGACGAGACAGTGTGAAGAGAGCAACACTAGCAAGCAAGCGCGAAGGCTCCTGCCTATATAGTGGAGTAGTTTTCTTTTATCTACCGGAGCCGGCTTAACCTCGTCAATGACTGTCAAGAAGTCTTCATGCACGTGCCCCGGAGGTGCAGTTGTCGTCATTTTGATCTGAAGCACCGGATTAACATATAACACGAAAAAATGCCACATGACAAGAAACCATAACCTCACTGCCCCAAGGAGACAACATTAATCCCGACGGACAAACTAGACGAGGATCAAAGCTCAAATTAAAGATAAACTCATAGAAAAGGGGTCCATCAATAGATGTCCTAATTAACATAGCCGGCTTGACCTAGATGGCAGCCGAGTAGTCTTCATGCATGTGCCCCCAATGACCAGCGCCTTGGAGGAACTCAATTGTCGTTGTTTAACCCTCGCAGTGATCCGAAGCACATAACACCTAATATTGCGAGATGACAAGAAACCTTTTTTTAGATTTCTCATCAGAACTACAGCCCTGTACAACACATCCCGCATGATATGTAGACGATAACCAATCCAGCCGTCTGCTGGAGTCTGATCACATGCATGGACGAACTAATCTTCCGTGTCATGCAGGGATCGTCCAGGCACCGACGTCTGTACAACACTGCTCCAGTACTATCGCTCATCCCTCTCTTTTATTAACTCAGCCGACTTGCGGGGCCGGGGAGTGTGCCTATGGTCGGTTCTCAATTGTGGTCCCACATGTGTGTGCAAACGCAATATGACACACGTTCCATTCGGAGAGCGGCGTGCCAGACTGACCGACCGTCTGGGGTGCGACGCGAACGCGACGGGCGTGCTGTATACATGTGTACCGCCATTTTCTTGAGGCTTTGCTCCATGGCGCAATCCATGGATACAAAATTATATTTAAAAGTCGAGGGTGGGGCTTTTCCCGCACGGTAGGCGGGGCAGTTCCTCCTAGTCGGTCCGACAGAGAGGCGAGAAGATGAGGGAGTAGGCTGCTGCAAACGTAGGGCTGTGTGATTTGACGGCGAGTTACTGCTGGACAGGTGGGGTCCTGTGATTTAACTTGCCATTATCATTTTAACTGCGACGCTACGACCGGCGTGAGTCTCCCGATTCCTGACCACCTCCATGGTATATAGGTGCCAAGTACTGTACTCCTTACTCCGTTTGGCAAATGCAATAAATACTACTCCCTCTCTCTCAGTTTACAAGGCATGCGCGTACCCCTAGGTCATCAATTTGACCAACCTAATAGAAGTCATATATTACAAAAAACATACCATTATAAACTTCAGATGTTCTATTTTCAAATGGTATAATTTTTGTGTTATATAGTTTATATTACGGTGATAAAATTGACAACCTAGGTATACGCGCAGGACTTGTAAACTGAAACGGAGGGAGTACGAAGAAAGAGATAGAGAGAAGTAAAAAAAATTACTCTTATAGCCAACCTTACAGCTAACCTTGTTGTATGAGTGACTAAGTGATGACTATGTATGACATGCCAACATCAGATAGCCTAACGCACCTGGACGGCGGAAGTAGTTTCATGCATGCGAAGTAGGCAAAAAATTCTCATTTATAGCCGTCTGAAATCTCCAAGGGCGCGACTGCGCGAGCGAGGCGACGGTCGTGGTAGGTGAGACCATGATACGGGCTGCTGACAGCCCTTGGATCTGAGATCGAACGGTCGCATGCTAAGTTGCTGAAAATTTGCAGAATAACCCTCCAGGATAGGATATTCACCCATAGGTCTAGAATCACGCCATGCAATGGTTCGATCTCAGATCCAAGGGCTCTTGGAAGCCCATATCATGGGAGCGTGGAAAGCTTCGTATCACCTGTAATTTTCCCAATGCTTGACGTGCGAACACGTAGATGCATGAAGCCATTTAATTGGGCATCTAGTAGACATGACATCTAATTGGGCCCCCATAGTATTGTGCATGAATCCATTTATCCACCGGGCAAGACACTACCCTGTCGTTCGCACGCCCCACTCAGCATTTTTACAATCGGAAAACCGCTAGCAGTTCGCTCCTACTCGTCCCCGGCCGTCCTTTAACATTACGGCAGTTCGCTCCTAGTCGTCCCGTCCTTTCACATTACAGCAGTTCCACTAATCCTAACCCTCCTCCCAAATCCATGGCGTCCCAAATCTCCATGATCGGCGGTGAGTACATGGTTAGAACCATCACCGGTGATGAGTTTGACGTCATCTACACCCGTTCTTCCGCGACGGTGAAAGGATGCCTTGCTCGCTTCAGACGCATGTTCAAAAAGTCAAAGGGTGATGAGTGGGTCGCTGGGCTAGATGTTGAGTACACCACAGTCCTGGGAAAAGAGAAGAATCTAAAGGAGGAAGAGAAGAAGAAGCCCGTCGTGATCCAGGTTTGCGTGCATAACCTGTGCTTGGTCTACCACATATGCCATGCCGACGTTGAGTGCGAGGATTTTAAGAACTTCCTCGGCGGTGACAAAGTCAAATTCATTTCTGTAGACTTTACGAACGACAAAGAAGTCCTGGGTCGGATAGGCCTCGTTATAGGCCAGCCCTTCGACCTCTAGAGGAATGTGCTGGTGTCCTCCCATCAGCCTTCAATGCTGACCATGGCAGCAGCAATGGTTGATCCTTCGTATGGTAAACTGATGAAACCTCCGCCCAAATTTCATCTTGCATGGCAGTGGAATGTACTAGATAGAGACCACATCAATTATGCTGCAATGGATGCCTACCTTTGTTTCAATATCTACAAGGGTTGGATGAAGAGCGAGAGCCAAGTGTGCGGTTCAAGCAAAGAAGTATCGGCCAAGAGGAAGAGGGACAAGGACGAAGTCGAGCACGTGGACGAGGAGTCCGAGTAAGGTGGCAGTGTCGTAGCTCATGGTGGTTGTAATGCAGTGTCTACCGGATTAGTTGCTTAGTTTAATTTTTCAGGGTGCTTAGTTTTATTTGAGGGGTGTGTTGTGCTGAGCCCCCAGCAGAACTATGTTATGTTCCTTCTCGTTACTTTAACTCTTCAGTACGTACATACTAGTATTTCTTATAGTTCATCTTGTAGTTGGTGGTACTACCACTCGTTTCTTCACATTATATACGTACAATATATATATGGCCAACATCATATAGCCAGCAGTTTAGTTGTCAAAGAATTTCAGGGTGCTTAGTTTTATTTGAGGGGTGTGTTGTGCTGGACACCATTATTGTGACTCAAATCTCTTTTGCCATGTTATAATGACATAAATACCTATGGACCAACATGCCAGCTCTCCCTCTATCTCACTACAGTACAATAAAGTGTTGGGCCTACTTGATCCCAACAGCGTTCTTATTTTCCTGTAAAATTATTCACTTGGTTACTCCTGACAAGCGGGGCCACACTTATCATTGTGAGATAGAGAGAATCGACATGTGGGTGTAGGCTTATTTTTGTCATATAACATGTTCAACGGGTTTGACGTGAAAATAACAATGTCTAATGGCATTTTCGAGCAAACATCTAACGGAACGATGGCATTTTTGAGATATCTAATTGCATTTTTTAGCAAGCATCTCACGAATCGATGGCATTTTTGAGTAGTTGTAACTTCTAATGGCAAAATTGAGTAGTGAGACACAACTAGTGGCATAAATAATAAATACCCAAGAATTAAATAGGTATGCTAATTTCTTTAATAGAATTTAGCACCCCATCTAAGCACGTACTAGCTTTTTTAATAGTACTATATGCATAATTTGGCGACGAGCGCTCTCTACATGTACCACCTTTTTTCTTTAATTTCATCTTGTTAGTTTTGTTCCATGGCGCAATCCATTGATACTACTACTGTACAAAAGTATACATTTAAAAGGCTAGAGGGCGGGGCAGTCTCGCTTGGTCAGTTTCACGAGAGGCGAGGGCCTTTGTGATTTGACGGCTCATTACTGCTGGAAGGCGGGGCCTTGTGATTTGACTGCTCGTATAAATATTGCCGACGACCTGAGGAGGAGCAAAGAACCATGCGGTATACTCAAGTTTTCCACTGGAGTACTAGTACGACGGAGGAGCACGAAACACGGCAGCCCAGTGCGATATGGCGATAAAAAATGATCTAATTTGCTAGTCATCGATCCCACGGCGCCGCTCATCGTTAGTATTGTTCTATTCAGGCCTCACAGAGAACATGACACGTGCGGCGAAACACCCAAAGCAAAAGAAGAAGGAAGATTATCCCCCCCCCCCCCAAAAAAAGAAGGAAGACGCACACACAAGTCTGGGGCGCTGCTCTCTACTACATGAAGGGTTGCTGGCCGCGGAGTCATAACTACTTCTTCATCGCCTCCACGACCTCCATCTGCTCGCGCATCTCCTCCGCCATCTTCTTCATTCTGTCCATGATGCGGGATTTCTCGACGCGAGCCTTCATCATCTCTTCCACGGCCGCATTACGTACCTTGACAGCAGCCGGGTGCTCAATGCGGAGCTTCGACAACTCTTCCTTCTATTCCATGACGAGGGCATGCAGCATCTTCATCGAGGAACTACTCTTCTCATGCAGCTTCTTCCAGCCGGCGTTCTCCTCCTTCAGCAGGCCGAGCTCGTGGCGGAGCTTCGCGTTGTCCTCCTGAAGTTGCAGGATTTCGCCGGTCGCCTTCTTATCCGAGGCAATGCTCTTCTTCAGCAGCATCACCAAGCCGGCGGTCAACTCCCCCTTCTCATTGAGCTCAGTGGGCATGTCGTCAAGGCTCTCCTTCAGCAGCTCCACCAAGCCGTCGATGAACTCCTTCTACTTATTGAGCCGATCGGGCATGTCGTCGAGGGATAATGACTCCTGCGCCGCCAGCTCGGCATCTTCGCCTCCGCGGCTAGGGCGCTCCTGGGATCCCTCGCCTGCCCGTGAGAGATCTTTCGAGGTCTCTGCGAGGCGGTGAGCCCTCTTTTTTTTTCCACGGCCTTGGTCGCCACTGCCTTGTTACGAGTAGTACTCGACCTAGAGCTCCGCACACCGGCCATGGGAAGGACGGACGAACAAGAAAGACTTATGAGGAGGAAGGTAGAGTAATTTTTGGCTACGTAGTTCCCCTTTTTATAACCTAGTACTAGCACTAGTACTAAAACCTGCATAGTGGGAACACGTTCAGGTTTGATACGTACTAGGTGTGAGCAGGTTTGCACTTAATTAAAGCATGGTAGTACTACTTTGGAATGTGATGGGAACAAGCTAAAGATTAATTGATGGTTTTGGTTTTGAGGCCCGAAACGGCTCCCGATGAGTTTAGTGGAACATAAATTTCAAGTACTACTACTCAAATGCGGTCGCACAAGTCAGTGATGTAACTGGTCGTACATGTCAGACCAAGCCGATGCATGTCCCTTCGGTGAGACACGGGTCCGACCGACCGTATGTTGGTGCGACCGACCGTAAGTATTACGCGATGGAGACTTCTGGTTGTGGCTTCGGGTGATTGTCACGACCAAGCATTCAAAAACTAGTGATAAATCAAGTACCATCTTTTTCCAAATGACCAAGTATTTTCACAGGAATACAATACATATAGATGGAGTGATTGTCAAGGTTGCAAACCGACATGGCATTGCAAGTTCACTGCAGCAGCAACCGAGTAGGTCACTGCATCACTGGCGGGGAAGGAGGGCAGCTCACCTCGCCTATGATGCATGCCCAGTGGCACCGCCGCAGCTGGTCCCGGGATTTGGCTTCTCCTACCGCCCATTTGAACAGTTGCACCGGCTGCTCATGCCATTCTGCAAGCATGCGCGTTCTTTCCTCCGGAGTCGACTCCGTAAATATGATCTCTACCATTAGCCCCAGCTCGAAATCAATGCGACGCTGCCAGATGCTGACATCCCTTAGCATCTCTCCCCTGAGATCGACTTGTGCCTCCACCTTGTGCTTCGCCAGGCGTAGCTCCTTCGAACTTGTCTCCAATCAATGCGAAGCTTCCTCGATCCGATTTTCCCTTGCTGCCCACCACCTGAAATGCAGCCCTGGCATGTCCTCCGGCGCCATCGATCTGTGATTCCAGAGCAATGGATCCCCTCTGAAACACATGTGGGTTTCGCTCAAAGGCGGCAGTGCCGCAGGCCGCAGCGAGAGGGCAGCCCACGGGATCCTGGGATCTAAGGGATTATCCATGGCGGGATCCTCCATGGCGGGATCCGGTGGGCGAGGCGGGGAGGTGAGCGTAGGTGTTGGGAGAGCCCTATGAGGCTAAGATAAAGATAGTACTACTCCACTCTGTCCATATTTAAATACAAAGGCCATCAATAGTAACCCAGGCAAAAATTGATCATCCTTCCTGCGTCCTGGTTTATTGGCCCCCTTTTTATTTTGTGCCAATTTTTGACCAAAAATTTAACTAACAAAATTCAAGCACTACAGCCAAAGTTTCTATTTTTGCACTGCACAAACCAAACAAGCAATCTAATCATCCTAAAGGAAAATCTTGGCACATTATTTTTATAGTACAAAGGATTTGTACAAGGGGATAATTATTTTTGTTGAAAAGTTTCTGTAATCAAGGTTCACAAAGTTTCCATGGGCATGAACAAAGTTCAAGGCTAGCTCCCACTTTAACAATGCTCGTGTTTCTCACTTTCGCTTTTATTTTTGAAAAGTTTTAGGTTCCCCTCTATATTTTTTTGTTTTTAAACTTTTTAAAAGCACACAACAGAAAAAATGACTCTCTAAAACTTCTGGGTTGTCTCCCTGGCAGCGCTTTCTTTAAAGCCATTAAGCTAGGCATATAGTGCTCAAGTAATGGATCCACCCGGATCCCAAGGTATATCAAAGCCAATTTTATTTAAGAATGATTTGTGATTTAGTAGTGAGCACAAAGTAACATATATCATGCACAAACGAAGTCTAACTCTCTTCCTATGCATCGGCATGTCATAAAAGAACAATTCAGGCACACGAAGTAAAGGCCAATGCATAGTATAAATAGTTTCTTGCAATTTTATCATATTGGAAACATAGAGAGGCGGAGATGTAATTCCTCTCTCATAATAATTGCAAGTAGGAGCAGCAAGCACATGCATATTATATTTATCAAAATCATCATGTGCAATAGTAGAACGCAACCCATCAATATAGTCCTTAATAAGCGCAAACTTCTCCGATATAGTGTAGTTGGGAGAATTCAAAAAGATAATAGGACTATCATGCGTGGGTGCAATAGCAATAATTTCATTCTTAACATAAGGAACTATAGCAAGTTCATCTCCATAAGCATAATTCATATTGGCATCATGGCCACAAGCATAGCAAGCATCAAGTTCATCAAAAAGGGATATTTCAAATGAATCCAAGGGATCATAGCAATCATCCTTCGATAAGCACGAAGGGAAATTAAACAATGTATGAGTTGAAGAGTTACTCTCATTAGAAGGGCATGGGTAGCTAATCCGCTCTTCCCCCTTTTGTTCTTCACTCTCCTCGTCATCTTTTTCATCTAATGAGCTCACAATGTCATCTATTTCTTCTTCCATAGATTCCTGCAAAATATTAGTCTCTTCTTGGACATCGGAGACTTTCTCAATAAATGCATCAATATCGGAATTATATTCATAATTCTCATAGCAATATTTAAGTTAAGCATAATTTTCAGGTCTGTAAACATCATCATCATAATTTTCACACTTTTCAAACAAAGATTCAATTTCATAAGCACCCTTAAAAGCAACGAATTCTTCTATTCGTTCCACATCACAGTAATCATATATACCATTAGCATAAGAAGCCAAGGTTTTATTATCATTAAATTTACATGAAAAGGGAAGGTGTGGAGCCTTCATCCTAGCACTACTGGCCGTTGGATATCATCTACATTCCACCAGATTTTGCCACATGTTCAATCTAGAAGACTCCATGGTTGAACTTAAGCATAATGCACAAACCTCAAAACACAAGCACTTCTCCTTTGTTCTAGAATCTTCCGTATCATAATTGCCCAATTTTTTTTCTACATGAATTGCCATTATTTGTTTTTTACTTTATGCTTTACAACGCATAATTCCATGAATCTTAAAATAGATTAGCTTTTTTTATAAAAACTAATTGATTTTGAATGAGATGAACTATAAGAATTAAACGAACATCTACATCATGCATATATGACTCAAATCTTACATGCTATAATGTGGTATTTATTTATAATTTGGTTGCCAAATCTCATGCGTGCAATGCACATGTACCTTACTAGTCTAAATGGTGTTTGTGTGTGTGTTGTGCGTGTTAAACACATTGTACGTAGTATCATACATGGTTTAGATTCCGAACATCTAGCTAGAGCATACATGTACTATGATTTGAATTCAACATAAAATGGATACATATATTTGAATTTGAGATCATATGTACATGTAGTTCGTATTTATATAGGAATTTACTACTCCTATATTCATGTCATGTGTTGTGAAGATAATATTTAGATGGTTGTATAACTAACCCGAGTACAATCCCATTCAAACAGGGAAAATGTACACAAATTTAGTCCATATGCTAGACAACATGAATTGTTTTTTTATTGTTGAGGGAAGTGCAAATTGATTTGGTACTGTACACGTTATGTTTGTTGTCCCGATTTTTTTAGTTTTTTTGTTGTTGTATTTGAATGCATTTCTAGTAATATAGTAAAACGGGACATGGCTCTCTCTAGTGATGAGGTGCGAATTGTCTTTTTTTTTGTTCACGTTAAGCTTGTTCTCTCGAAATTTCAAGCCGCGCCTTGTTATGCCAAAATTTCAAGCTAGAATCTCTGTCTATCGTGCTGCAAAACTCCCACCTCTTCAACCCGCGCCTTGTTACCCCGAAATATTTAAGATATATCTTTGTCTCGTTGTGCTCCGAAAACTCCCTCCATCTCAATCCGTGCCTTGCTATCCCAAAATTACAACGCGCGCGAAAACTCCCACCTCCTGCGAAATCCCGACATGTGAAATGCCCGTGATACCCCTGAACCGAAAGAACCGCCTAGCTCAAATCAGTGGGGGTACTTTCGTAACTTACCCCACATTTCGGACAAGCGCGTCCCTAAGCCATGGTCCCCCCTCCCATCCTATCCGCCCACCCATTCGTACACCGAGGCCGCGAAAACCCGCGAAGCCCCACACCCTCCTCCGTCCGTTACCTAGCCGGAGCCTCTTCCCCGACGACGTCGTCCACAACAACACCTCGACGTCCCTCATCCACCGCACCGGATGAGGATCCGTCGTCGATCTCGTCGTCCCGCCGGTTCATCCACCCCATCCTCCACCTCCAAGGAGCTGCCCCGACGTTCCCCTCGTCTTTCGCGCCACCTCCATTCCCACACCGCCGTCTTCACCTGCACCACCGGAAGAGCAGCATCATCACCGATTCCTCGGATGAAGCTGAGGCCTAATCGGCGCCACCAAAGAGGTTCTACACTAATCGCCGCATTTTCTTCTTGATTCGATCTCACGGTGCTGCCGGCGCTCGGTCCCGAGCCGACATGGCGCGGCTCCATCCACGGCGGCGTCGTCGGCCACTTCCTCCACGGCGTCGCTCCCTCGGCGGCGACGTCCACATCAGTAGGAGCTGCTGCTATTTTGGCTCTCGCTCGCGCTGTTGCTCTGCTCTTGCTCTCGGTCCCCTGCCTGGTCTGCTCTTGCTCTTGCTCACGCTGCTGCTCTCGCTCTTGATCTTGCTTGCGCTGCTGCTCTACTCTTGCGTGCGCTGCTGCTGCATGAGCAGCAGATCCTTCTCTCCCTCAAGCCCCTGTAGCTGCTACTCGAGATGCTGCTACACGACCAGCTGCCCCGGCTCTCGCACGCGCTGCTGCTCCGGGCGCTGCTGCTACTGCTACTTCTTTTCTGCTACTAGTGCGTTCAGTTTCGACACTAAAATTCAGTTTCGACAGCAAAATTCAGTTTCGACTGTTAAATTCAGTTTCGACAGTTAAGTTCAGAGATGAGCGGTTGATGTATTTTACATCTAGCACTTTGTGGTTATGTATTTTATGTCATCTATTGGAGATGCTATTAGAATTCCACTCACGTTAACGTTGTCTCTCTTGTCCTGCTTTAGCCTCGCCGTCGTACAACTCACCGGAGCTACTCCAACGACGAAACCCTCCATCACAGTGGAGCAGTACCCCCGGCTCCATCTCCAGACGCCTAAGATCTTCTTCCCCTCCTCCGACAGCCAAATCAGCCGGAGCATCCTCACCGACCAACCCAATCACGCTGAGATCGACATGGCTTCTCCAAAGAGGTTGTACACTTGTTGCATCACTTTTTTACTCTACATGTTATATATATTGTCCACTGAGCACACGTAGTAACGTGAAATACGATTAGTTTCTCCTACTATATGACAAGCAGTGAGGTACCAGGCAACTTAGCTATCCGTGATGGACTCTCTTGAACGCCATCATTATTTATCTCTGCGCGTTTGAGCTGTGCATTTGTAGATGGGCCTGGGAGTTGAGCTAGTAGGGCAGTGGCCTGGGTCCAAAGTAGTAGAAGTAGCACAAAAACATTTTTTGAGTGTAGGCTTTTCCCTGCTCAAACCTGTCTACTAGAATCGCCAGTGCTTGAAAGGAAAAGTGAAGGAAAAACATAGGAATTGGAAAGTTTCCTATGGTACTACTATTCATGCATTTGGTTCAAAGGAATGGAGCAAAGGAAAACTATAGGATTTGTTCCTTTAGTGTCTCCTTGAAAGAAAAACCGTAGGAATTTTAATATCCACTTGTCCTCCTTTTCAAATTCCTATTCATGAAGCACAAGACTAAGAGATAGTAGCATAATAGCATTATAACCGTACATTTTCTTGTGGTTTGACTTAATCTCACCATGCTTCTTTGCATCCTGTGATCTTCCAATTCTTGTGAACCAAACACCCAGATTGGCAAAAATCCTGTGTTTTTAAATTCTCTGTTTTGCACGTGAATTCCTATCCTTTTCCTGTGTATTTCCTATCCCTGCATTGTTAGAATCCTCAAATTCAAACAAGCCCTTACACAATTACTTCTGCTACAGATATGTGTCAAAGAAAACCTTGTGTGGTTTGTCCCGCTCCTGCTGCGCTGTGTTCCACCCCAGCTCAGCTGCTCCAACGATGGAAGGGTTCACCACAGCAGGGATCCGCCCTCCAGACTGTCTTTCGCCACCTCAGATCTTCTTCCCCGCCGCCGGCAGCCACGACAACTGCATTACCATCATCAACTGAGCAGATGACCTTGAGGACTACACGGGTCCGCAAGAGAGGTCGCATTCTTTCGTGTCTGCTTACGTTATGCATCGCTTAATATGATGACATGCTACTTTATCGTCCTGTTCACCTATTAGACTCCTAGTCAGGTCCAAACTAATGCTCAAACTTGAGTTTTTAAATGGTTGTGGGGTACATATTGGGGCAGCAATCAATACTATCTGTCTACTATCTGGTTAATCTCGGGGTGTCTACTATGAGTTTCATGTTGGGTGGAAACAAACATTAAAGGATCCATTATCTATATTTTTTAACTAAAGCTATTATCTGCCTGCTATCATTGGTTTTGGGTCTATCCACAGTTTGCTACCATCACTCTGGATTTGTGCATGCACTCCTTACATAATCTCACTATGTTTTATTCCTATGCATGTTAGTTATTGTACACAATAGAACTGAACATGTAGAGCAAAAGAGACGAGCCTTGCGTGGCAATAAAATTTCATGCAGACGTCGCTCCATGGTGGGCGCAAAGGCAGCCCCCCTCCACCCATTTCGGATTGTAATCAAGAGGAAGATAACTGTTCTGAGGGGGATTCAGAAGGAGAAGACCATTCCTATTTACCCCCTGAGGTCTTCGCTCTAACTTGGCATGCTGATGTTGGTAATATCATGCATATGGTGCCTTGCATTGCTTACTTTATACATCAAATATGTCATCTACTTAGTTTAGACATGCTTTGTGTGAAAGCCATCTGTTTAGTTTCTTTATCATATATGTGAATCATGCAATGCCATCTTGTTTAGCCAGGCATCATATATGTGAATTTTGCAATGCCACCCTGGTTAGCCAGTCATCTTATATGTGAATTATATCATGCCATCATTTTTTTATTACGTATTAAATTTGTCAACAATTTTAGTACATTCAATTACTCTTCCTGTGCATCAGCCATTCGACACGGTCGTGGAAAAATCTGGAGTGGAAACAAGGTCTTCAGAGCAGACAATGCTATCTGACGAAGCGCATGTCTTGCTGGTTACGGATAGCTCCTCAGAGGAGGATTCAGAGACAGATGACCAGTCCTATTCCCCCCCCCCCCGAGGTGCATGCTCTAACTTGGCAGGGTTATATTGCTCATATCGTGCATATGGTCTCTTGCATTGGCATGTCATTTGCTTAGTTGAGACATGCTTTGTGTGAATGCCACCTGTTTAGTGTCTAATTACCATGTATGTGAATTTTGCAATGCCATCTTGTTGCAAGACATTATATATGTGAATTATGCAATGCTATCTTGTTGCAAGGCATTATGTATGTGAATTATGCAATGCCATGCTGTTTAGCCAAGCGTCATATATGTGAATTATATCATGCCGTCCTTTTTTTGTATTACTCATTTCATTTGTTGACAATGTTTGTATATTCAACTGCTCTTCCTGTGCATCAGCCATTTGAATTGGTGATGGAGAAATCTGGAGTGAAAATAAGGTCTTCAGAGCAGACAATGCTACCTGCTGAAGCAGATATCTTGCTGGTTACAGATAGCTCCTCAGAGGAGGATTCAGAGGCAGATGACCAGTCCTATTATCCCCCTGAGGTGTATGCTCAAATTTGGCAGGGTTATATTACTCATATCATGCATATGTTGTCTTGCAATGCTTAGTTTTTACATCATATGCACAATATTGAATGCCATCTCCTTAGTTGACACATCATATATGCGATTGCCCTCTGCTCACTTGCTTAGTATATAAATCATATATTTGAATTATATCATGCCATGATGTTTACATAGACAACATGTATCTGAATTATGGCATGCCAACCCATTTTCTAAAGACATACTATAGTTATATCATCTCATCCTGTTTATATAGTCATCATATTTTGAATTATGTTATTCTATCCGTGAATTATATCATGCCATCATGTTTCCATCGACGGCATGTTTGTGAATTATGGCATGCCAACCACTTTAATAAACACATCGTATAGTTATATCTTGTCATCCTGTTTACATAGTCATCATATTTTGAAGTATGCCATTCTATCCTGTTTTGTTAGCCATCATACATGTGAAATTGTGTCATGCTATCCTGTTTAATTAGCCATCATATATGTGAAATTATGTCATGCTATTCTATTTGGTTAGACAACATAAATGTGAATTATTTCATGCCCTGTTTTCTTCCCTACTATCCATTGCACCTGTCTATCTTACAATGTCTGTACATTCAATTACTTTTCTTGTTTATCAGCCATTTGAATTGGAGGGGGTGATGGCAGTATCTGTGGGAGTAAAAACACGGTCTTCAGAAAAGATCGTGCTACCTGTCGATGCAGATAGAACCACGGTTGTACTTGCCCAAGAACCAGCCCCACCACACATAACCCAGACTCACGCAGATTGTACCCCTACCCAGCTGGACAGAGAACCAGCTACACCCCTTCTAACCCCAACCCCAGCAGATAGTAACCCAGTTCCAGTTGACACAGCACCGTCTCCACCACAGAGCACCCAAACACGAGCAGTTAGTAAGGCAACTGCAGTGCCCAAAGCACGAGGACCACCACTCCGAACCCCAAGTCAACGCTTAAAGTAGAAGAAGAATTGTTCTTAGGTCAGGTTCCGTAGCTATGGTTCGTACTCCTTTGCTCTTGCATCACTGTATTTACTCATACCAACTAATTTCAAATTTGAAGGATGCAATTGAAACTCCAATGGCACAACAGGTATGTTTTAAACCTGTTTCTTTAACATGTTTGCTGTTGTAACTTGCTCTATGTTGATTTCAGTTTCAATTGAATAAACAGTTATGTTCTCATGCCATGCACATTACAAGTGTTGTTATTGCTGTGTAGTTTCCCACACTTATATTCTGTCTATGCTGCTTTGTCTTAAATAGATATGATTTGAACTATCTCTATCTTGATTTGGCAACATAAACTTGAATGATATAGACCATACAGTGACCATACTACATAGATATATGTTTGTTTCATACTGTTATCCTGTCCACCTTACTACTGAACTGGTTTACCAAAATGAGTTTCATATACAACATGGTAAACCTGTGATGTGTCTGTTTGTTTCTCTTTTAGAATGCGGATAAAATATTGGAGAAGAGTACCCCGTTATGCAATGGTAAAGGAAGTAATGCAGATAAGGTTCAAGATAGTGAGACATCCCTGTTAGTCTCCAAGAAAGCTAATAAAAACTATATTGAAGACACTGAGACAACCCCAAAGTCCTGTCTTGATGTAGTGTTCGAGTTACTGGCCACTACTGCTGGCACCAGCTCTTTGAACTCGCTGCCTGAATCAGTTCGGCTTCTTGAGTCTCAACTTCAAGTTGAAAGACATCGATCAGATGTTCTGCGATAGGAAGCCGAAGGACTGAGGAAGTCCCTGCAGAATTCAGATGCATACTTTCTGGTGCAACAGCAAGCGCTGGAGGATTTAAGCGCCAAACAAGAGAAATTTAATAAGCCTGCTAAGCGTCTTGCCAACATTATGGGTACCCAGGATATTGTTTCTTGAGCTCTTCTAAAGTGGTTTCAGTTCTGGACTTGTTTTGCTGCGGAGTTTATTTGCACTGGTCGCCAACTTTGACAATCAGTGTATGTGATATGCTGCTTTGTTCCCTATATTTGCACTGGTGGCGAACCTTGATGCCCAGTGGATGTAATATGTGTAATAGCCATGATAGCCTAGCGTAAGTTGCTTGCTTATTTATTTCCTTGTTGTCTTGTTTATTTGTTTGCTTGTAGTCAGTGCAGTTCTTTTTCCGCGGTTTGCTAGTAGACGCAATAACCTATTTTTTAAAACTAGGCCACAATAACCATGGGCTACATATTTACTGTAGTGACCATGGGCCTCCTACGGGATGTAGAAACAATGGGCCTTTTACGGGGCGTAGCATCAATGGGCCTTCTACGGGCCATATGATCGATTGGCCAAACATGGGCCAATAACGGACCGCATTATGGGACGTAAACGGGCTAGAGTTGGAATCGTCCGTTCATGGGCCGACCATAATGGGCCGTCGTTAATCGGCCGTATTTGATGACGCTATGAAAACGGCCCAACGGATTAACGGGCCACAAACGGGCCGACTATAACCATGGGCTGAATTTGGCCCACAGGCAGAAAAGGCCAGTAACGGGCCGTAAGTAACCGAATGCTGGAAATGAGCCCAAGAATAAATGGGCCCTGAGAAGGCCGAAAGATAACACGGGGTGGAAACGGCCCAATGGAATAATGGGCCGTTAATGGGTATAAAGAGATACACTATTCATTACGAGCCAGTTTCACCACGGGCTGTTAATGGGCCAAGAGTTACAAAGGGCCTCATATGGGCTGAAAGACGTCTTGGGCCATACATGGGCTGGAAGTTACAACAGGCTGGAATCATATTGGACGGCCTAGATGATGCTACTGGGCCTAATTCGGATAGGCCGTAACGGGCCATGACTTAGCGGGCTGTAAATGGGCTATATGCGAACAGGCCGTTAACAGGCTTTCCGTCGGCCGGCCCGCTACCTTTTGACCAAGTCAAACGGGCCAGCCTTTTCACCGGAATGGGCCTCTGTTGGGCCGTGCCACGTGTCGACGTATCATAGGCGCCTTCGGTCCAATGAGTGGATGACATCTGTCCCAACGGTGAGCCGACACGTGGTTCCTCTTGCCATTGAGAATTTTACACGTGGAAAATCCCCAATGGTCCGGGCTGTTAACGGGTTATCGGATCCAAACTAGAACCCGATAGCTTAACGGTGACCCGTTACGGTGGATGCCACATGTCGGTTACCCTTGACGAAAGCAATTCTATGACGCGCGATTTATCGTCATGGAAGTGGACACTTCGTGATGATAATTTTGGTAATGTCATGGAACACTTCTACGACAGCACATGTATGACTATCTTGATTCTGTCATAAAATCATCATGGATGTACATGCATGACAAAAAACATGACCTACTGTGACAAACACGTATCATCACGGAAGTGTATTTTTTTTGTAGTGCTAGGAAGGATCACAACTCCATGGCTAACATGTATAAGCCAATTCCTGACAAAGCTACAGAGACTCACAAGCTTGGCTCCATATACTATCTGCTTGCTGGTTTGACCACCATGAACACTATCTTGAGGCACACCCTATTTCCCAAGTCAGGAGATCACAGGATGATACGTGGTCATTCCATCAATTTGCTCCATTTGTTTGATGTCCCTCAAAAATTCAAAGTCATGAGCTTGATTGTAGAGACAGTAAAGAGGACAGCAGAAGACCAGAAGAGGTCTTGTGGATATGCCCCACACATTCAGACTTTGATCAACTCCAAGATGGGAACTGGGACATATCTACTAGACAGAGAGCATCTTCCCCTGAGGCCAGACTTTGAGGACAATGAGGTTGTCATGGATGCTTCACATCCTACTTGTGCAGATGCCCAGGAGAAGATAGAGAGAGCAAAGGCTGCAAAAGCAGCAAAGGCAGCAAGTGCCCCAGATGCTTCAGTTGCGAATCTCAAGACCAAGCAAGATCAACTCAGTTATCTGCTTGAGGCAACCATGAGAATTGAGAAGATCTTGGCTACCTTGTCTCAAAATCAGGAAAGTCTTGAGAGGATTATTGAGACAAAGTTCCATGGCCTAGATGTGAAGGTCACTGAGATTCAAACCATTGTGGAGAAGCTTCAAGAGGATGCTGAGGACAGGGATGATAGACCCACAACAGACACATTCTAGAGAGTGCCAAGGGCACAAAGATCATCAGCTATGCCAGTTGCCAGAGACTCCAGGACTACCACTTCAGCACTTGCAGCCACTACCACAGTTGCCCCTCTAGTGTCAACTCCTCCAGCTCCACAGACTTCTGCCGAGGCATTTGCAGATGCCCTCCTCTCCACGCCATCTACACACACCGGAGCAACAATCCAGAAGACCACTTCAGGAGCTCCTGGAGATCGTGCTTAGAGTGGCGCATAACACTATACATTTTCGAACTTTTTGGTAACTTGTTGCCAAAGGGGGAGAAAGTGTATAGATCATAGGCTTCGAGAGAGAGAGAGAGAGAGCCTCTTGCTTTTTGTTGGTCTTATTTGCTTTGCCACTCTTGCTACTTTGGTTATTTTGGTTGTCTTCCTATGCTACAATTTGTGTTATGCTCGTGAGATACTTATGTGATCATTTGTTTGATCATATTATGCTTAATGTGTGCTTGCATGATTATATCCATGAATGTTTGTGTATGATCAATCACTTGTATCCTTGGTGATGAGTGCATGTTATTCAATTCTTATCATTTTGAGCGCTCCACCAAGATGTATGTGACATGGAAGAGTGAACCATGATCCTAATCGATTGTGCATTTGCATTCAAAAGCAAATTTTAAATAATGCACAAATTTAGGGGGAGCTCTTGCTTATCACATACTTCTCAATGCCACGATGTATTTCATTCATATTATCATTTATCAAAGCTTTGATCTATATGTTGTCATCAATTACCAAAAAGGGGGAGATTGAAAGTGCAACTAATCCCCGGGTGGTTTTGGTAATTCATAACAACATATAGCTCATTGAACTAATATCCATTCAAGTTTAATATTTCAGAAAGTTCAATGAATGGCATGGCATGGACTAGAGATGTGGACCCCTCAAAATGCTAAGGACACATATTGGCAAAAGCTCAAGACTCTTCATTTCTATTTTAGTGATCCAAGATCACATTGAGTTCATAGGAAAGCCAATACTATTAAAAGGGGATGAGGTGCTGCTTAATGGTCTACTTGCTCAAAATGCTCAGTGATATTGCTCCAAAGCCCTCAACCACTTTCTCATTTCCAAATATGTCCCAAACCCCAAAGTCTAACTCGGCCCCACCGAAATCTTCTATCTGGCGCCACCGAGTTTCATTTGACATAGCCACTGCTAGAAACCCTAACATGTCGGTCACACCGATACGGATCTCGGTCTCACCGAGATGGCCCTGCAAACTCTCAGTTTCCCTTTGTAACATTTCGGTCTCACCGAAATGAGCGATCGGTCACACCGAGTTTGCTTGACCAACTCTCTGTTTGCTCTTTGCTGAAATCGGTCTCACCGAGTTCACACAATCGGCTTCACCGAGACGAGGTTTTGCCCTAGCCCTAGCACATCGGTTCCACCGAGTTGTTCCAGTCGGTCCCACCGAGATTCCTAACGTTCACATCTTGAACTGAATCGGTCTCACCGAGTTCTTCTATTCGGTCTGACCGAGTTGGGTCAAATGTGTGTAACGGTTGGATTTTGTGCGGAGGCTATATATACCCCTCCACCCCTTCTCCATATGTGAGAGAGCCATCAGAACGTGCCTACACTTCCAGCCTACATTTTCTGAGAGAGAACTACCTACTCATGTGTTGAGATGAAGATATTCCAATCCAACCACAAGAATCTTGATTTCTAGCCTTCCCCAAGTTGCTTTGCACTCAAATCATCTTTCCACCATATCCAAATCTGTGAGAGAATTGAGTGTTGGGGAGACTATCATTTGAAGCACAAGAGCAAGGAGTTCATCATCAACACAACATCTATTACCTTTTGGAGAGTGGTGTCTCCTAGATTGGTTAGGTGTCGCTTGGGAGCCTCCGACAAGATTGTGGAGTTGAACCAAGAAGTTTGTAAGGCAAGGAGATCGCCTACTTCGTGAAGATCTACCCGAGTGAGGCAAGTCCTTCATGGGCGATGGCCATGGTGGGATAGACAGGGTTGCTTATTCGTGGACCCTTCGTGGGTGGAGCCCTCCATGGACTCGCGCAACCGTTACCCTTCGTGGGTTGAAGTCTCCATCAACGTGGATGTACGATAGCACCACCTATCGGAACCACGCCAAAAATCTCCATGTCATCATTGTGTTTGCACTCTCCAAACCCTTCCCTTTACCTTCATATGCAATGTTTTACTTTCCACTGCTACACTCTTAGAATTACATGTGTAGGTTGATTGCTTGACTTGTGCTAAGTTGCTAAAATCTGCCCACAACTAAAATTGGGAAAAGGTTAGATTTTTATTTGGTCAAGTAGTCTAATCACCCCCCTCTAGACCTACTTTCGATCCTACACTAACGGATCTCATGAAGGTTTTGTTAAGTTTTGTGTGATTGAAGTTTTCAAGTTTTGGGTGAGATCATGATGGATGAAGGAATAAGGAGTAAGAAAAGCCTAAGCTTGGGGATGCCCCATGGCACCCCAAGTTAATATTCAAGGAGAACCAAGCAACTAAGCTTGGGGATGCCCCGGAAGGCATCCCCTCTTTCTTCTAACGACCATCGGTATTTTACTTGGAGCTATATTTTTATTCGTCACATATCATGAGTTTTGCTTGGAGCGTCTTGTATTATATGAGTCTTTGCTTGCTTTGATTTTTAGTTTGTCACAAGTATCCTTGCTGGACACACCTATTTGAGGAAGCCAAAATTATGCTATGATTTGTTAGAATTGCTCTTTATGCTTCACTTAAAAAAAATTGAGCTATGGAATTGCTCTAGTGCTTCACTTATATCTTTTTGAGCACGGTGTGCTTTAATATTTTTGAAGAAATGCTCTCATGCTTCAATTAGATTTGTTTGAGAGTTAGTAAAATTTTAAAGAAATTCTCCCATGCTTCACTTATATTATTTTGAGAGACGGAAAATTTTATGCTCATGTTCTTCACTTAGATTTGTTTGAGCTTGTCAAAAGCAATTGCAATATATGAAACTAGTCCCAAAGTGATAGATATTCAAGAGGGATATAATAAAAACTTTCATGAAGATCATTGGACAAAATAAACTTGATTCTTTGTAATAGTTTTGAGATATGATGATAGCGATATGTGAGTCATGTTGGTGATTAATTATGCTTGAGTAAGAATATTGGTGTTAAGGTTTGTGATTCCCTATTCAAGCACGAAAGTCAATAGTTATGCAATGAAATTACATCCTACTTGTGGTGCATTATTCGGTGTTAGTTATGCTTAATGCTCGCTTATGTGATTTTTTGTTTTGGTTGCTTCTCAATCTTTTTGCTAGCCTTCACTTGTACTAAGTAGAAATACTACTTGTGCATCCAAAATCCTTAAACCCAGTTTTGCCATATGAATCCACCATACCTACCTATATGCGGTATTCCTGTGCCGTTCTAAGCAAATTTGTATGTGCCATCTCTAATTTTCAAAATAAATTTCCTTTTTGTGTGCTCGTACCGCTCATGAAGCGGCAGGGGGTGGCCAATATTTTCCATGCTAGATGTGTTATTCTCAAGATGAGTGTTTATTCACTTGTCATTGCATGAGAGTGCGGCGGTAATAGGGATGCCCAGTCCCGAAATGAAAAAGAAATTTACTTTATGTTGTCAAATAATAAATTCCTTGGAAAGTGTTGGTATGGAGGGCACCCGTGGATACAGCTAGCCATGGAAAGTGAAAGAATTATGGAAAAAGGAATAAACTTTATTTTCTGTTTGGGAACCGCCTATGATATATCTAGCATGGAAAGTGTTGGGAATTACTCAGTCATTTTCATAGATGGGAAAAGTTTGCCTCTCAAAAAAATTTATCTCTCAATTTAAGCTTTGAGCTATGGCACCTCTACAAATCCCTACTTCCCTCTGCGAAGGGCCTATCTATTTACTTTATGCAATTTTTATTTGAGTCTCCATCTTCTCTTATAAAGCACCAACTAAGGGGCACTATGATCGTACTTGAGCATTGGGCATAGCTAATATGCGAGTGTGTTTCATTAATGGATCAATGATTGAGCATGATGGGCTAGGGATAACTTTCTTTAGTGTTGATATTTTGAAAGACATGGTTGCTTGTTGATATGCTTGAGTATTGAAATCTTCATGTCAAAACTAGACTATTTCTTTGAACCATATAAAAGTCCAAATGTCCATGCTACAAAGAAAAGAATATGTGATGAACATGTTAGGCAGCATTCCACATCAAAAATTCTATTTTTATCGTTTACCTACTCGAGGACGAGTAGGAATTAAGCTTGGGGATGCTGATACGTCTCCAATGTATCTATAATTTTTGCTTGTTCCATGCTATTATATTATCATTCTTGGATGTTTTACAATCATTTTATAGCAACTTTATATCATTTTTTGGGACTAACCTATTGACATAGTGCCCAGTGCCAGTTGCTGTTTTTTGCTTGTTTTTTACTTCGCAAAAAATCAATACCAAACGGAGTCCAAACGCAGCGAAACTTTTTGGAGATTTTTTCTGGACCAGAAGACACAAGATGGGCCAAAGAAGTACCAGAGGGGTGCCCCGAGGGGGGCACAACCCACGTGGTCACGCCTGGGGGCCCAGGCGCGCCCTGGTGGGTTGTGCCCACCTCGGTGGCCTCCCGCACCGCCTCTTCGCCCTATAAATTCCCAAATATTCCAGAAACCCTAGGGGAGTCGATGAAACACAATTCCAGCCGCCGCAAGTTCCAGAACCACGAGATCCAATCTAGACACCATCACGGAGGGGTTCATCATCCTCATTGGTGCCTCTCCGATGATGTGTGAGTAGTTCATTGTAGACCTACGGGTCCATAGGCAGTAGCTAGATGGCTTCTTCTCTCTTTTTGATTCTCAATACAATGGTCTCTTGGAGATTGATACGTCTCCAATGTATCTATAATTTATGAAGTATTCATGCCATGTTTACAACAATTTTACATGGTTTTGGTATGATTTTATTAGAACTAACCCTGACTGACGCTGTTTTCAGCAGAACTACCGTGGTGTCATTTTTTTGTGCAAAAATAAAAGTTCTCGGAATGGGCTAAAAATTTACGAAGAATATTTTTGGAAAATATAAAAAATACTGGAACGAAAATATATCGGAGAGGAGTCCCGAGGCAACCACAAGGGTGGAGGGAGCGCCCCCCTAGGGCGCGCCTGTTGGGGAACGCAGTAATTTCAAAAAAATTCCTACGAACACGCAAGATCTATCTATGTGATGCATAGCAACAAGCGGGAGAGTGTGTCCACGTACCCTCGTAGACCGAAAGCGGAAGCGTTAAGTAACGCGGTTGATGTAGTCGAACGTCTTCGCGATCCAACCGATCAAGTACCGAACGCACGGCACCTCCGTGATCTGCACATGTTCAGCTCGGTGACGTCCCTCGTACTCTTGATCCAGCTGAGGCCAAGGGAGAGTTTCGTCAGCACGAAGGCGTGATGACGGTGATGATGAAGTTACCGACGCAGGGCTTCGCCTAAGCACTACAACGATATGACCGAGGTGGAAATCTGTGGAGGGGGGCACCGCACACGGCTGAACAATAAACTTGTGTGTCTATGGGGTGCCCCCTCCCCCGTATATAAAGGAGTGGAGGAGGGGAGGGCCGGCCCTCTCTATGGCGCGCCCAAGGGGGGAAGTCCTACTCCCAGTAGGAGTAGGTTTCCCCCCTTCCCTAGTTGGAGTAGGAGAAGAAGGAAGAGGGAGAGAGGGAGAAGAAAAGGGGGGGCCGGCCCCCACCCCAATTCGGATTGGGCTTGGGGGGGGGGCGCCCTCCACTTGGCCACCTCCTCCTCTCTTCCACTAAGGCCCAATAAGGCCCATTGACTCCCCGGGGGGTTTCGGTAACCCCCCGGTACTCCAGAAAATGCCCGAACCTATCCGAAACCTTTCCGGTGTCCAAACATAGCCTTGCAATATATCAATCTTTATGTCTCGACCATTTCGAGACTCCTCATCATGTCCATGATCACATCCGGGACTCCGAACAACCTTCGGTACATCAAAACACATAAACTCATAATACCGATCGTGATCGAACGTTAAGCGTGCGGACCCTACGGGTTCGAGAACTATGTAGACATGACCGAGACTCATCTCCGGTCAATAACCAATAGCGGAACCTAGATGCTCATATTGGCTCCCACATATTCTACGAAGATCTTTATCGGTCAAACCGCATAACAACATATGTTGTTCCCTTTGTCATCGGTATGTTACTTGCCTGAGATTCGATCGTCGGTATCTCAATACCTAGTTCAATCTCGTTACCGGCAAGTCTCTTTACTCGTTCCGTAATGCATCATCCCGTAACTAACTCATTAGTCACATTGCTTGCAAGGCTTATAGTGATGTGCATTACCGAGAGGGCCCAGAGATACCTCTCCGACAATCGGAGTGACAAATCCTAATCTCGATCTATGCCAACTCAACAAACACCATCGGAGACACCTGTAGAGCATCTTTATAATCACCCAGTTACGTTGTGACGTTTGATAGCACACTAAGTGTTCCTCCGATATTCGGGAGTTGCATAATCTCATAGTCATAGGAACATGTATAAGTCATGAAGAAAGCAATAGCAACAAACTAAACGATCATAGTGCTAAGCTAACGGATGGGTCTTGTCAATCACATCATTCTCTAATGATGTGATCCCGGTCATCAAATGACAACTCATGTCTATGGCTAGGAAACTTAACCATCTTTGATCAACGAGCTAGTCAAGTACAGGCATACTAGTGACACTCTGTTTGTCTATGTATTCACACATGTACTAAGTTTCCGGTTAATACAATTCTAGCATGAATAATAAACATTTATCATGATATAAGGAAATATAAATAACAACTTTATTATTGCCTCTAGGGCATATTTCCTTCAGCGCCCCCCTGCCTTGTCGTCACCTCATGGGCCCCCTTGACTTGTCCCCGACGCAAACAACTCCTATAAATACCAAAACCTCCAGAAATAAACCTAGATCGGGAGTTCCGCCGCCGCAAGCCTCTGTAGCCACCAAAAACCAATCGGGAGCCCGTTCCGGCACCCTGCCGGAGGGGGAAACCATCACCGGAGGCCATCTTCATCATCCCGGTGGTCTCCATGACGAGGAGGGAGTAGTTCACCCTCGGCGCTGAGGGTATGTACCAGTAGCTATGTTTTTGATCTCTCTCTCATGTTCTTGATTTGGCACGATCTTGATGTACCGCGAGCTTTGTTATTATAGTTGGATCATATGGTGTTTCTCCTCTCACTATCTCTTGTTGTGATGAATTGAGTCTTGCTCTTTGAGGTTTCGTTATGTTGGATTGAGTATTGGATTTGAGAACACTTGATGTAAGTCTTGTGATGGGATATCTGTGGTGACAATGGGATGTTCTATTGATTCACTTGATGTATGTTTTGGCACTCAACTCGTGGATTCCCGTGGTGACATTGGGGTAATCTATGCATAGGGGTTGATGCATGTTTTCGTCCTATGTTCTTCGATAGAAACTTTGGAGTGACTCTTTGTTGCACGTTGAGGGATTGTTATGTGATCCAATTATGTTATCATTGTTGAGAGAACTTGCACTAGTGAAAGTATGAACCCTAGGACTTGTTTCTAAGCATTGCAATACCGTTTTTGCTCACTTTTGTTACTAGTTACCTTGCTGTTTTTATATTTTCAGATTACAAAAACCTATATGTACTATCCATATTACACTTGTATCACCATCTCTTCGCCGAACTAGTGCACCTATACAATTTACCATTGTATTGGGTGTGTTGGGGACACAAGAGACTCTTTGTTATTTGGTTGCAGGGTTGTTTGAGAGAGACAATCTTCATCCTATGCCTCCCACGGATTGATAAACCTTAGGTCATCCACTTGAGGGAAATTTGCTACTGTCCTACATAACTCTGCGCTTGGAGGCCCAACACGAGTCTACAAGAAGAAGGTTGCGTAGTAGACATCAAGCTCTTTTCTGGCGCCGTTGCCGGGGAGGTGAGTGCTTGAAGGTATATCTTTAGATCTTGCAATTGAATCTTTTAGTTTCTTGTTTTATCACTAGTTTAGTCTATAAAAGAAAACTAAAAAAATGGAATTGAGTTTGCCTCATATGCTTCATCTTTTTAATGTCTTTCGTGAAAATGATGGAAAGGAAAATTGTGCTCAAGTGTTAGAAGAAGAAGTCTATAAATTGTTTGGCACTAAGTCTTTGAATGATGAGCATGATTGCAATGTTGTTAGTATGAATTCCTTGAATATCCATCATGCTAATGAAATGCAAAGCCACAAGCTTGGGGATGCTATGTTTGATGAAGATGATATTTTTAGTCCCCCAAGTTTTGATATGCAAATTTATTATGATGATAGCATGCCTCCTATTTATGATGATTATATTGATGAAAGTGGGTTTGGAAGAGTGTCAACTTTAGGTAATAATGATCCCAATATTTTGGAGGGTGTTGAATCTTTTTACAATATTGATAAAAGTGGATTTGGAGAGGTCATGACTTTATTTAGTAATGAATCCACTATTTCGGAAGAGGTTCCAATTGATTATGAGAACAAAGTTGATATCAATGATGATTATTGTGATGACATGTATGCTATAAAGAATAATGATAACCATGAAACTTGTCATCATGATTTTAATTTTCAATTGGATTATGCCTCACATGATAGCTATTTTGTTGAGTTTGATTCCACTACTATTCATGAGAATAAATTTGCTTATGTGGAGAGTAATAAAAATTCTATGCTAGTGGATCATGAAAATAATGCTTTATGTGATGGTTATATTGTTGAATTAATTCATGATGCCACTGAAAATTATTGTGAGGGAGGAATATATGCTTGTAGGTATTGCAATAATATCAAGTTTCCTCTCTATGTGTTGAAAATCTTGAAGTTTTGCTTGTTTTGCTTTCCTATGCTAGTTGATTCTTGTTCCCATAAATTGTTTGCTCACAAAATCCCTATGCATAGGAAGTGGGTTAGACATAAATGTGCTAGTTATATGCTTCATGATGCTCCTGTTATGTTTCAATTCTTATCCTTTATGTGAGCATCATGGAAATCATCATGCCTAGCTAAAAAGGCATTAAAGAAAAGCGCTTGTCGGGAGACAACCCAATATTTACCCCTACTGTTTTTGTGAGTTCACATGATTAAGCTACTGTATTAATCATGTTTTATAGCTTCTGTTTGAATAAGGTGCCAAGTAAAGCCTTTGGGATAGTGTGGTTGATAGTTGACTTGATTCTGTGCAAAAACAGAAACTTTTGCGTCCAGTACAGAAATTCCTGTCTTTTACTGGAACGTGGAAAAACTCTGAAATTTTTACATAGGATTTATATACAAATTTTATACATTTTCCGAATTTTTCAGAATATTTGAAGTTACATAAGTATGACCTTAATTCAGATCTTTACAGACTGATCTGTTTTTAACAGATTCTGTTTTCGATGCATAGTTTGCTTGTTTTCTAGTTTCTATGGCTTATATTGCTCAATATAAATTGTAGAAATGGTAGGGTACAGTAGGTATCATGTGATAATTTTTTTAAATCTTGTCTTTGACATTACCTAAGTGAATGATTTGTTTTATTATACTAACGGATCTCACGAAGGTTTTTTTAAGTTTTGTGTGATTGAAGTTTTCAAGTTTTGAGTGAGATATCGATAATAGGAGAATAAGGAGTTACAAGACCCTAAGCTTGGGGATGCCCAAGGCACCCCAAGGTAATATTCAAGGAAGATCCAAGCAACTAAGCTTGGGGATGCCCCGGAAGGCATCCCTCTTTCGTTTCCAACATTATCGGTAACCTTACTTGGAGCTATATTTTTATTCATCACAAGATATGAGTTTTGCTTGGAGCATCATTTTATTTTAGTAGTATTTGCTTTATATTATTTAGAATAATGTTTTTCATCTTTTATTTCAATAAAAGTGTCAAGTTTAGCCTTTACCATGCTTATTTTACAAGTCTATATGTTGCTGTTTTGAAAACAGAAAGTTTTCTATCGTTGTCTGAATTCTTCTGGAAAGTCAGAACGTGGTAAAATCTTAAAAGTTTTTCACAATAAGCTACAACAAATTTTATACAGTGTGGTTATGTTTCAGAATTTTTGGAGTTAGGAAAGTATGAGTAAAATTGCACTCTTTACAGGCTGTCCTGTTTAGACAGATTGCTGTTATGTTTGCATTGTTTGCATATGTTTACTTGTTTAATGATTCTATTTGAGGATAGGAGTATTAAATATCCAGAGGCATTTAGTATACAATGCTAAATAATAATTTTAGTGATTTGCTACAGTAGAGAATGATAAGGTTTTGCATTTGATTTATACTAACTTTTCTCACGAGTTCTTGTTGAGTTTTGTGTGGATGAAGTTTTTAAGATTTACGGAAACCGTGATATAAAAGGAATTAAGAAGACACAAAAGCTCAAGCTTGGGGATGCCCAAGGCATCCCTAGTTAATATATCAAGAAGTCTCAAGCATCTAAGCTTGGGGATGCCCCGGTTGGCATCCCACCTTTCTTCATCAAGAATTATCGGTTAGTATCGGTTGAGCCTAAGTTTTTGCTTCTTCACATGATGTGTGTTATTTTTAGAATGTCATTTTATTTTCTTTTGCTTGCTGTTTGAATAAAATACTCAAGATCAAAATTTTCTTTATGGGAGAGAGTCCTCACATAGCTACATAATTATTCAACTACTCATTGATCTTCACTTATATCTTTTTCGAGTAGTTTGTCATTTACTCGTGTGCTTCACTTATATCCTATGAGTAAATTGTTGAATGAATTTAATATCATAAATCTGAATTTATATATGTTTCATATGCTTATCCCATGGGGAGTAATGACTTCACGTATAAGAAGTAGAGGTGGTAAATTTATTGAAAGTTAGCAAACACAGTATTGGTCACTTGAACAATTCATGAAAGAATATTGAAGGAAGAGAGATTTCACATATAAATAAGCGGGAATACTGCTTGTGCATCCAAAATCCTTGAACCAAGTTTCTTCCCTGAGTGTCCACCATATCTACCTATATGCGGTATTTACCTGCCGTTCCAAGTAAATTTGCATATGCCAAACTCTAAACCTTCAAATAATATTCTGTTTTGTATGCCCGAATCGCTCATGTAGCGACTAGGGGCTGTCAGTATGTTCCATGCTAGGTGGGTTATTCTCACGATGAGTGTTTATTCACTTATCATTCACGAGAGAGTGGCTGTTAATTGGGATGCCCAGTCCTATGATCAAAAGATCAAAAACAAAATTTCAAATAATTAAACCAAACTCCCCCAGGACTGTTGTTGGTATGGACGGTACCCATTGTTTCGGATCAACCGTGGAGTGTGATTGTTGGTGGAGGAGGAGTAAAAACTTTACCATTCTGTTTGGGAACCGCCTATAATGTGTCTAGCATGGAAGATAGTGAGAACTCTCGGTCGTTGACAATGAAAGCATACCTCTCAAAATTATGTTCATCTCTATTTTAAAAGCTTCGAGCTCTGGCACCTCTACAAATCCCTGCTTCCCTCTGCGAAGGGCCTATCTTTTACTTTTATGCAAGAGTTAGTAGTATTCCTTCTCATTCCAACCTACTCTTTAGTTGGCAAGCATCATGTGATGGGGAAAGATCTAAGCATATACGACCATTCAAATATATTTGATCATGAATTATTATTGTTGACAATTACCTATATGATAAATAAGTTGGGAGCGAAACACTAAGCTCCTATCTTTCTCTGTGTTCGATGGATGATATTTGTTCTAAAAATATGCTTTGAGTGGTAGCAATCATGGAAGACTATATGATAGTTGAGTATGTGGGATTTGCTAAATCAAAGCTCTTACATAGACCCTTCCTGAAAATAAGATGAATTGCAATTGTTTGATGACTGAGAACATAGTTTGTTAGTTTTCAAGAAAGTTTATGGTCTATGCTTTCACATGTGAATAGCTTGCTACTTGATCATGAGAAGTTTTATGATATGAGCTACTGTTATGATGTATAATGATGCTAGAAAAAGTGGTTGAAATTATTATTGATCAAACTTGTGCACTTGCTAGCATTCACACTTCATAAATTATTTCTTTTATCATTTACCCACTCGAGGACGAGCAGGAATTAAGCTTGGGGATGCTGATACGTCTCCAACGTATCTATAATTTATGAAGTATTCATGCCATGTTTACAACAATTTTATATGGTTTTGGTATGATTTTATTAGAACTAACCCGGACTGACGATGTTTTCAGCAGAACTACTGTGGTGTCTTTTTTTGTGTAGAAATAAAAGTTCTCGGAATGGGCTGAAAATTTACAGAGAATATTGTTGGAAAATATAGAAAATACTGGAACGAAAAGATGGGGCAGTAGCAGTAGCTATGTGTTTGATCTCTCTCTCATGTTCTTGATTTGGCACGATCTTGATGTACCGCGAGCTTTGTTATTATAGTTGGATCATATGGTATTTCTCCCCTCTCTATCTCTTGTTGTGATGAATTGAGTCTTGCTCTTTGAGGTTTCATTATATTGGATTGAGTATTGGATTTGAGAACACTTGATGTATGTCTTGCGATGGGATATCTGTGGTGACAATGGGATGTTCTATTGATTCACTTGATGTATGTTTTGGCACTCAACTCGCGGATTCCCGTGGTGACATTGGGTAAATCTATGCATAGGGGTTGATGCACGTTTTCATCCTACGTTCTCCGATAGAAACTTTGGAGTGACTCTTTATTGCACGTTGAGGGATTGTTATGTGATCCAATTATGTTATCATTGTTGAGAGAACTTGCACTAGTGAAAGTATGAACCCTAGGGCTTGTTTCTAAGCATTTCAATACCGTTTTTGCTCACTTTTGTTACTAGTTACCTTGCTGTTTTTATATTTTCAGATTACAAAAACCTATATCTACTATCCATATTACACTTGTATCACCATCTCTTCGCCAAACTAGTGCACCTATACAATTTACCATTGTATTGGGTGTGTTGGGGACACAAGAGACTCTTTGTTATTTGGTTGCAGGGTTGTTTGAGAGAGACCATCTTCATCCTACGCCTCCCACGGATTGATAAACCTTAGGTCATCCACTTGAGGGAAATTTGCTACTGTCCTACAAAACTCTGTGCTTGGAGGCCCAACACGTTGCGTAGTAGACATTAGAGATCTATTTGATGTAACTCTTTTTGCAATGTGTTTGTTGGGATCCGATGAACTTTGAGTTTATGATCAGATCTATATCCATGAAAGTTATTTGAGTTCTTTGATCTCTTTTATGCATGATTACTTATAGCCTCGTATTTCTTCTTCGAATCTTTGGTTTAGTTAGGCGACTAGATCGATTTTTCTTGCCATGTGAAGAGATGCTTTGTGATGGGTTCGATCGTGCGGTGTTCTTCCCAGTGACAGAAGGGGCAGCAAGACACGCATGTATTGTTGCTATTAAGGATATAAAGATGGGGGCTATTCCTACATGAATAGATCTCGTCTACATCATGTCATCATTCTTATTGCATTACTCTATTTCTCCATGAACTTAATACACTAGATACATGCTGGATAGCGGTCGATGTGTGGAGTAATAGTAGTAGATGCAGGTAGGAGTCGGTCTACTAATCTTGGACGTGATGCCTATATAATGATCATTGCCTGGATATCATCATAATTATTTGATGTTCTATCAATTGCCCAACAGTAATTTGTTTACCCACCGTATGCTATTTTCTTGAGAGAAGCCACTAGTGAAATCTATGGCCCCCGGGTCTATTCTTTATCATATTTGCTTCGAGATCTATTTTCATTCACTTTTATTATTAGATCTATTATTCCAAAAACCCCAAAATACCTTGCTGCACTTTTTTGCTATTTATTTTATTTTGCTTTTTATCGAGATCTATTTATCCAATCTATCACAATTTTATCCATCTTTTTACCCGTAGAGGGATTGACAACCCCTCCTAATCGTCGGGTTGCAAGTATTTGTTATTTGTGTGCAGGTACTATTTACATAGTGTTGCTTGGTTCTCCTACTGGATTGATACCTTGGTTTCATAACTGAGGGAAATACCTACTATAGTTGTGCTGAATCATCCCTTCCTCTTTGGGGAAATACCGATATAGTTCAAGCGACATCAACGCTGTTTTCAGCAGAACTATCGTGGTGTCGTTTTTTGTGCAGTAATAAAAGTTCTCGGAATGGGCCGAAAATTTACGGTGATATTTTACGGACCAAAAGAGACCCCCGAAGTATCGGAGCTGGGCCAGGAAGTGACCGAGGAGGCCACAAGCCTAGGGGGCGCGCCCTGATGTCGCTTGCACTACGTCGGTATTTCCCCCAAGAGGAAGGGATGATGCAGCACAACTACGGTAGGTATTTCCCTTAGTTATGAAACCAAGGTATCAATCCAGTAGGAGAACCAAGCAACACCATGTAAATGGTACCTGCACACAAATAACAAATACTTGCAACCCGACGATTAGGAGGGTTGTCAATCCCTCTACGGGTAAAAAGATAGATAAAATTGTGATAGATTGGATAAATAGATCTCGATAAAACATGAAATAAAATAAATAGCAAAAAAGTGCAGCAAGGTATTTTTGGGTTTTTGGAATAATAGATCTGAAAATAAAAGTGAATGAAAATAGATCTCGAAGCAAATATGATAAAGAATAGACCCGGGGGCCGTAGATTTCACTAGTGGCTTCTCTCAAGAAAATATCATACGGTGGGTAAACAAATTACTGTTGGGCAATTGATAGAACATCAAATAATTATGATGATATCCAGGCAATGATCATTATATAGGCATCACGTCCAAGATTAGTAGACCGACTCCTGCCTGCATCTACTACTATTACTCCACACGTCGACCGCTATCCAGCATGTATCTAGTGTATTAAGTTCATGGAGAACCAGAGTAATGCAATAAGAACGATGACATGATGTAGACGAGATCTATTCATGTAGGAATAGCTCCCATCTTGTTATCCTTAATAGCAACAATACATGCGCGTCTTGTTGCCCCTTCTGTCACTGGGAAGAACACCGCACGATCGAACCCATCACAAAGCACCTCTTCCCAAGGCAAGAAAAATCGATCTAGTCGGCCTAACTAAACCAAAGATTCGAAGAAGAAATACGAGGTTATAAGTAATCATGCATAAAAGAGATCAAAGAACTCAAATAACTTTCATGGATATAGATCTGATCATAAACTCAAAGTTCATCGGATCCCAACAAACACACTTCAAAAAGAGTTACATCAAATAGATCTCCAAGAGACCATTGTATTGAGAATCAAAAAGAGAGAAGAAGCAATCTAGCTACTGCCTACGAACCCGTAGGTCTACAATGAACTACTCAGACATCATCGGAGAGGCACCAATGAGGATGATGAACCCCTCCGTGATGGTGTCTAGATTGGATCTCGTGGTTCTGGAACTTGCGGCGGCTGGAATTGTGTTTCGTCGACTCCCCTAGGGTTTCTAGAATATTTGGGAATTTATAGGGCGAAGAGGCGGTGCGGGAGGCCACCGAGGTGGGCACAACCCATCAGGGTGCGCCTGGGCCCCCAGGTGGGTTGTGCCCCCTCGAGGCACGCCTCTGGTACTTCTTTGGCCCAACTTGTGTCTTCTAGTCTAGAAAAATTCTCCAAAAAGTTTCGCTGCATTTGGACTTCGTTTGGTATTGATTTTCTGTGAAGTAAAAAACAAGCAAAAAACAGCAACTGGCATTGGGCACTATGTCAATAAGTTAGTCCCAAAAAATGATATAAAGTTGCTATAAAATGATTGTAAAACATCCAAGAATGATAATATAACATCATGGAACAAGCAAAAATTATAGATATGTTGGAGACGTATCACGCCCTACCCCCCACGGAGGGTGCTCACGGCTTGTGGGCCCCTCGGGCACCCCCTTGATGTGAGACCAACGCCAAAAATGCTTATATATACCCAAACCTCCGAAAAGAACCCTAGATCAGAAGTTCCGCCACCGCAAGCCTCTGTTGCCACGAAAAATCAATCTAGGCCCTCTCCGGCACCCTGCCGGAGGGGCCATCATCACCGGAGGCCATGGAGGAGGAAGCCGAAGGGGGCCATGATGCGGCTTGAACTACGTCGGTATTTCCCCAAAGAGGAAGGGATGATGCAGCACAGCTACGGTAGGTATTTCCCTCAGTGATGAGACCAAGGTTATCGAACCAGTAGGAGAATCACGCAACACTATGTAAACGGTACCAGCACACAAAGAACAAATACTTGCAACCCGACGTGTAAGAGGGGTTGTCAATCCCTCCCGAGTAAAAAGATAGATAAAATTGTAGTAGATTGGATAAATAGATCTCGCGGAAACGCGAAATAAAATAAATAACAAAAAAGTGCAGCAAGGTATTTTTGGGTTCTTGGATTAATAGATCTGAAAATAAAAGCGAATAAAAATAGATCTCAAAGGCAAATATGATAAAGAATAGACCCGGGGGCCGTAGATTTCACTAGTGGCTTCTCTCGAGAAAAATAGCATACGGTGGGTAAAAAAATTACTGTTGGGCAATTGATAGAACTTCAAATAATTATGACGATATCCAGGCAATGATCATTATATAGGCATCACGTCCAAGATTAGTAGACCGACTCCTGCCTGCATCTACTACTATTACTCCACACATCGACCGCTATCCAGCATGCATCAAGTGTATTAAGTTCATGGAGAAACGGAGTAATGCAATAAGAACGATGACATGATGTAGACAAGATCTATTCATGTAGGAATAGACCCCATCTTGTTATCCTTAATAGCAATGATACATACGTGTCATTTCCCCTTCTGTCACTGGGATTGAGCACCATAAGATCGAACCCATCACAAAGCACCTCTTCCCATGGCAAGAAAAATTGATCTAGTCGGCCTAACTAAACCAAAGATTCGAAGAAGAAATACGAGGCTATGAGTAATCATGTATATAAGAGATCAAAGAAACTCAAATAAATTTCATGGATAAAAATATAGATTTGATCATAAACTCAAAGTTCATCGGATCCCAACAAACACACCGCAAAAAGAGTTAAATCAAATAGATCTCCAAGAGACCATTGTATTGAGAATCAAAATAGAGAGAAGAAGCCATCTAGCTACTAACTACGGACCCGAAGGTCTACAATGAACTACTCACGCATCATCGGAAAGGCACCAATGAGGATGATGAACCCCCTCCGTGATGGTGTCTAGATTGGATCTGTGGTTTCTGGAACTTGCGGCGGCTGGAATTGTGTTTCGTCGACTCCCCTAGGGTTTTTGGATTTCCAGGGTATTTATAGAGCAAAGAGGCGGTGCGGGAAGCGGCTGATTTCTACTACACAACTTGTTCTTGTAGACTCGTGTTGGGCCTCCAAGCGCAGAGTTTTGTAGGACAGTAGCAAATTTCCCTCAAGTGGATGACCTAAGGTTTATCAATCCGTGGGAGGTGTAGGATGAAGATGGTCTCTCTCAAACAACCCTGCAACCAAATAATAAAAAGTCTCTTGTGTCCCCAACACACCCAATATAATGGCAAATTCTATAGGTGCACTAGTTCAGCGAAGAGATGGTGATAAAAGTGTAATATGGATGGTAGAAATATATTTTTATAATCTGAATAAATAAAAACAGCAAGGTAGCAAGTGATAAAATGGAGCACAAACAGTATTGCAATGCCTGAAAACAAGGCCTAGGGTCCGTACTTTCGCTAATGCAATCTCTCAACAATGCTAATCTAATTGGATCATATAACCATCCCTCAACGTGTGATGAAGAATCACTCCAAAGTTCTTATCTAGAGGAGAACATAAGAGGAAATTGTTTGTAGGGTACGAAACCACCTTAAAGTTATTCTTTCTGTTCGATCTATTCAAGAGTTCGTACTAAAATAACGCAGAGTTATTCTTTCCATTCGATCTATCCAAGAGTTCATACTAAAATAACACCATATGATACACATCAACCAACTCTAATGTCACGTAGATACTGCAATGTCACCACAAGTATCCATGAGTTAATTATATGATACGCATCAAACAATTTCAGATTCATAATACTCGATCCAACACAAAGAACCTCAAAGAGTGCCCCAAGATTTCTACCGGAGAAACAAGGACGAAAACGTGCATCAACCCCTATGCATAGATTACCCCAATGTCACCTCGGGAATCCGCGAGTTGAGTGCCAAGACATAGGTCAAGTGCTCTCAAATCCATAAAAGTATTCAATCCGATAAAATGAAATCTCAAAGGGAAAACTCAGTTCATCACAACAAGATAGACAGGGGAAAACACCATATGATCCGACTATATTAACAAAGCCCGCGATACATAAAGATCATGACATCTCAAGAACACGAGAGAGAGAGAGAGATTAAACACATAGCTACTGGTACAAACCCTCAGCCCCGAGGGTGTACTCCCTCCTCATCATGGTGGCCGCCGGGATGATGAAGATGGCCACCGGTGATGATTTCCCCCTCCGACAGGGTGCCGAAACGGGGTCTAGATTGGATCTCGTGGATACAAAGGCCTTGCGGCAATGGAACTTCTGATCTAGGGCTACCCCGAGGGTTTTTGGAATATTTGATCATTTATAGGCCGAAGAGGGGGTGCGGGAGGCCACCGAGGTGGGCACAACCCACCTGGGCGCCCCTGGGCCCCCAGGCGCACCTGGGCCCCCAGGCGCACCCTGGTGGGTTGTGCCCCCTCGGGGCACCCCCCAGGTGCTGCTCTGGCCCATTGGATGTCTTCTGGTCCATAAAAAGTTTCGCGGTGTTTGGACTCCGTTTGATATTGATTTCCTGTGATGTAAAAAACAAGGAAAAACAACAACTGGCACTGGGCACTGGGTCAATAGGTTAGTCCCCAAAAAATGATATAAAGTTGCTATAAAATGATTGTAAAACATCCAAGAATGATAATATAACAACATGAATACTTCATAAATTATAGATACGTTGGAGACGTATCAGCATCCCCAAGCTTAATTCCTACTCGTCCTCGAATAGGTAAATGATAAAAGAAATAATTTATGAAGTGTGAATGCTAGCAAAGTGCACAAGTTTGATCAATGACAATTTCAATCACTTTTCCTAGCATCAAAATAGTAATTCTTTCTTATAAAACTTCTCATGTTAAAGTAGCAACCAATTCACATGTTAACGTTCAAACAATAAATTCTCTTGAAACTCAACAACCTATGTTCTCAGTCACCAAACAATTGCAATTCAACTTATTCAACAGAGTCTAAGGAAGAGCTCCGCATACTCAACCATCATATAGTCTTCTATGATTGCTAACACTCACCGCATACATATGAGCAAAACGTTTCAACCGGACACATAGAAAGATAGGGGCTTATAATTTCGCCTCCCAACGTATTCACCTCAAGGGTGATGTCAACAATAATAACTCATGCCACCCATATCCAACTGCACATATGTGCCTAGATCTTTCCTCACCACATGATGCTTGCCAAAGGAGAAAAATAAAAAGGAATAGAGAGAAAAACTTTGACTCTTGCATAAAAGTAAAAGATAGGCCCTTCGCAGAGGGAAGCAGAGGTTGCCATGCGCTTATTTGTTTGTATGCTCAACCCCTTAGTGCAAAATAACATCATGTTATATTGCCCCTTGTGATGGCAACCTTTATTATGCAGTCTGTCGCTTTTATTTATTTACCATCACAAGTTCGTACAATGCTCAATTTTCCCTTACACTAAATGATCTTACATTTTTAGAAGCAATTTTTATTGCCTTATTACACCGATGACAACTTACTTGAAGGATCTTACTCAATCCATAGGTAGGTATGGTGGACTCTTGAAAATAAGATTTGGGTTAAGGGTTTTTGGATGCACAAGTAGTATCTCTACTTAGTGCTGAATTTTTGGCTAGCAAAGATGGGGGGCAAGCACCACATGTTGAAGGATCTATGACAATATAACTTCTATGTGAATATGAACAAACATAAATCATTACGTTGTCTTCCTTGTCCAACGTCAACAATTTTGGCATATAATATTTTCATGGGGGCTCACAATCACAAAAGATTTCCAAGATAGTGTATTTGCATGTGAAAGTTCTCTTCCTTCTACTAATCATTCATAAATTGCTTGTATGGCCAATATTGTGATTGTCAAGCCTCAAAAGATTTCACTTTCTAAACCCAATGTGAAGCTACCACTAGGCATGATATAAACATATAATTTCAACTTCATGATATTCAATTCATTCAACAATTTACTCATAGGATATAAGTGAAGCACAAGAGTAAATGACAAGCTACTCCAAAAAGATATAAGTGAAGATCAAGCGAGTAGTTAAGTAAATAGGTAGCTAATTGTGGACTCTCTCTTATTTAAAAACTTTCAGATCTAAGTATTTTATTAAAACAGCAAGCAAAACAAAACAAAATGACATTCCAAGAATAGCACAACTCATGTGAAGAAGGAAAAACATAGGCTCAACCGATACTAACCGATAATTGTTGATGAAGAAAGGTGGGATGCCTACCAGGGCATCCCCAAGCTTAGATGCTTGAGACTTCTTGAAATATTATCTTGGGATGCCTTGGGCATCCCCAAGCTTGAGCTTTTGTGTCTCCTTAATTCCTTTTATATCACGGTTTCCCTAAATCTTAAAAACTTCATCCACACAAAACTCAACAAGAACTCGTGAGATAAGTTAGTATAAACCAATGCAAAAACCTTATCATTCCCTACTGTAGCAAATCACTAAAATTATTATTCAACATTGCATACTAAATGCCTCTGCATATTTAATACTCCTACCTCAAATCGAATCATTAAACAAGCAAACAGCAATCTGCCCAAGCAGTACAGTCTGTAAAGAATGCAAGAGTATCAATACTTATTTAACTCCAAAAATTATGAAAATTTACCACAATGTATAATATTTATCATAGATTATTGTGAAAAAAGTTTCAACATTTTAACGCATTCTGAATTTTCTCGGGAATTTTTGCAACATCGATAAACTTTCTGTTTTGAAACAGCAACTCATATATTTATAAAATAAGCATAGTGATGGCTATCCTTGCCACTTTTATTGAAATAAAAGATGAAAAACATTATTATAACTAACAGAAAGCAAATCCTAATAAAATAAAATGACTCTCCAAGAAAAACTCATATCATGTGACAAATGAAAATATAGCTCCAAGTGAGGTTACCGATAATGTTGAAGACGAAAGAGGGGATGCCTTCCGGGGCATCCCCAAGCTTAGTTGCTTGGATCTTCCTTGGATATTTAACTAGGGGTGCCTTGGGCATCCCCAAGCTTAGGGTCTTGTCACTCCTTATTCTCCTCATATCGACATCTCACCCAAAACTTGAAAACTTCAATCACACAAAACTTAACGGAACTTCGTGAGATAGGTTAGTATGATAAAGAGCAAACCATTTCACTTTGGTACTGTCAAAGAGAAGATTAATAATTGTTTCCACACAATGCCTACTGTATCATATCATTTCCACAATTTATATTGAGCAATATAGGCCATAGAAACTAGAAAACAAGCAAAATATGCATTGAAAACAGAATCTGTCAAAAACAGAACAGTCTGTAGTAATCTGTACTCCAACCATACTTTTGCTACTCCAAAAATTCTGAATACTTAGGACAACGTAAATAATTTGTATATATATCACCTGTAAAAAATTCAGATCAAAAGAACGTTCCAGTGAATTTTCAAAATTCCTGGACTGAGCGCAAAAGTTTCTGTTTTTGCACAGATTCAAGTCAACTATCATCCACAGTATTCCAAAGGCTTTACTTGGCACTTTATTGAAACAAAAGCAATAAAATATGATTACTACAGTAGCATAATCATGTGAACACACAAAAATAGTAGGTAAAAGTGTTGGGTTGTCTCCTAACAAGTGCTTTTCTTTAATGCCTTTTTAGCTAGGCATGATGATTTCAATTATGCTCTCATAAAAGATAACGATTGAAACACAAAGAGAGCATCATGAAGCATATGACTAGCACATTTAAGTCTAACCCACTTCCTATGCATAGGGATTTTGTGAGCAAACAATTTATGGGAGCAAGAATCAACTAGCATAGGAAGGCAAAACAAGTAAAACTTCAAGATTTTCAACACATAGAGAGGGAACTTGATATTATTGCAATATGTAAAAGCATATGTTCCTCTCTCATAGTAATTTTCAGTAGCATCATGAATTAATTCAACAATATAACCATCACATAAAGCATTATTTTCATGATCCACAAGCATAGAAAATTTATTACTCTCCACATAAGCAAATTTATTCCCATGAATAGTGGTGGGAGCAAACTCAACGAAATAACTATCATGAGATTGGAAATTAAAATCATGATGACAAGTTTCATGGTTATCATTATTCAATATAGCATACATGTCATCACCATAATCATCATAGATAGCAAATTTGTTGTCATAATCAATTGGAACCTCTTTCAAAATAGTGGAATCATCACTAAATAAAGTCATGACCTCTCCAAATCCACTTTCATAAATATAATCATCATAAATAGGAGGCATGCTTGCATTATAACAAATTTGCACATCAAATCTTGGGGGACTAAAAATATCATCTTCATCAAACATAGCATCCCCAAGCTTATGGCTTTGCATGTCACTAGCATCATGGATATTCAAAGAATTCACACTAATAACATTGCAATCATGGTCATCATTTATGCCAAATATTTTATAGAATTCTTCTTCTATCAATTGAGCACAATTTTCTTTTCCATCATTTTCATGAAAGACATTATAAAGATGAATAATATGATGCAACCTCAATTCCATTTTTTGTAGTTTTCTTTTACAAACCAAACTAGTGATAAAACAAGAAACTAAAAGATTCAATTGCAAGATCTAAAGATATACCTTCATGCACTCACCTCCCCGGCAACGGCGCCAGAAAAGAGCTTCGTTGACGGGATGTGAGTGCCGCTTACCTAGCCTCCCCGGCAACGGCGCCAGAAAAGAGCTTGATGTCTACTACACAACTTGTTCTTGTAGACTCGTGTTGGGCCTCCAAGCGCAGAGTTTTGTAGGACAGTAGCAAATTTCCCTCAAGTGGATGACCTAAGGTTTATCAATCCATGGGAGGCTTTGGATGAAGATGGTCTCTCTCAAACAACCCTGCGACCAAATAATAAAAAGTCCCTTGTGTCCCCAACACACCCAATACAATGGCAAATTGTATACGTGCACTAGTTCGGCGAAGAGATGGTGATAAAAGTGTAATATGGATGGTAGAAATATATTTTTATAATCTGAATAAATAAAAACAGCAAGGTAGCAAGTGATAAAACGGAGCACAAACAGTATTGCAATGCTTGAAAACAAGGCCTAGGGTCCGTACTTTCGCTAGTGCAATATCTCAACAATGCTAATCTAATTGGATCATATAACCATCCCTCAACGTGTGATGAAGAATCACTCTAAAGTTCTTATCTAGAGGAGAACATAAGAGGAAATTGTTTGTAGGGTACGAAACCACCTTAAAGTTATTCTTTCCGTTCGATCTATTCAAGAGTTCGTACTAAAATAACGCAAAGTTATTCTTTCCGTTCGATCTATCCAAGAGTTCGTACTAAAATAACACCATATGATACGCATCAACCAACTCTAATGTCACCTAGATACTCCAATGTCACCACAAGTATCCATGAGTTAATTATACGATACGCATCAAACAATTTCAGATTCATAATACTCGATCCAACACAAAGAACCTCAAAGAGTGCCCCAAGATTTCTGCGGGAGAAATAAGAACAAAAATGTGCATCAACCCCTATGCATAGATTACCCCAATGTCACCTCAGGAATCCGCGAGTTGAGTGCCAAGACATAGATCAAGTGCTCTCAAATCCATAAAAGTATTCAATCCGATAAAACGAAATCTCAAAGGGAAAACTCAGTTCATCACAACAAGATAGAGAGGGGAAAACACCATATGATCCGACTATATTAACAAAGCCCGCGATACATCAAGATCGTGACATCTCAAGAACACAAGAGAGAGAGAGAAATTAAACACATAGCTACTGGTACAAACCCTCAGCCCCGAGGGTGGACTACTCCCTCCTCATCATGGTGGCCGCCGGGATGATGAAGATGGCCACCGCTGATGATTTCCCCCTCCGGCAGGGTGCTGGAACGGGGTCTAGATTGGATCTTGTGGATACAAAGGCCTTGCGGCGGCAGAACTTCTGATCTAGGGCTACCCTGAGGGTTTTTGGAATATTTGATGATTTATAGGGCGAAGAGGGGGTGCGGGAGGCCACCGAGCTTGGCACAACCCACCTGGGCGCGCCTGGGCCCCCAGGCGCGCCTTGGTGGGTTGTGCCCCCTCAAGGCACCCCCCAGGTGCTGCTCTGGCCCATTGGATGTCTTCTGGTCCATAAAAAATCCACAAAAAGTTTCGCGGTGTTTGGACTCCGTTTGATATTGATTTCTTGCGATGTAAAAAACAAACAAAAATAGCAACTGGCACTGGGCACTGGGTCAAAAGGTTAGTCCCAAAAAAATGATATTAAGTTGATATAAAATGATTGTAAAACATCCAAGAATGATAATATAACAGCATGAATACTTCATAAATTATAGATACGTTGGAGACGTATCAGCGGCCGAGGTGGGCACAACCCACTAGGGCGCGTGGGCCCCCAGGCGTGCCCAGGTGGGTTGTGCTCCCCTCGGAGCCCCCCTCTGGTACTTCCTTGGCCCAACTTGTGTCTTCTAGTCCAGAAAAAATCTCCAAAAAGTTTCGCTGCGTTTGGACTCCGTTTGGTATTGATTTTCTGCGAAGTAAAAAACAAGCAAAAATCAGCAACTGGCACTGGGCACTATGTCAATAGGTTAGTCCCAAAAAATGATATAAAGTTGCTATAAAATGATTGTAAAACATCCAAGAATGATAATATAACAGCATGGAACAATAAAAAATTATAGATACGTTGGAGACGTATCATCATCCCCAAGCTTAATTCTTGCTCGTCCTCGAGTAGGTAAATGATAAAAACAAGAATTTTTGATGTGGAATGCTGCCTAACATGTTCATCACATTTTCTTTTCTTGTAGCATGGACATTTGGACTTTTATATGATTCAATGCGATAGTCTAGTTTTGACATGAAGATTTCAATACTCAAGCATATCAACAAGCAACCATGTCTTTCAAAATATCAACACTAAAGCAAGTTATCCCTAGCCCATTATGCTCAATAATTGATCCATTCATGAAACACACTCGCATATTAGCTACACCCAATGCTCAAGTACGATCATAGTGCCCCTTAGTTGGTGCTTTTATAAGAGAAGATAGAGACTCAAATAAAAATAAAAATTGCATAAAGTAAAAAAGAAAGGCCATTCGCAGAGGGAAGTAGGGATTTGTAGAGGTGCCAGAGCTCAAAGCAAAAAATTAAGAGATAAAACATTTTGGGTGGCATGCCTTTCCTGTCAACAAAAACGATCGAGTAATTCCCAATACTTTCCATGCTAGATATACCATAGGCGGTTCCCAAACAGAAAGTAAAGTTTATTCCTTTTTCCACCATACTTTCACATTCCATAGCTAACCGTATCCACGGGTGCCGTCCATACCAACACTCTCCAAGGAATTTATTATTTGACAACATAAAGTAAATTCATTTTTCATTTCAGGACTGGGCATCCCTAATACCTTTGCCATACTCTCGTGCAATGACAAGTGAATAAACACTCATCTTGAGAATAACACATCTAGCATGGAAAAATATCAGCCACCCCCTACCGTTTCATGAGCGGTACGAGCACACAAAAAGGGAATTTATTTTGAAGATTAGAGATGGCACATACTAATTTTCTTTGAACTGCAAAAGAATACCGCATATAGGTAGGTATAGTGGACTCATATGGCAAAACTGGGTTTAAGGATTTTGGATGCACAAGTAGTGATCATACTTAGTACAAGTGAAGGCTAGCAAAAGATTTAGAAGCATCCAACCAAGAAACGAAAAATCTCATAAGCGAGCATTAAGCATAACTAACACCGAATAATGCACCACAAGTAGGATGTAATTTCATTGCATAACTATTGACTTTCATGCTTGCATAGGGAATCACAAACCTTAACATCAATATTCTTACTAAACCATAATTACTCGCCAACATGACTCACATATCACTATCATCATATCGCAAAATTATTACAAAGAATCAAGTTTATTTTGTCCAATGATCTTCATGAAAGTTTTTATTATATCCCTCTTGAATATCTATCACTTTGGGGATTAGTTTCATATGTTGCTTTTGATAGCTCAAACAAATCTAAGTGAAGAACATGAGCATAAAATTTTTCTTCTCTCAAAATAATATAAGTGAAGCATGAGAGAATTTCTTAAAAAAAATTACTAACTCTCAAATAAATCTAAGTGAAGTATGAGAGCATTTCTTCAAAAATAATAAAGCACACTGTGCTCAAAAAGATATAAGTGAAGCAGTAGAGCAATTCCATAGCTCAAAAAATTTAAGTGAAGCATATAGAGCAATTCTAGCAAATCATAGCATAATTTTGGCTCCCTCAAATAGGTGTGTTCAGCCAGGATACTATACTTAAACTAAAAAGTAAAACAAGCAAAGATTCATATAATACAAGGCGTTTCAAGCAAAACTCGTGATATGTGATGAATAAAAATATAGTTCCCAGTAAAATACCGATGGTCGTTAGAAGAAAGAGGGGATGCCACTCGGGGGCATCCCCAAACTTAGTTGCTTGTTTCTCTTTGGATAATGGCTTGGTGTGCCATGGGGAATCCCCAAGCTTAGGCTCTTCTTACTCCTTATTCCTTCATCCATCGTGATCACACCCAAAACTTGAAAACTTCAATCACACAAAACTCAACAAAACCTTCGTGAGATCCGTTAGTATAAGAAACCCAATCTTTACTTTAAGTACTGTAGAAAACCCATTCAAATTTTGTTATTGCATTATATCTACTGTATTCTAACTTTACCATGGCTTATACCCCCTGATACAAACCGTAGATTCATTAAAATAAGCACACAATGCAAAGAAAACAGAATCTGTCAAAAACAGAACAGTCTGTAAATATGCAAATTGTTCTCATACTTATATAACTACAAAAATTCTGAAAACAAAGGAAAACATAGGAAATTTGTATATCAATCTTTTGTAACAAATTCAGAATTTTTCATCGCTTGTGTGAATTTTCAAAATTATCTTACTGGACGCAAAAGTTTCTGTTTTCCAACAAGATCAAATCAACTATCACCAAAGCTATCCCAAAGGCTTTACTTGGCACAAACACTAATTAAAACATAAAAAACACAATCATAACAGAGGCATAATTGTGCAGACACTCAAGAACAGAAAGAAAAAGGCAAAAATAAATTTTATTCATTGGGTTGCCTCCCAACAAGCGCTATCGTTTTACGCCCCTAGCTAGGCATAATGATTTTAATGATGCTCACATGGAAGACAAGAATTGAAGCACAAAGAGAGCATCATCTAGCATATGACAAACACATTTAAGTATAACATACTTCCTATGCATAGGAATTTTATAAGCAAACAAATTATCATGACAAGAAATATCTAACATATGCAAAGGAAAGGAATAAAACATTGACAATCTCAACATAACGAGAGGAAATTTAATAACATGAAAATTTCTACAACCATATTTCCCTCTCTCATAATAATTACACATGGGATCATATTCAAATTCAACAATATAACTATGACATAAAATATTCTCTTCATGATCCACATGCATGCAAAGTTGACACTCTTCCAAAATAGTGGGATTACCATCAAATAAAGTCATGACCTCTCCAAGCCCACTTTTATCAAAAATTTCATGAGATTGAACACTCTCCAAATATGTGGGATTATTTTTAGCTAAAGTTGAAACTCTTCCAAACCCACTTTTACTATTATCGCAAGCATATTCATCATGAGGTTTAAATAAATTTTCAAGATCATAAGAATCATTATCACCCCAATCATGATCATTGCAATAAGTAGTGGACATAGGAAAACAAGCATCCCCAAGCTTGGGGTTTTGCATATTATTAGCACAATTGACATTAATAGAATTTATAGTAAAATCATTCCAATCATGCTTTTCATTCAAGGAGCTATCATGAATCACTTCATAAATTTCTTCGTTTAACACTTCATCACAATTTTCAGATTCATAAATCTCAAGCAAAACTTCATAAAGATAATCTAGTGAACTCAATTCACTAGCAATTGGTTCATCATAATTGGATCTTTTGAAAAGATTAGCATGTGGATGAGGATCCATATCAATAGATTTTTAGCAAGCAAAGATGCAAGCAAATAGAAGGCACATGGTAACACAAGCAAATAAAAGATCGAACGAGAAAAAGGCAAACAGAAAAGAAGGCGAATAAAACAGCAACTTTTTGTGAAGTGGGGGAGATGAAAAAGGGAGGCAAATGGCAAATAATGTAATTTGCACGGAGATGAGATTTGTGATTAGGAACCTGATAGGTGTTGATGATGTCTCCCCGGCAACGGCGCCAGAAATTCCTTTTGATGCGGCTTGAAATACATCGGTATTTCCCCAAAGAGGAAGGGATGATGCAGCACAACTACGATAGGTATTTCCCTCAGTGATGAGACCAAGGTTATAGAACCAGTAGGAGAACCACGCAACACTATGTAAATGGCATCTGCACACAAAGAACAAATACTTGCAACCCGACGTGTAAGAGGGGTTGTCAATCGCTCCCGGGTAAAAAGATAGATAAAATTGTAGTAGATTGGATAAATAGATCTCGTGGAAACGCGAAATAAAATAAATAACAAAAAAGTGCAGCAAGGTATTTTTGAGTTTTTGGATTGATAGATCTGAAAATAAAAGCGAATAAAAATAGATCTCAAAGGCAAAAATGATAAAGAATAGACCCGGGGGCCGTAGATTTCACTAGTGGCTTCTCTCGAGAAAAATAGCATACGGTGGGTAAACAAATTACTGTTGGGCAATTGATAGAACTTCAAATAATTATGAAGATATCCAGGCAATGATCATTATATAGGCATCACGTCCAAGATTAGTAGACCGACTCCTGCCTGCATCTACTACTATTACTCCACACATCGACCGCTATCCAGCATGCATCTAGTGTATAAAGTTCATGGAGAAACAGAGTAATGCAATAAGAACGATGACATGATGTAGACAAGATCTATTCATGTAGGAATAGACCCCATCTTGTTATCCTTAATAGCAACGATACATACGTGTCATTTCCCCTTCTGTCACTGGGATTGAGCACTGTAAGATCGAACCCATCACAAAGCACCTCTTCCCATGGCAAGAAAAATCGATCTAGTCGGCCTAACTAAACCAAAGATTCGAAGAAGAAATATGAGGCTATAAGTAATCATGCATATAAGAGATCAAAGAAACTCAAATAACTTTCATGGATAAAAATATAGATCTAATCATAAACTCAAAGTTCATTAGATCCCAACAAACACACCTCAAAAAGAGTTACATCAAATTGATCTCCAAGAGACCATTGTATTGAGAATCAAAAGAGAGAGAGGAAGCCATCTAGCTACTAACTACGGTCCTGAAGGTCTACAATGAACTACTCACGCATCATCGGAGAGGCACCAATGAGGATGATGAACCCCTCCATGATGGTGTCTAGATTGGATCTGTGGTTTCTGGAACTTGCGGTGGCTGGAATTGTGTTTCGTTGACTCCCCTAGGGTTTTTGGATTTCCAGTATTTATAGAGCAAAGAGGCGGTGCGGGCGGCCGAGGTGGGCACAACCCACCAGGGCGTGCCTGTGCCCCCAGGCGCGCCTAGGTGGGTTGTGCTCCCCTCGGAGCCCCCCTCTGGTACTTCCTTGGCCCAACTTGTGTCTTCTGGTCCAGAAAAAATCTCCAAAAAGTTTCGCTGCTTTTGGACTCCGTTTGGTATTGATTTTTTGCGAAGTAAAAAACAAGCAAAAAATAGCAACTGACATTGGGCACTATGTCAATAGGCTAGTCCCAAAAAATGTTATAAAGTTGCTATAAAATGATTGTAAAACATCCAAGAATGATAATATAACAGCATGGAACAATCAAAAATTATAGATACGTTGGAGACGTATCAGGCCATCATCACCATGGAGGCCAAGGACCAGAGGGAGAACCTCTTCCCATCTAGGGGGGAGGCCATGGAGGAGGAAGCATAACGGGGAGACTCTCTCCCCCTCTCTCTCGGTGGTGCCGGAGTGCTGCTGGGGGAACCATCGCCGCGGTGACCGTCTTCATCAACATCACCTTCTTCATCACCGTCCTCATCTCTAGTGGTCCACTCTTTCGCACCCCGCTGTAATCCCCTACTTGAACATGGTGTTTTATGCCACATATTATGATCCAATGATGTGTTGCCATCCTATGATGTTTTGAGTAGATTTCTTTTGTCTTTTGGGTTGATTGATGATCTAGATTGGTTTGAGTTGTATGTTTTATTTTGGTGCTGTCCTATGGTGCCCTTCGTGTCGCGTACATGTGAGGGATTCCCGCTGTAGGGTTTGCAATATGTTCATGATTCACTTATAGTGGGTTGCTAGAGTGACAGAAGCTTAAACCCGAGTAAGGGGGTTGTTTGCGTATGGGAGTAAATAGGACTTCATCTTTAATGCTATGGTTGGGTTTTACCTTAATGATCTTTAATGCTAGAGAAAGTATGTTAGCTTATGCCTCTCCCTCATATAAAATTGCAATAATGATTACCGATCTTGTTAACGATTGCCTAGGACAATTCCGCACACTGTTCCATCATTATTCCGCACTCGCTATTTGTAATATATTATAATATATTCTAACTTTATGTTAACAACACCTATTTTTATATTTTAGCTCTCCGATATCATGCAAAGCTATCCTCTTTATACCCACAACATAGTTTTATTTCTCGTTTATAGATGAAAGCAAACGCTCGGTGTACGTAGAGTTGTATCGGTGGCAGATAGGACTTGAGAGAATATTGATCTTACCTTTAGCTCCTTGTGGGTTCGACACTCCATACTTATCACTTTCATCTTTGGAAATAGCTACGATGATTCCTTGCACTTGGGGATAACGGCGAGGTGTGCGGCTGGGCCGGCCTGGCTCGGCCAGTGAGGCCAGCTGGGCCATTTGGCCCAGGGTGAGGGGGGGTTTTCTTTTATTTTTTTGTTTAATTTTCTTTTTACTGTTTTATTTAATTTCCACATTATTTTAGTTTACTAAAAATATGAGACCCACACCTAAATTAGTGTTTTAGTTTAACCCTCTGCCACAAAAAGTTCTAGTCCCAAATAAAATAGTTCAAAATTTTATAAATTAGAAAAGGCATTTAATTAATTGTGAATGCCATTGTTTTAATTATTTAAGGCATTTAAACCTTTTATAAAAATGTGGTTTCTTCACCAATAATACTTATGAATTATTTTCCATAGTTTGCACATTTTAGTTTTGACATTATGAAAACTTTAAAATTTGACTTTATTTTAAATTTCAATTTGAACCGATTTTGAATCAACGTGGTTTTTATCAACAGTAAAAGCGATGACCTGGCACCATTAACAGGGGATTTCTGTTGCTTAATTATCCAGGCATTACAAATCTCCTCCACTACAAGAAATCTTGTCCAGGGATTTAGGAGGTAGAAGGGAACAAAAGCGGGGTATTCATCACGAAGACGATCCTCGCGTTTCCAAGTGGCTTCACCTTCAGAATGATTTGACCACTGAACTTTAAGAAATTTGATAGCCCTCTGACGAGTGCGACGTTGAGCTTGAACGAGAACACGGACCGGATGCTCTCTATTAGTGAGATCATCTTCGAGGGGTTGAACTTTATAAGCCATGTGGTTGTTGCAATAAGATTGCGACTCAGGGCATCGGCTATTACATTAGCCTTGCCAGGGGTATAAGAAATACTGTAGTCATAGTCTGTGATTGTTTCCATACATCGCTGCTCTGGGAGATCCAGATCTAGCTGAGTAAACAGATACTTCAGACTTTAATGATCAGTAAAGATCTCGCAATGAGTACCAAAAGGAAATGCCGCCACAACTTCAGTGTAAATTTAACTGCAGCAAGTTCAAGGTCATGGAGTGGCTAGTTATTCTGGAAAGATATCCTAGGATTCACAAATGATTGGAGCATTTTCAATTCTCACAAGAGGAGTGTTTAACGCATTTAAGGAATAAATCCGTGTTTCGGCATTTCGAACAAGATGAGCATGGTAGCTTACTATCTCACTTGAAGGATGTAGTAGATGGATAGTCTTAGTGGCGCAAATGATAGAAGCGGTATGTGTTTTCAACCATTCCATGCCCAGAATGAGGTCAATATTGGATGACTTCAAAATAATGGGGGAAACATGGAATTCCAACTCTCCAAGTTCAACGGGGACGTTCTGACTAACCATGGTGGTTCGACATTGGACCGTGGAATGCAGGTTGGAATTCCGGCCAAGTGATGGCGGTTCCAATAGGTAAGGAATGACTGTGGTTGTCCCACCATTGAGCAGCGTGACCTTTCAGGTAATAGGTCGCGAAGGTGACATAGTTGGTAGGGGCTACACCAGCAGACTCTAGCTCAAAAGTGATGTCATGGAGCCAGTTATCAGCATCAAGTGGCTGAGTTGAGCTGCTGTAGCTGACAGGGTTGAGATGCGCAAAGTCTTGCAGAGTCACTGGGGCTGGTTGCTGATTCATATTGGGATGCGGAAACTGAGCCATGACTCTTCCATGAAATGGCGATTCAGCTCAACTGCAGTATCATTCCGGCCATGTATTCTGGCGGTGGTGGATTGTCGCCACCACGACCACGACCAGCGGGTCTAACCATCCTACTAGAAGGTAACAGGGGTAGTTTAGCATTGAGCAATTGTAGAGACAATGAATCATTTATGAGGTAACATGCACAAAGAAAGAGGTGTGGTAGAAGATACATCATAGTAGTCAATGAAGACATACAGATCCATGGGCGGTGTTCGATAAAAAAAGGCAACATGAGTTCAGAAACACATGCAGCTAGACCATTAGGCAGCACGTTGTCACGCGATGGAGGGATACAACAATGAGACATAACAAAGGCTATATCAATGTCAGAGAAAACTGCTGGAGCGAGGAATCTACAAGGGACGACACAGGGTGCCCTCGATAGAAGGACCCTATGGCCCATGAACACTGTGAGGCAGATCCTGGTTCCCAATTCAAGAATGGCGTAGTACAAGTCTCCGGGTGGATGTGATCATGAGATCCTAATGTTAGATTTAGCGGTAGTCGGCGGGCTCCACGTAGTAGTAGGCACCCTTGGGGTAGTAGTAGTAGTCGACGGGGGTGGCATCTGGCTCCTGGGGTCCACCATCTAGTTGCAACAACCGGAAAGAAGAAAGAAGGGGGAAAAGGGGTAGCAAAGCAACCGTGAGTACTCATCCAAAGTACTCGCAAGCATCAGATCTATACTAAGTATGCATTGGTATCAAGGGAAGGGATGTATCTGTGGACTGAACTGCAGAATGCCAGAATAGAGGGGAAGGCCTAGCCTATCGAAGACTAGCATCTTCAAGCATCTTGCAGCATTCAGAAGAGTACAAAATAGCATATTATAATTAACAAGCATGTTGTAGCATTAACGCCCAAAGATCCTTCCTCGACTCCCTGCGAGGAAGCAATCCCGGAGCCATCAGAACCATCTCATATCTCAAGTATCCATTTCTAGTTGTAATAGATCGGGATACAACTCTGAGCATCCATTACCGTGGACACGGCTATTCGAATAGATATCTTCCCTGTAGGGGTGCACCACATTACCCAACACGGTTGATCACCCTAACATCTCGCGGGTGCTCTCCGGGCCCGCCCGACTTTCACAAGCATCTCTCGCGGGTGCTCACCGGGCCCGCCCGACTTTAACAAAGGTATCGATATGAGGAGAATGAGGAGTGACAAGACCCTAAGCTTGGGGATGCCCAAGGCACCCCAAGGTAATATTCATGGAAGATCCAAGCAACTAACCTTGGGGATGCCCTCTTTCGTCTCCAACATTATCGGTAACCTTACTTAGGGCTATATTTTTATTCATCACATGATATGTGTTTTGCTTGGAGCATCATTTTATTTTATTAGGATTTTCTTCCTGTTATTTATAATAATGTTTTTCATCTTTTTATTTCAATAAAAGTGTCAAGTATAGCCTTTGCCATGCTTATTTTGCAAGTCTATATGTTGCTGTTTGAAAACAGAAAGTTGGACGCTAGTGCGTGAATTCTTGAGAAAAGTCAGAATGTGATAAAATGTTGATTTTTTTTGAAAAATAACCTATTATAAATTTATTACAGTGTGGTAAATTTTCAGAATTTTTGGAGTTAGAGAAGAGTGAGTATAATATCACTCTTTACAGACTGTCCTGTTTAGACAGATTGCTGTTATGTTTGCATTGTTTGCATATGTTTGCTTGTTTAATGATTCTATTTGAGGATGTAAGTGTTAAATATGCAGAGGCATTTAGTATGCAATGTTAAATAATAATTTTAGTGATTTGTTACATTAGAGAATGATAAGGTGTTGCATTGATTTATACTAACGTATCTCACGAGTTCTAGTTGAGTTTTGTGTGGATGAAGTTTTTAAGATTTAGGGAAACCATGATATAGAAGGAATTAAGGAGACACAAAAGCTCAAGATTGGAGATGCCCAAGTCATCCCAAGATAAAATTTCAAGAAGTCTCAAGCATCTAAGCTTGGGGATAGGCATCCCACCTTTTCTTCATCAACAATTATCGGTTAGCCTCGGTTGAGCCTACGTTTTTGCTTCTTCACATGATGTGTGCTATTTTTAGAATATCATTTTATTTTGTTTTGCTTGCTGTTTTAATAAAATACTTAGATCTGAAAGTTTCTAAATGAGAGAGAGTCCTCAAATAGCTACCCATTTAGTTAACTACTCATTTGATCTTCACTTATATCTTTTTGGAGTAGTTTGTCGAACACTCTCATGCTTCACTTATATTATTTTGGGAGTTGATAATAGTGATGACAATTTGCAGAAGCTATGAAATTGGTACCAAAGTGGTGGATGTTCAAGAAGGATATAATAAAGACTTTCATGTAGATCATTGGATATGATAAGTTTGATTCCTTGCAGTAGTTTTGCGATATGGAGATAATAATATGTGAGTCATGTTGGTGAGTAATTGTGCTTTAGTAGGAATATCGGTGTTAAGGTTTGTGATTCCCTATGCAAGAACAAAAGTCAATAGTTATGCAATGAAATTACATCCTACTTGTGGTGCATTATTCGGTGTTAGTTATGTTTAATGCTCGTTTATGATCTTTTCGTTTCTTGGTTGGTCGCTTCTCAATCTATTTTCTAGCCTTCATTTATACAGCGGGAATACTGCTTGTGCAGCCAAACTTCTTAAACAAAGTTGTGCCAAATGAGTCCACCATACCTACCTATATGCGGTATTTCCATGCCGTTACAAGTAAATTTGTATGTGCCAACTCTAATTTTCAAAATAAATTTCCTTTTTGTGTGCCCGTACCGCTCATGAAGCGGCAGGGGGTGGCCGATATTTTTCATGCTAGATGCGTTATTCTCAAGATGAGTGTTTATTCACTTGTCATTACACGAGAGTGTGGCAAAGGTAATAGGGATGCCAAGTCTCGAAATGCAAAAAAAAAAATATTTATGTTGTCAAATAATAAATTCCATGGAAAGTGTTGGTATGGAAGGCACCCGTGGATACGGCTAGCCATGGATTGTGAAAGAATGGTGGAAAAGGGAATAAACTTTATTTTATGTTTGGGAACCGCCCATGATGTATCTAGCATGGAAAGTGTTGGGAATTCTCGGTCATTTTCGTTGACAGGAAAAGCATGCCTCTCAAAACAATTTTATCTCTCAATTTAAGCTTTGAGCTCTGGCACCTCTACAAATCTCTGCTTCCCTCTACGATGGACCTATCTATTTACTTTATGCAATTTTTATTTTTATTTGAGTCTCCATCTTATCTTATAAAGCACAAACTAGGGAGCACTATGATAATACCTGTGCATTTGGTGTAGCTAATATTCGAGTGTGTTTCATGAATGGATCAATGATTGAGCATAATGGGCTAGGGATAGCTTTCTTTAGCATTGATATTTTGAAAGACATGGTTGCTTGTTAGTATGCTTGAATATTGATGTCTTCATGTCAAATTATAGACTATTGCTTTGAATCATTCAAGTCCAAATGTCCATGCTACAAAATAAAGAGTATATGATGAATATGATAGGTAGCATTCCACAACAAAAATTCCGCTTTCAATTGCCACTTTATCATGATGAGTTTTATGATAAAGAGTTGATGTTATGATGCTAGGAAAAGTGATTGAAATTATCATTGATCAAAGTTATGCACTATGCTAGCATTCACACTTCATAAATTATTTCTTTTATCATTCACCTACTCGAGGACGAGTAGGAATTAAGCTTGGGGATGCTGATACATCTCCAACGTATCTATAATTTATGAAGTATTCATGCCATGTTTACAACAATTTTATATGGTTTTGGTATGATTTGCATGGAACTAACCCGGACTGACGCTGTTTTCAGCAGAACTACCATGGTGTTTTTTTTGTGCAGAAATAAAAGTTCTCCAAATTCAACGAAACTTTTTAACGATTTTTTTTGGAATGAAAGAGGCACTAGAAGCTTTGTGGGAGGGCCAGAATAGCCACGAGGTGGGAACAACCCACCAGGACGCGCCAGGACCCCCAGGTGCGCCCTGGTATATCGTGCTCACCTCGAGGCCCATCTTCGCGTGAAACCGACGCCATAAAATCCTATAAATACAGAAACCCCCAGAAATAACCCTAGATCAGAAGTTCCTCCACCGCAAGCCTGTGTAGCCATGAAAAACCAATCTAGACCCTGTTCCGGCACCCTGCCGGAGCGGGAAATTATCACCTGTGGCCATCTTCATCATCCCGGCGGTCACCATGATGAGGAGGGAGTAGTCCACCCTCGGGGTTGAGGGTTTGTACCAGTAGCTATGTGTTTAATCTCTCTCTCTCTCTCTCTTGTGCTCTTGAGATGGCACAATCTTGATGTATCGTGGGCTTTGTTAATATAGTTGGATCATATGGTGGTTTCCCCTCTCTATCTTGTTGTGATGAATTGAGTTTTCCCTTTGAGATTTCATTTTATCGGATTGAATACTTTTATGGATTTGAGAGCACTTGATGTATGTCTTGCTATGAATACCCATGGTGACAATGGGTTATCATATTGATTCACTTGATATGTGTTTTGGCACTCAACTCGTGGATTCTTGAGGTGACATTGGGGTAATCTATGCAAAGGGGTTGATGCACGTTCTTGTCTTTGTTTCTCCGGTAGAAATCTTGGGGCACTCTTTGAGGTTCTTTGTGTTGGATTGAGTATTATGAATCTGAAATTATTTGGTGTTATCTTAGTACAAACTCTTGATAGATCGATCGGAAAGGATAACTTGGTGTTATTTTAGTATGAACTCTCGATAAATCGATCGGGGAGGATAACTTGGTGTTATTTTAGTACGAACTCTTGGATAGATCGATCGGAAAGAATAGCTTCGAGGTGGTTTCATACCCTACCAACAATTTCGTCTTATGTTCTCCGCTAGATAGGAACTTTGGAGTGATCTTCATCGCACATTGAGGGATGGTTATATGATCCAATTATATTAGCATTGTTGAGAGATTGCACTAACGAAAGTACGGACCCTAGGCCTCATTTTCAAGCATTGCAATACCGTTTGTGCTCCATTTTATCAATTGCTACCTTGCTGTTTTTTTATTGTTCCTATTACAAAAATCAATATCTACTATCATTACTACGCTTGTATCACCATCTCTTCGCCGAACTAGTGCACCTATACAATTCACCATTGTATTTGGTGTGTTGGTTACACAAGAGACTTTTTATTATTTGGTTGCAGGGTTGTTTGAGAGAGACCATCTTCATCCTATGCCTCCCACGGATTGATAAACCTTAGGTCATCCACTTGAGGGAAAATTGCTACTGTCCTACAAAACTCGGCGCTTGGAGGCCCAACACGAGTCTACAAGAATAAAGTTGCATAGTAGACATCAACGACCCCGACGCAACGATGGAGATCAAGGTGTCGCACTAGTGACAATGGATATCATATCGTTGCTTTGGAGATGGAGATCAAAAGCACAAGATGATGATGGCCATATCATGGCACATATTTTGATCGCATGTGATGTTTGTCCTTTATGCATCTTATTTTGCTTAGAACGACGGTAACATTGTAAGATGATCCCTTCACTTAATTTCAAGATAAAAGTGTTCTCCTCGAGCATGCACCGTTGCTAAAGTTTGTCGTTTTGAAGCACCTTGTGATGATCGAGTGTGATAGACTCTACATTCACATAAACCGGGTGTAAGCCAGTTTTGCACATGCAAAATACTTGGGTTAAACTTGACGAGCCTAGTGTGTACAGACATGGTCTCAGAACACTAAAGACCGAAAGGTCGAACATGAGTCATATAGTAGATATGATCAACATGGAGATGTTCACCATTGAAAACTACCCCATCTCATGTGATGATCGGACATGGGTTAGTTGATTTGGATCATGTAACACTTAGACAACTTGAGGGATGTTGATTTAAGTGGGAGTTCATTAGTAATTTGATTATTTAAACTAAAATGTATCATGAACTTAGTCCTAATAGTCTTTGTAAATCTATGTTGTAGATCAATGGCCCGTGCTACAGTTCCCTTGAATTTTAATGCGTTCCTAGAGAAAGCTAAGTTGAAAGATGATGGTAGCAACTACACGGTCTGCGTCCGTAACTTGAGGATTATCCTCATTGCTGCAAAGAAGAATTATGTCCTTGATGCACTGCTAGGTGATAGACCTACTGCAGGAGCTGATGCAGATGTTATGAATGTCTGGCAGGCTCGATCTGATGACTACTCGATAGTTCAGTGTGCCAAGCTTTACGGCTTGGAATCGGGACTTCAAAAGCGTTTTGAATGCCATGGAGCATATGAGATATGAAGTTGATATTTCAAGCTAATGCCCAGGTTGAGAGATATGAAGTCTCCAACAAGTTCTTTAGTTGTAAGATGTACAAGAACAGTTCTGTCAGTGAACACATACTCAGAATGTCTGGGTACCACAACCACTTGACTCAGCTGGGAATTGATCTTCCAGTTGAGAGCGTTATTGATAGAGTTCTTCAGTCACTACCACCAAGCTACAAAGGCTTTGTGATGAACTATAATATGCAAGGGATGACGAAAACGATTCCCGAGCTCTTCGCGATGCTGAAATCGACGGAGGTAGAAATAAAGAAAGAGCATCAAGTGTTGATGGTTAACAAGACCACTAGTTTCAAGAAAAAGGGCAAGGGAAAGGAAGGGAACTTCAAGAAGGCCGGCAAACAAGTTGTAGCTCCCGTGAAGAAGCCCAAAGCTGGACCTAAGCCGGAAACTGGGTGCTTCTACAGCGAGGGAAATGGTCACTGGAAGCGGAACTGCCCCAAGTACTTGGCAGATAAGAAGGATGGCAAAGTGAACAAAGGTATATTTCATATACATCTTATTGATGTGTTCCTTACTAGTGCTCGTAGTAGCGCCTGGGTATTTGATACTGGTCCAGTTGCTCATATTTGTAACTCGAAACAGGAGCTGCGGAATAAACGAAGATTGGCTAAGGATGAGATGAAGATGCGCGTCGGGAATGGTTCCAAGGTTGATGTGATCGCCGTTGGCACGCTACCTCTACATCTACCTTCGGGATTAGATTTAGACCTCAATAATTGTTATTTGGTGCCAGCGTTGAGCATGAACATTATATCTGGATCTTGTTTATTGCGAGACGATTATTTATTTAAGTCAGAGAACAATGGTTGTCCTATTTATAGGAGTAACGTCTTTTATGGTCATGCACCCTTAGTGAATGGTCTATTCTTGTTGAATCTCGATCATAGTGATACACATATTCATAATATTGATGCCAAAAGATGCAAAGTTGATAATGATAGTGCAACATACTTGTGGCATCGCCGTTTAGGTCATATTGGTGTAAAGCGCATGAAGAAACTCCATGCAGATGAACTTTTGGAATCACTTGATTATGAATCATTTGATACTTGCAAACCATGCCTCATGGGTAAGATGACTAAAACTCCGTTCTCCGGAACAATTGAGCGAGCTAATGACTTATTGGAAATAATACATACCGATGTATGCGGTCTGATGAGTGTTGAAGCACGCGGCGGGTATCGTTATTTTCTAACCTTCATAGATGATTTGAGTAGGTATGGGTATATCTACTTGATTAAACACAAGTCTGAAACATTTGAAAAGTTCAAAGAATTTCAGAGTGAAGTGGAGAATCATCGTAACAAGAAAATAAAGTTTCGACAATCTGATCACGGAGGTGAATATTTGAGTTACGAGTTTGGTCTTCATTTAAGACAATGTGGAATTGTTTCACAACTCACGCCACCTAGAACACCACATCGTAATGGTGTGTCCGAACGTCGTAACTGTACTTTATTAGATATGGTGCGTTCTATGATGTCTCTTATCGATTTGTCACTATCGCTTTGGGGTTATGCATTAGAGACAGCCGCATTCACGTTAAATAGTGCACCGTCTAAATCCGTTGAGACGACACCATATGAACTATGGTTTGGCAAGAAACCTAAGCTGTCGTTTCTTAAAGTTTGGGGATGCGACGCTTATGTCAAAAGGCTTCAGCCTAATAAACTCGAACCCAAAGCGGAGAAGTGCGTCTTCATAGGATACCCTAAAGAAACTATTGGGTATACTTCTACCACAGATCCGAAGGCAAGATCTTTGTTGCTAAGAATGGGTCATTTCTAGAGAAGTAGTTTCTCTCAAAAGAAGTGAGTGGAAGGAAAGTAGAACTTGATGAGGTAGTTGTACCTTCTCTCGAGTTGGAAAGTAGCACATCAGAGAAAACCATTCCTGTGATGCCTACACCAACCAGAGAGGAAGCAAATGATGATCATGAAACTTCAGATCAAGTTACTACTAAACCTCGTAGGTCGACTGTAACACCCCATGTCATTATCCACAGTAATCACTTTTGATAATGACAAGTCAGCATGATTAACAGTGCCAAATTATCATTTGCATCATATTGCATTTCAACTCCTAACTCAAATATATTCAAATTTAATAAAAGTGGAACATAAAAGTTGTTCAAACACAGAAACTGAAATGTTCATTAAATGGCTAATATTTTAGAGACCATTCTAAAATTATAACCAACAATTAATAAATTAATTAGGTGACTCAAACATTACCAAAACAGCAAGGATTAATACATTCTGTTTAATACAAGATTTGTGTGAACTCCAATTGTCTCCAAACCAAATTTTGGCAGTAGTAGATAGTGCCTAGCATTTAATGGAACAAGTCACATATTTTGCTAAAGTTATTTGGTGGCCTAACTATTTGCAAAATAGAAAATAAGAATAAATAAAAAGAAATAGAAAAAGAAAATGGAAAAGGTTCCCCTCCCACTAGGCCTCTTGGCCCAGCCGGCTCAGCCGACCAGGCCGGCCCGACCGATCCACCCCAACCCCATAACCCCGCTCCCCACCGAAACCCTAGCCCCTCGATCCCCACTCCCCCCCACTCGCTCACCCACGCCTCTCTCCCCTTCCCTCGACTGGATCGGGGAGGGGCCCGATCTCGCGCCGCCCCGCGCCCCCGCCGCCGGCGCCCATCCCCGGCGCTGCCTCCAGTCGCGCCGCCTGATGGCGCACGCCTCGCAGCTCCTCCTTCGCAACCCCCCTTCCCCCCGTCGCCTCTCCCTCGTCGACCGACGCCAGCTGACGCCGCGCCCGTCGCTCGTCGCCGTCCCTCCGTCGTCCCGTTTCGCCACGGCTACGTCGAGCCTCGCCGGCGTTCCCCTGCAACGGGGGTGAGCCACCACTCCTTCCCTCCTCCATTCTCCCCCTTGCTCCCATTTGCGTCAGCGCCGCCCCTGTCGACGCGCTCACCGCGTATGTAGCCACGCACCGGCCCGTCTCGCCGCGCACCGCGCCATGCCTGCACGCGCCCACGCCGCGCCCGCCACGGCCCGTATCGCCGGTGCTGCTCCGGCCGTGCTCCCGCCTCGCCCCGCGTGTGTTCGCTGCGGCATAGCCCCGCGTCGGCCGCGCCGACACGCTCGTCCACCTCGCCCCCGCGCTCGTCCGCCTCGCCCCCTACACTCGCCCGCCTCCCGCCGCTCGCCGGCCTCTCGCTGCTCCGCTCCGCCAACACCGCTCGCCACTGCCTGCCGGCCGCGCCGCGGCTATGGCTCGGCCGTGGCTGCGTGCTTGTGTGCGAGCACGCCCAGTCGTGGCCATGTGCCACTGACCGTGGGCCCAAACCCCCTGGCCCTATGACATGTTGGGCGCAGCCCCCTGAAATGTTTTAAATAAAAGAAAAGGAAAAGGAATTAAAAAGAAAAATATAATAAAATAAATAAATAATAATTAATTAATTAGTTAATTAACTCTGATTAAGTTAATCTAAATAAATAGTTAGTTTAATTAAACTGTAATTAGGTTAACTAAACCCTAATTAAACTAAACAGACACTGACAGGTGGGGCCCACACGTCAGTTTGACTAGGTCAACTGCACTGTTGACTGCTGACATCATGCTGACATCAGCATACACTGTTTCGGATAATGTTGAATTTAAATAAATAAAATAATTCTAGAAAATCAATAAAATCTTTGGAAAATCGTAGAAAATAATCCGTAGCTCAGATCGAAAAAACTTTGTACATGAAAGTTGCTCAGAACGACGAGACGAATTCGGATACGCGGTCCGTTCGTCTGTCACACGTCCCTAGCATAGTGAACATGCAACCATCCCCCTCCAGTTCGTCTGTCCGAAAACGTCAAACGCCGGGAATACTTTCCTGAATGTTTCCCCCTTCACCGGCATCGCCTAGTACCGCGTCAGAACACCCCTAGCTCTGCGTGTTGTCATGTCATTCTCTTGTTTGCTATATATATTTACTGTTTCCTCCCCATCTTCTCTCTCGTTAGACCCCGACGCAGTTCTCGGTACCGACGCAGCTCCGGAGATCGACGACACCATTGACGACCTTGCCCTTGCCGCCGAGCAACCAGGCAAGCCGCCCCCTTGAGCATACCGATATCGCCCATTCTATTTTCTCATGCTTGCATTAGAATTGCTGCTGCTGCTTTACCTATTCTGATGCATAGCCGGTTTATTGTAACCTGCTGTTGATAATTACCTGCATATCCTAAACTGCTTAGTATAGGCTGGGTAGAGACCTATCAGTGACCCCACTAATCCCGACTGCCCCGCTGGATTATCAGAAGACCCGATCAACGGGATTGAAGACCAGGTCCCGGCACCGCACATCACCCCCCTTAGTTGTAACGACACTGCAGCGTTACTATCAAGTGCCGAGGGTGAAACCTCTTGTAGCACTTCTGATGTTAACTCTGTAGAGTAGCTATTCGGTCGTGGTCATCGAGGGTGATACCTCCTTCTCCACTTCCGATAACGACGCTGTCGTGCAACACCTCAAGTGTGAACCCATCGAGGGTGATTCCTCCGAGTTCTCCTTGACAGTTACATCGAGTAGGAATCCAACGAGGGTGATACCTCGGATTCCCCTGATGTTAAGGACACACAGATACTTGGACCTTACACTATTACTTGGAAAGGCGGGTCGACCCTGAGGGGTACCCGCGTGCGCCTAAGTGGCGTGTGTTGTGAAGACGGGTTGCCTGTATGGTGCCCGAGTGAGAATACGAGGCGTGGCCGGGCATTCTTAGCCCTTGCCGCAAGTCCTCGAGACGGGGCGATGGGGTCACATCTTTCGTGAGTCTCTGTTCGTTACCGCAAGCCCCTAGTCCACTAACGATTTGGATATTTGATCCGAGCAGGCCTCTGGCCTGATAGCACTAACCATCACGTGGGCATAGTATGGGCGTTCTGCATCGTAACATCAGCCGAAAGCTCTGTCAGACGTCCAGTTCAACATTGTGGCACGATCGGATCGTGTCGGCCGTCCGAGGCGACGCTGGTATCCACCCTGTGCGCAATGACCCGGAGTGCACAGGGCGATGGCCCAAGACCCCTGAGTGCTTAGGATGTAGACCAGCGGGGACCTCTCTGCTGAGCTCTAGGTAGGGTTGCGGTGTGTCGTTTGGCCGAGGCCGGGCATGACCCGGGAAAGTGTGTCCGGCCGGAGTTAAGCGAGCATGGTGGGTAAGTTGGTGCACCCCTGCAAGGAAGAAAACTTCTATCGATAGCCGGTCCTGCGGTAAAGGACACTCGGAGTTGTATCCCGATCGATACAGCTAGAACTTGATATGATACCTGGATATATGGCTCTGGGATTGCTTCTCGCAGGGAGTCGAGAAGGGATCTCAGGACGAGGTTGATGACTGTATGGCTCTGGGATTGCTTTCTCGCAGGGAGTCGAGAAAGGATCTCTGGGTGAGGTTGATATCATTACTACTACTTTATATGGTACTAATCTACACTCTTCTAATGCTGCAAGACCGCTGAAGATGCTAGTCTTCGATAGGACTAGGCTTTCTCTCTATTCTGGCATTTCTGCAGCCCAGTCCACATATACAGCCTCTCCTTGATAATGTTGCATACGTAGTGTAGATCCTTGCTTGCTGAGTACTTCGGAGTACTCACGGTTGCTTTGCTTTCTTTTTCTCCCCATATCAGTTTGTCGTGACCAGATGACGGAGCCCCCTGAGACAGCTGCCCCCGCCGACAATCGCTACTACTACCCCGAGGGTGGATATTACTTCGAGCTTGCCGTCGACCAGGAGTAGGATCGGAGGGTCCCAGGCAGGAGGCCTGCGCCTTTCGATCGTAGTGTTTTATTTTGCCCCGCCTTTCTAAAGGCCTTTCTGTTTCTCTTTTAATATCTGTATTCAGATATCTGATGCTTCCGCTGACGCTTGTACGCAAGCTTATGTGTTCGAGCCCTCGAAGCCCCTGGCTTGTAATATAAAGCTTGTATGACTTTATTTATGTTTTAGAGTTGTGTTGTGATATCTTCCCGTGAGTCCTTAGGCTTGATCGTGTGCATTTCCGTGTATGATTAGTGCATGATTGAGCCGGGGGCATCACATCAACCAGAACACGTACCACACCAGAGTGGTACAGTAATCCTGTCCTGGAAGTCATGTTGTTAGACAACGGTGAACCTACAAACTATGAAGAAGCTATGATGAGCCTAGATTCTGACAAATGGCTTAAGGCCATGAAATCTGAGATAGGATCCATGTATGAGAACAAAGTGTGGACTTCGGTGGACTTGCCCGATGATCGGCAAGCCATTGAGAATAAATGGATCATCAAGAGGAAGACGGATGCTGATGGAAATATCACTGTCTACAAAGCTTGACTTGTCGCAAAAGGTTTTCGACAAGTTCAAGGGGTTGACTACGATGAGACTTTCTCACTCGTAGCGATGCTTAAGTCTGTCAGAATCATGGTAGCAACTGCCGCATTTTATGATTATGAAATCTAGCAAATGGACGTCAAATTGCATTCCTTAATGGGTTTCTTAATGAAGAGTTGTATACGATGCAACCAGAAGGTTTTGTCGATCCTAATGGTGCTAACAAAGTGTGCAAGCTCCAGCGATCCATCTATGGACTGGTGCAAGCATCTTGGAGTTGGAATATATGCTTTGATGAGGTAATCAAAGCATTTTGTTTTATACAGACTTACGGTGAAGCATGTATTTACAAGAAAGTGAGTGGGAGCTCTGTAGCATTTCTGATATTATATGTGGATGACATATTGCTGATTGGAAATGATATAGAATTTCTGGATAGCCTAAAAGGATATTTGAATACGAATTTTTCAATGAAAGACCTCGGTGAAGCTGCTTACATATTGGGCATCAAGATCTATAGGGATAGATCGAGACGCTTAATAGGACTTTCACAAAGCACATACCTTGACAAAGTTCTGAAGAAGTTCAAAATGGACCAGTCAAAGAAAGGGTTCTTGCCTGTGTTGCAAGGTGTGAAATTGAGTAAGACTCAAAGTTCGACCACGGCAGAAGATAGAGAGAGAATGAAAGTCATTCCCTATGCCTCAGCCATAGGTTCTATAATGTATGCCATGCTGTGTACCAGACCTGATGTGTGCCTTGCCATAAGTTTGGCGGGGAGGTACCAAAGTAATCCAGGAGTGGATCACTAGACAGCGGTCAAGAATATCCTGAAGTACCTGAAAAGGACCAAGGATATGTTTCTTGTTCATGGAGGTGACGAAGAGCTCATCGTAAAGGGTTACGTTGATGCTAGCTTCGGCACAGATCCAGATGAATCTAAGTCGCAAACCGGATACATATTTATATTAAATGGTGGAGCTGTCGGTTGGTGCAGTTCTAAGCAGAGAGTCACGGCGGGATCTACATGTGAAGCAGAGTATATAGCTGCTTCAGAAGCAGCGCATGAAGGAGTCTGGATGAAGGAGTTCATATCCGATCTGGGTGTAATACCCAGTGCATCGGGTCCAATGACAATATTTTGTGACAACACTGGAGCAATTGACATAGCTAAGGAGCCCAGGTTTCACAAGAGAACCAAACACATCAAGCAATGCTTCAACTCCATTCGTGATTATGTCAAGGATGGAGACATAGAAATTTGCAAAGTATATACGGATCTGAATGTGGCAGACCTGTTGACTAAACCTCTTCCACGGGCAAAACATGATTAGCACCAAGACTCCATGAGTGTTAGATACATTACTATATAATCTAGATTATTGACTCTAGTGCAAGTGGGAGACTGTTGGAAATATGCCCTAGAGGCAATAATAAAGTGGTTATTATTATATTTCCTTAATCATGATAAAGGTTTATTATTCATGCTATAATTGTATTGATCGAACACTTAAATACATGTGTGGATACATAAACAAATACCAAGTCCCTAGTAAGCCTCTACTAGACTAGCTCGTTGATCAAAAGATGGTTAAGGTTTCCTGACCATAGACATGAGTTGTCATTTGATAACGGGATCACATCATTAGGAGAATGATGTGATGGACAAGACCCATTCATTAGCATAGCATATGATCGTTCAGTTTATTGCTACTGCTTTCTTAAAGGTCAAATACATGTTCCTTCGACCATGAGATCATGCAACTCCCAGACTCCGGAGGAATGCCTTGTGTGAATCAAATGTCACTTCGTAACTGGGTGATCATAAAGGTTCTCTACAGGTATCTCTGAAGGTATCTATTGAGTTGGCATGGATCGAGATTGGGATTTGTCATTCCGTATGACAGAAAGGTATCTCTGGGCCCTCTCGGAAATACAGCATCACAAGAAGCTTGCAAGCAAAGTGACTAAGGAGTTAGTTACAAGATGATGTATTATGGAACGAGTAAAGAGACGTGCCGGTAATGAGATTAAACTAGCACTACTACAGAATGCTGCTAACGCGACACTACGATCAGAGACCCTTTGACGAAACTGTGTGCGATGCATTAATTGCAAACGGTGATGTAAAAAAACCATCAAAAAAGACGCAAAACGTTTGCGATGAATGATACATCAAACACGGTTCAGATTTTAGTTGCGTGTGCGATGCTGGGCATACGGTTGATCCATACGAATTGTTTGCGATGGGACAGAACAACAGAAACGGGCAGCCAGATCAAGGTGTGTGCGATATACGGCATACAGTTCGCTCCGATGAACCATTTGCGATGATCGAGGTGAACACAAACGATTCGGCGTAACAAGATGTGTGTGATACCCGACAAATAGGTCGGTAATCAGAATTGTGTGCGATCATTATAGATTGCACATACGGTCTTTTTTGTGAATTGTGTGCTCGTCAGGGCACACAGTTCAACAAACCAACCTGTGGGCGATAATTTAGAAGATCTCTGTCGAATATGTATTACTAACCGTCTGCGATGAGATTGATAGGATAAACTGAGATAACAAATTAATATGAGCGAACGGAACAGAGATATATACAGTCTGCTTAACTTAGTCCTTCTTCTTCTTATTGTTGTTGTTGGATGGCCCCGCGACATTGTCTTGGCGAGGACGCTTCTTTCCGCTGACCGTTGGCTTTTCATCACCGCCGCCGTCGTCATCGTCGTTGTTGTCGTCGTCCTCCTCCTCCTCGTTCGACCATTCCTCCTCATCATCATCGTCGTCCTCTTCTTCGTCCTCCAACGGCTCCTTGTCCGTCTGGTTGTCGTCTGACGACTCCAGAGGCAGCATCCCTTCCATGATCCGGATATAATCGAGGTCTGGGCTCGACGCCGGACTCATGGAAGACGAGCGGGATGATTCTGATGTTGACCTATCATCGGGCGCCAGACTGCTGGCCGAACTATCGTCCTCGCTGTCGCTCGACATGGCTGCAGAGTGTGTGCCAGTGTGTAGCGCGGCCTGCCGGGGATGATGAGGATGGTGGACACTTAAGCGGGGTATGCAGAGAAGAGGAAATGCCAGTTGAAGCGGGGGTTGACGTATTATCTAACCGCTGATATAATCAACTGCAATTATTTGTACCCAGTCGCTCCAAATTCCCGGGGTTGCGCAGGACTCCTATTGGCTATTTGGCTGGTTTCTTTTTTCAGGACAAAAACAAGGAACGAGTTTTGGGATTATGCACCGGTACCGGTACGAACGGAGTAGGACAGTTGGCAAGCAATACATTGAGCTCTTCTTATTGATAAAGCCAGTAATAATCAAACTACAAAGGAAAAGAAAAAAAGACAAAGGAAAATATCTGCACGAATCTTCGCATAACATCAATAGCATAGGACCTAGATGTGCATTACTTAGAGCACATCTAGACGTGCTTTAGCAATGCTGTCAAACAAAACCCCTAATCATCATTGCAAACAGCGCATAGAACATGGCTAATGCGACAACCACAACTACACATGCTAGTTCCTTCTTGTCTCTTGCTTTCATCTGTTGCATGTGATTGATTCTTTCTTGCTTCATCGTACTGATTGTACATTCCAGATCAGCCAATTTCTTCTTCAGCTTTACGTTATCTTCTGCGAGCTTGGTGATAACACTCCGAGCCCTGCCATGCCATTCTTCATCCAGCCAGTTAACAAAGGCACAAGCCTCATATCCCTGCCAATGTTAAATAGTATTCAGGATGAGCGGTGGCATTAACTCAAGTAAAATGATGAACTTAGCACTAACCTCTAAGGGGCAACTAAGAAATCGCCTGCCAATGTCGAATCCCTCCGTGCATACACGTCGAGCGGGAGTGTGCCCGTGCACACAACTCAGCTTTTGGTACTTCTCGGTGGCGCAAAACTCGGAGTCGATTTTGCTGCTATGATTGCAGATTTTGAGGGCCCAAAAAAGGATATGATTGGGTACAAGGATATGCCAACTATTGATGCGGACTCCAAGAAAGAATTGTATCCAGGTTGCAAAAAGAAATATTCCAGGTTGAGTGCCACCCTGGCGCTTCTCAGATTTAAAGCAGCAAACGGTCTATCAAACAAGGGCTTCACAGAGATGTTAGGTCTTTTGAAAGAAATTCTTCCAGAAGATAATGTGCTCCCCAGAAGCACGAATGAAGCGAAGAAAATTGTTTTCCCATTGGAACTTGAAGTACAAAAGATACACGCTTGTGTGAATGATTGTATATTGTACCGTGGTGAGTACAAAGATTTGCATGCATGTCCCACATGCAAGCATGCACGATACAAGCACAAGAGAGCAAAGGACAAGTTCAAATTGGACGACGAGATCAAGATAGGAATCCCGTTCAAGGTTGTTTGGTACTTGCCTTTAATTCCAAGGTTGAGGCGTTTGTTTGCAAACCCTAGAGAGGCAAAGAGGTTGCGGTGGCATCATGATGAGTGAATTGTGGATAAGTATATGAGGCACCCGAAAGATGGGGCTCAGTGGGAATTAATCGACAACAAGTTTGAAGACTTTGCCAAGGATCCTAGAAGTATAAGGCTCGGGGAGTGTACTGACGGGATGAATCCTTTTGGCAATATGAGCACCAATCACAGCACATGGCCGGTGCTTCTGTGCATATATAACATAGCTCCTTGGTTGTGTATGAAGAAAAAATACATTATGATGTCAATGATTATCCAAGGCCCGAAGCAACTTGGAAATTACATTGACATTTACTTTCAGCTACTGGTAGAAGAACTGCTGACAGTGTGGATAGATGCACCTGTTGTAAAATGTTATGATGCTTACAGAAAGGAGATTTTCGATCTACATGCGATGCTGGTGCACACCATTCAAGAAATGCTGGCATTAGGCAACACATTGGGGCAGAAAACAAAGGGAGATGTAGGGTGTGTCACATGCATGGATAGGACAGCTAGCAGAAGACTTCCCAAGTCGCACAAAACCGTGTATTTGCGTCATCGTAGGTTCTTACGGAAAAATCACCCATACCGAAAGATGAAAGCTGAATTTGATGGTACGGTAGAGGTAGGTGTGGGCCCAAGACCCTATGATGGGGAGGTGGTCCACAACATGGCTAAACAAATTAATGTTGTTCTTGGCAAGAATCACCCTTTGACGGTGAAACAAACACCCAATAGTCAAGTTTTTAAGAAGAAATCGGTGTTCTGGAAATTACCTTACTGGGAGATTCGACGTGTATGTCACTGCATCGATGTCATGCACGTAGAGAAGAACGTGTGTGAAAGCATCCTTGGTACTCTACTCAAGATTAAAGGTAAAAGAAAGGATGGTGAGGGTTCACGGCTCGATATGCTTGCTGATCAATCAAAACACAAGAGTGAAGCAGAAGATGATGACAAATTCATCAAAGCTCGCCAGAGTTACAATTTTAGTACAAAAGAAGCAACACAATTCTTCAACTATTTGTTGTTAGTTAAGACACCCTCTTTCTACTCCGCAAACATCAGAAGTCTCGTGGATGTGAGCTCAGGTAAAATGAAGTTGGGACACATGAAGTCACATGATTGCCACGTAATGTTGACACAAATCCTCCCGGTGGCCATCAGGAATCTGATGGACAAAGATATAAGAAACACACTCATTGAGCTCTGTGATTTCTTCAACCAACTATGGCAGAAAGTTGTAGATCCTGAAGAGTTGGATCATATGCAAGATGATATTGCAAGAATATTGTCCACCCTAGAGATGTTTTTCCCATCGTCATTCTTTGATGTCATGGTCCATCTCACTGTGCACCTTGTCGATGAGGTAAAGTATTGTGGTCCTGTGTTTCTTCGCAACATGTATCCCTTCGAGCGGTTCATGGGAATACTGAAGCGATTTTGTCGGAACCGAAACCATCCAGAGGCAAGCATCCTACAAGGTTATACCGCGGAGGAGGTGGTTGAGTTTTGCACCGAATACATGAAACAAAGACCTATAGGTTTGCCCCTCTCTCGCCACGAGGGAAGGCTGAAAGGTAAGCCGGTCCTTGCTGGCACGCAAATGGCTGCACCCGGAGAATTGGCAGAGAAAGCCCATTTGACGGTACTGCTTAACAGCCCAGTTCTCAGCGCTTATGCCGAAGAACACTTGGCGGAGATACGCCGAAGCTTCTTACCAATGGTGCCTTCATCGGATGTGGAGATGAAGGAGCACACTAAGAACTACGCCGAATGGCTGAAGAATCGTTTGGCACAAGGATCCATCGATGACATTGCTACGTGGTTGGCACAAAATCCATCACCTACGGTGTTGACGTACCAAGCATATGACATAAATGGATACATGTTCTACACTGAGGAACGTGATCAGAAGACCTCATATCAGAATAGCTCTGTTCGAATAGAATGCATGACTGTAGATGAAGCTGATAAAAGGGTATACTATGGAACCATCAAAGAGATTTGGGAGCTTGACTATGTGAAAGTTAAGGTGGCATTATTCAGGTGCGCATGGATCCCTCTTGGTCATGTAAAGGTTGATGATTATAGGAAGACCTGTGTTAACAGGACAACGATGGCATATCATGCGGACTGGTTCATTCTTGCCAGCGATGCTACCCAGATTTTCTTTGCGGAAGACCCCTTGCATAAGAATTGCCATGTAGTGATGCATGGGAAGAGGAGAGTATTGGGTGTCGAGGATGTTGCCGATGAGGACGAGTACGATGAATTTGCTGAGTTGCCAGCCAAGGGATCACGCACCCGTCTAACAGAGCAGCGTAAAATCATCAGAAAACCCAAGTTCATTCGGGGTCAACGTAATGATCCCAGTTCCCCCATGTACATGGGAATTAAGCCGTAAGACTAGTCTTTATGCCCGGTTTTCTGTTGATGTAAGAACCGTTAATATGTTGACCTAGATATGCTGTCAGCTCAGGCAATGAATATGAACTGTTTTTTGTTATTATTATTATTATATCATAGAGGTAGCACAATCAATTGATCTCACTACAGTATGTGTGAACAAAAATATGCAATCTCGTTTGCGAAAAGCACATGGTTCATTGATGAATGCCGTGTGCCGACCAAACCCCGCCCGTGATCTAAGTCGTGCTTTCTGATTGGCCAGAACCCAAACCCCATGGATCATACGTCTGCACCGTTGGATGCTCCTTGATCAAGCGGCGATCCTCATCCCTTTTGACAGCACATGCAGTTCCGGTTCATGTAAATGTTTTCAAATAGCACACGGTTCACTCACGAAAGCCGTGTGCCTACCAAACCGTGGCCGATGCCCCCCCATGCAACGCGTGCGATCTGAGTCGTGCGTTCTGATTGGCCAGAACCCAAACCCCACGGATCGTACGTCTGCACCGTTGGACGCTCCTTGATCGAACGGCGATGCTCATCCCTTTCGACAGCACATGCAGTTCCGATTGTAATTTTATTTTTATGCACAAAATGCATGTTAAACTCAAAAAATGTCTTAAATATAGCTAACGATACCTGAAATGCGCCAGAAAATCAAACCCATGGTATAATGGTGATTGCGTACCATGGAAATTTTTATGAGGCCAAACGATGAAGTCACCGGCCACTGGAGTTTGAATTGACACGTCTCCTTTTGGAAACCATGATCCTTGAGATGCTCCGGTTTGGAAGGAGCGATCATCAAAACTTGTGCCAAACTTTACCAATTTTTTTCCACAGGGTCGTGAGAGCACGCCACGGGCACACATCGATTTTGATGATGTCTGGACTCCATCTAAATTTCCTGTGATTAAAATACCAACTAGGCCTACGCCAGTGGCCGCACCTCACGGCCGAAATGTTTGAAACTTATCCCCGCTTCTTGAACAAACGGATGAAAACTCGCAAAGCAATGCACAAATGATTTGTGCACCTTCTTTGCTAGGCTGATCGTAATGGGAGTATCATAGCTAGTATCATGCATGCCAACTAGGAAATTCTGATGAGCTGTCATAGAATTAAATGAAGAAAGAGAGGGTTAAGTATCATATCATGATACCGTATCATAATAAATGCTATGCTACTATGTGTCATGCATGACAATAAATAAAATACTACATGATACTAACTTATGATACTATGCACGCATTACGGAGGTAGTATCATATACTAGTATCATATGCATGATACTAGTATATGATACTCTCCATTAGGCTGCTTCCAATGCATTGGTGTTTACATGAGGTGTTAAGCATATTAAATACTTTAGCAACTAAAGACCCCAATGCGTAGGTGCTTAACTTGTTGGTGCTAAGTATCCTTCATTTAATGATTTTGCAACTAAAGTTCTTCATGCATTGGTGGGATTCTTCCATTTAAGTGTTTTGCCTAGGTTCTCGCGCTTGGCATTGTTTCTTCCTGGGGTCACCACACTCATCTATCTCCTCTTAATTACCTTGCCACATCAGATTTTTTGCCTACAAGGCAGCCTTAGCACCTGTACAAGGTGGAACATTAGGAGGGTTAGACTAGTCATAATGGGTATAGTAACTTAGACTAGTAACATGTATATGTTACTAGTCTATGTTACTACCTCTATAGTGGGGAGTAACATATGTGTGGTGTCATGCAACACTTCATTTATTAGGTTGTAGACTCGTCTTGTCTTGGTATGTGTGATGTTACAGTAACTAGCTATGTTACCACATGACTCTCTTTCCTCATTAATTACTTACCACATCATCTATTTTGCCTAGAGATGTGTGATGTTATCACCTATGTTACCCCCACTGTGGGTAGTCTTACAACCATCCTTATCATATACTAGTATCATGCATATGATACTACCTCCGTAATGCGCGCATAGTATCATAAGTTAGTATCTTAGGTTGCCTTATTAATTGCCATGCATGACACAAAGTAGTACAACATTTAATATGATACGGTATCATGATATGATACCACACCCTCTCTTTCCTCATTTAACTGTGTGCCACTACATCATCCCAAAAGTCTAGTTGGCATGCATGATACCGCTTATGATACTCCCATTACGACGAGCCTTAGGGTGGCCATATAGTGGGGGTATCATAGCCAGTAGCATGCACTCGGGAATAGCAAATATGATGATGTGGCAAAGAAGTAACATAGGCAGATACCGTAACATAATAAATATGGTATACTACTTTGTGTCATGCATGGCCATAAATACGGTCATCTATGATACTACTCTATGATACTATATATATGCACTATGAAGGTACGTACATAGTATCATACACTAATATCATATGCATGATACTATAGTATATGATACTCTCCACTATAAGGCTGGCCATAGTGGTGGTATCATAGCCGATATCATGCACTCGGAAATAGCAAGTATGCTGATGTGGCAAAGAATTAAATAAGATAGAGAGGGTTAGAGTAACATATAGGTAGATACCGTATCATGTTAAATGTGATGCTAATTTGTGTCATGCATGGCAATAAATATGATCATCTATGATACTACTCTATTATACTATGCACTATAATTAAAGGTAGTATCATACACTATAGTATCATATATATATATATGCATGATACTAGTATATATGACACTCTCCACTATGAGTAGCCTAAGTATAGCCTAACTAAAACACCCATGTGTAGTTGCAGTAGGGTTTTTGACTTTAATTATATGCACTAAAATGCAAGGTAATAAGTGCAAAGAATGACTTAAACATATATAGTAGACGAGACCTGAAATGGGACGGAAAATCAAACCAAGGGTATATCCACGATTGTTTACCATGATTTTTTTTCGAGGCGGAACGATGTAGTAACTGACGATTTGGAGTCCGAAGTGCCGCGTCTCCTTTTGGAAACTATGATCCTTCTTGTGAGATGCTCCGGTATGGAAGGTGCGAGCACCAAAACTTGTGCCAAACTTTACCAAAAAATTTCCATGCGATCGTGAGAGCACGCCACAGTGACACAATGATTTTCGTTATTTTTCGGACTCTATATGCATTTCCTGAAATTAAAATACCAACAAGGCCTACGCCTTTGGCTGCACCCTGCGGCCGAACTATTTGAAGTTTTTTCCCATTTCTCGGACAATGAATGAAAAATCGCAAAGCGACACACAAATGATCTAGCTAACACCCACGTGTATTTGCGACTATATATATATATATATATATATATATATACAAACAAGATCTCTTTTTTTGCATATCCAAAGTTTGAGATTCCTAGCCAGGCCTGCCGCCTGGTAAAATGTACCAGAAAGTCGAACCATAGGGTACAATCATGATTTTTTACTGTGGAAAAAAAATTGGAGGCAAAACGATGAACTCATGTTTTCATTCAAACAAAAATATGCTATTAGTTAATGTAAATATTTTCAAATAGCACACGGTTCACTCACAAAAGACGTGTGCCCACTAAACCGTGGCCGATGCCCCCCTGCCACGCGCGCGATCTGAGTCACGCGTTCTGATTGGCCAGAACCCAAACCCCACGGATCGTACGTCTGCATCGTTGGATGCTCCCAGATCGAACGGCAATCCTCATCCCTTTCGACAGGAAATGCAGTCTGACTAGGATTTGATTTATATGCCAAAATGCACGGTAAATGCCAAAAAATGTCTTAAATATAGCACACGAGACCTTAAATGCGCCAGCAAATCAAACCCGTGGTATAATGGTGATTGCTTAACGTGGGAAAAATTTAGAGGCGAAACGATGAACTCACGTCTTCATTTCAAAATTAGTACGTCTTCATTTCAAACGAAATTTTCTCTTTGTGCACACGAGCGCTTAGAGGCAACCGTTTGCATAGGCCTTTCCATGCGGCGACCGGGGATATTTTTCACCCTTTTCACCTAGGCCGCCAACACCCCCCCCCCACCGTCCGCCCGCGTTTCACTCAACTAGTCCACCCAATCTCCATCGCCAGCTCCCCCCTCCCCCAGATCCACAGCAGAACCCTCTCCGGCGCCGGCGTGCTCACCCCGGCCATGTGCCCGCTCTTCGGCGTCAAGCCTACCTCCACTGTCGTTCCCAACACGCGGCTGCCCGCACCTCGCCGTCTTCGTTTGCTCGCCAGCCACCCTCGAGCATATCGATCCTGTAACCCTCGCCTCTCCTGTGGTCCGGCCAGGTTTGCATTAAGAAGCCTGTTAGTTACTGCTCTCCATCGTGGTGAGGCATATTTCCTCGCAATCCCTCTTCCTATTTCGTTCCGTATGTTCCCAAATTGGCTATAAAATAACGGAGAGCGTATATATGTTCATTATCTACCTTCCTAACTAGTACATATAAGTTGTATTTGTTCCAATAAGTTACTGCTGATTTACAGATCGCGGGCACCCGAGACACACAAACTTAACAAATAAGCCGTACATTTTCTAAATTATTGCATGACATGTTTAGACAGCTTCATATCAAGTTTTTAGTTTTATGCTTATCCTCCTTTCCTGAGTTTCACATGTGTTCTCTGTAGATGCCGAGTAGCAGCGACAGCACTCATGCTTCAGGCGATGTATCTTCATCTGATTCCGACAACCCTAGGTCTTCAGCAGATGGTGAGGGATCAAGTAATCTTGAACGGGATAGAGCTGCAGCAATTACCCTTCCGGTCAGGACACGGAGGAACGCTCCAAGGAAGCCCACACACCAGCCTAAAGGTATATATGAAGTAACCGAGATCGATTTAAAGTCTTGGGCTCCAACTAAACCAGATAAAGCACGCACGAGGTTCAGGAGTGTGTGTGGATTTGTTGGCAGGGCAAGGCTCAACATTAATCTGCCGGGGTTTCAGAAGGCTGACACAAAAACACGGCGAAGGATAGTCCGGGAGATCATGGATCACTTCAACATTCCAGAGCAGTGGAGAATGCAGGTGGAACACGCTGCACTGAAGAAGGCTAGGGATGCTTGGAGAAACTGGAAGCACGTGTTGTACAAGAAGTACTTGAGTGAAGGCAAGGACCCAATCCCCGCATACCCCCAAATTACAAAGGCAGACTGGGCAGAATTCAAAAGGGTCAGGGCAACTAAAGAGTTTGCTGACAAGAGTGCCAAGCAATCGGAACTTCAGAAGAAGAACATACACCCCCACCGTATGGGTGTGGCAGGATATTACGGCATGAAACCGATATTGGACCAGGAGGACAAAGAAGCAGTAGCGGCGGGTGGGCAACCGGCCTTTAGTGAAATCAGGAGCGAACGCGATAGAGACTACTTGCTGGCACGTGCAAGGAGGCGTGATGATGGAACTTATTACTTTGAAAACTCACGTGACGAAGAACTATATCAAGTGATGTTAGAGGCTTCCAAGATCCCTGGAAGGTTCTACAGGAACTCAGGGCCATGTGACATTCTGTCCGATGCTCTGGAAATAAGAGAGCCCCCTGGCCATGCAAGGGGTATAGGTGTTAATGTCTCGCACAAGAGGGCTTTCACACTCAGCAAAGAAGAGAGGCTCATTGTCGGAGTAAATGACCACGGGTAGCCACATCAGCCCCCCATGGTATTTCAGGACATCAGGGCCGGCCACGCCCCTCACACCCTCTGGAAGCACGACCGCCTTCTTGGGCCGGCTGGTCCATAGGGCCGGCTACTAGAACGCGGCAAGACCACGGAAGGCAGCCGCAAGGGGGCCGACTCCGGGCAGACGGCCCCTTGCCTCCTCGAAGTCAGCACCACATTACCACGACAAGACAAGGCATGGCTACAGTACGGCCTGCCACCCCCGAACCCAGGATGGGACTTGGCCGCAGAGCTGTGTACTGGGCGGACACCCCCCGCCCAGCGCGACACTGTAACCACACAGTCCGTGACATCACTAGCGCCAGAGGGAGCCACGCTCTCACGACGGGAGGTTAGTACGGCCCACAAGCGGCGGGCCCTACCTGTCCGCGAGCCACCCGAAGGCGGCCCACCTCAAGCAGACGGCAATAAGGGAGGGCCGACTCCTAGCAGGTGGACATTCTCCCCCTTGAAGTCTGTGCGCCATCAACCAGATGAGACGGGTATGGCTACAGTGAGCGCCCGTCAGGCGGCGGGACTGTAGCCACGCTCCCCTCGACAAAGCCTTCGTCATCAGGGGCGAGGCTACAGTATAAAGCAGTCAACATGGCCCGCAGGCGGCGGGCCCTACCTGATGGCTGAGATCATGGCAGTCGGCGGGGCCCACCAGATGGTGGACCCCAGCGGTCGGTGGAGAAGCCGGCAACCAGAGACGCTGACGGCCGGGTCCTACACCCGGCCAGATTACCATTGTACCCCTGGGGGGTAGGCCTATATAAGCCCCCCAGGCTCACCCATGCAAGGGGGTTCGGTTCAGCACCCACGCCATTCACACATACCCATAGAGAGAGGAGTAGAGCAGGCCTTGCCCTTCTCCCTCCTCTAGCCGAAACAGCTCAAGGAGCAAGCTTGTAGCTACTTTGTTGATCATAGTCATCATGCGGAGACCCCGCAGAGCAGGACTAGGGGTGTTATCTCCGAGGAGAGCCCCGAACCTGGGTAAGATTCGCAGGCGTATGCGGTCTCGCTCACTCCCGCTTCTAGAGCCCGGCGACGTACTCTTGTCCCCATCCATGATAAGCCACCCCCTGCATATGTCGCACGATATCTCCGACATTTGGCGCGCACCATGGGGCAAGGCGCACCGTCGTCCGGAAACACATTCTGGATGGGAAGCCTCTTCCTTCCTGGCGAGCGCAGCCAGCCCGGCACTCCCGATGGTGTTTGCGCCGACACACTGCGTGGCATGGAGGCCACCTGCGCCGCGAGCTGCCTCGCTAACCTCTTCGGCGAGATCCGCCTCTCCGACGAGCCCGCACCCAACACGGGCACAGCCAACTCCGAGAGCTGCCTTGTCGACCTCCTCGGCAAGCTTCACATCGCCAACGAGCTGGCCTCCGACCTGGAGTCCGTTGGCTCCACTGACCCGCCCGTCAACATGGTCATTGGCGCCGACGCCGTGCCTCCTGGCGCCTTTCCCGGGGACGTGGTGATCTTCGACGACCCGCTCCCTGCTGCAGACAGCAGCGCCAGCGCCAGCACCATCACCGAGGTGCTAGTCATCAGCCACGATGGAGCCTCCGACAAGGCCGGCCGGGACCCGTTGCAGGCGGCAATGCGGGACCTGTCCGCGCCCATAGCGCACGGTGCGAACGGCGAAATGCTGGAGGCATGCCGTGTTACACTCCTCGACAGCGCCAACAAGTTGGCAGCCATGAGACACCTCACCGAGGCCTACCAGCGCGAGATCGACCGCGCCGTCTGCGGCATGCCGGCTGCCGGCAAACCCAGCCGCGTGGGCTCGGTCCGGCAGCGCGGCGTGGCCATCGCCAGCATGCTGGGAGCCGACCGCCCGGTCTACGCCATGCCAAGGGAGAACTTACGCGCCGCCCAGGCGGCAGCACACGAGCTGGATCGCCTGGAGGGCGACGAGTGCCGCTGCATGACGGAGCACGTCCAGTAGCTCATCGACGCGGCCGCCGCATAGCAAGAAGCTGGCCGCCACGTGGTGGAACCCGGCTCGCAGGACGAGAACCTTCCTCCTCGCCGAGAGCATGACGCGACCTCCCGGTCGCCGACAGCCGGCACCCGCGACCGAGGAAATCAAGAGCCGGCTGTCAGCCACGGCCGCACGCGCATCACCATCGAGCGCGACCAAGACGCCCGCCAAGGAGCAGTGGAACGGCGGGACGATCGACCGCCTCGCCTGCGTAGGGAGAGGCGCGCCTCCCCCCCGCCTGTTGAGCATTTGATTCTCGGAAACCGGCTGCGACCCCGTGAAGGAGTTGGAGAGAACGACGCCCGCCTCCGGATCGATCGCTTGGCTCGATCCCTGGCGATAGAAGAAGAAGATGCGATCGGCCCACCTTGTTTCGGCCCCCGCATTCGCGACGAGCCCTTCCCCAAGGGGATCTCGCTTCCTCGAGACACCCCCAAGTACAACGGTTCCGTGAAGCCGGAGGATTGGCTGGTTGACTACTCCACCGCTGTCAGCATAGCAAACAGCAACAAGCACGTTGCCATGAAGTACATTCCGCTCATGCTCCAGGGCACGGCCCGGACATGGCTGAACAGCCTCAAGCCCTACAGCGTCAATAGCTGGCTGGACTTTACCGAAGTTTTCATCCGCAACTTCACCAGCACCTACAAGCGGCCGCCCAAGCCTCGCCAGCTCTTCCTGTGCGTCCAAGGCCCAACCGAGTCCACCCGCGAGTACTTGATGCGGTGGGCCGAACTGCGCAACTCCTGCGAAGGGGTGCATGAGGTGCAGGCCATAGAGTACTTCACTACCGGGTGCCGAGAGGGCACCTTACTCAAGCACCGACTCCTCTGCGACGAGCCGGCCACACTCGATGAGCTGCTAATCATAGCGGACAAGTACGCCACCGCCGACTCCTCCATGAAGTCGGAGCTCCGAGTGGACGCATCTGGAAAGATGCTCCCTCTGGCCCCTCAGACGCCTGCCGGTGACTCCAGTCGGCGCCAGCAGTCGAACGACAACAAACACAAGGCCCAGCAGCCAGCTTCCACCAGCCGGCAGGTGGCAGCAGTTGAAGACCAACAGCCGGAAGAGCAGCCCGGCCCCAAGCGTCAAAAAGGCGGCAAGCCTGCTTGGTTACCTGCCTTCTCCTTCGAGCATACCCTTGATGCTCCCTGCAAGTTCCACAGCGGCGCGAAGCCGTCCAATCACACCACCCGGAAGTGCCACTGGCTCACCCGTATTGCCAAAGGCGAAGGACTGCCCCCTCCGCCTGCTGGCCCGCCAGCTCTGCCTCCTCAGCAGCCGGCGGCCCGCCCCGTCGGCGCAATCCAAGATGAATTCCCCGAAGAACACGGAGCCTACGTCGTCTTCACCAGTGTGGCCGACGACAGGCACAGCCGGCGTCAGCAACACCGCGAGGTGAACACGGTCGCTTCTGAGGTCCCGGAGTTCATGCACTGGTCCGAGAGGCCCATCAACTGGAGCCGCACTGACCACCCGGAGGTGATGCCTTCTCCGGGTTCCTACGCCCTGGTGCTGGATGCCACCTTTTCAACGGAGCGGCGAGCTTGTCGCTTCTCCCAAGTTCTGATAGACGGTGGTAGCAGCATCAACATCCTCTACCGTGACACCCTGGAGAAGTTGTGCGTCAAGGAGAAGCAGCTCCAGCCCAGCCGGACAGTCTTCCATGGCATTGTACCTGGCCTTTCCTGCTCTCCAATCGGCAAGATCAAGATAGATGTCCTCTTTGGAGAAAAAGATCACTTCCGCCACGAGCCAATCTGGTTTGAGGTGGTGGACCTGGAGAGCCCCTACCACGCGCTCATTGGCCGACCTGCTCTGGCCAAGTTCATGGCGGTGCCACACTACGCCTACCTCAAGATGAAGATGCCGGGCACCAAGGGCATTATCACCGTAGCCGGTGACTACCAGAAGTCGGCCACGTGTGCTGCTGCTAGCAGTCGGCTGGCCGAGTCCCTTGTCATTGCTGCGGAAAGGCGGCTCCTTGACCGGGTTGTGGCCATGGCCAGCAAGCAGCCGGACCTGTCGCCGGACCCCAAGGAGTCAGAAGCCCAGGGCTCCTTCCAGCTGGCCAAAGAAACCAAGAAGATTCCCTTGGACCCTGAGCACCCGGAGAGATTCACTGTCGTGGGGGCCAACCTCGACAGTAAATAGGAAAGCGAGCTCGTTGATTTCCTCCGTGAGAATCGGGACATCTTCGCATGGTCTCCCAAGGACATGCCGGGTGTTCCGACGGATTTCGCCGAGCACAAGCTACATGTCAGATCAGATGCAAAACCAGTTAAGCAACCCCTCCGCCGCCTGTCAGAAGAGAAGAGAAGAATCATTGGCGAAGAGACCACCCGGCTTCTGGCAGCCGGCTTCATCATGGAAGTGTTCTTTCCAGAATGGCTTGCCAACCTAGTCCTTGTACTGAAGAAGAACAACAAGTGGCGCATGTGCATTGATTACACCAGCCTCAACAAAGTTTGCCCCAAAGATCCGTTTGCTCTGCCTCGAATAGACCAAGTGATTGACTCCACAGCCGGATGCGAGCTGTTGAGTTTTTTGGATGCCTACTCTCGCTACCACCAGATCAAGCTGAACTCGGCCGATCGGCTGAAGACCGCCTTCATCACACCATTCGGAGCCTTCTGCTACCTGACCATGACATTCGGCCTGAGAAATGCCGGTGCCACGTTTCAACATTGCATGCAGAAGTGCCTCCTCAAGCAACTCGGCAGAAATGCCCACGTCTATGTAGATGACATTGTGGTGAAGACGGAGAAGCGTGGTACCCTCCTGGAGGATCTCAAGGAGACCTTCGATAATCTACGCCGTTTTCAAATCAAGCTAAACCCAGAAAAGTGTGTCTTTGGAGTCCCAGCCGGCCAGCTCCTTGGTTTCCTTGTCTCAGAATGCGGCATCGAGTGCAACCCTGTGAAGATCAAGGCCATTGAGCGGATGGAGAGGCCCACCCGGCTGCGAGACGTCCAGAAGTTCACCGGGTGCTTGGCATCCCTCAGCCGTTTCATCAGTCGGCTGGGCGAGAAGGCTCTTCCCTTGTACTAGCTAATGAAGAAAACCACTCACTTCGAGTGGAACGACAAGGCGGACGAGGCCTTCCTCCAGCTCAAGAAAATGCTGACTACGCCGCCTGTCCTGGCGGCCCCGGCTGCTAAGGAGCCCATGTTCCTCTACATCGCCGCCACCAGCCGGGTGGTCGGCACTGTCATTGTGGTCGAGCGCCCGGAGGACGGCAAGGCACAGCCAGTCCAGAGGCCCGTCTACTACCTGAGCGAGGTACTGTCGGCCTCCAAGCAGAATTACCCCCACTACCAGAAGATGTGCTATGGCGTATACTTTGCCGCCAAGAAGCTCAAGCAGTACTTTCAAGAGCACTCCATCACGGTTGTCTGCACTGCCCCACTTGCCGAGATCATGGGCAACAGAGATGCATCAGGCCGGGTGGCCAAGTGGGCCATCGAGCTAACTCCCCACACCATCCTCTACCAGCCCCGCACCGCCATCAAGTCCCAAGCGCTGGCCGACTTCCTCGTCGACTGGGCCGAGACCCAGTACCTGCCGCCGACGCCGGATTCCACCCATTGGTGAATGCACTTTGATGGCTCAAAGATGCACACCGGTCTGGGAGCCGGCATCATCCTCACATCTCCCAAAGGCAACAAGCTCAAGTACACGCTGCAAATTCACTTTGTCGCCTCCAACAACGCGGCCGAGTACGAGGCGCTCGTACACGGACTCCGACTGACCAAAGAGATTGGCATACGCCGGATTCTGTGCTACGGCGACTCGGACTTGGTAGTCCAGCAGTCGTCTGGCAACTGGGACGCCAAGGATGCAAACATGGCAAGCTACCGCTTCCTCATCTAGCAGATCAGTGGATACTTTGACGGGTGCGAGTTCCTTCATGTGCCACGAGCCGAGAACGAGCAAGCTGATGCCCTAGCACGGATCGTCTCCACCCGCCAAGCGATACCAGCCGGCGTTTCCCTTCAATGCCTCCGCAAGCCGTCTATCAAGCCTTCGCCAGAATTCGAGTCCATCTTCATGCTAGCTGCTCCCGGAACAGTCGGATCTGACTCGGGGGCTGCAACAGCCGGCCTGGGACTTCGGCAGGCGGCTTGGGGACTGCAGCAGTCACACTTGGCCCGGGGACTTCAGAACCTGGCCCGGGGGCTGCGGTAGTCAGCCCAAGGACGTCGGCAGGCGGCTCGGGGACTGCAGCAGTCGCACTCGGCCCGGGGACTTCAGAACCCCGCCCGGGGGCTGCAGCAGTCGGCCCGGGGACTTCAGCAACACAACAAGCGGTGGCTCACTCCAATCCGCCTCCTCCCAACCCAACCGCCCTGGTTCCAGTGGCCGTGATGACAGTGGTCGAAGCACCGTCATGGGCGCAGCCCATCCTCAACTTCCTGGTAAGCGGAGAGCTACCAGCCGATGAGACCTCGGCCCGGCAAGTGCAACGCCGAGCAGCAGCATACACGATAGTGAACAGAGAGCTTGTCAGACGCAGCGTAACTGGCATTTTCCAGCGCTGCGTTGAGCCAGAAAAAGGCAAGGCAATCCTCAGAGGCATCCATCAAGGCGAATGTGGCCACCACGCGGCCTCCAGATCCCTTGTCGCCAAAGCTTTCCGCCTTGGATTCTTCTGGCCGACTGCTTTGGACGACGCCAAGGACTTGGTCAAGAAGTCCAAAGGGTGCCAGAAATTCAGCTCCAAGCAACACCTGCCGGCTTCTGCACTCAAGACCATCCCCCTCACTTGGCCATTCGCCATCTGGGGGCTGGACATGGTTGGCCCGTTCAAAACGGCACGCGGCGGTATGACCCATCTGCTGGTTGCTGTGGATAAATTCACCAAGTGGATTGAAGCAAAGCCAATTAAGAAGCTGAACGGTCCAACTGTGGTGACCTTCATCACTGATATCACCGTCCGGTACGGCATACCGCGCAGCAGCATCACCGACAATGGCACAAACTTTGCGAAAGGCGCCTTGGCCCGTTTCTGCGCGACGCAAGGCATCCGACTAGACTTAGCGTCCGTTGCCCATCCGCAGTCAAACGGCCAAGTCGAGCGAGCAAACGGCCTCATCTTGTCCGGCATCAAGCCCCGACTGGTCGAGCCGCTGGAGCGCTCGGCCGGCTGCTAGATCGAGGAGCTACCGGCCGTCCTCTGGAGTCTCCGGACCATGCCGAACAAATCGACCGGCTTCACTCCCTTCTTCCTCGTGTACGGGGCCGAGGCCGTCATCCCAACTGACATCAAGTTTGACTTGCCTCGCGTCACCATGTACACGGAGGCGGAGGCAAGGGAGGCGCGAGAAGACGGCGTCGACCTGCTGGAAGAAGGCCGGCTGCTGGCACTCAGCCGGTCTGCCATCTACCAGCAGGCCCTACGCCGCTACCACAGCCGGAAGGTCAAGCCACGATCTTTCCAAGAGGGCGACCTTGTGCTCCGGCTGATCCAGCGAATAGTCGGCCAGCACAAGCTCTCGGCCCCTTGGGAAGGACCCTTCGTCATCAGCAAAGCCTTGGTCAATGACTCCTACTACCTCATCGACGCGCAGAAGCCCAGGGCACGCAAGAGGGACGATTCCGGCAAGGAAACGGAGCGCCCATGGAACGCAAATCTCCTCCGAAGATTTTACAGCTAATGCAGTATGTACCACGCTACCTTTCGTATTAAGAGTGAAGGCATCGGGTCCCTCGAGGAGCACTCGGGGACTACCCTTTTTATCTGTATGATAAGTTTATGCCTGAGAATGTGTTGTTTCATTCCTCCGCCTGGCACCGGGTTCCGACCAGTCGGCCCGGGGGCTCGCCGCCTTGTCCTATGTTGGTACCACCTGTAGTCGGACAAGTAGTGTGCAGACATCTAAGCCCTCTCTTGCCTTAAGCCGCAGCTTGCAGAGCGACTGTCCGGCTGGCAAGAGTTAAAGGCAGGAAATGGTGTCCACATGAAAAACGACTAAGGAAAAAAGCATCAACATAGGCTAAGCCGGCTCCTCGCCTCACCCTCCGACTGCTGAGCAGCCGGCCGGCCGGCTTCTCACTTGACTTGCTACGTTCTAAAACAGCCAAAGTACTTGTCTTCCTAAACGGCCAAGCACCGGACCCAGCCACAGACCGCAGAGCGGCTGTCCGGCTGGCAGGGCGGTAGCGAAAGGAAGGCGGCAAAGGAAAAAGCCAAAAAAGAGCAGAAAAACAAGGCAAAGTCAGAACTCGGAAGAGCACAACTTGTGCGAATAAAGTTGATTTACATAGCAGAGCTCATAGCCAGCATTCAACAAAGTTTGAATACACCCCCAGCGGGTGGAATTGCGTGAATTTAACATACTTGTTCAAAAGATTACAAGAACAGGAAAGATAAGATAAAGTGGCCATCTAGGCCAAGGGAGCAGCAGGCGGGTCCAACGGGCTAGCAGAGGCAGCAGCGCCGGATGGTGGAGCGGCCGACTGAAGGGTCTCGCCCTGATCGTCCCCGGCAGCAGTCGGTACGGTAGCACGCGGCTCATTGGTAGAGGCTTGGTCGGGCTGAGGCCGGCTATCCGCTCCGTCGTCCGGTGCGTCGTCTTCGCCATCCTCGTCCTTTTCGTCCTCGCCCTCATCGCTGGGGGCGATCTCTTCCGCCGAGTCCCTCGCATCCCCCGGGTTCAGCCCGAACCAGTCGAGCGGCACCTCAGCGCCATCCTCGTCCATCTCGAGGATGAAAACGGTGGTGTCGGCGTACTCGGCGATCGCTGCCGCGCGTTGAGTAAGCGCAGGGCCCACCGCAGCTAGCTCCGGTCCGGCCTCCTGCCGGAAGGTGGCCAGCTGGGACAGGTCCAGCCCAGGATACCACGCCTTGGCAAACTCCAAGGCCGTCCGCGCACCCGCCCGAGCCGCGGCGCCCTTCCAAGCCTCGAAGCGGCCGACCGCTACCTCCAGCCAGTCGGCAGTCCGACTGGGGGTGCGTGGAATTTGAGTGTCGGGCCAAAAGGCGACCAACACCTGAGCCCCGGCGCGCTGCAGGCGACGAAGCATCATGTGAGCCGACAGCAGGCGCGTCTTGACGGCCAGAAGCTGCTCGCCGAGATTCCGGGGCACGTTGGGCGCAATGTCCATGCCTGTTTTCCTCCGCATGTCGCGATGCACCTTGATGGCCTGGCTGACGGCGACGGAGTGACTGGGAAAGTATTCTGCACAAGAAGAAGATCAAAGATTAGAAGCCAGAGACCGACTCCTATTGCAGTCGACGGCTGTTCAAAAGAAGAAGTAACTTACCATCAATCATGTCCTCGATCTCGCCGTAGCCATCGGTCAGGAGTCTCTCCTTCTCGGCCCAGTTCGAGTGTTGAGTCACAAACTCGGCCTTGTGGGAGTCTTCCTCCTCCTTCAGCTTCCGGAGCTCCGCCTTGTGCCGCTCCGCCTGGTCCGCCAGCTCCTTGGCCAGGCGGTCGCATTCCTGGGCCGCCTGGCTGCGCTCCTGCTCCTTGGTATGGAGCGCGGACTCGGCCTCGCCCAGGCGCTGCCGCAGGTCTGCGGCGGCCTCTGCCAAAAACGAAGAAAAAAGAAAACCATCAACACCAATGGAAAGTAGTTGCCAGGAGATCCGGCCCGACTGCTCAGCAGTCGGCCCGAATCTCGGGGACTACACCCGGCGGGTGCGCTGACGCGCCCCCGCAAGGAAGAAGACCAAGTACTTACTTCGGCTCTCCGTCAGATCGGCGGTCCGCTTGGTCAGCTCCTGGAGCTGAGAGTTGTAGGCGGCCGCACGGATATTGTGGTAATCCTGCAACAAAGACAACAGAAGAAGGTAACGAGTCAGTACTCGGAGCTTGACCTGAAGTTCCGAGCCGCCTGCTCAGGAGCCGGCCCGGAACTCAGGGGCTACACCCAGTGGGTGCGCTGGTGCGCCCCCACGGAAGATTACAAAGAAACAAAAACAAGAAACGTATCTGAACGGCCACCCGCGTCGCCAGGAACTCCTGCGTGTACTGCTGGAGAGCGGCGCCTTGGGCGTTGAACCGGGCCAGGACTTCCTGCGAGGCCGCGTTCAAAACACCCGTACCACCCCCAGACGTCCAATCCGGTGGGGCGGTGCTGGTAGCCTCGGCGTCGGGCACCGATGAACTAGCGGCCCCGACCTCCAATGGCCGCGGTGCTGAGGCCGCCTTCCCCGCACGCCGACGCACCGGGATACGGGTTGAGGGAGTCGGACCCAGCATCAACTCGCCGCTGGCTGGCGGCACCAGCGACGCGTCAGGACGACTGCCCTGGGTGTCGGCAGCCGGCGTGCGCGGGGGCACCTCCGCCTCCGGGATAACAGGGTCCCCTCCCCTCTCTTGGACCGGCTGGTCATCGCCGGCCCCTCCAGTCGGAGCCTGGACCTCCAGCACCACAGGCTCCGCAGATTGCGGACCGGTGGACTCCGGAGCCTGGCTGCGGGACGCCTCCTCCGCCTGCGCCTTGGCGGCCGCGTCCGCCTGCTCCTTGGCCGCGGCGTCGGCTTGGGCCTTGGCCGCCGTGTCGGCCTCCGCCTTCTCCCGAGCCGCAGCTTCCCGCCCTCTCGCGCCTCCTATGCGTTCTTCTCCATCGCCTCCTGGAGGGCGGCAAGCGAATCCATGCGGCGGGGGCCCGTGATGCCGTCTGCCGCCCCGATCACCGAGCCGAACGGGGCTCGCGACAAGGAAAGTGGGGCGCTGCGCGCCAAGGGAGGAAGAGAGTAAAAAGATCGCAAAGATAGAAGAAAAGCAAACGCAAAGCAAGATGCAAGAAAGGACAAGGCACTTACGCGGACACCAGCGGGAGCCGCTTTGGGGCCTTCTGGAAGAGGGCCGCCTTCGCGGCAGCCTCTTGCCGCTTGGTCGTGGCGGCCGAGGTCCTGGCCTTCTTGGGCCGGCTGCCGAACAACCCGGCGTCGGCCCCGCGCTTCGGTGCACCGGCTGCTGCGGTCGGCGCGGCCGAGGAGCTGGCGCCCGCCCTGTCGGTGCCATGGGCATGGCGCGGCTCTTCGTCCTCCTTGTCGTCGTCCGGCCAATCCCCGAGGCCGCCTCCTAAGGAGCCGCCTGCTCCCTCGCCGCCACCGCTTGTGGCGTCGTCCTCCTCCTGGGCGGCCGCCCCCAAGTCGGGGTCGTCCACATCACTCACCATCCGGTCCGCCATGTACTGGTGACCTGGGGCCGGCGTGTCAGTGGCCGTCTAGCCTAGGAAGCGCTGCACCAAGACCGACTGGTCAGGTGACAAGAAAGAACCCGGACGAACAAAGGGAAAAAGAATAAGGAGACATACCTGAGGCGGCGGGTTGGCCCGGCTGTACGGCGGCTTGCCGAATTGCCACTCCGTCTCCGACAGCTTGCAGTCGGAGAAGAAGTTCACCATGCGGACCACCTCCACGTCCGGCATCACCTTGGTGGACCTCCGACACGGGTCCCGGCGCCCACTCATGTCGCTGATCAAGTGAGGCCGGGCTTGGAGGGGCAGCACTCGGCGCTTCGTGAACGCGGCCAGCAGGTCTGAGGCCTTGAGGCCCTCCGACGCCGTCATCTCCTAGAGCCAGAGAAGCGCGGTGGAGCACGCGGCCGACAGGGTTCTCGGCCGGAACTTCCAGTTGGCGCGAGGCTCGACAGGCGGGCCGGCTGCGTAGGCTGGCAGGTGGACGTAGTCCTGCGTCGAGTGGATGTTCTCGACGTAGAAGTATGACTTCTGCCACAGTTTGGCCAACTACAGCAGGGCGAGAGCCGGGAAGCGGACCCCGGATCCTGTGCGCCGCACCGCGACACAGGCTCCGCACTGGGCCACCTCGTTCTTGGCGGTGGTGCCGAGCTTGAGATAGAAAAGCTCTCCCCACAGCTCGAGTGTGGGAAGCGTGCCGAGGTAGCCCTCGCATAGGGTAACGAAGGCGGAGAGCAGCACCACCGTATTCGGAGTAAGATGGTGGGGCTGCACTCCGTAGAAGTCCAAAAACGAGCGAAAGAATCCGCTCGCCGAAAGGCCGAAGCCGCGGAGGAAATGCGACCAGAAGATGACGCGCTCGCCGCCTTCCGGCGCCGGCGAGATCTCCCTTTTGGGGGGGACACGCACCTTGACGTTCGATGCATTGGGGAGCCGCCGCGTCTGGCGGACGAACTCCAAGTGCCCGTCGTGGACGTTGGAGCCGTCCCAGTCGCCCGCGCGGCCGCTAGACGCCATGGGCTCCGTGCTCGGCGGCGGCGCATGGTGGCTGCGGCGCGTGGAGGTCCGGCGACGGCGGGCTGCGGCAGCACTTCGGTGAGAAGAGGGGCCGCGACAACAGCAACAAGAAGAGGAAGGAGAAAAGCAAAGAGAAGGGAGAGGAGGGCGTGCGTGCGTTCCGCCGCCCCCCTCTTCCCCTACTTATAGCCCTCTGGCGATGGAGCCGAGGGGGCGAAACGTGGGGGGCGCATGATTAATTGCGCCCACTCCCCCCACGACCACGCAATTACAGCGCCGTGATGGCGTGTATTAATCGCACCCGGGAATCGCAACCGCCTGCCTCGGCCGCAGCGGATCCGCATGCGTGCTGAGGCCCTGTAGTGGCGGGCCCAGGCCTGCGGCGATGTCTCATCGCGCACGCGGGCTGGCAGGCCGGCCTGGCCTGCTAGCGCCGCGTGGCGGGCGAGCCACGGGCGGCAAGCCTGTCGTCCGGCTGGCATCTAACCCGGCCTCCGCCACGACAATTCGAATTCGCCAGGCGGCCGGCCTTAGCCTTGGCCGGCTCCTGGCAATCGGCCTCTCCAGAAGACGGACGAAGCCCAACTACCAGGCCACTCAGAGTAGGAAGCTGCTGAGGCTCCTTGTTTTTCAGCCGCGGTGCCCCACCAGCTTCGGGGTAAATGACCACGGGTAGCCACATCAGCCCCCCATGGTATTTCAGGACATCGGGGCTGGCCGCGCCCCTCACACCCTCTGGAAGCACGACCGCCTTCTTGGGCCGGCTGGTCCATAGGGCCGGCTGCTAGAACGCGGCAAGACCACGGAAGGCGGCCGCAAGGGGGCCGACTCCAGGCAGACGGCCCCTCGCCCCCTCGAAGTTAGCACCACATTACCATGACAAGACAAGGCATGGCTACAGTACGGCCTGCCACCCCCGAACCCAGGATGGGACTTAGCCGCAGAGCTGTGTACTGGGCGGACACCCCCCGCCCAGCGCGACACTATAACCACGCAGTCCGTGACATCACTACCGCTAGAGGGAGCCACGCTCCCACGACCGGCGGTCAGTATGGCCCGCAGGCGGCGGGCCCTACCTATCCGCGAGCCACCCGAAGGTGGCCCACCTCAAGCAGGCGGCAATAAGGGAGGGCCGACTCCTAGCAGGCGGCCCTTCTCCCCCTTGAAGTCTGTGCGCCATCAACCAGATGAGACGGGTATGGCTACAGTGAGCGCCCGTCAGGCGGCGGGACTGTAGCCACGCTCCCCTCGACAAAGCCTTCATCATCAGGGGCGAGGCTACAGTATAAAGCAGTCAACATGGCCCGCAGGCGGCGGGCCCTACCTGATGGCTGAGATCATGGCAGTCGGTGGGGCCCACCAGGCGGCGGACCCCAGCGGTCGGCGGAGAAGCCGGCAACCAGAGACGCTGACGGCCGGGTCCTACACCCGGCCGGATTACCATTGTACCCCTGGGGGGTAGGCCTATATAAACCCCCCAGGCTCACCCATGCAAGGGGGTTCGGTTCAGCACCCACGCCATTCACACATACCCATAGAGAGAGGAGTAGAGCAGGCCTTGCCCTTCTCCCTCCTCTAGCCGAAACAGCTCAAGGAGCAAGCTTGTAGCTACTTTGTTGATCATAGTCATCATGCGGAGACCCCGCAGAGTAGGACTAGGGGTGTTATCTCCGAGGAGAGCCCCGAACCTGGGTAAGATTCGCAGGCGTATGCGGTCTCGCTCACTCCCGCTTCTAGAGCCCGGTGATGTACTCTTGTCCCCATCCATGATAATCCACCCCCTGGCATATGTCGCACGATATCCCCGACACTCATGATGAAAAAAGCGAGGAGTAAAATGAAGCAGAATGAATTGTATGAAAGGTTGAGGAAGGACATGTATCCGGCTGTTCGAAAGGATATTGAGGAGTCAATGATGATGCAGAAGACTCTAACACTGACAAATAGCCAGCAGATGGGAGGGGAGGTGGGCATGGAGGATGCTGCTTATTGCGCGACAACACTGCACAAGAGTAGTTGTGCATCAGCTGACCCCAGCGACACTGAGACTGCAGCTGCTCATGATGATGCTATATCTGATCTATCTAGAATGAAAGACATACTGAAGGGCGTGCTTACACATTATGAAGGTACATTAAAATGTGCAACAGCCTGGGTTTGCCCACCCTTCTTGGAAGAGGGCCTCTTGTTGGACAATGTGCCATTGAAGCCGGGCTGTGTGAAGTGCTACTTGACTGAAGTAAAGCCTGGATTCAATGAATTTGCCCTGAAGAATGTCCTAGGAGACTTTGATGAGCAAAGGACCTTGGGAGAAACACTGTTACATCACATCCAGTGGCCACGAAAGGAAATAGAGTTCATCGATGAGATCCCTGAAGCCCCGCCAAGAGCAACCAATGTCACCCCTCAACCGGTGACGCTCTCCTTGCCACAGCAGCTCTCGCGTGCTTCCCCTAAAGAACCTAATACTCGTAATCCGACGGCTGATGCATCAACCTGTGATCAGCCAGCCCGACTTTGTGCCGTACAGGCCATGTCATCCTCCACCCCAGAGCAGCCAGTGGCAAGGCCTACAACTACTGAAGACGCACCACTGGTTCAGATGCCGGCCGCTGAAGCAGCGGGGGGAGACCCAGCTGCAGCACATGCTCAGCAGACCAACCTGGTGGAACGGACTGCTAAGCAGTCTGATGCTTCGGAACCGCTTGCTAAGCAGTCTGTAGGTCCAGAACCGACTGTTCATCAGTCTGTCGGTCCGCAGTCGCGTGATCAGCATACCAATGTGTCAGCACTTCCTGCTCAGCAAACCAACGCGTTGGCACGGCCTCCTCAACACACCGACAAGTTGGCACCACCTGCGCAGAAACCCGACATAGCTTCAACGCATGGTCAGCAGTGCGATGCCTCTGCTCCTACAGCCCAGCAGTCCGTCACAGCAGCACTACCAGCTCAGCGGTCCAGCATAGATAAACCGTCTGCTAAGCAGTCCGTCGAAGCTTCACCGTCTGCTCAGCAGTCTACCTTGCAGCCAACCAGACGTTCTGCCACAAATGCTTCAAGTACCAAGAAGGAAGCGGCCAAAAAGGCTGCACCCGCGAGGAAGCGTGGCGGGAGAGCGAAGAGGAAAGAGAACGATTGCCTCTTACTTAAAGCACTCATCGCCCAGAACCAAATTAACAGTAGGTTGTTCGTATCGGGGAGTAATATTATTTCTGACGGCATGGATGATGAAGAAGTAGATTTGTTGCTTGCTAAAAGTAAAGCAGACGTACTTGAAGCACGCAATTACGTCCATGGCCAGCCATTTCTTGTTGGCGAATACTTTGATGTGTGCAGCTCCAGTTGCCACGAGTTACATGAATATTGCATGGATCAAATGTCAGCAGGTCATCATGGTTTGCTAGTCCACTACAACAGAGATCATTTTCGATACAATGCTGGTTCCATCAATGTGAGTTTCGAGGACTTACATCTCTTCTTCAACTTCAACGTGCTCGATGCCACTCTTGTTAGATGCCTGATTTTTTAAGTACTTAACAAACTCTGATCAACTTCTCCATACAAGGCTGTAAATGATAAACAGCTAACTGCATTTTATTCCTCTCAGGGGATTGAACGCGCAGAGAAGAAAAAGGGAGAGTGTGTATTTCATAGATCCTGCATTAGCAAATAGCACAACATTAGATGGTAAGGACCTACGGGACTGGGCCATTAACACGGTCGTCCGTATCTTCGAAAACACGTCCCATGCAGAATCATTTCTCTGGCCATATCATGAACGGTAAGTCAAGTAAACAACCACTCATACACTGATTGTCTTTCAGATTTTGACATAATTCGTAAGTTCATGGCTTTCTTAATATGTAGCGATCACTGGATATTGGTATTCATTGTTCCAAACAAGAACACACTTTACTACATGGATTCTCTCAGAGAGTCAACAAACGCTCATGATCTGATGCATATTCAGCAATTCATGGATAGGTATTGAATTCTATGATGTTGAAATTAATTTGCATTCATATCTGGTTCAATAATTGATGTTGTCAAAATTCATCTTCATTTGCAGTGTGCTCGCATTGTGGAGAACTAAACCAGGGAACCTGTTCAAGAGGGAACTACCTCTGCAGCACGAGATCGTTTCTCCGGTAACACACCGAAATCCGTTATTTTCGAAAAATTTATCCAGTAGTCTGCAAATACCTTTTCTTACGCTAGTCAAATGTTCAAGCTTCTAAATAAACCTCTTTCTATTTTTATCCAAAGAAAAAATTATACATCTAACACCGGTTAGGTAGTTCCTAACAGGACAAATACATGACTAATTCTGTACAAAAAATTTCAGTGTCCTCAGCAACAAGCAGGGACCAACCTTTGTGGATACTATGTTTGCAGACACATGATTTCCATCTGCAAATCTGCTGATAGTTGTGACAATCCTCGCGAATTAGTACCAGTAAGTCTATCTTAATTAATATCTTCTACTCCACTCATATGGCACATTCTGATCTTAAAAATACTGCAGCTCATCTTAGAACCGAGGACCCCTGAACGCTCCCGGCTGGTGAATTGCTGATGGTTCGGAGATTTATCAGCGACTTCTTCCTGAATCACTACATCAATCCCACTTGTGATAATGAAGATTTCAGCATGCCTTCTCCTGAAACATTGAGTAAGAGTTAGCCGCTAAACATATACGCATGGATCCATTGTTTTCCATCTGATGAGGTCTTTGTATTTCGTACACTATGATTAATTATGTAATGCATATATGTGTGGACAAATCATTGGAATTTAGCTAGCATATGTTCAATTGCAATTGTTGTGAAATCTGATGAATGTTCTTCCTGTGGACACTATTTGTTCAATTGAATATTGTGGTGAATTTGCTTTTTGCATGCCGATTCAAAATGGGATAAAAAAAATTTAACCTGGCAATTTCTCCGCACACGGTTGAACAAATTGAGTGTGTGCGATCCACATCGGAAAGCATACGTCAATCGTAGCGGAACCGTCGGTGATACACAGCAGATCGCAAATGATTTGCAGCGCTATTACGTGTGCGTAGGGTCTCCGAAACCATTTGTGATATCACGGTATCGCACACGAGAGCTCGGAGTAAACCGTGCCCAATGTAAAATACAATCCCAGTCATAATTTTTTCAGGAAACATGTGGGATCCCAAACAAAAAGCACACGTCACTCTTGGCGCAACTGTCGGTGATACACAACAAATCACAAATGGTCTACAGCACTTGTATGTGTGCGAAGGGGCTCCCGAACCGTTTGTGATAGAACATTATCGCACACGGTAATTGTTGGGAAACGTGTGCGATGGAATATTGCATGGCAGACAGGTTCCGCAGAAAACTCATGTGCGATGGGGCACATATCACACACAGTTCATATGTTGGCCCGTGTGCCTTACATACTATTTCCCAAACGGTTCATTACGACACACCGTTTGGTTTCACTGCGTCATTAGAAACGTTTAATTACCGATACCACATGTGCGAAAGAATTTAGTGTGTGCTGCATCGCACAGGATTACACTTTGCAAGGCCTCTGGATCATGGCTCCATATCCCCGACGGTTTCTGTGTCATGTGGGAAGGACCCCCTATCGCCCACACTCACTTGGCGACGGTTCCAAATGCCGTCGTGGAAAGGGGTTAAAAACCGTGTGTATAGCACCGACGCGTACCAGTGTAGGTATGGAGATACCGACGATCGAATCTCGGGCAAGTAAAATACTAATGGACAAAGGGAACTACGTATGTTGTCATAAAGGTTCGACCGATAAAGATCTTCGTACAATATGTAGGAACCAATAAGGGCATCTGATACGTCCATTTTGCATCATGCTTTCCGACTGTTATTTATAATGTTTTAATGCATAATAATGCTTTTTGGAGTATTTCTAATGCCTTTTCTCTCATATTATGCAAGCTTTACACAAAGAGGGAGAATGCCGGCAGCTGGAATTCTGGACCTGGAAAAGCTACGTCAGAGTTACCTATTCTGCACATCTCCAAATGAGCTGAAAATTTACGGAGAAATGTTTTGGAATATATGAAGAATATTAGAGCAAATAACTACCAGAGGGCCCCTACCAGGTGGGCACAACCCCCTGGGCGCGCCAGGGAGCCCAAGCGCGCCCTGGTGGGTTGTGCCCTCCTCGGCCCACCTCCGGTGCCCCTCTTCTGGTATATAAGTCATTTTGACCTAGAAAAAAATAAGGAGAGGACTTTCGGGACGAAGCGCCATCGTCTCGAGGCGAAACTTGGGTAGGAGCACTTTTGCCCTCAGGCGAAGCGATTCCGCCGGGGGAACTTCCCTCCCGGAGGGGGAAATCATCGTCATCATCATCACCAACAACTCTCCCATCTTTGGGAGGGCCATCTCCATCAACATCTTCAACAACACCATCTCCTCTCAAACCCTAGTTCATCTCTCGTGTTCAATCTTTGTACCGGAACCTTAGATTGGTACTTGTGGGTGACTAGTAGTGTTGATTATGTGACGCCCCCGGCTCAATCGTGCACTAATCATACACGCAAATGCACACGATCAAGCCTAAGGACTCACGGGAAGATATCACAACACAACTCTAAAACATAAATAAAGGCATACAAGCATTATATTACAAGCCAGGGCCTCGAGGGCTCGAATACATAAGCTTGATGCCAAACAAGCACCAGTGGAAGCGTTAGATATCTAAGTATAGACATAAGACAGAGAGATAAGCCTTTAACAAGGCGGGACAAAACAAAAGCTACGATCGAAAAGGCACAGGCCTCCTGCCTGGGACCCTCCAATCCTACTCCTGGTCGTCGACAAGCTCGTAGTAGTATCCACCCTCGGGGTAGTAGTAGCGATCGCCGGCGGGGGCAGCTGTATCCGGGGCTCCGTCATCTGGTTGCATCAAATGGATATGGGGGAAAAGAAAGCAAAGCAACCATGAGTACTCATCCAAAGTACTCAGCAAGCAAGGATCTACACTACATATGCAACATTATCAAAGAAGGGCTGTATATGTGGACTGGGCTGCAGAAATGCCAGAATAGAGAGAAGGCCCAGTCCTATCGAAGAATAGCATCTTCAACTGTCTTGCAGCATTAGAAGAGTGTAGATTAGTACAGTATAAAGTAGTAGTATCATTAAGTCTCGGCCTCACCCAGAGATCCTTTCTCGACTCCCTGCAAGAAAGCAATCCCAGAGCCATAATATCCAAGTAGCAACCTCGGCCAGAAATCCTTTCTCGACTCCCTGCGAGAAAGCAATCCCAGAGCCATACTTTCCATTTCTCATCACATGTAACCAGTTCTAGTTGTATCAATCGGGATACAACTCCGAGTGTCCGTTACCGAGGATCCGGCTATGCATAGATTAGTTCTTCCCTGCAGGGGTGCACCAACTTACCCATCACGCTCGCTTAACTCCTACCGGACACACTTTCTGGCTCATGCCTGGCCTCGGCCAAACGACACACCGCAACCCTACCTAGAGCTCAGCAAAGAGGTCCCCGTCAGTCTACATCCTAAGCGCTCGGGGGTCTTGGGCCATCGCCCCTCGCCCTCCGGGTCGTTGCGCACATGGCTCAGATCCAAGCACCACCTCGGTCGTGAATGGCGCCAATCACTCCATGACGCACTGATGAACTGGACGTCTGACAGAGCTTTCGGCTGATGCTACGATGCGGAGTGCCCATAACTCTTCCCACGTGATGGTTAGTGCTATCCGGCCAAAGGCCGGCTCGGATCAAATATCCAAATCGTTAGTGGATTAGGGGCTTGCGGTAATGAGCAGAGACTCACAATCGATGTGACCTCGTTGCCCCATCTCGAGGACTTGCTGCAAGGGCTAAGAATGCCCGGCCGCGCCTCGTATTCGTCTCACGGGTAACCTCCAGGTCAACCCGACATCCCATCATTCGCGGGTTCCCCTCAGGGTCGACCCGCCTTTCCAAGTATTAGTTGTAAAATCCAAGTTTCCGTGTGTCCATAACATCTGAGGAATCCGAGGTATCACCCTCGTTGGATTCCTACTCGATGTATCCGTCAAGGTGAACTCAGAGGAATCACCCTCGATGGGTTCACACCTGAGGTGTTGCACGACAGCGTCGTTATCGGAAGTGGTGAAGGAGGAATCACCCTCGAGGACCACGACCGATGAACTAACCTACAAGGTTAACATTAGAAGTGCTGGCGAGGTATCACCCTCGGCACTTGATAGTAACCCAGTAGTGTCGCACAACTAAGGGGGTGATGTGCGGTGCCGGGGCCTGTCTTCAATCCCGTTGATCGGGTCTTCTGATAATCCAGCGAGGCAGTTGGGACAAGTGGGGTCATTGGTGGGTCTCTAACCAACCTATACTAAGCAGTTTGAAATAGGCAGATAAGGTAACAATAAGCAGGTTACAAAAGCAGGCTATGCATCAGAATAGGAGCAATCAATTACAGTAGTAAAATCTAATGCAAGCATGAGAAAATAGAATAGGCGATATCGGGATGATCAAAGGGGGGGGGCTTGCCTGGTTGCTCGGCGGCAAAGGCAAGGTCGTCAACGGTGTCATCGGGCTCCTGAGCTGCGTCGGTCTCAGGGACGACGTCGGTGTCGGGGTCTACCGAGAGAGAAGAGGGGGGAGGAAACAAATAAATACACGGCAAACATATGCATGACGATGCATGACATGACATATAACGGTGCTAGGAGTGCCCTAACGTGGTGGTAGGTGATACTTGGCGAAGGGGGAAACATCCGGGAAAGTATTCCCTGTGTTTGACATTTCCGGACAGATGAACCGGAGGTGGATTGTTGCATGTTCGCTATGCTATGGACGTGTGGTGAACGAACGGACTGCGTATTCGGATTCGTCTTGCTGTTCTGAGCAACTTTCATGTACAAAGTATTTTCATCCGAGTTAGGGATTATTTTATATGAATTTTTAAAGATTTAAACAATTTCTGGAAATAACAGATTTAATTTAATTCAAAAAAATGTTTATTGCGCCAACATGACGTCAGCAGTCAACAGGGTCAGTTGACTGGGTCAAACTGACGTGCGGGTCCCGCTGCCATAGACTGTTTAGTTAATTAACAGTTAATTAGCTAGCTAATCAGATTAATTAGGTTAGGTTAATTAACATGATTAATTAAGTTAATTAACTACTAATTAATTAATTAATTAAATTATTATTTCTTTTTTTTTTAAAATTCCTTCTTTTTTTTTACACAAGGGCGTGGGGCCCCTTTGGCAGTGGCCCAGCCTTGCCTTAGCGGGCGCTGGGCGAAGCAGGGCGGGCGAACGGGCGCAGCCACGGGCGCCCAACGGGGCGAGCCCGGGCGCTGGCCATGGCGATGTGCGGGCGCGGCGAGCGGCCAAGGCCGGCACGGGGGGGCGGAGCGGGCACGGCGGAGCGGTGGCGGCGGGGCCGCGCATGGCAGTGGCGGGCGCCGGTCGCGGCAGCCAGTGGTGCGCCGCGAGGGGAAATGGGGTGAGGACCCAGCAAGGCGGCGCGGTGGCGCATGCGGGCACGGCGCTCGGTGGTCGTGGCCTGGGCGACCAGCAAGGGCCGCGGGCGCGCGGCGAGCGACGGGGCCGAGCAGCGGTGAGCAGGGACGACCGCGGTGGCGATGGCGAGCGCGGGGCGCGGCGCAGGCGACCGGTCCAGCGCAGTGGCAGGCCGGTACGGAGGCGGGCGCGCGGGCGCGTCGCGGCTAAGCGGTGAGCGCGCAGACGCGGACCGGAGCACGAGGGAGGGCGGACGAGGCCTCACCGGGGCCCTGTAGTTGTGCAAAAGCGGGCTCGGGGCGGCGGTGGTCGACGACGGGACGGCGACGGCGCGGTGAGGTGGCAGCGTTCCGCGACGGCGTCGGCGAGGCGAGGCAGAGGCCTCGGGCGGCGATGCGTGGGGTGAAGGAGGGGCGAGGAGGCGACGAGCGAGGCGAGGAGGAGGCAGGGATCGGCGACGGGGTCGGGGCGCCGTGCCCCGATCCAGATCGAGACGAGGGAGGAGAAGGGGATTGGGGGGGAGTGGATCGGGCCAGGGTTAGGTCTCGGGGGTGGGGTGGTTATAGCCCAGGGGGTTTTGGGCCGGCCTGGCTGGCAGTGGCCAGCTGGGCCAAGGCCCATCAGGGGGGGTTCCTTTTCCTTTTCCTTTTATTTCTATTTTTGTTTTGCCTTTTTCTCTTTATTTTATTTCTTTCCTGTTTTATTATAGTTTCCTTTTATTTTAGTTTTTGTAAAATATAAACTTAGCACCTAATTTAGTATTTCAGTTTAGTCCACTATCACAAAAAGTCTAGTCCCCAAATAATTTAGTTTGATATTTTATTAATTAGTAAAGGCATTTAAATAATTTGGTTTGCTACTGTTTAAATCATTTTAGTGCAGTTAAGCATTTCATAAAAGTTTGGTTTCACCACCATAATCACCTATGCATTATCTTGCATGACCCGAACATTTTAGTTTCAAATTTGGAACAACTTTTATTTTCACTTTTAATTAATTCAAAGTTTGAATTAGGAGTTCGAAATGCAATATGATGCAAATGATGACTAGGCACTGTTGAACTTGCTGACATGGCATTAACTACGGGTGATCACTGTTGTTAATTACACGGGGTGTTACAGATTACATCTTGTAGTTGATTACTATATGGTTTATTTGGTGGAAGATTATATGTTCAGATCCATTATGCTATTTAATACCCCTCTGATCTTGAGCATGATTATCATTTGTGAGTAGTTACTTTTGTTCTTGAGGTCACGGGAGAAGTCATGTTGCAAGTAATCATGTGAACTTGATATGTGTTCGATATTTTGATGATATGTATATTGTGATTCCCTTAGTGGTGTCATGTGAACGTCGACTACATGGCACTTCACCATATTTGGGCCTAAGGGAGTGCATTGTGGAGTAGTTATTAGATGATGAGTTGCTAGAGTGACAGAAGCTTAAGTGCCCCTGGTTCCTGAGCCATACTCATTCATCCCCACGCTCTTAACATTTGCTCACTTTTCCCCACTCTCTTGTCTGAAACCCTCAGAAATGGTCACAAACGGTGGATGCCGTCGGGTTAGTGCTTTGACCATTAACTCTGATGAGTGGGGCCACGCTGGACTATGTCGCCCGTTGGACCTGACAATTGGGGCTGCGTCGGACGGTGCCACTGTTCGCCCGTTGGGCCGTGGTTAGACTGTTGGGCCCTGTGCGCGCCACAACGACAGAAGCCTGCTATGAATGCACGACATGTCAAGCTAGCCTGCTATGCATGCATGTAGCTTAGCCTGCCTGCATGCGCCGCTGCCCGCCGCCACGATGCCCTGACCGGCCTCTTTCTGCACGCGAGCCACCACGGACACTGACCGGCCTCTTTCTTCACGCGAGCCACCACGGACGCAGGGACGGTCGCTGCCGCTGGTTCGTCTCATCTCGCATGCTTGTCTCCTCGATGTAGAGCATTGTTTCAGACTTTTCGATCCACTCGCATATATTCAACGTGGCAATTAAAACCTGTTGGCAATTAAAGTGACATATCGATCGACGTGGCTCGTTTGAACATAGCAAATCCAAAGCGCGGCCAGTGCCACTCCCCTTCCCTTCCCCTTTCCCTATTTAAACCATCCACCCCTCCACCTATTCTCCACACATCCATTTGTGCCGCCCCCTTCTCTTCTTCACGCAAACCCAGAGCACTCTCAAAGCGAGGCGGTGATGTTCCGACTGGAGGAAGTGCGTCCAAACTCCAGCACTCCGCCGATAGGGCTCATCATCAACTTGACCAACAGATTTGATGCGTACTACCTCCTCGGCAAGGTGTTTTGGTGTGGATGCGAATTCATCGCATTCACAACCCACAACATCTTCACAAACTTCGATAGCATCTTCCCCACCCGCAACAGTATGCATAGCCTCCCTACTACCTCGGCGAGGACGGCATGGAGGAGGAGCAGTGAAGAGGAGGCGCAGTGAAGATGGTGGTGAAGGCCCGGTCTCGTGAAGCTTGTCTTGCCCTAGGGTGTTAGGGCTTTTATCTTTTATATATTTCTATCTTAATTATGTCGTTGGTTGTACCATGAACTTTTTATCTCTGTTGTGTTATATCATGTTGGGAACCCTAAGAACTATGTTATGCTTGCTACCCTTGTTTGATATGTCGTTGGTTATATATGTTTTGCTTGATACTTTTATATGTCGTTGGTTGTACCCTTATTTGACGTGAGATATCGCTAGATGGATATGGTGCCGTAGCTGAGCCCTTCTGCTAAATCAATCAATGAAAGGGTATCCCTTAATGAAAACCAGCAAGTTTTGGGGTTAGCCTTGTAAACATGGTTGGAGGGTAGCCCATTCGTCTTGCTATATTCATGTTGTGTAATATTTGTATTTTGGCCCTTATATTTTAGGGTCAAGTTTTGGCACGCGCAGCTAATGGACTAGTTGAAGTGTCAAAAAGGAAATTGAAGCTAGAAAAATGAGCCTTGTTGATGTTGAAAAGAAGAAGGAGAAAAGCTAATTTTTTTTGAATTGTTGGTGGCCCTATTCCGTATATCGTATGAACAAAAACAAGCTAATTTTTGAATAGTTTGTGGCCATTTGGCATGATGAAATTAATTTTAACCCTTATATTATAGGTTTTATTGGTTCCAAGTTTTGGCACGGGCGGCTAATGGACTAGTTGAGGTGTCAAAAAGGAAATTAAAGCTGGAAAGATGAGCCATGTTGATGTTGAAAAGAAGAAGAAAAAGAAGCTAATTTTTTTGAATTGTTAGCGCCCATATATATTGTATGAACGGTAATTGTTGACTTCTTGGTGGCAATATCAATTGTTGTGTAATTTCAAACAATGTAACCTATTCTTGTAATGTAACCAACATGCACTCAATCTCTGTAGGTGCAATCAAAACAATCAAGCAAAAAAACAGAGCCAGCGCATGCACTATTTTTCTAGGCCTCTTTAATCTTTGTGGGCCTTCAACAGTCAACGCAATGCGACGGCCCAACCAGAGCTTGGTTTCATTTTGGGCCCAATAACTATGTTTTTTTCTCTTGCCCTCGGTGTTGTCTGACGAAACTGAAAGTGTCAAAAACTAACACCTACAGAGATTCAGAGATGGAGATAGAGACATAGTTTAAGCAACACAGAGAGCACATGATCCATAAATTAAGAAACACAGAGAGCACATGATCCATATGACACGACACAAATAACATCTCTAACGAGTGATGACCAGCAAGTAAGCAAATCCTAGAGCAACTATACAAAAATAAAATCCTAAAGCTATCAGATTCGCCTGCTTGTTCAACTGAATCATCTGCCTCAAGTTCTTGTTCATCTTCTTTAATTCCCCCTTCAGATCCTCATCCCCAACTATCGGAGTAGAACTTTCAGAGACCAAATTCCGAGTGGCTGACGGCAGATTGACCTCCCGGGTTGCGGCCCCATTGAATTGAAGCAAGCCCTCCCCTTGAAGCCTCCGAACGTAGTCATCCATCCATTCAAAATGTGTGCATTTCTTCACGATCTGAAACAAAATCATGAACCCTAAATCTCAGATCCAACGAAAAAGAATTAGAAGCAAAGAGAAAAATAAAGGGTCAAAGAAAAATCATGAGATCTAACCTGCCCCTCTGGCTTGCTCTCACATTTCACGAACTCGCGCCCAAAGTTGCCATTCTTGTCCTCCCTCGAAGTCAACCTTTTCAGTGGCGCAGTGCGTGGGCAGTCAGGGCATCGCTCCATGGGCACTGGAGCATACTAGGGCCACGAGGGGCGGGAGGCTGAAGTGGAGCTCGACATATCTAGTCACCGGAGAAGAAGAAGCAGGGGATCCCAAGAAGCAGACGAGTTTCTCCTCTGGTCGCCGCAGAAGAAGAAGAAGAAGGGGAGAAGAAGACAGGGGAGGCAATGGTGGGCGAGCACAACCAACGTCTCGCGGATCACCTCTCGCGGATCGCCCAAGGATCCAACGATGCAGAGCCGTCCTTGTGATCCAACGGCGCGGAGCCTGGCCTCAGAATCCTTCTAGAAGACCATATCTGAGGGCTGTCGCTTGGCACTAGGGTATGATCGGACAGCTGATGTTCGGAGCTAGGGTTAGGAGAAACCCTGCGGGGTTTAGAGGGGTTTTGAGTTGGTCAACGGGGTTATCTAGTGTTTGACCAATATTCAACTGAGCATAACTAATTTAAAAAAAAATCCAAAAAATATGAAACCTTCGTGAATCGTCGTTTTATAAGACACACTAACGAGGGAAAATACTAAATTTGGTCTACGGTCATTTAAAAAAACTAGTTGGCACGATCGTGGTTAAATGAGCACCATTAATTTAAAAAAATCAAAAAAATATAAAACCTGCGCACAATGTTGTCTTATGTGACATGTTACCAAAAAATTCATAAACTTGTTCTATGGACATTTTCATGAAAAAACCTTCACAAATATGAGCTATCACATACAACGTTGCAGAGAGTTCAAGGAAAGGAGGTAGGTTTTTTGAAAAATAAAAAAAATCACCAAAGCTTCATTTGAAAGTGAATAAGAAGGATCTGAACTTAGTTTTCCTTTTTTCATATTTAAACGTGTTTTTTGATGGTTTTCTATTAAATCACATTATTTTCAAAAAAATGTAAAAATATGAGGATTAATTCAATAAATAGTGAGACTTCAAATCTACAATATATAGGTTGAATATGTGTTAATAAAAAATATTTGGCTCATTTAGAGTAGGTCCAAAAAATACTTGATTACAAATGGGGCAGTTTACCCTAGCTTCGGAGCACATTTCCCATGACTATAAGTTTTACAACGCAAAAGAGATCGGATTGGTCACCTAACGTTTACAATAGTTCAGCAAATATTGCAATATCACACCACAGATCGGAGTTCAAGTGTTGATTCAAATTCAAATTTTGCCTAAAATTCAAATTCTGCCTAAAATTCAAATTTTGTCTCAAATTTCACATCAAAGTACGAATAGCATTATTAAACCTTACAAGTTTTCACGGTTGTTCAAATTGTAGACAGAAACCTTTGTACAAATCCTTAAAGTTCAAAGTTTACAACTTGCATTCAACGTTCGAAGTTCACATCTTTGCCTTACTCCTTGTGTTCCAAGATGGCTTAACAACCTTGCTCCTGGTTTCCCTAGGTGGGATATCCACCTTTTTCTTCTTCCTTCTGATCTTCACTTCGGGTGGTGGCTGTCGAGGTGCTGACGGAGAACTTGCACTGGCCAGTTGATGGGGTTCAAAACCTTCATAAGCCATGGCTTCATATTCTAATTCATTCTCTCTTGGCCTTTTCTCTCATTTTCCTCTAATTTTCCTACAGCTAGGCCAAACACAAAAGAGATTATAAGCCATCGATAGAAAGAGAAGAAATGCATAAAAAAGGGAAGGTTGTTGCACACATTCCAAGCTGCCAGCAGTGCTAATTCAGTTGCTTCATTCTCCTCTGAATTACCTGCAATCTGCTTTGCTGCTTCATTCTCCTCTGTATTAGCTTCAATCTGCTCTAATGCTGCATTCTCCTCTGCATTTATTGCTGCCCATTGTTCCTCTTCTCCAAATGAAGCATCCACTGGATTGGTACATTTCCTAGCAATGTGCCCTAGGGTTCCACATTTTTTGCACTTACGCTGTCTTTTGACACGACCCTCTTCACCTCTTCTGATCCTGTTCTTCCTGGTGGTCTAGTCAGTACAGGAGAATGTAGTTTGAACCCTGGATCTACTATGTTCCATTGGTCTTTTCCCAATAGTGCAGGCACATTGGAAGCATAAGCAGCCCTGAATTTGGCAACAGAAAAATATTCGGAGATGTATTGATCAACTTCACCATCTTCACCACCTATAATAGTCATCAGATGTAGGGCATATATGCATGGCTTCCCACGGAGCTGCCGTTGCCTACAACTGCATTCCCTAGTTGCTAGGTTAACTGGATATATCCATTCCCTATTTTTACTATCAATATATCTTACCTCAGCCTCGTGTGTCGCCGCTCGAATGCATTTCATGTTCAGTCCTCTTGCCTTGGCATGCAATGCCTTAATAAGAGATGGGAGCATAAGATGGCCAACATATTCTGTTTCTGCAATTCTTTTGCGAAGAGCCATCTTTATCATGATCATCTGCCGAATCTTATCAAATATTTGCCATATCAGAAGCCCTTTCAATGACTTGATCTTTACATTGAAACACTCTGCCAGGTTATTGGTCACATAGTCTACTTTGCAGATTTCATTGAATTTGCTTCTTGACCACAACTTTCCATGATGTGCATCTAGGTACTCCTTCACCAGAGGATTGTGAGCATACGACACTCTCAAATGATGCTCATGCTTCCTCTCACTGCATGTGTATGATGCTGGCCATAAGTTCTCATCATAAACTTTACCTTTGAATTTGTTTCTGAAATTCTGCGCTAGGTGTCGCATGCATTCCCTATGCTCCACTCCAGGGAATACAATTTCCACTGCACTCTCCAAACCCTTGCAAGCATTTGTGTGTATAGCTAAACCTGGGGGTGTACTTATAAGGTTGCGCAACTGCTGCAGAAACCAGACCCAACTTTCCTCAGACTCTGCCTCCACCACACCAAATGCAACTGGGAATAGCCAGTTGTGTCCATCAACTGCAGAAGCTGCCACTAGTTGTCCTCTCCACATTCCATTCAAAGCAGTTGCATCAACAGCCAAATAGGGCCTGCAACCATCAAGAAACCCCTGCCAACAAGCCTTGAAACAAACAAAACCCTCCTAAAGCACTCCTTTTGAAATGACTTCCCTTTTATTTTGTATGTAACTATATGCTTGTCAATCTCTACAACACTCCCTGGACTAGCAGCTTCCACTTCAGATTTAAATGTGTAGAGCAACTGAAAGCTCTCATTCCAAGGACCATTAATCATGTCAAGAGCCATTTCCTTAGCATAGAAAATCCTCATGTAAGGTATATCAATCTTGTACTTCTAAAATAGCTTCGCATGGAGTGCTGTTGGACCAAGTGTTGGTGTTTCTCTCAACCAATCCAAAATTGCATCTGCCACCCACCTAGTCTTTGCTAGCTTTGTTTTAGCCTTCCCTCCTCCCCCTCCAGGTGGACAAGTGTGCTGGTGTGGGTTCTTTTTTATCTGAAACAAAATGGGACCCAAACAAAATAGGGATATTGTTAGAAAACATTACACAATGATCTAAAAATAAAATGAATCAGTATAAACTGAAATACACAAACCTGAATGAACTTGCTCCTCAACATATGTGATGCATGCAACCTCCATCTACACCTATCATATGGGCAATGAACAATGAACCTTGTTGGCTCACTCCTATCAATCACATATGTATTTTCAGTGAGAATGCAATATGTAGTCACTGCATTACGACAGTCCACCATCGACTGGAATATGCTGCCGACAGCTAGTTGAGGATCTTCCCTGTTCCACTCAATTGTTGGCATGTCCTCACCATCATATTCATCTAAAACTAGGTTGTCGATGTTCTCCTGCCTCTCCTCATCTTCAGTGTCATCAAATCTAGCACGGCTGATAGGTTCCTCCTAATATTCATCTTCCATTGCTTGTTTACTGACAATATCTACAAGATCAGGGAACATATTCTCATCCTCATCATCATTTCGAGGCACCTCTTCGTCTGGCTCTGCATCTTTCTCTACATCGACTGCAGCAGCGACAGGACAAGCGGCACAAGACATATTATGACTTTCAGAACCACTAGCTTTGCTTGGTTTGACCTACAAGGTGTGCCGGGGCGCTCGCTATTAGCAGAGACAGAAGATTTCTCAACAACCTTCCCCTTGTCACATTCATTGCATGGCTGAAGCACCTCGATAAGGATTTTACCGAAGCGTCTTTCAGCATTCAAAGTAAAGAGCAATCCAAGATGCTCATCGCAAGTTAGTGGGAGAAATTTTTGCTCGGTACTGCTGAAATTTTTTAGTTCAACAACATCGGCAGGGCTCCACACATATGAAGAATTTTGGAGCACCGCGAGCAAATCTTTGAAGGACATACTTGTTTCTACCACCTTTGGATAGAAAAATCCAGTGATCATATGCAGTTTTCTACCGCGCAGCACACTAACTTTCATCCTAACCGCCAGCCGGAAAGCAAGCGCAGGATCAATCCTATTCGATTCAAATAAGGAAAATTACAGTTAGGCCGGGAACAATTCAGCAAAATTTGATTGATTCACATGACTAGCTGTCAAATAGGGCCAACTTTATGAATGAGCAAATCGGTTAGAGGGGAAACGATGCTTACCCAGGTGTAATCCATGAATTATCCGCCGCCAATTCGACCCAATCCTCTCCACGGTCGATGGGCTTGAGAACCTTCTCCCGCGACATCGCTGCTAAATCCAGGGGAATGTGGGGGCAGATCTGGTGGAGGGCACGATGGTGGCGGAAGTGAAATGGGGTTAGTGGTTGGAGGGCATGACGGCGGCGGAGGCTGCACGACGACGGCGGAGGGGGCAAAGTGGCTTGGTGTTGTAGTGGCTCGAGGTTCAGACAAGGGGATCACTCAGACAAGCTCATCTGACATGTCTCAATGCGACCCCACTCGTCAGGTCCAACGGGCGACAGAGTCCAGCGCGGCCCCACTCGCCAGAGTTAACGGTCAATGGCTTGACCCGACGACATCCTCCATTGTGACCATTTATGAGGGTTTCAGACAAGGGAGTGGGGAAAAGTGAGCAAAAGTTAAGAGCGTGGGGATGAATGAGTAGAGCTAAGGAACCAGGGGCACAGATATAAAAATCACGAAGCTTAAACCCTAGTTTGTGCGCTATTTCATAAGGGACGGATTTGGATCCAAAAGTTTAATGCTATGGTTAGATTTTTATCTTAATACTTTTCTCGTAGTTGCGGATGCTTGCGAGGGGGTTAATCATAAGTAGGAGTTTTGTTCAAGTAAGAACATCACCTAAGCACCGGTCCACCCACATATCAAATTATCAAAGTAGCGAACACGAATCAAACCAACATGATGAAAGTGATATGATGAAATTCCCGTGTACCCTCAGGAACGCTTTGCTTATCATAAGAGACCGTTTTGGCCTGTCCTTTGCCACAAAAGGATTGGGCTACCTTGCTGCACATTATTTACCGTTACCATTACTTGCTCGTTACAAATTATCTTGCTATCAAACTATCTGTTACCAACTATTTCAGTGCTTGCAGAAAATACCTTGCTGAGAACCACTTGTCATTTCCTTCTGCTCCTCATTGGGTTCGACACTCTTACTTATCGAAAGGACTACGATTGATCCCCTATACTTGTGGGTCATCAAGGCTCTTTTCTGGCGCCATTGCCGGGGAGTGAAGCTCTCTTGGTAAGTGGAAATTGGTAAGGAAAAATTATTACTACGTGCTGAAATTTATTGTTACTTGTTACTATAGAGAATCATCCTTTGAGGGGTTTGTTTGGGGTATCTTCACCTCGACCGGAACCACAATTAGCTACCCCTCAACCTACTGCACCTACTGAAAATATTGGTTATGAAATTCCTTCGGGTATGATAGAACAACTGCTAGCTAATCCTTATGCAGGAGATCGAACTGAACATCCTGATATGCACTTGATATATGTGGATGAAATTTGTGGATTATTTAAGCTTGCAGGTTTATCCGGAGATGAAGCTAAGAAGAAGGTTTTCCCTTTATCTTTGAAGGGAAAAGCATTGGCATGGTATACGGTATGCGATGATATTCTATCTTGGAACTGGAATCGATTGAAATTGGAATTTCACCAAAAAAAATATCCTATGCATCTAGTTCATCGTGATTGGAATTATATATATAATTTTGGGCCTCGTGAAGGATAAGGTATCGCTCTAGCTTGGGGGAGGCTTAAGTCAATGTTATATTCATGCCCCAATCATGAGCTCTCTAGAGAAATTATTATTTAGAATTTTATGCTCGGCTTTCTCGTGATGATCAATCCATGCTCGATACTTCTTGTACTGGTTCTTTTATGAAGAAGACTATTGAATTCAGGTGGGATGTTTTAGAAAGAATTAAATGAAACTCTGAAGATTGGGAACTTGACAAAGGTAAAGAGTCGGGTATTAAGCTTGAATTCGATTATGTTAAATCTTTTATGAATACTGATGCTTTTCACAAGTTTAGCACTAAATATGGACTTGACTCTGAGATAGTAGCCTCTTTCTATGAATCATTTGCTACTCATGTTGATCTACCTAAGGATAAGTGGTTTAAATATCATCCCCCAATCAAATAAGAAATTAAAGAACCCGACATAGCTAAAGATGAAACTATTATTTACAATGTTGATCCAGTTGTGCCTACTGCTTATATTGAAAAACCACCTTTCCCTGTTAGGATAAAGGAACATGCTAAGGTTTCAACTGTGGTTCACAAAAGTAATATTAGAGCACCTAAACCTGTGAACAAATTAAACTAGAACCTAGTGTTGTTATGGTTAAAGATCTCCTGGTAGAAAATATTGATGGGCATGTTATTTACTTCTGCGATGAAGCTGCTAGAATTGCCAAACCCGATGAAAAAGATAAACATAGACATGTTGTTGGCATGCCTGTTGTCTCAGTTAAAATAGGAGATCATTGTTATCATGGTTTATGTGATTTAGGTGCTAGCGTGAGTGCTATTCCTTTTATCTTATACCAAGAAATTATGAATGACATAGCACCCGCTGAAATAGAAGACATAGATGTTACTATTAAACTTGCTAATAGAGACACCATCACACCTCTTGGGATTGTTAGAGATGTTGAAGTCTTGTGTGGGAAAATAAAATACCCTACTGATTTTCTAGTTCTTGGTTCCCCACAAGATGACTTCTGTCCCATTATCTTTGGTAGACCTTTCTTGAACACTGTCAATGGTACTATAGATTGTCATAAACAAACTGTCAGTGTTAGCTTTGGTGATGAGTCTCATGAGTTTAATTTTTCCAAGTTTAATAGACAACCTCACAAGAAAGAATTACCTAGTAAGGATGAAATAATTGGTCTTGCTTCTATTGCCGTGCCTCCTACTGATCCACTAGAACAATATTTGCTAGACCATGAAAATGATATGCACATGCATGAAACAAATAAGATAGATAAAATTTTCTTTGAACAATGACCTCTGCTCAAACATAATTTAACTATTGAAACTCTAGGAGGTCCTCCTCCACCTAAAGGTGATCCTGTGTTTGAATTAAAACAATTGCCTGACACTTTGAAATATGCTTATCTTGATGAGAAAAAGATATATCTTGTTATTATTAGTGCTAACCTTTCAGAACATGAAGAAGAAAGATTATTGAAAATTTTGAAAAAGCACCGAGCTGCTATTGGATATACTCTTGATGATCTTAAGGGCATTAGTCCCACTCTCTGTCAGCACAAGATTAATATGGAACCTGATGCTAAACCCGTTGTCGATCATCAACGACGTTTGAATCCTAAGATGAAAGAAATGGTAAGAACTGAAATATTAAAGCTTCTAGAAGCAGGTATAATCTATCCCATAGCTGATAGTAGATGCGTAAGCCCCGTTCGTTGAGTCCCTAAGAAGGGAGGTATTACCGTTGTTCCTAATGATAAAAATGAACTCATTCCAAAAAGATTTGTTACTGGCTATAGAATGGTTATTGATTTTAGAAAATTAAATAAAGCAACTAGAAAAGATCACTACCCCTTGCCTTTTATTGATCAAATGCTAGAAAGATTATCAAAGCACACACACTTTTGCTTCCTATATGGATATTCTTCTTTTTCTTAAATACCTGTTTCACAACCTGATCAAGAGAAAACCACCTTTACTTGCCCGTTTGGAACTTATGCTTATAGACATATGCCTTTTGGTTTATGCAATGCACCTGCTACCTTTCAAAGATGTATGACTACTATATTCTCTGATCTTTGTGAAAAGATTGTTGAGGTTTTGGATGATTTTTCTGTTTATGGAACTTCTTTGGATGATTGCTTGAGCAACCTTGATTGAGTTTTGCAGAGATGTGAGCAAACTAATCTTGTCTTGAATTGGGAGAAGTGCCACTTTATGGTTAATGAAGGTATTGTCTTGGGACACAAAATTTCTAAACGAGGTATTGATGTGGATAAAGCTAAAGTTGACGCAATTGAGAAAATGCCATGTCCTAAAGATATTAAAGGTATTTGTATTTTTCTCGGTCATGTTGGTTTCTATATGAGGTTTATTAAAGACTTCTCTAAAATTTCTAGGCCTCTTACAAATCTTTTACAAAAGGATGTTCCATTTGCTTTTAATGATGATTGTGTAGAAGCCTTTGAAACACTTAAGAAAGCCTTAACTTCTGCACCTATTATTCAACCACCTGATTGGAACTTGCCTTTTGAAATTATGTGTGATGCTAGTGATTATGCTATTGGTGATGTTCTAGGACAAAGAGTTGATAAGAAATTAAATGTTATCCATTATGCTAGCAAAACTCTAGACAGTGCCCAAAGAAATTATGCTACTACTGAAAAAGAATTTTTAGCGGTTGTGTTTGCTTGTGATAAATTCAGATCTTACATTGTTGATTCTAAAGTAATTGTTCACACCGATCATGCTGCTATTAAATATCTTATGGAAAAGAAAGATGCTAAACCTAGACTCATTAGGTGGGTTCTCTTGCTAAAAGAATTTGATTTACATATAACTGATAGAAAAGGAGCTGAGAACCCCGTAGCTGATAACTTATCTAGGTTGGAAAATATCCTTGATGGCCCACTACCTATTGATGATAGCTTTCCTGATGAGAAACTAGCTGCAATAAATGTTTCTCATAACACTCCTTGGTATGCTGACTATGCTAATTATATTGTTGCTAAATACATACCACCTAGTTTCACATACCAACAAAAGAAAAAGTTCTTCTATGATTTAAGACATTACTTTTGGGATGACCCACATCTTTATAAAGGAGTAGATGGTATTATTAGACGTTGTATACCTGAGCATGAACAAGAACAAATCCTATGGAAATGTCACTCTGAAGCTTATGGAGGGCATCACGCGGGAGATAGAACTGCTCACAAGGTATTGCAATCTGGTTTTTATTGGCCTACTCTCTTCAAGGATGCCTGTAAGTTTGTTTTATGTTGTGATGAATGTCAACGAATTGGTAATATTGGTAAGCGTCAAGAAATGCCTATGAATTATTCACTTGCTGTTGAACCGTTTGATGTTTGGGGTTTTGATTATATGGGACCTTTTCCTTCCTCTAATGGGTATACACATATTTTGGTTGCTGTTAATTATGTTACTAAGTGGGTAAAAGCTATTCCAACTAGTAGTGTTGATCATAACACTTCCATTAAAATGCTTAAAGAAGTTATTTTCCCGAGGTTTGGAGTCCCTAGATATTTAATGACTGATGGTGGTTCACACTTTATTCATGGTGCTTTCCGTAAAATGCTTGCTAAATATGATGTTAACCATAGAATTGCATCACCCTATCATCCTCAATCTAGTGGTCAAGTTGAACTTAGCAATAGAGAAATAAAACTAATATTACAGAAAACCGTTAATAGGTCCCGAAAGAATTGGTCTAAGAAATTAGATGATGCACTTTGGGCCTACAGAACAACATATAAAAATCCTATGGGTATGTCTCCCTATAAAATGGTTTATGGAAAAGCTTGTCATTTGCCTCTAGAGTTAGAACACAAAGCATATTGGGCAATTAAAGAACTCAGCTATGATTTCAAACTTGCCGGTGAAAAGAGGTTATTTGATATTAGCTCACTTGATGAATGGAGAACCCAAGCCTATGAAAATGCCAAATTATTTAAAAAAAAAGTTAAAAGATGGCATGACAAGAGAATCCAAAAGTGGGAATTCAAAGTTGGAGAATATGTTCTTTTGTACAACTCTCGTTTCAGATTCTTTGCAAGAAAACTTCTCTCTAAATTGGAAGGACCATATATCATCGAAGAGGTTTACCGCTCTGGAGCTATCAAAATAAATAATGCCGAAGGTACTAACCTGAAGGTGGTCAATGGGCAAAGAATTAAACATTATATTTCAGGTACGCCTATTAATGTTGAAAGCAATATCATTCAAACTATGACACCTGAGGAACACATAAAAGAGACCTTCCGGAACACTCCAGAATAATTAAAAAGGAGGAGGTACGTGATACGGTAAGTAAACGGACTCCGAAAAATCCGCAAAAATATTTTCTGTTAGTTTTGGAATATTTTAAAAATTAGGAAAATAAGAAACAACCAGGAAGGCACCCGAGGGGGGCACAAGACACCAGGGCGCGCCAGGGCCCCCTGGCGCGCCCAGGTGGGTTGTGCCCACCTCGGGAACCTTCCCGACTCCGTCTTCCTCCCGTTTGCTTGTTTCCCAAGATAAAAAATCTTTATATACCCCCCAAACGTATTGAACACCATATCACAGAGAAATGTTCTGTTCTTCTTTCTTGTTGTTTTCTATCAGATCTGTCAAGCCAGGCATCATGTCTTCTCCCTCCTCTGACAAAGTAGGAGGAGATGCTTGGTTAATGAAGATAGAGCTAAAAAGAGAGGAACCAGAGAAGACCATCAAGGGTGACATGGTCAAGGAAGTCGCGGGAGATCAAGTTCCGGCAGAGGGGCAAGCCGTTCCAGCAGCAGAAGAAGAAGACATCCTTCAGCCTTACTATGATCATCTTACCCCTATTGAAATTGAGGCTTTTAGGATCATTGAAACGGTTCGTGTGCAAAATAAATATCTCACTCATGAAAATATTATGTTGCAAGAGCATGGCATCGCCCTCCGGAGCATCATTCGTAGATCTGAGTACCTCCTGAGCTTGAAGTGTGACGCTACTACCTCATCACCACCACCACCTTCCTCATCACCAAAAGAGACTTGAGTTCATGGTATGGAAACTCCCCTTGGCTTGTGCCAAGCTTGGGGGAGGTGTCCCGGTATCGTATCACCACCACTATCTTTGCCTTTATATATTTTAGTTCGATCTTTTGTTTTTCTAATGATTTAGTTGAATAAAAGTTTAGTTCGATCCTTTCTTTTCGAGTGTTTACTTAATGATCTATCAATCGATGTAATCGTGTGTGAGATATATAATAAAGAGTAGTTTGAGTTTTGTTTCTTTACTTTTATGTTTCAATAAAGGAAAGGAAAATAAATGAAAAAGATCATATGCAAATCTTATGGTAAGTAATGACATCACATAAGGAAAAGTATAAGTGGTAAAAAAATTTGGAGATTGACAAACATAGCATTGGTCAATGATGCAACTTGTGAAAGAATTAATAAGGGAAGAGAAGATTCACATGCAAATACACTATCTTGGACATCTTTTATGATCGTGAGCCCCCATTAAATATTTTGTGTCAAAATATTTGACGTTGGACAAGGAAGACAATGTAATGATTTATGTTTGTTCATATTCACATAGAAGTTATATTGTCATAGATCCTTTAACATGTGGTGCTTGCTCAATATCTTTTCTATCCAAAAATTCCGCACTAAGTAGAGATACTACTTGTGCATCCAAAAACCCTTAACCCAAATCTTATTTTGAGAGTCCACCATACCTACCTATGGATTGAGTAAGATCCTTCAAGTAAGTTGTCATCGGTGCAAAAAGGCAATACAAATTGCTTCTAAATGTGTTGGATCATTTAGTGTAAGAGAAAATTGAGCGTTGTACGAACTTGTGATGGCAAAGTAATAAAAGCGACGGACTGCATAATAAAGGTTGCTATCATAAGGGGCAATATAACATGACATTCTTTTGCATTAAGGGATTTGGCATACAAACAAATAAGCGCATGACAACCTCTGCTTCCCTCTGTGAAGGGCCTATCTTTTACTTTTATGCATTTACTTTTATGAAGAGTCAAAGTTTTCTTCCCTATTCCTTTTTATTTTCTCTTTTTGCAAGCATCATGTGATGAGGAAAGATCTAGGCACATATATCCAGTTGGATATGAGTGGGCATGAGTTATTATTGTTGACATCACCCTTGAGGTGAATACGTTGGGAGGCGAAACTATAAGCCCCTATCTTTCTATGTGTTCGGTTGAAACTTTTTGTTCATGGGTACGCTGTGAGTGTTAGCAATCATAGAAGATTAAATGATGGTTGAGTATGTGGACTTGCCTAAAGGCTCCGATACATGACCCTTCCTGAAAATATGATGAATTGTAGTTGCAAAGTTGACTGAGAACATAGTTCGTTGGTTTTCAATAAGGTTTATAATTTATACTTCAATGTTGTGATGAATTGTTACTTGTTCATGAGAAGTTATATGATAAAAGTTATGTGACAAAAGTTATTTGATAAAGTTTTATGTTAAAGTCCTTTCCTGTTCCAATAATATCCATGATGCTTCTATGTCCGTATTTTGTTTTTATCGACACCTCTCTCTCTCTCTAAGCATGTGGGCATGTTTTTCGATTTCGGTTTTTGCTTGAGGACAAGCGAGGTCTAAGCTTGGGGGAGTTGATACGTCCATTTTGCATCATGATTTCCTACTATTATTTATAATGTTTTATGCATAATAATGTTTTTTGGAGTATTTCTAATGCCTTTTCTCTCATATTATGCAAGGTTTACACAAAGAGGGAGAATGCCGGCAGTTGGAATTCTGACCTGGAAAAGCAACGTCAGAGTTACCTATTCTGCACATCTCCAAATGAGCTGAAAATTTACGGAGAATTGTTTTGGAATATATGAAGAATATTGGAGCAAATAACTACTAGAGGGGATCCACCAGGTGGGCACAACCCACCTGGGCGCGCCAGGGAGCCCAGGCGCGCCCTGGTGGGTTGTGCCCTCCTCGGCCCACCTCCGGTGCCCCTCTTCTGGTATATAAGTCATTTTGACCTAGAAAAATAAAGGAGAGGACTTTCGGGATGAAGCCCCGCCATCTCGAGGCGGAACTTGGGAAGGAGCACTTTTGCCCTCCGGCGGAGTGATTCCGCCGGGGGAACTTCCCTCCCGGAGGGGGAAATCATCATCATCATCACCAACAAATCTCCCATCTTTGGGAGGGCCATCTCCATCAACATCTTCAACAGCACCATCTCCTCTCAAACCCTAGTTCATCTCTCATGTTCAATCGTTGTACCGGAACCTTAGATTGGTACTTGTGGGTGACTAGTAGTGTTGATTACATCTTGTAGTTGATTACTATATGGTTTATTTGGTGGAAGATTATATGTTCAGATCCATTATGCTATTTAATACCCCCTCTGATCTTGAGCATGATTATCATTTGTGAGTAGTTACTTTTGTTCTTGAGGTCACGGGAGAAGTCATGTTGCAAGTAATCATGTGAACTTGATATGTGTTTGATATTTTGATGATATGTATGTTGTGATTCCCTTAGTGGTGTCATGTGAACGTCGACTACATGGCACTTCACCATATTTGGGCCTAAGGGAATGCATTGTGGAGTAGTTATTAGATGATGGGTTGCTAGAGTGACAGAAGCTTAAACCCTAGTTTATGCGCTATTTCATAAGGGACTGATTTGGATCCAAAAGTTTAATGCTATGGTTAGATTTTATCTTAATACTTTTCTCGTAGTTGCGGATGCTTGCGAGGGGGTTAATCATAAGTAGGAGGTTTGTTCAAGTTAGAACGACACCTAAGCACCGGTCCACCCACATATCAAATTATCAAAGTAGCGAACATGAATCAAACCAACATGATGAAAGTGATATGATGAAATTCCCGTGTACCCTCAACAACGCTTTGCTTATCATAAGAGACCGTTTTGGCCTGTCCTTTGCCACAAAAGGATTGGGCTACCTTGCTGCACATTATTTACTGTTACCATTACTTGCTCATTACAAATTATCTTGCTATCAAACTATCTGTTACCGACTATTTTAGTGCTTGCAGAAAATACCTTGCTGAGAACCACTTGTCATTTCCTTCTGCTCCTCGTTGGGTTCGACACTCTTACTTATCGAATGGACTACGATTGATCCCCTATACTTGTGGGTCATCAGCATCCAGGTCCCGCTATTGGTTATTGACCAGAGAAGCGTCTCGGTCATGTCTACATCATTCTCGAACCCGTAGGGTCCGCACACTTAACGTTCGTTGACGATATAGTATTATATGAGTTATGTTTGTTGGTGACCGAATGTTGTTCAGAGTCCCGGATGAGATCACGGACATAACGAGGAGCTCCGAAATGGTCCGGAGGTAAAGATTGATCTATAGATGATGGTTGGGCCAAGGGGTAAGGCCCACGGGGCTTTAGGTCGGTGCAAAAGAAAGTTTTACGGAGGTCGGGGACCAGACGCCAGGGGCCCTGTTGTCTGGCCCTGGGCCAGACACCAAGGACCATGGCGTCTGGGCCAGACACTGAGGATCGTGTCATCTGGTGCTGGAATCCGAGAAGGACTCTTCCTTGTGTTCCAACCCGACTTTGGGTAGGCCCTCTCCCCAAGTAATGACCCAGGGCTCAACATATAAATAGAGGAGCAGGGCTAGCCCCTAGAACACAAGTTTTTGAGCCTCCTCTAGTTGATCTAGTTCTATTTCTAGTTGGTCCTAGTTGACTAATTAGAGCTAGCCCTAGCTACCTCTAATCCTCATAATTAGAAGCCCAACGTGGTTCTAATCTCCTCCCTCTAGTTCATCCTCCTCTCTAAATCCGTTTTGCTTGGCGAAGCCCTGCGAAAATAGTTTCACCACCACTGTCACCATGCCGTCGTGCTACCGGAACTCATTTACTACTTTGCTCCTCTTGCTGGATCAAGAAGGCGAGGACGTCATTGAGCTGAACGTGTGCTGAACGCGGAGGTGCCGTACGTTCGGTGCTTGATCGGAACGGATCATGAAGGTGTACGACTACATCAACCGCGTTGATAAACGCTTCCGCTTAGCGATCTACAAGGGTATGTAGATGCTCTCCCCCTCTCGTAGTTATGCATCTCCATGGATAGATCTTGCATGTGCGTAGAATTTTTTTTTGTTTTCCATGCAACGTTTCCCAACACCTTCGTGGGGGGAGCCCTCCGTGGACTCGCACAACCGTTACCCTCTGTGGATTGAAGTCTCCATCAACGTGGACATACGGTAGCACCACCTATCAGAACCACGCCAAAAATCATCGTGTCTTCATTGTGTTTGATCTTCCGACTCTACTCCTTACTTTCCGCACAATTGCATGATTTACTATTTCCGCTCCTCTATCTCTAGATATGTGTGTGTAGAAAGCCTTGGTGTTATCTTAACTTGTGCCAAAATCTATCTAAGTTTTAAGAAAACTAAAAACTGCACCTTTGGTTGGTTAAGTGTCTATTCACTCCCCCCCCCCTCTAGACCTATCTTCTTCAATCCTACAATTGGTATCAGAGCATTGATCTCCATTTCTTTGGTTTCATCACCTTTGGAGGAAGATGGATGAGTCTACTTTGGGGAGTCTTAGACATAGAGTGCACATTCTTGATAGAGAGTACTATAACTCTTGGAAAACTGAAATGCTTGCTATCTTTTATGAATTTGACTTGAGTAAGTATGTTCAAAGTCCTTATGTGCCTCCTAGTGATCCTTTGCAACCCACTTATGACAAGCAAATTGACATGCTTCGTAATCTTAGAACCATTGATCTTATCATGAGAGGTTTACCTAGAAATGTACTAACTTGCATGCAAAATTTTGAGTGTGCTTACACTATGTGGAGTGACCTTGAAAAATGCTATCCAAATCTATTATATATAAAAAGTACTTAACGGGATAATCAGAAAAGAGAGAATTATACTAGAAAATCTCACAATAATTAGAAACATCTAACGGTTGATTTGGTACATTAATAAATATGAGCCAATAGATCTAAGAAACTGAAAGGACCACGATGTCGCCTAGAGGGGGGTGAATAGGCGTTTTAAAATCTTTTACGGATTTGGCTATATCCTAATGCGGAAATAAACTAAGCGGATACTTTTCAAGCACAAATCCTAAATATACTAGGCTCACTAAGTGCACCAACAACTTAGCATAAACAAGATGAGAACAACGAGGATATGAGTAAGCACAAGTAAGTTACACAAACTTACTCAATGTATATCACAAGATATGGAAATGAATGTTACAAGCTAGCAATACACACTAAACACAAGATAGAACAATAGTAGGAAGTATGAATTGCGGACTATAAAGTGTTGGCCTAAATAATCTCTATGATATGGTAACCAACACAATATAATGAGGACAACAAGAATAGTGAATGCACGGTCAAGTGACCAAGATAAACCACAAGTAAGGAGTTAGGGTTAGGGATAACCGAAGTTACGGAGACGATGATGTATCCCGATGTTCACTTCCTTGGAGGGAAGCTAGTCACCGTTAGAGAGGTGGATGTTACCACGAAGGCACACCAACGCCACGAAGGCTCACCCTATTCTTCTTGAGATATCACCATGAAGGCGATTCCCAACCACTAGTGGTAGACCTTGAGGAGGCCTCCAAACCTTCACAAACTTTCCGGGGGACAAATCACAAGTTGATTCCTCACCGGAGCACTCCTACCGCCTAGGAGTCTCCAACCTCCAAGAGTAATAAGAACAAAGGGGAAATGCTCAAGACTTGCTCAAATCACAAATTCCTTCGGTCAAGAGAGGGAGAGGGAGTGGATCTATCAATGGGTGAAATCTCTCTCAAGAACTCTCACAAATCTCTCCGGGATCTAAGATTTGAGGTAGGAGAAGGAGAGGGAGCTTTTCTGAAATGTGGGTGAGGATATTTGTGTTTCTCAACCCCTCCACGAAGTGGTGAAGGGGTATTTATAGTATGGGCACAAATCTGGCCGTTGGGGGGAATTCTGCCCAGGAAAGTGTCGGACGTCCGGTGGATTACCGGACGTCCGGTGGATTACCGGATGTCCAGTGGCAAAACAGGCACCGGACGTCCGGTGGAACACCGGACGTCCGACGGCTGTAGCACGCCATCAGACGAATGTAGCAGGATATTTGCGAAACAGGTTTGACGGACATCCGACACTTTTCGGACGTCCGGTAAGTACCGGAAATCCGCCCGTTTGCTGCTGGATATGGCCACCGGATTTCCGGATGCTACCGGACATCCGGCCAATAAAAAAACAGCAGGAACCCCAAAACTAAAACATGCACAACTTTTTCATACGGACTCCGATTTTGATGATCTTGGGCTCATTTTGAAGCTATGGAAAAACTCCAGGTCCTCACATAGAGAACCACCCAAGATAAACCAAAATGGAGGGTGCAAAGTATGCAAAGGTTAGATCATATATTTTGGGAAACTATTTGGCTTTGGATTTTCTTTGGTATATAGGATATGAGTGGAATTGTGTATAGAAGATGTTGACTTGAGCAAATCCATCACGAACCCCTTTGATCCCCTCTTAATAGTGCGGGATCCCTATAACTCAAGAATCATAAAAGAGCTACACTACATAGCTATCGAGAATCCATACTTGAGTGTATATGTTTCTTTGGTGGTCGTCACTCCACAACACTAACGTCAAAGGAACTAATACCTTTGACACGAACCGTTCACTTGAGCTTGATGTTGATGTTTCTTCTTGGCTCAAGATGAAGGCAAGACATTGGTGAAGTCTTCAAGTCGCTCCCCCATACACAGTGTGGGAAGCTTTGCTTTGTATTCATCTTCACTTGTCCATCATGTGATCATCCACAAGCTTCAAGCATGTAATCCTTCGGGATGGTTATCTTGAACTTGCCCTTATCAACCATGATCACCAACACTTGATGTCATCCTCTCATAGACACTTGAAATCTCTCTCTCGATGTGAGCCCATGAGAATCACATAACCCTCAAAAACATAGACAACACATAGTATGGGTTAGTACACAGAGTGCAATTGATAATTTCTTATCATACCACAAGATCCTATGTGGTGCATCATTTGCGCTCGTGTGTTGACCATTTAGAGTTTGATCTTTGAGCTTCATCTTGGTCAACCTATATCTCTACTCCATGTTTAATCTTGACGTCTTGAAGGGTATATTGAATTCTTCATTTGAATAGTTTGCTTGAATACTTGATCAATCATGACTCAACACATGAGTCCATTATGATCATATCTTTGAGCCACTCCTAGAATTCATCATTCAAATCATCCTTTTAAGGTCTTGATCCATTATGGCTCAAACCATAGCTCTAAGCATGGCAACCCTTAAGATACTCCAATGAACTTCATTTTGATCATCTCAATGTAATTGTTGCTTCAACGGAGTTGTCTTCCATTATTCTTCAATCATTTTCCAATGGGACTAACCTTCAAATGTATATCTCAATGCAAACATTAGTCCATAAGGATTGTCATCAATTACCAAAACCACACATGGGGACTACATGTACTTTCAATCTCCCCCATTTTGGTAATTGATGACAATCTCAACAAGAGGGTTTATATAATGAATTTTTACACAAGCACGCAATTTTTTCGAGGATAAATTGTATACTTGCGGTGATTTTGATAGCATCAATTATCACAAAGAAGTTGCTTCAAAGGAGTTGTCTTCCATTATTCTTCAATCATTTTCTAATGGGACTAACCTTCAAATGTATATCTCAATGCAAACATTAGTCCATAAGGATTGTCATCAATTACCAAAACCACACATGGGGACTACATGTACTTTCAGAAACAACCAATTAACATTGAACTTGAAATAATTTACCCACCAATACCCCTAGGTACTTTTTTCCTCCTATAGCCCTATAATCACGTACATGCTCTCTCTTTTTATCAATCTCAGCCACCACAAGTCCTCCATCGAGTCAGCCGCCGAAGGTACTCCATCGAGTCAGACGCTATCGCCACATGCACCTCGAGGTTCATCCGTTTCCTCTTTGAGATCTCCCCCAAAACTGAAAAACTACAGTCGTCGATCCACATGTGTGGGGCATCACGCTCGACCCCAAGGTCCATGGCAACCTCATCGTCTGCATCCACCGTGCCTACGCATCGAGATGCAGCAGGGCAAGGCAGGGCATCCGATCTCTTCGGGAAGCTTGGTCGCCAGATCAGACTGAACGCCGATGCCCACATCTTGATGCCACTCTTCTTCATCCTTTACTTCACGTCTCTTTTCATCAAGGTCGGTAACTTCAATGTTCCCCATGCCATGCTAGAGCTGATATATAAAATAGTGTATGTTCCATCTATCTTCTCTTGCTATCACCATGTTCCTCTCCAATCTTAGAAATCTGTAATGTCATCAGCTTTCAATTTCTGGCCCTGCAGTAATCCAACATCTTTTTATTGTCCAGCAGATGGATCATCTCCATCGCCTTATGGTGGTCCTCACCTCTCCCCATACATACCCACCTATACAGAGATTAAACGGAGCCCCATGGGAGAAGAGGCCGGTGCGGCTTTAAACATGGCCATGACTTACTGAGCGTTTCATGTTCCTCTTCATACTGCTTTAAACGATATGTCCTACTACCACTAGACCATGAAGAGAAGTAAGCCTCATAAACTTATAATCTTAGTTATGGCTTGACTCTCTAACTGCGAGTTTACTGAGAATCTCATCCTTTTGAAAGAGATAATACCTCTTGGTTGTTGCAGCCTAGGTGTTTGACAAATTGATTCTTTCGCATTAGGTGCCGGTGTACAGCTTTTAATTCTCTGTATGTTGGGTTAACTGATGAATTTGATAATTGTAGTTTATGTACCTCTTTCAGTCAAATTAGTTTGGTAATGGATACACAACGGATGATAGCAACAGTAAAAGAAAATGCAATAATGTGTATGCCAAAACCAATTACTTTAACTTGATGTGTTTCACCTTTCTTGCCAATGAACAGTATGCACTAAAATGCATATATTTTGCAGTATATGTGGTCATGTTCTCTCTTTTTCAGATGTGTTTTAATATTCTTGCCAACAATTATACGCATTAAGATGTACTCCCTCTCTTCAGGTTGTATAGTGGAGCTCACGACAAGTGGTTTGTTTTTTAACTACACGTCTTCTCCAGCAATTGTGAGCACCCAAAAGTAATGCGCACATCTCATACACTTTCTGAAGCCTTCTTATTACAACATGGTTTTCATATCTATTAGCTTCCTTCCATCTAATATTTGCATAGCTTAGATTTTCTTGACACCTCTCCGTGGGAATTAATTAGGTGGTAATGTCCTAAATACCAAAGCATTTTTTATTTGATCCTGATTTGTTGTGTTTCTGGGCTTATCCATTTCTTAAAAATCTTTACCATAGAATGCAATCATTTGTTATTTACTAACGATGAGCAGCTTTCTTCCACATACTTTTGGTAGTTTCGATAAGATTTATCAGATAGATGGGGCTAGATTAGAGATATCCACTACTTAGTTTGAGCTAATCGTTTTCCATTTTTATATGACATACTTTTGGATAACATATCGAATTTTCACTTCGTCCGTACATGTAGTTTTATATATCTTATGATGGTCATGAGAAATAGAGATTTTCTTTCACACTACCTACACTTAAATGTTGTAAGCATCCATAATATTATTGATGGTTGAATTGTTTGATGTATTTATCTCAGAAACAGAAGTACAAGACATCCCTTTTGAAAATCAACATTGGAATTACATGGTTGAATTGTATGGTTTCTCAAATCTCGGACACTCCCATTATTCTACATTACATTGTTACTCTCTAGGCTCTATTAACCTCGACATAGTAGAAGTTGTACATTCTTTCTCTCCCAGTACAACAGAAAAGGTCTGTAGAAACGTCCATATGTCGGTTATAGACCTTTTCCCATTTATATTTATCAGTGGCTATCACAACATATTTTGTTCACATATATGTAATATTAATGAATCGTTCCATCCTGACTTTTTGTTTACTTCATTAGATTTATTGGTGCATCATTTATTTCCATACTAAGATATTTACTTCTGTAAGAGAAAGTGCATGGATGAACCCGGGTACATATGAACCCACTTTGAAAAACACATTTCTAAATGCTAAAAAAATCTGAAAAATGTTGCACAGGTACGTCTCCATGTTCTATGTGCATGCATAAAGTTCACGGAAAATAACTTTTTTTGGCCTGTGCAAAAAAGACAAAAATTGTGTCATGAAACGCTATTTAGAAGCACTGAAATTTGTCTTTTGCGGAGGCAAACCAAAAAGACAGTTTTTCACAAAACTTTGTGTCGTGCACACACATTTGCGAACATGTATGCATGAAATTTTCTTTTATATTTTGTGACATTTTAAAACATGCTTAAAATGCATTTTTTTTCAGAAGCGGGTGTAGATGCCCCTGCGTTCAGGACGTGCCCACTCCTTTGGTAAGTTGATATTGCGGCGAGGCTGCTACTACAAGTTTGGTATTACACAGTCATCACGATTTTGTAAGTGTGCCTACATTTAGTTTGAAGACATCCTTCCTTCCATGAGACTGAACCTTCATATCTTCCATTCCCCCCATGAAAGAGTACGTTACCAAGGTGTTGTAGCAATTTTTATGAATTGAAAACAAAGATCTAGCTAGCTGAGAGAAACAAATTAAGATTTTTATATTTTTCTTCGTCTGGCAGGATAGCACAACGCACGCAAAAATCCCATGTATACCAGCTACATGCACTTTTCATTTCAACGAATGTTAGCCTACTATTAAGACCAGCCCCCCCCCCCCTGCACCAAGGTTATTTCACATTTTAAACTATGTTCGTATAAATAGCTTGCTCCTTTTTAATCAATCACTTTATTTCTTTTGCATGTCTACATTATTTTCTTTGTACATTTTTCACGCTTTAGTTTTGTAAAAACAATATTACACATTATGACAGTGGATTATCTGTTGTTTGTTCTACAGGTACAGTATGCCATCTGGAGCGAAGAAATTAGACATCACTCCTTGGTATCATTTTTTTTCTTTTCTTGGTTTTGTTGACCAAACTATACAATATAGGGGACACTACAATCGACGTGTACTATAACACGTGAGATTCGACTTCCTTTTGTTTCAACTCACGGAATAATTATGTTTAAGTTCCTTGATGTTGACGTGTTGGACAGAGTTGTATTGTTGATAAATTGGTATCGTTATTTTTTAAATTTAATGTAAATGACATGAAATGTTAAATAAACAAATTCATATTCAGATCATTTGCATATAAATTCTATATAAGAATGCATATTTGTAGAGTTTTATGTGCTTTGTATACAAGTTCAATTAATATAAATTATCTTAATATGTATACATTCGTTAACATGTGTGTTACAATAGTAATATAATATTAGGATGTCATATTTTTTACTGATCGATCGAGTTATTTTGAATTTGCACTAGCGTCTACCGTGTTAAGATGCATGTTCTGGCAAACTAGAGTACACCAGGATGAGCTTCCACAAGATACACCACTACTTCAAGGTAGGCATCGTTCTATAAAGTGGGGATAGCAGGTAGAAAATTGTAAAAGAAAAGCAGGTAGAAAATTGTAAAAAAAAATGACATATTTTGCAAAATACACAACATTCTAGAAAAGAAATAGTTAGGCTGATATAACTTCCTATCAATATATAATTATATGAAATAAAATAATGTGTTGGAGAAATATATATTTACTTTGATTTGATCTTTCAAAAAAATTAAGCATGTGCCTACAAAAGATAATGGTCAACATTTGAATTGTCGACACAGTGACCATGTCTAAAGCATTATGTAGTTCAAACCAGTGATGACAAGGGTTAAATTATTTCCATTTTCCGTCCCATTAGGAAGATCACATGAACATCATATTGAAGTTTCTTGTCGACCAAAACATATAGATACATCTAATATGAATGCCCAAAAATATATCAATATTTACATACTGATGAAACATTACATAAAAAATAGGGACATTTACATGTATGCCCCTAACTCGAACTCACTACTCAGTTTTGCCCCTATTTTTTGGGTATGCTCAGTTTTGCCCCTCTGCCGTCAAGTCACCTTATAGAAATGCCCTTCCGTGCCTTTACCGTCCGGTCAAAGGGCTTTGACCGTCTGGTGAATAGTATCAAAAAATTCTAAAATTTTTTGGGATCGAAGATACTCAGGTGCGCAAGGTGCATGCAAATTTTCATGCTGTTTGGACATTCTAGGAGCTCGTGGCAAAGGAAAAACAGTAAATCTGTACGCCTGTGAACAGTAAATTCAAAAAAAATAGCAAGAAAATTTGAAAAAATTTGGCATCAAAGAGGCTTGGGTGTGCAAGGTGCTTGCAAGTTTTTGTGATCAAATGACATGCGAGGAGCTCTAGCAAAAAAAAAATAGTGCATTTTTTCAAAGTTTTTTTCTGAGCCAAATTTTGTTTTTTCTCCATGAGCTCCTACAAAGTTTAAACACAACAAAAATTTGCACACACCTTGCGCACCCGAGCATCTTGGATGCCAAAAAAATTCATATTTTTTTGAATTTTCTTGCTATTTTTTTTGAATTTACTGTTCATAGGCGTACAGATTTACTATTTTCCTGTGCCACGAGCTCCTGGAATGTCCAAACAACACGAAAATTTGCACGCACCTTGTGCACCTGAGTATCTTCGATCCCACAAAATTTCAGATTTTTTTGATACTATTCACCAGATGGTCAAAGCCCTTTGACCGGACGGTAAAGGCACGGAAGGGCATTTCTATAAGGTGACTTGACAGCAGAGGGGCAAAACTGAGCATACCCGAAAACTAGGGGCAAAACTGAGTAGTGGGTTCGAGTTAGGGGCAGAACTGGAATTGCCCCTAAAAAATATAGGCTATAGCTCAAGGTTTTTTGTTTTAATCGAATAACATGTAAGAAGACCCATATAATAATCTAATATGGTACTTTTGAGTTAGCATAATAATCATTTGTCCATGAATTAAAGATTACTTTGGACATGCACATGACATATCTTATTTATCGCAATATTTACGGTGGTTATAGAGCCTATCATTTTGTATCGTGCAATAGGAATATCCATGAAATCATAAATTTAATTCTTATATACACAACAAAGTGTGGGCCATTTTGATCTTAACAAAAGTGGAGTAATGCAAGAATAGAAAACTTTATGTTTGTCGCATTAATTATCCCTTTGGTTCAAAGGAATACTCACAGGTTTAAAGGAGGGTTTTTTGTATAATCATAATTATATTGGGAAAACACATGAATTCTACATTCCTACCGGACCTGTTTTCACAAATTCTTACAAATAAAAATGACATCAAGATCTTTAGTGCCACAATAACATCTGAATTATACCATTTTGAGTTTGGTTTGACCATGTTTATTATGTCTTAAGAATCTGGCGAACCGAAGAGGGCCTAAAGGAGACACCCTCGCATTTGTGAGGGCCACTCTTTTGTGTGAGGGAAAAACTGCGTTCATACAATAGCAATGTTCCTATAATAACAAAAATATGTAAACCTCAAAGGTATGTGCTTTTACCTTCTTATGATAGCATTCAATGAGAAAATTACTAAATATGATGTTTCTTAGTTTGGCATGCATAATAGGTAGGTAAATGATAAATTAAAAACATATATACTTATATGTCAGTGACAAAACCAATAATACCTAAGACTAAACTATCTTTGCAAAAGTCTTATATTGGTAAATGTTATCACATGTGATTCCAAATTTTCTTTACACAAATCAAATAACATGTTCTACTTATTAAACTTTACAAAGTTCTAGCCTGCGCATCGAGCGGGCCACTTTGCTAGTTACTCATTAAAGAATCTCAATGAAATTCTTCATAAGTCCATTACTTTTCATAAGATGAAGCCTAGTGATCCTAGGTTTGATGAATGTCTATTTGAGCTTCGTGATCTTATGCATACTAAGGATGATGTTGGAACTATATTAGCAACATTATCATGGAAACGATTAGAATTCACAAACTTGCAAATTATCATGATCATAAATCTAACGAATCACTTGACCTTGGTGATGATCATATGCATGATGATGATGTTGAGCATGGTTATTATGATGAAGACAAAGAAGTCGACATCGAATATGAGAAAACTATGAGAAATCTTAGTCTCATGGCTAATCTTCGGAATTACATGGCTGGAGGAAAAGAGTGGATTCTCGATAGTGGATGTACCGATCACATGATCGAAGATAGAGACATGTTTCGTGAGCTTGCACAAAATGATGGCCCATGCAAGTATGTAACTTTTGGAGACAACTCCAAGGGTAAGGTACTTAGCCTTGGTAAGGTGGCCGTATCCAATGATAGCTCTATTCAAAATTTTACGCTCGTTGAATCTCTTGTTTACAATCTTCTTTCCCTATCTAGACTAGCCGACTTTGGTTTCAATGTTCTATTTACCGAAGTAGATTGCCAAGTATTTCGTCGAGACAATCATAACATGGTTTTTACCGGTATCCGTAGAGGTGATCTATACATTGTTGATTTCACTAAAAGAGCCCAACCTCGCACTTGTCTTATTGCAAAATCTTCTAAAGGTTGGCTCTGGCATAGAAGACTAGGACATGTTGGCATGCGTAATCTTGATAAACTTGTTAAAGGAGATCATATCCTTGGTGTTAAAGATGTTATATTTGACAAGGATAGACTTTGTAGTGCTTGCCAAGCAGGAAAACAAGTTGGAGGAAGTCATCCCGTGAAGAACATCATGACCATGATAAGACCAATTGAGCTACTTCGTATGGATCTCTTTGGTCCCAATGCTTATAAGAGTCTTGGTGGTAACTCTTTTCGGTTTGGTCATTGTTGATGATTTTTCAAGATTTACGTGGGTGTTCTTTCTTGATGACAAGTCTCGGGTACAAAAGATCTTCAAGAACTTTGCTAGGAAGGCCCAAACCAATTTGAAGTGAAGATCAAGAAGGTTCGGAGCGACAACGGAACGGAGTTCAAGAACGCCAATGTGGATACCTTCCTCGATGAAGAAGGCATCTCACATGAGTTCTCGGCTATGTACATGCCTCAACAAAATGGAGTTATTGAGAGGAATAACCATACACTTATTGAGATGGCAAGAACGATGCTAGATGAATATAAGACGCCAAGACACTTTTGGGCGGAAGCGGTTGAGACGGCTTGTCATGCTACGAATAGAATTTATCTTCACAAGCTTCTAGGCAAGATGACATATGAGCTACTCACCGGTGAAAAACCCCCAATTGGGTACTTTCAAGTATTTGGCTCAAAGTGTTACATTCTTGACAAGCATCATCGTTCAAAGTTTGCTCGTAAATCCCATGAAGGTTTCCTACTCGGTTACGGATCGAACTCTCACACCTACCGTGTCTACAACAACTTTACTCGAAAAGTTGAAGAGACGGTAGATGTGAAGTTTGATGAATTTAACGGCTCGCAAGTAGAGCAATTGCCAATTGATCTAGGAGAAAAGATCATTTAGAAGCAATTCAAGATTTGTCTATTGGGAAGATACATCCAACAGAGGTGAAGGAGAGCACTTCTTCCATTCAAGTGGAAGCGTCAACTTCACATCAAGGTGAACCACAAGTTGACTTGGAGGCATCCACAAGTGGAACACGTCAAGACGAAGGGAATGAGGAAGTACAACAAGATGATCCACCTCGACCTCCCTCTCCACCTCCACAAGTGAACAACGACACCAACAATAATGAAGAAGAGGATTATGATGATGAGGATGCTTCATCACTACCCAAGCAAAAGCTACCTCGAGTTAGAGCAAGGATTGACAAACATCATCCCGTCAAGCAAATTCTTGGCGACATTAAATCCGGGAGAATTACTCGCTCTAAATCTCACATAGCTAACTTTTGTGAGCATTACTCATTCATCTCTAGTATAGAGCCTATGAAGGTTGATGAAGCTCTCGAGCACCCTGATTGGGTAAACATGATGCATGAAGAGCTACACAACTTCGAGAGAAACCAAGTTTGGACATTGGTTGAGAAGTGATACATCTCCAACGTATCTATAATTTTTTATTGCTCCATGCTATTATAGTATCAATCTTGGATGTTTTATATTCATCTACAAGCAACTTTATATCATTTTTTGGGACTAACCTATTAACTTAGTGCCCAGTGCCAGTTGCTGTTTTCTGCATGTTTTTGGCTTTTCGGGAAATCAATATCAAACAAATTCCAAACGGAGAAAAAACTTTGGATTATTTTTTCTGGACCAGAAGAGACCCTAGAAGGTTCAGGGGAAGGCCAGAAGAGCTAAGAGGGAGCGACAAGACCTAGGGGCGCGCCCCAGAGGGGGGGGGCCCTAGGCTTATGGCCCCTCGTGGCACCTCCAACCCTAATTCCACCTCAATAAATACTCAAATATTCCCTTGACATCAGAGAGCAACCCGAAATACTCAAATATTCCAATTTCAACCAGTTCCAATCCCATGTTCCAGTATCATAAAATATCTTATACCATGTCGAGGCCTTTCCCTCCAAATATAAAGGGAATACCTTCTTAACTCCATCCTCGGATAAACCTGCAAGCTTAAACAATCCACAAATTTCATCTATATATATATATATATAAAGTGCATGTCAGGATGTACCGTTCCATCTCCTACATAAGGATTAGCTAGCAGTTTCTCTAACATACCCGAAGGAATCTCATAGTAAATGTTTTCAATAGGTTCAGTAGGTTGAGGAGCAACTTTTATTGCTTCCGGTCGAGGTGAATATACACTGGTGCAAAGACATGTTATACAAATGGTTTTTACCCCCATTCCGCAACGGAGTTTTAAACCGTCGCCTAGTGAGTGTGTGCGATAGGAGGGTCCTTCCCACACAACCCAGAAACCGTCGGGGATAGGCCCTCCGGTCACACACACGGGGCAAAATAAGCTCGTGTGCGATCGGGCGAGGCATCAAAGACAATTATACAGGCTCAATCGTTTCCGTTCGTATGTACATCCCACACAGTGAATCCCAGAAAAATGTTTTCGGTCGTATGTATACCACACATAGTTTTTTATGCGGAAACATTTGTGCAAGGTGGCCTAATGCAAACAGTTCTCTGCCGGAAGCCGTGTGTGATTGTTAATTGATCCTACACGCCTACTTTCTAGAAACCGTGTGGGTTGTTTGAGTTCATCGCCCACAGTGTTGTCAGAGTAACCGTCTGCAATAGAAAACCCCAATAAGCAGGGTAATTGGTCTATTAATGATAATCCATGTAGTAATCAAATTGACATTTCTTATAAAACACACCAGATATTTCATATCCGTATAATGGCAATCAGGATTTCATAATCGAATTACGTCAGATAGCTTCAGTACACAATTACAGCAAAGAGGGATATAGCTAGCTACACCATTACACAACAGCACCAAGTTTCACATGCAACATCAAAAACCTTTGGAAAGTAGCATCATACACGGTAAATAGAGAGATGAATCTCATCTGGGAAACTGCAGAAGCGGAAGGCGAATATTGAGCCTTCAGTGATGTTCAATGTCCTTGCAACTTTAGGCCAGTGGCTATGGATAATTACCCGCCCAACCTTCGTCCTCTTCAGGAAGACTTCAATATTGTACCATGGGTGTTGAATGAATACATTCCTCGCCTCTTGACCATGCAAGTGGTTTGAGAGGTAATCATCAGTGAACTGCTTTAGAAAGTACTGAAAACAAAGATATGCATAAATCACTGTATAAATTTTGAAATGGCACAAGGTAAAAGAGTTAGTACCATCCTATAGTTGACTGATGTCTTCTTCATTGTGCAAACAAAGATCTTGCTGTTATTCGTCGCAAGTTTCTTTACCCTAACAATCTTTCTGAGTTTCTTGACTTGACTGATATTCATGGACATCTCATTTCCCCATATGCAAAATGGGACGAACAGTGGGTCTAAGCCTCTGACAGCAGGACCTACATGTGCAAGACCAAATTGTAAGAAACCTAAATATTAGAATGATTCCTGCAACTGCAAAATAATGTGCTATTAGCGAAAGGACCATGCATGAGCAAATCTCGATGGTAAACCGCAGTGCCTCCCATTGTTTCCCTGCAACACATATAAGGAAGATCTTGATCAGGTTAACTGAGAGTTGCCATACTATTAGTAGAATATGTATTGAGTACAGCTAAATTCGATTTATTTCTCACATGCATAACAAATACAAAATTGTACCCACAACAAAAATCAAATTGCAGAATTGAACCAAACAGTTAAGTAGACAGCAGAACGAATGAACCAAAACAGTTAACTGAGCACGACATTGCAGAATAGAACATATACAAGAAGATAAGATAGTTAATGAAACCAAGAATGCTTGAGAACAGTACAACGAAATGTAGCAATTGTTGGACCAAACTGTTAACTGAACATGACATTTTAGAATATCAGATTGCATATTAACATTACAGAGGACAAAATCACTAGAAGGCACTGGCGGTGGCCTCTAGAAAACAACACGAACTATATTTTAAAGTAGACAACCGTGTGGCGGTGTCGATGGTGGCCTCGAAGACGAGGTGCTCCTCCAAGATCTGGCGGTCGGCACGCATGGCAGCCATCGCGACCTCGTCCGCGCATGCGGCCGTGATACGTCTCCAACGTATCTAAAATTTATGAAGTATTCATGCTGTTATATTATCATTCTTGGATGTTTTACAATCATTTTATAGCAACTTTATATCATTTTTGGGACTAATCTATTGACATAGTTCCCAGTGCCAGTTGCTGTTTTTTGCCTGTTTTTTACTTTGCAGGAAATCAATATCAAACGGAGTCCAAATGCAGTGAAAATTTTTGGAGAATTTTTTTGGACCAGAAGACCCAAGATGGGCTAAAAAAGTACCAGAGGGGAGGCCCGAGGTGGGCACAACCGGCGCGCCCAGGGGGTTGTGCCCCGTCGGTGACCTCCCGCACCGCCTCTTCGCCCTATAAGTTGCCAAATATTCCAAAAACCCTTGGGGTAACCCTAGATCAGAAGTCCCGCTGTCGCAAGCCTCTGTAGCCAAGAAAAACCAATCTAGACCCCGTTCCGGCACCCTGCCGGAGGGGGAAATCATCACCGATAGCCATCTTCATCATCCTAGCGGCCACCATGATGAGGAGGGAGTAGTCCACCCTCGGGGCTGAGGGTTTGTACCAGTAGCTATGTGTTTAATCTCTCTCTCTCGTGTTCTTGAGATGTCATGATCTTGATGTATCGCGGGCTTTGTTAATATAGTTGGATTATATGGTGTTTTCCCCTCTCTATCTTGTTGTGATGAATTGAGTTTTCCCTTTGAGATTTCATTTTATCGGATTGAATACTTTTATGGATTTGAGAACACTTGATCTATGTCTTGGCACTCAACTCGCGGATTCCTGAGGTGACATTGGGGTAATCTATGCATAGGGGTTGATGCACATTTTCATCCTTGTTTCTCCAGTAGAAATCTTGGGGCACTCTTTGAGGTTCTTTGTGTTGGATTGAGTATTATGAATCTGAAATTGTTTGATGCATATCGCATAATCAACTCATGGATACCCGTGGTGACATTGGAGTATCTAGGTGACATTAGAGTTGATTGATGTGTATCATATGGTGTTATTTTAGTACGAACTCTTGGTTAGATCGATCAGAAAGAATAGCTTGGTGTTATTTTAGTACGAACTCTAGGATAGATTGATCAGAAAGAATAGCTTTGAGGTGGTTTTGTACCCTACAAAAAATTTCTTCTTATGTTCTCCGCTAGATAGGAACTTTGGAGTGATTCTTCATCGCACGTTGAGGATGGTTATATGATCCAATTATATTAGCATTGTTGAGAGATTGCACTAGCGAAAGTATGGACCCTAGGCCTCATTTTCAAGCATTGCAATACCATTTGTGCTACGTTTTATCAATTGCTACCTTGCTGTTTTTTATTGTTCCTATTACAAAAATCAATATCTACTATCATTACTACACTTGTATCACAATCTCTTCACCAAACTAGTGCACCTATATAATTTATCATTGTATTTGGTGTGTTGGGGACACAAGAGACTTTTTATTATTTGGTTGCAGGGTTGTTCGAGAGAGACCATCTTCATCCTACACCTCCCACGGATTGATAAACCTTAGGTCATCCACTTGAGGGAAAATTGCTACTGTCCTACAAAACTCTGCGCTTGGAGGCCCAACACGAGTCTACAAGAATAAAGTTGCCTAGTATACATCAAGCTCTTTTCTGGCGCCGTTGCCGGGGAGGTGAGTGCATGAAGGTATATCTTTAGATCTTGCAATTGAATCTTTTACCTTCTTGTTTTATCACTAGTTTGGTTCGTAAAAGAAAACTACAAAAAAAATGGAATTAAGGTTGCACCATATTGTTCATCTTTATAATATCTTTCATGAAAATGATGGAAAGGAAAATTGTGCTCAATTGATAGAAGAAGAATTCTATAAAATGTTTGACAAAAAATCTTTGAATGATGAGTATGATTGCAATGTTGTTGGTATGAACTCTTTGAATATCCATGATGCTGACGATATGCAAAGCCATAAGTTTGGGGATGCTATATTTGATGAAGATGATATTTTTAGTCCCCCAAGTTTTGATGAGAAAATTTATTATGATGAAAGCATTCCTCCTATTTATGATGATTATATTGATGAAAGTGGATTTGGAGAGGTCATGAATTTATTTAGTGATGAATCCACTATTTTAGAAGAGGTTTCAATTGACTATGATAAAAAAATTGCTATCTATGATGATTATTGTGATGACACTTATGATATAAAGAATAATGATATCCATGAAACTTTTCATCATGATTTTAATGCACAATATGATTATGCCAATCAATAATCACATGATAGTTATTTTGTTGAGTTTGCTCCCACTACTATTCATGAGAATAATTTGCTTATGTGGAGAGTAAGAAAATTTCTATGCTTGTGGATCATGATAAGAATGATTTATGTGATAGTTATATTGTTGAATTCATTCATGATACTACTAAAAATTATTATGAGAGAGGAATATATGCTTTTACATATCTCAATAATATCAAGTTTCCTCTCAATCTGTTGAAAATCTTGAAGTTTTGCTTGTTTTGCCTTCCTATGCTAGTTGATTCTTGTTCCCATAAATTGTTTGCTCACAGAATCCCTATGCATAGGAAGTGGGTTAGACTTAAATGTGCTTGCCATGTGATTCATGCTGCTCTCTTTATATTTCAATTCTTTACTTTTATGCGAGCATCATTGAAATCATCATGCCTATCTAAAAAGGCATTAAAGAAAAGCGCTTGTTGGAAGACAACCCAACATTCACCCCTACTGTTTTTGTGTGTTAACATGATTAGGCTACTGTATTAATCATGTTTTATAGCTTTTGTTTCAATAAAGTACCAAGTAAAGCCTTTGGGATAGTGTGGATGATAGTTGACTTAATTCTGTGCAAAAACAGAAACTTTTGCATCCAGTACAGAAATTCCTATATTTTACTGGAACGTGTAAAAATTCTCATTTTTTTAAATTTTATGGGTATACAAATTGTCTATGTTTTAAAAAAAATTAGAATTTTTGGACTTGCATAAGTATGACTAAAATTCAGATCTTTACATACTGTTCTGTTTTTGACAGATTCTGTTTTCAATGCATAGTTTGCTTTTTTTTATTTCTATGGCTTATATTGCTTAATATAAATTGTGGAAATTGTAGAGTACAGTAGGCATTGTTTGAGAACAATTATGAATCTTGTCTTTGCCAGTACCCAAGTGAATGATTTGTTTTATCATACTAACCCATCTCATGAAGTTCCGTTAAGTTTTGTGTGATTGAAGTTTTCAAGTTTTCGGTGAGATATCGATATGAGGAGAATAAGGAGTGACAAGAACCTAAGATTGGGGATTCACAAGGCACCCCAAGGTTATATTCAAGGAAGATCCAAGCAACTAAGCTTGGGGATGCCCCGGAAGGCATCCCCTCTTTCGTCTCCAACAATATCGGTAACCTTACTTGAGGCTATATTTTTATTCGTCACATGATATGAGTTTTGCTTGCAGTGTAATTTTATTTTGTTTTTATTTGCTTGCTTTTATTTATAATAATGTTTTGTATTTTTTTTCAATAAAAGTGGCAAGGATAGCCTTTACCATGCTTATTTTGCAAGTATATGAGTTGCTGTTTCAAAACAGAAAGTTTGTCGCTGCTGCAAAAATTCCCGAGAAAAGTAAGAATGTGATAAAATGTTGAAATTTTTTGCACAATAAGATATGATAAATTTTATACAGTGTGGTAAATTTTCAGAATTTTTTGAGTTGAATAAGTATGGATACTTCTTCATCCATTACAGACTGTCCTGTTTTGGCAGATTGCTGTTATGTTTGCATATGTTTGCTTGTTTAATGATTCTATTTGAGGATAGGAGTATTAAATATGCAGAGGCATTTAGTATGCAATGTTGAATAATAATTCTAGTGATTTGCTACAGTAGATAATGATAAGGTTTTCCATTGATTTATACTAACTTATGTCTCGAGTTGTTGTTTAGTTTTGTGTGGATGAAGTTTTTAAGATTTAGGGAAACCGTGATATAAAAGGAATTAAGAAGACGCAAAAGCTCAAGCTTGGGGATGCCCAAGGCATCCAAAGATAATATTTCAAGAAGTCTCAAGCATCTAAGCTTGGGGATGCCCCGGTAGGCATCCCACCATTCTTCATCAACAATTATCGGTTAGCCTTGGTTGAGCCCAAGTTTTTGCTTCCTCACATGATGTGTGCTATTCTTGGAATGTCATTTTATTTTTCTTTGCTTGCTGTTTTAATAAAATACTTAGATCTGAAAATTTTTTAAATAAGAGAGAGTCCTCAATTAGCTACCCCTTTACATAACTACTCGTTTGATCTTCACTTATATCTTTTTGGAGTAGTTTGTCATTTACTCTTGTGCTTCACTTATATCCTATGAGTAAATTGTTGAATGAATTGAATATCATGAACTTGAAATTATATGTTCATATCATGCCTAGTAGTAGCTTCACATTGGGTTTAGAAAGTGAAATTTTTTGAAGCTTGACAATCACACTATTGGTCATACAAGCAATTCATGAATGATTAGTATAAGGAAGAGAACTTTCACATACAAATATATTATCTTGGACATCTTCTATGATTGTGAATACCCATTAATTATTTTCAAACTTGAGCAAATTAGTTGAAGTAGGATAAGGAAGACAACGTAATGAGTTATGGTTGTGTATATTTGCATAGAAGTTACATTGTTATGGATCCTCCAACATGTGGTATTTGCCTAGGATCTTTTGCTAGCCAAAAATTCGTACTAAGTAGAGATACTACTTGTGCATCCAAAAACCCTTAAACCCAGTTTCTTGCCATGAGTGTCCACCATACCTACCTATGGATTGAATAAGATCCTTCAAGTAAGTTGTCATCGGTGCATAAAGCAATACAAATTGCTCCTAAATATGTTTGATCTTTTATTGTAAGGGAAAATTGAGCGTTGTACGAACTTGTGATGGCAAAGTAATAAAAGCGATGGACTGCATAATAAAGGTTGCTATCATAAGGGGCAATCTAATGTGACGTTCCTTTGCATTAAGAGCTTGGGCATCCAAATAAAAAGCGCATGACAACCTCTGCTTCCCTCTGCGAAGGGCCTATCTTTTACTTTTCAGTATTTACTTTTATGCAAAGAGTCAATAGTATGAATTCTCATTTCAACCTCAATTATTCTCTAGTTGGCAAGCATCATGTGGTGGGGAAAGATCTAGGCACATATGACCAGTCAAATATATTTGATCATGATTTATTATTGTTGACAATTATCTCTATGATAAATGAGTTGGGAGGCAAAATCTTAAGCCCCTATCTTTCTCTGTGTTCGATGGATGCCATTTGTTCTAAGAATATGCTTTGAGTACTAGCAATCATGGAATACTATATGATGATTGAGTATGTGGAGCTCTTACTTAGAGTCTGTTGAATAAGTTGAATTGCAATTGTTTGGTGACTAAGAATATAGGTTGTTGAGTTTCAAGAGAACTCATTGTTTGAACCTTAACATGTGAATTGGTTGCTACTTTAACATGAGAAGTTTTATGAGAAAGAATTGTTATTATGATGCTATGAAAAGTGATTGAAATTATCATTGATCAAACTTATGCACTTTGCTAGCATTCACACTTCATAAATTATTTCTTTTATCATTTACCTACTCGAGGACGAGTAGGAGTTAAGCTTGGGGATGCTGATACGTCTCCAATGTATCTATAATTTATGAAGTATTCATGCTGTTATATTATCATTCTTGGATGTTTTACAATCATTTTATAGCAACTTTATATCACTTTTCGGGACTAATCTATTGACATAGTGCCCAGTGTCAGTTGCTGTTTTTTGCTTGTTTTTTACTTCACAGGAAATCAATATCAAACGGAGTCCAAGCGCAGCAAAAAAATTTGGAGAATTTTTTTGGACCAGAAGACCCAGGATGGGCTAAAAAAGTACTAGAGGGGAGGCCCGAGGTGGGCACAACCCAGCTGGGCGCGCCCAGGGGGGTTGTGCCCCCCTCGGTGACCTCCTGCACCGCCTCTTCACCCTATAAATTGCCAAATATTCCAAAAACCCTCGGGGTAACCCTAGATCCGAAGTCCCGCCGCCGCAAGCCTCTGTAGCCAAGAAAAACCAATCTAGACCCCATTCCGGCACCTTGCCGGAGGGTGAAATCATCACTGGTGGCCATCTTCATCATCCCGGCAGCCACCATGATGAGGAGGGAGTAGTCCAGCCTCGGGGCTAAGGGTTTGTACCAGTAGCTATGTGTTTAATCTCTATCTCTCTCGTGTTCTTGAGATGTCATGATCATGATGTATCGCGGGCTTTGTTAATATAGTTGGATTATATGGTGTTTTCCCCTCTCTATCTTGTTGTGATGAATTGAGTTTTTCCTTTGAGATTTCGTTTTATCGGATTAAATACTTTTATGGATTTGAGAGCACTTGATCTATGTCTTGGCACTCAACTCGCGGATTCCCGAGGTGACATTGGGGTAATCTATGCATAGGGGTTGATGCATGTTTTCGTCCTTGTTTCTTCGGTAGAAATCCTGGGGCACTCTTTGAGGTTCTTTGTGTTGGATTGAGTATTATGAATCTGAAATTGTTTGATGCATATCGCATAATCAACTCACAGATACTCGCGGTGACATTGGAGTATCTAGGTGACATTAGAGTTGATTGATGTGTATCATATGGTGTTATTTTAGTACGAACTCTTGGTTAGATCGATCGGAAAGAATAGCTTGGTGTTATTTTAGTACGAACTCTAGGATAGATTGATCGAAAAGAATAGGTTTGAGGTGGTTTCATACCCTACAAACAATTTCTTATTATGTTCTCCGCTAGATAGGAACTTTGGAGTGATTCTTCATCGCACGTTGAGGATGGTTATATGATCCAATTATATTAGCATTGTTGAGAGATTGCACTAGCAAAAGTACGGACCCTAGGCCTCATTTTCAAGCATTGCAATACCGTTTGTGCTACATTTTATCAATTGCTACCTTGCTGTTTTTTATTGTTCCTATTACATAAATCAATATCTGCTATCATTACTACACTTGTATCACCATCTCTTCGCCGAACTAGTGCACCTATACAATTTATCATTGTATTTGGTGTGTTGGGGACACAAGAGACTTTTTATTATTTGGTTGCAGGGTTGTTTGAGAGAGACCATCTTCATCCTACACCTCCCACGGATTGATAAACCTTAGATCATCCACTTGAGGGGAAATTGCTACTGTCCTACAAAACTCTGCGCTTGGAGGCCCAATACGAGTCTACAAGAATAAAGTTGCATAGTAGACATCAGGCCGCGATTTGCTTCTCCGCTGCCAGATGCTACTGAGCTCCACGTTATACTGCGTGCAAAATGGCTGTGGGCGGCGCTTAATTGGAGGATGGGCTAGTGATTTGGGCGGAGGGTGTCGCGCCGTCGGTCGGGGCATGTGGGATGGGGAAGGAGGAGGATGGTGTGGGTGGGGTGTGAATTACCTGGCCATATCGACGAGGCCGCACAACAAGAAGAAGGGTTGCCGGCGAGGAGGCGACGGTGCAAGAAGAAGGGTCGCCCGTGAGGAGGCGGCGCTGCAAGAAGAAGGGTCGCCGGCGAGGAGGCGTCGTTGCCAGTAATCAGCAGTGAAGGTTTGAACTTGGAAAGCAAAGAGGAATAGTGGAAATGTGGCTTTTGGTAGGGGGCGGGGAGATAGATATTTCCGCGGTGGCAGAAAAATTTCGCTCAGTGCCGCGAGAAACTGCCGCGCAAGTGTGGTTCAAGTGCGAGCGGTGGACTGTAGACGAAGAAGCTTCCTGCGTAAGCCAGACAAGACGGTGTGCCAAGATATTTTATATCGCATCCCACATGATTCTTGCTAGTAAACTGTTTGTGGTATACCTGATTTTTTTATTCTGTTTTGAAAGACAAAATGGTGTTACGGAGGGAAAGGATGGTGTTTGAATTGCTAGAACATTTATCTACAGTGAACATGCAACTATATGAGTGTTGTGTTAAAATTAGGAATTATTCCGGGTTCGTTTGGCCTTTTTTTAATCATTATTGAGTTTCTAGGAATTTAATGTGCATAATTCAAATTTGAACTACAAGCACATGCTCCAGTGCACCAAGGTTGGTTGAAAAATCACATGTGTGTCTTTGGGTGAATTTCTAGGTCCCATGCAAGAAATGGGAATGAAATTCAAACATCTGGGTGTCGTGGCTCGGCCGAAAACATTGAGAAACTTAGTTTTTAAATTCCTGTAAATCCCAAACTCGCCTGAAAATCATGAAACTTGGCATGGCATCATTTCATGGCACCAACATGCTGTGGTAAAAAATTTGGCCGAATTGGGACAAGTTTTGGTATAAGCTTCTTGCAAATTGGAGCTTCTCTCAAGAAGGCGCGTGGTTTCGAGAGGGAACGTGTCACCTTTGTGTGCGAAATGACATACACTGCCCCCCCCCCCCTCTTGATTTTTTTTACAGAGCCAACATACAACTATATGAGTGTTGTGTTAAAATTTGGAAATATTCCGGGTTTGTTTGGCTTTTTTATGCATTAATTGAGTTTCTAGGCATTTAATGTGCATAATTCAAATTTGAACTACAAGCACATGCTCCAGTGCACCAAGGTTGGTTGACAAATCACATGTGTGCTTGGGTGCATTTCTAGGTCCCATGCAAGAAATGGGAATGAAATTCAAACATCTGGGCATCGTGGCTCGGCCGGGAATATTGAGAAACTTGGTTTTTAAATTCCTGTAAATCCAAAACTCGCCTGAAAATCATGAAACTTGGCATGGTGTCATTTCATGGCACAACATGTTGTGGTAAAAAAATTGGCCGAATTGGGACAAGTTTTGGTATAAGCTTCTTGCAAACCGGAGCTTCTCTCAAGAAGGCTCGTGGTTCCGAGAGGGAACGTGTCACCTTTGTGTGTGAAACAATATACGATGCCTCCCCCCCCCCCCTTGAATTTTTTACAGAGGCAACATAGAACTATATGAGTGCCGTGTTAAAATTTGGAATTATTTTGGGTTCGTTTGGCCCTTTTTACACATTAATTGAGTTTCTGGGCATTTAATGTGCATAATTCAAATTTGAACTACAAGCACATGCTCCAGTGCACCGAAGTTGGTTGAAAAATCACATGTTTGTCCTTGGATGAATTTCTAGGTTCCGTGCAAGAAATGGGAATGAAATTCAAACATCTGGGCGTCGTGGCTCAGCCGGAAACATTCAGAAACTTGGTTTTTTAATTCCTGTAAATCCAAAACACGCATGAAAATCATGAAACTTGGCATGGTGTCATGACATGGAACCAACATGATGTGGTAAATTTTTTGGCCGAATTGGGACAAGCTTTGGGCCCAGTTCTTTAGGACGATTCTCCCAGAATCGCCCCCCTCCACAGCTTCTCCCAGAATCGGCACTTCATATATTTTTTACAATCCTATCTAGTTAAGGTCTAATTAGTTATGATTATAAAAAAAATATGAAGTGACGATTCTGTGAGAAGCTGGGGAGGGGGGCGATTCTGGGAGAATCGCCCAAAAGAACTGGCCCTTGGTATAAGCTCTTGCAAACCGGAGCTTCTCTCAAGAAGGCTCGTGGTTCCGAGAGGGAACATGTCACCTCCGTGTGCGGAACGACATACACTGCCTTCTCCCGCCTTGAAATTTTTACAGAGACAGCTTAGACCAATAGGAGTTTCATGATAAATTTTGGAATTATTCTGGGTTTGTTTGACCTTTTTTATACATTAATTGAGTTTCCATGCATTTAATGCACATAATTCAAATTTGAACTACAAGCACATGCTCCAGTGCGCCAAAGTTGGTTGAAAAATCATTTATGTGTACTTGGACGAATTTCTAGGTCCCATGCAAGAAATGGGAATGGAATTCAAATATCTGGGCGTCGTGGCTCGGCCGGAAACATCGAGAAACTTGGTTTTAAAATTCCCGTAAATCCAAAATTCACGTGAAAATCATGAAACTTGGCATGGTGTCATGACATGGCACCAACATGCTGTGGTAATTTTTTTGTCCGATTTGTGAAGGCGCACACATTAACAATCAACAAAGTCATTTTGGAACAAGTGATGTCACGTTACAATCGGAAACACAAGTATTATTGAAACCGTGGGCATTCTACTTACCATTTACGTGTCGCCACGCGTCCCCTTTTTTTATTGGCTAGGAGGTGTCGTGCGGGGTAGCTATTTGAGTACAGGAGGCGTGCAATCAGACCCCTGCGCGTGCTTATTGGGAGGAGAGCCCTTTGACCTCCATCCGCCGCCCACCTCTCTCCCAACATCTCCATTAATGGCGCCCGAGCCCCTGTTTAATGGCGTGGCTATGTCTCACTTGACTGAGATTTAAGAGAGAAAAAGGAAAATCTGAAAAGAAAATTTTGCACGGATCTTGATGTAAGATCCGATGGACCTATATAGCATCGACTGCGACTTATAGAAGACTGATGAATATATAAGGACGATGACAGTGGATAATAATTGTCTTACATATTTAGGAAGATAATTAAAAAATCCACATGGGAGCAATGCCCGAAATACACAAGGGCAAAAGAAGAAGACGCAGACAACGATCTGGCTTGCTGATGTCTACTTTCTTGATGCACTGCAGCCCGCGGAGACTAGTTCTCGCGGCGAGCGGCGATGATCTCTTTCATGTCCTTGATACGTCCATTTTGCATCATGATTTCCTACTGTTATTTATAATGTTTTTATGCATAATAATGCTTTAAGGAGTAATTCTAATGCATTTTTTCATAAAATGCAAGCTTTACACAAAGAGGGAGAATACCGGCAGCTGGAATTCTGGACCTAAAAAAGCTACGTCAGAGATACCTATTCTGCACAACTCCAAATAATCTGAAACTTCACGGAGAATTATTTTGGAATATATGAAAATACTGGAGCAAATAACTACCGAAGACACCAGGGCGCGCCAGGCCCCCCAGGCACGCCCTGGTGGGTTGTGGTCAGCCCAGCCCACCTCCGCTACCCATCTTCTGGTATATAAGTCATTTTGACATAGAAAAAATAAAGGAAGGACTTTCGGGACGGAGCGCCGCCGTCTCGAGGCGGAACTTGGGCAGAAGGACTATTACCCTCCGGCGGAGCGATTCCGCCGGGGGAACTTCCCTCCCGGAGGGGGGAATCGAAGCCATCGTCATCACCAACAACCCTCTCATCTTTGGGAGGCCAATCTCCATCAACATCTTCAACAGCACCATCTTCTCACAAACACTAGTTCATCTCTTGTGTTCAATCTTTGTACCGGAACCTCAGATTGGTACCTGTGGGTGACTAGTAGTGTTGATTACATCTTGTAGTTGATTACTATATGGTTTATTTGGTGGAAGATTATATGTTCAGATCCATTATGCTATTTAATACCCCTCTGACCTTGAGCATGAATATCATTTGTGAGTAGTTACTTTAGTTCTTGAGGTCACGGGAGAAGTCATGTTGCAAGTAATCATGTGAACTTGATATGTGTTCGATATTTTGATGATATGTATGTTGTGATTCCCTTAGTGGTGTCATGTGAACGTTGACTACATGGCACTTCACCATATTTGGGCCTAAGGGAATGCATTGTGGAGTAGTTATTAGATGATGGGTTGCTAGAGTGACAGAAGCTTAAACCCTAGTTTATGCCCTACTTCGTAAGGGACCGATTTGGATCCAAATGTTTAATGCTATGGTTAGATTTTATCTTATTACTTTTCTCATAGTTGTGGATGCTTGCGAGGGGGTTAATCATAAGTGGGAGGTTTGTTCAAGTAAGAACACCACCCTAGCACCGGTCCACCCACATATCAAATTATCAAAGTAGCGAACGCAAATCAAACCAACATGATGAAAGTGACTAGATGAAATTCCCGTGTACCCTCAAGAACACTTTGCCTATACCATGACCCTGAAGATCAAGTGGGGGCGAGCAAGGAGGCTCTGATCCAGGTGGGGTTGATGTGCAGCCGACTGAAGGAGGCTTATGATGCCAGCGCGGCGCCGGAGACCAACGTTAGAGTAAGTACCATTATGAGTATGATTTCCAGTCGAAGTTTCTTCTTTTCTTGCAGTAGAATTTTTATCAGTGAGTTTGCATGGGGCACACCCACTGGGTGTTCACGATCCAGTGGGGGCACGCTGAGTGCACCCACTAGGTGTAATCCCCGAGGCTCCTGTCGACTGGATTCAGTCGGCAGGAGTCTTTGAACTTATTCATTTTTGGTCGCTTTCACTCATGATTTATCTAGAGCATTTCCGAGTGATCACAATTCGATGGGGGCATGCTGAGTGCACCCACTGGATGTAGTCCTCGAGGCTACCATCGACTGGATGCAGTCGGGGTAGTCTTTACAACTGTAGCTATTTTTCCCTGAGGCTGTCTGCTGTATATATTTTTTTTTAGCTCAACATGAGTCACTTTCCAGTGGGCGCACGCTGAGTGCACCCACTGGGTGTAGTCCCCAAGACTGCTATCGATTGCGGGCAATCAGTGGCTGTCTTTAGAACTGTCGCTCGGCACTCGGGGTGCTCGGCAACACTCGTATATCCGAGAGACGGTAGGTAGGATTCTTCTTCATCGCTAACTCGGAAGTTAGCCGAATGAAAGTAGATCAGAGTGTGTTGTTGTTCTCTATCTTCTTCATTGCTGACTCGGAAGCCATCCGAGTGAAGGTAGATTAGAGGGTGCTCGAGGATCTGGTATTGATCGGGCTTGTTCCTCTCGGGGGGGGGGGGGGCTTGGCCGACTCGGTAGCGAGAGGGTACTTGATGATTTGGTACTGGTCTAGCTTGTTCCTCCCAGGGGGCCTGGCCGACTCGGTAGTGAGAGAGTACTTGAGGATCTTCCTTCATGCTTTCTGACTGACTGTCTTTTGTATGATGCAGGCCGCTTGTGAGTTGGGATCCCACTATGCTGCCCTGGAGAAGGAGGTGATATCCCTCTGGTTGGACCTGAACACGGAGAAGCTCAAGAGTGCCCAACTGGAGAAGGAGAAGAAGACCCTAGGAGGTAAGACATTCCCTTCAGTTTTTAGTTGCACACTATTCTTTCCCCTTTGATCCGAGTCATTTCGCTCTGATAGATGTTTGTAGCGAGAACACCCAACTCGTAACAAGGCTCAGGACTTCTATTTCTTTAGAAACCATGAAGCGGGCCCTGGAGAACAAGGACAAAGACCTGGCGCTAGCTCAGAAGGAAGCCAAGACCAAGACCAAGCTTGCCGACGAGAAGCTGGCTTCAGTCGGCAAATTGGAGGAGGAGATCAAGGGCCTCAAGGTTGTCGTCGTCACTGTCAAAGGAGAATCTTCCGAATGGGAGAAGAAATGCAAAGATCAAGCTGACGCCTTTGCGCAGAGAAGCAGACACTGGACGAGAAGGTCGTGCACCTTACTGAGAAGAAGAACGCCCTGGAGTCGTATATTGAGGAGTTCTTCACGGAGTTTAGCGAGAAGCTTGCTGGTAAGTTTTTTCTTGGCCGAATGGAATCCATGTGCCTCTATGTTTTCCTCAATCATTAGCTCATGGACTGCTTTCCTCCAATCAGAGCACTGCTACAACACGGAGCTGGAGCTGGAGAGGCTTGGGAGCGATCTGGAACCTTCCAGGTCACTCGTTGCCGACAAAGCAGCTCTCGCCGTCCTACGGCTGGAAGACCGCTTGGAGAACGCCTTAGGCTATATCACTCGGACAAGAGGTGCTTTGGGCCGGATCGACAAGGAGTTGCAGCCGGGCGAGGAGTCTCAGATGGACATGGAGTCAGTCATGACGCGGCTGAACGAGGTCCCCGCCCAAGTGAAAGCTTGGAAGAATTCGGTTGCTCGGAGTGGTGCTGATGTGGAGCTGTCACTCGTCTGCGTTCATTGCAAGAACATGGACGAGGAGAAGCTGAAGGGCCTTCGAGTGATGAACAAGAAGAACCTCAAGTTCGAAGACTTCATGGAGACATTCGTTGAGGCTGCTACACGCATCGCAGACGGGATCGACTTGGAGACCTTCTTTGAACCAGCCAGCCCTCAGCATGATGCTTAAAACACTTGGTTAAATTTGCCCTGGAATGCCGGGTGGTTGCTGTAATCAAATACTTCGCCGAGCCTTGGGCTCATTTCGCTTTTGCTTGAAACACTCGAGTGGATCGAACCTTTGATTTGCGCTCCTTCGAGTACTTATTTGCTTTCTGTGTTTTGTTTGACTTAAGCGAAAGCTGGTTTGCAGTTAAGCCACCGAGTGTGGATTAGATACTCACTCAGATCATTTTTTAACTTAGGCGAAAGCTGGTTCGCAGCTAAGCCCCCGAGTGTGGATCAGATCCTCACTCGGATTGTTTTTTAACTTAGGCGAAAGCTGGTTCGCAGCTAAGCCCCCAAGTGTGGATCGGATCCTCACTCGGATTGTTTTTTAACTTAGGCAAAAGCTGGTTCGCAGCTAAGCCCCCGAGTGTGGATCGGATCCTCACTCGGATTGTTTTTTAACTTAGGCGAAAGCTGGTTCGCAGCTAAGCCCCCGAGTGTGGATCAGATCCTCACTCGGATTGTTTTTTAACTTAGGCGAAAACTGGTTTGCAGCTAAGCCCCCGAGTGTGGATCAGATCCTCACTTGGATTGTTTTTTAACTTAGGCGAAAACTGGTTCGCACCTAAGCCCCCGAGTGGGGATTAGATCCTCACTCGGATTGTTTTTTAACTTAGGCGAAAGCTGGTTGGCAGCTAAGCCCCTGAGTGTGGATCAGATCCTCACTCGGATTGTTTTTTAACTTAGGCAAAAACTGGTTCGCAGCTAAGCCCCCGAGTGTGGATCAGATCATCACTCGGATTGTTTTTTAACTTAGGCAAAAACTGGTTCACAGCTAAGCCCCCGAGTGTGGATCAGATCCTCACTCGGATTGTTTTTTAACTTAGGTGAAAACTGGTTCGCAGCTAAGCCCCTGAGTGTGGATCAGATCCTCACTCGGATTGTTTTTTAACTTAGGCGAAAACTGGTTCGCGACTAAGCCCTCTCCTATCTTTCACCCACTGGGATGTGTTAGTTTTCGAATGTGGTTATTCACCTGGGTGAGGACATGGCCGTAGGCCGAACTAGACGATATACGAAAAAACAAGACTTTTATTCATCTAAGTTCATTCGGACTAACTATTACAAAGGAGGAATTTTATTTTAAGTATAAAACTTGCGAAGCGGGTCCGCGTTCCAAGCTCTGGGCTCTTCTGTTCCTTTGGCGAAGTTGTAGAGTTTGTATGCTCCATTGTGCAAGACCTTTGAGATGGCGAATGGCCCTTCCCAAGGGGGTGCCAGTTTGTGGGGCATCTGCTGATCCACTCGGAGGACCAAATCTCCTTCCCGAAAAGCGCGCCCTCTGACGTGTCTGTCGTGGTAGCCGCGTAGGTCTTGTTTGTACAATGTCGATCTTATAAGTGCTAGCTCTCGTTCTTCCTCCAAGAGGTTGAGGCCATCCTGCTTTGCTTCTTCAGCTTCGGCCCCCGAGTAAAGGTCCATTCGGGGAGAATTGTGAAGCAAATCACTCGGTAGAACTGCTTCTGACCCGTACACCATGAAGAATGGGGTGCGATTGGTGGATCGATTCGGGGTCGTCTGCAGGCCCCAGAGGACCGACGGTAGTTCGGTTACCCAGGCCCCTGCCGCGTGCATTAGGTCACGCATGAGGTGAGGCTTCAACCCTTGGAGTATGACTCCATTCGCCCGCTCGGCTTGCCCATTCGACTGCGGGTGTGCCACAGAGGTGTAATCAACCCGAGTGCCTTGGGAGTAGCAGAATTCGCGGAACTCATCCGAGTCGAAGTTAGATCCGTTGTCAGTGATGATGCTATGGGGGACTCCGAATCTAAAGATTATCTCTTTGATGAACTGAATGGCGGTGGACGATTCCAACTTCTTTATTAGCTTCGCTTCGATCCACTTGGTGAACTTATCAACCGCCACCAATAGGTGCGTGAAACCACTCGCTCAAGTCCGGAGTGGGCCGACCATGTCGAGCCCCCAGACTGCAAACAGCCATGTGAGGGGAATAGTCTTCAAAGTGGACGCCGGCTTGTGCAACTGATTCGCATAGAACTGGCACCCGACGCACTGGTCCACTATATCCTTGGCAGCCTCGTTGGCGCGGGGCCAATAAAACCCGGCTCTGAATGCTTTGGCAACTAGCGTGCGTGAGGATGTGTGGTGCCCACACATTCCTGAGTGAATCTCTTGTAGTATTTGATGTCCTTCCTCGGGCAATATGCATCGCTGAGTGACCCCGGTAGTGCTCTTCTTGTACAATTGATCTCCCATGACAGTTAAGGCTTTAGATCGGTGGATGATTTGACGAGGCTCAGCTTCATCCTCTGGTAGTTCCTGCCTAAGCAGATACGCCAGATACGGTTCAGTCCATTCGGGAGTAATCACAAGGATTTCTTGGACGAGGTCGATCACCACAGGGATGTCTACTTCAGTCGGATTCGACGGACCGACTGGTTGCGGGGGCTCTTCCATGAAATGGTCTTCCTTGATCGTGGGCGAGTGCAGGTGCTCTAGGAACACATTCTTAGGCGCTGTCTTTCGAGTGGAACCCATCTTAGCCAAATCATCAGCTGCTTGGTTCTTGAGACGTGGCACATGATGGAGTTCCAACCCTTCAAAGTGTTTCTCCAGCTTTCTGATGGCGTTGCAGTAGCCAGTCATCGCCGGACTACGGATATCCCATTCCTTCATGACTTGGTTTACCACTAGGTCCGAGTCGCCATAGACCATCAGTCGGTGAATTCCCAGAGAAATTGCCATTCGCAGCCCATATAGGAGAGATTCGTATTCGGCTTCATTGTTGGAGGAGTCAAAGTGAATCTGAAGCACATAACTGAGTCGGTCGCCTTTAGGAGACACCAAGACCACTCCAGCCCCGGAGCCATGGAGCATCTTGGAGCCGTCAAAGAACATCGTCCAGTGCTCGGGGACACTCGGGACGGGTTGCTCTTGTTCAATCCACTCGGCGAGGAAATCCACCAGGGCTTGCGACTTGATGGCCTTCTTGGCTTCAAACTTGATGTCCAGCGGAACGATCTCGATGGCCCACTTTGCCACTCGGCCCATGGCATCTCTGTTGTTCATGATCTCAGACAGAGGGGCGTCACTTATCACCGTGACAGAGTGTTCTTGAAAGTAATGCGCCACCTTCTTTGCAGTTAGATAGATCCCATATACTAGCTTCTAATAATGCGGATACCTTTGTTTGGAAGGGGTCAGGACTTCAGAGATGTAGTAGACTAGCCATTGAAGCTTGAAGGTTTTGCCTTGTTCTTCCCGTTCCATAGTGAGAACCGTGCTAACAACTTGGCTCATGGCCGCGATTTATAAGAGCAAAGGCTCTTTGCTGCTCAGAGCAGCTAGCACCGGCTAGGTGGAAAGCAGGGCTTTAAGTTCCTGGAACGCAACCTGCGCTTCGGGATTCCACTCGAACCTGTCTGACTTCTTCATCAATCGGTAAAGCGGTAGGGCTTTTTTGCCGAGTCTTGAGATGAATCTACTCAGGGTTGCCAGACAGCCTGTGAGGGTTGTACGTCGTGGAGATGCTCTGGTTGTTTCATTCGGATGGTAGCCCCTATCTTCTCAGGATTGGCATCGATCCCACGTTCGGAAATGAGGAAACCGAGTAATTTGCCTGCGGGTACGCTGAATGTACATTTAGCCGGGTTGAGCTTGATGCCAAAAGTGTGTAAGTTTGCAAAGGTCTCGGCGAGGTCAGTCAGGAGATCGGAACCTTTCCTGGACTTGACCATGATGTCATCCATATAGGCCTCCAAGTTCCGACTAATCTGCTTCCGCAAGCACTTCTGAATCATACGCTGAAACGTGGCCCCAGCATTTTTCAATCCGAATGGCATAGTGATATAACAAAAACACCCGAATGGGGTGATGAACGCCGTTTTTATTTCATCAGAACCACATTCGGATCTGGTGGTACCCGGAGTACGCATCCAGAAACGATAACCGCTCGCACCCGGTAGTAGAATCTACTATCTGATCTATGCGAGGGAGAGGGAAATGATCCTTCGGGCAGGCCCGATTGATGTGCTTAAAATCAATACACATTTGGAGGGAGTTATTCTTCTTCGGCACCATGATGACGTTGGCGAGCCACTCAGAGTGGTACACCTCTCGGATGAATTCGGCGGCCAAAAGCCGCGCTACCTCCTCGCCAATCGCCTTGCGCTTATCGGTGGAAGATCGTCGAAGGTGCTCCTTGAAAGGCTTCATCTTCGAGTCGACATGGAGTCTGTGCTCGGCCAGTTCTCTAGGAACATCCGGCATGTCAGCAGGCTTCCATGCGAAGATGTCCCAGTTCTCACGGAGGAACCGGACGAGCTCGCTTTCCTATTTGATGTCAAGGGTGGTGGAGATGTTAGTCGGGGCGGCATTCGGGTCCTCAATATGAATGTGCACTGGCTTCGTCTCCCCTGCCGACTGGAAAGCAGATTCCACAGTCGGCTTTTTGGACTTCAGCAGCTCACTCGAATCCACTGCCTTCTTGTACTCATCTAGCTCGGCCATTGCCATCTGTTCATCAGCGATTTGGGAGCCCTTCTGGAGACATTCTTCGGCCAGCTTTTGATTGCCTGTGATGGTGATCACGCCTTTCGGCCCTGGCATCTTAAGCTTAAGATACATGTGACATGGGCGGGCCATGAAACGTGCGTAGGCGGGCCTACCCAGGATTGTGTGGTAAGCACTCCGGAAGTCTACCACTTCAAAAGTCAGCCGTTCCTTCGGGAAGTTCTTCTCCTCGCCGAATACGACGTCGAGGGCGATCTGTCCGAGTGATTTGGCCTTCTTCCCGGGGATTACCCCGTGGAACTGCATATTGCTTTTGCTGAGTCGAGACACCGGAATACCCATCGCCTCCAAGGTGTCGGCGTAGATAATGTTGAGCCCGCTGTCGCTGTCCATTAGGACTTTGCGCAATCGGACTCCTCCAACGGCCAGATAAATCACCAGAGCATGTCTTCCAAGGGTCGGAATGTGGGCTGGGTGGTCCGACTGATCGAAGGTCATTGGTGTCTTGGCCCAGTTGAGGAATTTGGTGACAGTCGGAACTGCCATGTTGACCTCTCGGTTAATAACCTTGAGGCGACTCTTGCTTTCAACGTCGGCAAAGATCATCAAGACTTTCTCGATGTTGGGGTACTCAGAAGTACCTTTGCCTCTGTCATCGTCATCGTCTTCATCCTTGTTCCTGAAGGAATCTTGCCGCATCTCTTGCTTCAGGAGTCGGCACTCCCGAGTGGTATGCTTGGGCAAAATCAAATTGCCCTCCTCGTCTTTCTTCGTATGGATCTGGCAGGGTTTATCGAGGATGTCACTCTTCTAGGCGACTTGCTTTTTCCCCTTCCAGTCCTTCTTCTGCTTTCGGGAGCCTTTGCTTTTGCCCTGGCCGGCCAGAGCCGCAGCCTCAGCCTTCCGCTTGTGCTTCTTGCCCTTGTTGTCCGACTGATGAGCATCGCCTGCTCGGCTTTTGCCGCTTCTCAGTCGGTCTTCCTCTTCACCATTGGCGTACCGGTTGGCTATCCCCATAGCCCGACTGAGAGTCAGGGTCTCAGTTCGGCCGAACTTCATGTTCAGCTCCCAGTATCTAACTCCGGCCTTGAATGCGCATATCGCCTGGTGCTCGGTGATGTTCTCCACTGTATTGTGCAAGGTGGTCCACCACTGAATGAACTCACGGAGAGTCTCATTTTGCCTCTGTACGCAGTGATGCAACTCGGCCAGACCACCCGGTCTCTTGTAAGTGCCTTCAAAAGTTTTGACGAACACTCTCGCCAAATCGTCCCAATAGAATATCCTACCTAGTGGGAGCTATGTTAGCCAGGCCCGAGCGGAGCCCTCGAGCATCAGCGGCAAATGCTTCATGGCCACATTGTCGTTGCCGCCACGGATCTGGACCGCCACTCGGTAATCTTCCAGCCAAATCTCAGGCTTGGACTTGCCAGTGAATTTGCTGATCCCCGTGGCCAACCTGAAGTTGCTGGGAATCTCTGCCACTCGTATGTAACGGCTGAAGCACTCGGGACCCGATGGTACGGAACCACTCGGGACGTCGTGATCTTGGCCTTCTCGCAGGGCCCGGCCCCTGTCGACCATGTTCTGAGCGAGAACGGATCTCGCGTTGAACTGCGGGTCTCGAGTGTCTCTCGTGCGACGAGTGGGACTCGGCCTGCGATCGCCACCGTGTGTCCGCCTGTCGTCGTAGGGCTGGCGCCCGTACGCGCCATCTCGTGGTGGAGGCATCAGGGAGCGATCGTAGTCATCGTGACGCCGGGGCGACGCGCTTCTGATCTTTGTAGTGATCTCTTAAGGAGGAAGTGGCTCGGCGCCTGCCGGAGCCGAGTGGGCTATGAGCCGACTGAATGGTCTCCACGCGCACTGATGCGTTGTGGATCCGATCTCTGGACTGGGACATTGCTGCGTTTTGTGGCAGCACCGTCTTCAAGAGCGCCTGGATCTGCCGAATCCCTTCTCCGGCCGCAGAACCGGAGGGCTGGATGGAATCCACGATCCAAGTGGCAGCTGCCAGATTTTGTAATGGAGTACTGAGGACTTGATACTTACGAGGCTGGTCACTCGAGAAGAGCCGGCGCTTGTGCCGGCTGGAACTGGGTTGACGGCGTTCACGTTCGTCCAGCTCCCTCTGAAGTCACTCGAGGCGATCGCGCTCGGCCAAGGTGGCCAGGCGAGTCGACTCCATGGCCAACGCCTCAGGGGTCGTCCCGGTGATGGGAGTGTTCAGGAGTTGTTCATTCTTGCGACGGAGCTCGTCTCGCTGCTTTCGGGTGAGAGCTTGGGGCACGTACGGCTCGTGACCCGGAGCACCGCAGTTGGTGTTGCCGTGTGACGCAACTGCGCTTCCGTCTCGGGCGTCCGTGTGCCCCGGGGGGGCGCGGTGCTCGGAGTTGTCCGCCATGAGAATCTCGGCGGTCGATTCGATACTTTCGCACTCAGACTCCTCAGAGGAATCACCGAGTAACCCATCAGAGAGGTCGAGGGCGGTCTCGTCAAACTCAAGAGCCGCCACATGCTCCGCCGCGGCCTGGGTGGCCACGGCGTGCTTGATCCAGCACTGCAGCCGCGAGCGCTCGGAACGCCTGTGGCGGCGCGCGATGGTAGGGCGCGCGGCCACTCGGTATGGAGCCGAGGGCTGCCGGAGAAGAACTCCATAGGATGATGCGCGGAAATGCGTCGCACCGCGGACGGGCAACGCCTCCACGTCCAGCAGGGCCTCGCGAAGCCACGCTAAGTCGTCGGCGATGAAGGAGAGTGCTCCGAAACGGATCTCGCCGCCGACTGACATGATGATGAAGAATTCCACCTACGTCGTGAAACTTTGCTAGACGCCTAGCCCCATGGTGGGCACTAACTGTCGGGGTTACGATCCTGACAATGAGTACCAGGGGTACGAATTAGGGGGCAGAACCTAGCTACAGCGCAGGTGTAACACTCGGTGTTTAACGAGTTCAGGCCCCTCTCGGTGGGGGTAAAAGCCTTACGTCTCGTGCCCTGGGGCTTGCTTTGATTTGATGGGTATCGTTACAAAGGTTGCTCGTGCCCGATCATGGAGGGGGGTGCGGCTTATATAGAGTGCGCCGCAGCCCCACGTTCTCCACATCGCCCGGGCATTAAATGACACTGAACGCATCAGTTACAGGTGTTATGAGCCTCTACTACGGCGGTTACAGGTAATGGTAGCCACGACTCTGTTTAATATATGATTTAGGATTCCTCGACCGTTGCAGCTCCCACACCGCCCGTTTGCCTTCTTGGTCCGAGTGGTGGTTCGTCAGCCGAGTGGCGGGTGGTCGTCCGAGTGCCGGTGAGCTGTCCGAGTGGACTTCTTGATGTATGCATCCGAATGCTGGCATAGTCCAGAGACCCCGAGGTGATAATGGGCCTCATGTGGGTCCCAAATTATGGGTCCTTGACCCTATCTGTAATAGGTGACCTCATCAGGGGACAGTCAATGGCTGTCTTTGCGCCCATGTAGCGTCCAACAGCAGGATTGCAGGACCCAACTGTCTATTGACAGAAAATCTCTAGGAAATCAATCCTGTCGTCTCTCCTAGCGTCTCCCGTTGGAGCCCTAAGCATGCATGCTGATCAGTGACACGATTTCCTTCATCGTCATCAAGAGAGAGACCCTTACCAAGCTCGACGAGCGTGTTAGCCTTGTGTTTACCAATCGCCATTGCTGCCGGTTGGACGTTCTGATAATGGTTCTTTCCTTTTTGCTGTAATAAATCTCATAAGAAAATGGCTGGCACGTTCTGATTAATGGCTCTTTCCTTTTTGCTGTAATAAATCTCATAAAAAATGGTTGGGGCGTTCTGACTTGTGATTAATGGGTCAATTTAATACAACTGCGAAAGGCACAACTATATTCCCTGAGTTATAGAAAGTTCGCACGTTGCACGACGTATCACTCTCCATTTGAGTTAGTTTTGAAGACCAACCAAGCGACTCAAGAGCCATGTGCCCCACGGTCTGTCGCCCAGACCGCGTCCTGGTCAACTAACTAACTGGAAATCATTGCTGGCTTTAGTCGATCCCGGTAGGCCGCAGAGCATCAGGGGAACCAACCGATGAAACAGGAACATATTGAACATGCATGAATTCCCAAGAAAATTAAGGGATCGAACATGCATGATCAGGCTTGCACGACGCAGCAAAAGATTTTGCTGCTGCAAAATTTCTCTTAAGCTTCTGTCTTAGCTTGTTTGCCGTGCATGATCAGGTTTGCGCTCTTGCCGTACTCTGATGTAGTCTTCTTGGTCCCTCGTGACCATGTTCTGAACTCTGCAAGGGCCTCATTTTAAGCCTGTGCATGAGCACCTTTCTTCGCTTAGCTCAGACCGTGCACGCTGGATTGGGCGGATTGTTACAGGATTGATCGGTCGTTTTGGGGGAGAGGGACACCTACCTAGCTCGATGAGCACATTAGCGTTGTGTTTATCTATCTATCGCCATTGCTGCTGGTGGAACGTTGTACAAAAGTTCGTTTCTTGTTGGAATCTGTTATTCTCAAGATTTTTTTTCTATAAACAAGGTACAAACGACTAAGACGATGAGCGCAAGGAGAACACTCGGTTCATCTCCTGGCATCAGTTCCATCTTCCAACTTCCTTTGGCTCCCCTCGTGTCCTCTCGAAGAGCGCAAGGTTCTTTGATGCGCTACTTTGGCTGTCCCAGCTTGACATGCGCGCGTGCACCACCGTTCGGAAGAGTAGGCCTTCAAAAGCATGTAGCTTGAAAAACTACAACGGGTGAGGTGGGAGACTGGGAGGGTATGATTTTGGAGGAGCGTTTCGGTGCAACTGCTCGCTTCATTGTTCCTTAGGTTTTGGCTACTCCATCGATCAACTATTCAAACGTTTACGGCCTCAACACCGACTTCTCCGACCAGACCACTTCGGTTACGACTACTTCCGTGAGAGGATCATTGCTCCGAGGACCACTTCACCATTGTGAGCACGAACGACGAGGAAGCTTCCCTTGGCAGTCTAGGGATGCAAGCGGCGTCCCATATATCCCGCAGAACCAACACTTCAATACTAAACTAATGCTACGCTCTAACCCGCAAAGCTGCCCGCCCTGCACCCAACTCTTGCGTGGTAGCGACCTAAATATATTTTTGAATTTACTGTTCACTTCAGAGTAGATTTACTTTTGCTTTTTTTGCTGCAAGCTCCTCGAACTTCCAAACATGACGAAAATTTGCACGCACGTGCTGCACCTGAGTATCTTCGATGTCATAAAATTTCAGATTTTTTTGCTATTTTTTTTCAAATTTACTGTTCACCAGATGTACTGTTCACACGTGGTCAAAACCGGGTTGACTCAGTCGCAGGGACGAAAAATGACCGGTTTCGAGAGTTCGGGGTGCACTCCGTCCGGTTTTAGAGTTGAGGGACGAAAACTAAACTCAGCGAAGAGTTAAGGAACGAAAAGTATACTTTTCTCAACTAATGCTACGCTCTAACCCGCAAAGCTGCCCGCCCTGCACCCAACTCTTACATGGTAGCGACCTAAAATGTTTTACATTTGTTTACCGAGGGGGTACTGCTTACCGTCTCGGTGTTACTATTTGTGATGATCGCTTCATATGCGGATATGCCTTTTCTATTTTTCTAGGCACAAGATTGCATGTCTAGTTCTTCTCCTATGCGTGGAGTTCTACTGGCACACTTGTCATGGTGTTAAACTTTTTTTTTTTCAGAGGGATGTCATGGTGTTGAACTGTTGATGAACTTTTTTCTTTAGAGAAGGGTGAACTGTTCCATCGCAAAAAGAAAAGGGGGGTGAACTGTTGATTGAACTTAATTAAACTCTTACCCGGAAAAAAATGAACTTAATTAAACTCTCCTTGACCGACAATGACAACGCACTTATCTACGACCACGATAACGTGAATCGTGACCGCCGGGCGCTGCTCCACGCCTTCACGTGTTGCGGCTGGCGCAGGGCATGCCCACGTCGTAGCGATCGATCGAGAGTCGAGTCAAACCAATGATTTTGACGTCCATTGTTTGTTAATGAATCCTGGTCTCTAAAATGCCTCCTTTCGAAGTTTCTTTGACAGACTATTTGTTTTTAGAGCTCCTCAAATATCATACGTTCAAATTATGCACACTCAAGCATCCATTTTTTCGCTTTTTTCAAATTTATTGTTCATGGGAGTTTGGGCGCCAAAACGCTAAATTATGCCCATTTTAATCATCTTCTTGTCAGGCTGGCAAAAGAACCGCCGAACAGTTTACATAGATAAAAATGAGTAATGCCTAGTTTCCCAATCATAAAAAAATTTATAATGCTGTCTGCATGACATAATACTGCATCTGAGCTGTCACCATAAAAAAAAATTCGAGAGTATGCCAATGGCATACAGTATTTTTATAGAAGGCAGAAGTTTATGTACAAGAACCCTGACAAGATGCGAACAAGTCGTAGGGAGAACCCACTCAACGCCTACACCCTAACGGAATACGGCTACTCTCTCGCGAAAGGGTCTAAAGCACCAACTCCACCTAGTGCGGCCTTTCCTCCATTCATCTATCTCATCTAGGATCTCTGTCTTAAGTTGCGAAGCCGATCTCTGCCTCGGTAAGTTGTTGAACACTCATGCATTGCGCTGCTTCCAGAGGGCACATGCAATTAGAGTACTGACAGAATCGAATCCTCTTCTCATCTTGCTTTTGAAGTGCTTCCTCTGGTCTAGCCACCACTGAAAGAAGGTTATGTCTGTAGACGGGATTTGTATGTTGATTCTCCATGTGTTGAAGCAGGAGTGCCACACCTCTCGAGCTTAAGCACAGTGTGCAAGGATGTGGTCGGGGTTGTCCTCACGTGTAGCAGACCGACGGGGCGTCTTGGAGGCCATGCCGAGCTCGACAGTTGGAAGTCCAAAGGCGATATTGGCTAGCCTGCCACATGAAGATTTTGCATTTGAGCGGCGCCCAGCTTCGCCAAATGCAACCGGCGGTGGGGGATCGAATTTGCCCCATGCAAAGTCTCTTGTACGTGGAGCTCGCTGTGTATATTCCGGAAGCGTCACAAGGCCAAACGAAACGGTCAGGCTCCTCCATGTTCCTCTCCACAGTACTAATGGCTCGCTGTCACCATAATTTTCAAGACCAAGCACTTCCACAAGCCATGTGCTCACGGTTACCTCAGTCTCCAGGTCAACCGATATAAAACTCAAAGCACCTACGATTGGATGCAAGTGCTTTGCTCCAGCACAACTCCAGATGCCAGTGCATCAGGAATGCTATCGAAAACAGGAATAGATTGAACATGAGCTGTGAATCCGGAACCCTTTTTATTTATTTATATGCACCAGAGGAATCAGGTCTGTCTGTACAGGTATACACGAAGTTTGCTGGTTGCGCACAAAGACACGAAGAACACAGTTGCACGCTGACACAATGTGTGCGGCCAGGCCAGTTAAGGATCATATATACAGTGTGGGTGGGGTGGATTATTTGTCAACCAATGTCTGGGGGCTCTGGGCTCTTAGAACAGGTCCCACTGCCAGTAGATCTTGTCCACGATGCCCCCGCCGCTCCGCACGGCCACATGGAGGGTCTCCGATGCCGGAGGGACGCCCCACAGTAACGGAACCGCCACCGACATGGTCAGCTTCTCCTGAAGGCCGTCGCTGCTCGCCTTCTCCGCTGTAACAATCTGAACAAAAACGACACCCTTTTAAGTTTGAATGGATGTTCGATTGGGTAGAAAGCTTTGGTTGTGCAGTTTGAGAAATTTAATGAGATCAAGGAACACTTTCTTCGTTGGCTAATAGCTATAGGGAGTTTCATGAGCAACTATCAGAAAGATATAGCTTGGTAGGCTTATAAAGGCGCATAGAGTTCTAGGAGTAACAAGGGTACCTCGCCACCATGCTCCAATACTGTATCTTCCACCACATCGCTCAGCATTTCAATAGACCGACAAAAGCCAAAGATGCATAATCTTCTACCCATGTCTAAGCCCTGATAGATATATCACATGGTATTACTAGAAGAAAACAAAAACACCCGATGCACAAAAATGGTAAGAAAATTTACATTTGTTGCTGCTATGTTAAACAGTGCTCCAAGGCAAAGACTTTGATTTGGATCCATGTAAGAGCTCTCCTGAAACCGGCGGAATTTGCCTTTTGCTTTTTGTTGCCTCTTCTGGCCAAATTTAACACACATGAGGATGACATACAAAATATTGATGATGCCAGGATAAAGCAACTTCAGCAAGTATCCATAAGCTCTAATAATACATAAATAAACTTAAGTCCGCAACAAAACAAAAAAGAAATGGTTGAATCAATATTCCCAAGGGTACCAAAAATAATCATAAGCTTTCAGGCATTTAGCTTTCAGCGAGTACTGTAGTAGAAATGAATATGGCGCTCAAATATACTCCTGTACGGTGCTGCTTTTCAAGGTTTTATAGTCTTGTTTCCCATTTATACGTTTTATTAGTACACGATAACATGTAAAATGTGAAAAGAGCTGAATCTGTTTAATATATAAAATAAAATTGGTATTGCTACGAATGCAGTAACCAAAGGTGTAAGCATGATGCCCTGTTTAATATACATTTCTCGGTGTTATGTAATTTCCAGTTACGTATATTTCCCGGTGTTATATACATTCCAGCTACCCATTCATGTCTGATCAAACTAAATAAAACCTGACTTTGTGGTACAGTGAAAAAAGTCATTTCCATGGAAACCGGAAGGACGGCATATACCATTAACATCTTCATGCGCACCGGATAACCGTGTGTATGCATACCATCTCAGTCCCCAAATGAAGTTCTATCCCAGTTTTACTAACAAGGATCGACATGTTGCTATTTAGTAGTAGTATGACGCAGGAGGGAGCTTTGTAGTTGCAGCTCAACAAGATTCAGTACCTCCGAAGCGGTGACTCGGCGAGGCACCATGTTGCCGCCTATCTGAACCAGCCCATCAGAAGTGAAGAGCGTGATTTTATCCTCTTGCACCCACTCGATAGCTGCCAGGAGAAACACACGCAGATCGAACCCGTCAGGGCGCATGGCATGGTACACGCAGATCAGTACAGGGACAGACAACCCCCCTACGAAACAAATCGACATTCTGCGATGAGCACAGCGGCCTACCCCATCACCAACTACCATCTCACGAAGCACGAAACAGCAACCACAACATCAATATCACTTGTCTCTCAGAAAAAAAGAAAACATCACTGGTCGTAGCGCTCGGTCAAGAAACAGGACAGCGATCCGGGGGCGCGAGTTTACCGAACCCAGTGGTGAGATCCAGGGGCTGCTCCCACGGGTACGGCCCGTAGAGGTCCTCGGGCTCGCCCTTCCTGGCCCGGGCGCGCAGCCGCGAGCCGGGGCGGCAGCGGCGCGGGGATCGGGGCCTGCCGCCATGGAGAGGAGAGGAGAGAGGTCTCCTGGAAGCCAGCGAGCGCGGGAGGGAGGAGGAGAGGGCGGCGGAGTCGGCCATCGCTCGAAATGCGGCAGGGGGGATGGAGGAAGAGGGATCGCGGACGGAGGGAGGAAGGAAGGATCGGCGGATTTTTATCGGGGGGCGGCGGGGGCGAGGTGTGGTGGGCGTGGATTCTCCCGGCGGTGGACTTGGCTCGGCCGCGGTGCCTTTCTTGCGGGCTCTTTTCCGTGGCCACAGGAGGAGGGCGGTGGATCGTGGCCGTCGGCTGCGTTGGTTCTGCGGAGATGGAGGGTCTGGATCGGCCTGGAGCTGGTGGGCGTGGTTTATCCACTGCTGATGCTACAGACGAAATAAGGTTCGGCTATCGAGGCCAAGATGACCGGGGATCTCCAGGGGGGGATTTTTTTTTTTTTTTGAACTGAAGAGGGGTCCTTCTGGACCCCGAGCTTTCATTTAACACAAAGCGATGGAAGTACAAAGCTCCTCACGGACTCCATAGTAAAATAAAACAAACAAGCCCCTGACTTTAGCGAAAGGGACCCTAGGCTGAGATATATGATTACGATTGGGTCCAAGATCAGCTTCTGCTCAGATCCGAGCTCGCCGTCACCGGGGACGAAAACCACTTGGGATGGCCAGCTCGCCACCATGTTCCCTCCAGCTGCAGAAGAAGCCTGAAGGAAAAATGGTGGACTCCAAGCACAAGCTGCACTGCCTCCCATCAAGGCACTAGGCCGGGAGGAAGAAATGGAGCCGGCGTCAATCTCCAAACGCCGATGCTCCGACAGGCCGCCCTTCGGCCAGAAGATCCAACGGCGAGGCTTAGAAGACCGGCAGCCGTCGTGGATGAGCTCCTTCCCAATCTCCGGGATCTCGCGCTTCACCTCCCCCCTTCTCTACTTCCACCACCATGGTGACCGCCTGAGTTGAGGAAGCGAAGATGGCCTTCCGCTGGATCAGGGAACAACCGAGCTTATTAAGGGGTGCGCCGGTGCTGCGCCCATCCCCTGCCAGTCGTCCATAGAGCAGCAACGAGGACAACACACAACAACCGCTAGCCACCGAGCGTGGCTCGGAAACGCCGGTGGCGCGCTCCCCGTCGGCATCGCGCCAAACGCCACTAAGGCAACTCCACACCAGGAACTACTATGTACATGGCTACCCCAAGCTCCTCTCCCGTCTCGACCCCGGTCGGCTGTGCCGTCGGAGCAGAACAGGGATCAGGCTGGCCACTGTGTCTCTCGGTCGACTCTCAACGCTAGCTCCCCAGGGGGGATATTCAGTGCTGCTCGGCAGACCTGGCCAAACGGGCCGGCCCGGCACGGCACGGGCCCAGCCTGTGCTAATCGTGCCTGGCCCGGCACGGCCCGCCGTGGCACGTTTAATAGCCGGGCCATGCCGTGCCGGCCCACGGGCGCTGCTCCTTGGCCCAGGCACGGCCTGATTAGTAAACGGGCCGGCCCGATGGCCCGTTTAGCATGGTGGGCTGTACATTTTCAGCCTGTTGGGCTGGTTTTTAGGCCTATTGGGCTATATTTTTTATATACATATATAAAAAAAATCTGAAATTATATTAAAAAAATAAACGGGCCGTGCCGTGCCGGCCCGCGTGCCCAGGCTCTAGGCCCAGGCACGGCCCAAGGCGTGCCACGTGCCGGGCACGGCCCGTTTAGCCCGTGCCGTGCCTGGCCCATGGCGGGCCGTGCCGACGTGCTCACGGGCTGGCCTGTTTGGCCCGGCCCATTTGACCAGCTATACTGCTCGGAAATGGATAAGGGATTGCTTGCAGAATGAGATAGTGGATTATGTGCTCGTTTGCACTGCCCCCTTTATTAATTTGAAAAATAATCAAAATAAACACTTTGAAAGTTTCATTAAAATACTAGCCGTTGGCTTATAAGTCATGGGCGAATTCGAAAAGGATCGAAGCCCGAAAGACCACTTAAATATGAATTCGAAGTGCAATCATCCACCTGAGCGCCGCCCCTGCGAGAATTGGAAACAAAAAAACCTAACCTAAACTAACCGGAGTCGAGACACCAAGAATCCCCTTCACGCCACCAATCGTCGAAGCGGCAGATAGAGGGGAGACAAATCCACAAGCTAATCGGCGAAGCTTGAAGGGGAGGATAACTTCGTCCTAGCCACCTATGCGTGAGCCGACTCAACAAGAAATAATAACTAAGACAAGTTTCATAGCATCTTTCTAAATAAATGTGGGTACCTATAGCGGTGTACCATGTTTTTGAAGAAAAAAACTAGCTCAAGTTCTTCACAAGAATAGTATTTTCTCATCGATAATATACTGTCTCCACATGGCATAATAATGTGAGTTTTGCAAGAACATAAACAAGTAGTACAAGTGAACGAGGGGTAAGGGCCCGTTCAAATTTTGAAAATTCAATAAAATATGTTCACTATTAGAAGAAAAAATAAATCAAGTCCTATCTATTTATATGATAAGCGCCTCTGGTCACATAAGATGCCTTCATTCAGAAGAAAATCTGGCTCTACCTTTTGCACCGATTGTTGCAAAAGACTAAATTAATGCAATTTTTTGTTGAAACATAAGCGCAATATATATATATATATATATATATATATATATATATATATATATATACTAGATGATGCCCCGCGCGTTGCTGCGGGATATTATATAAGAATTTCAGGTGGATTTCAACTTGTGGATGTGTTGATTCATACTGATGGATTGAGATGCAAAAAAATAAGAGCTACGGCAAACATTAGCACACCGCAAAGGGAAATGGAATAAGGTAATATAAATGGCATACGAAGGTACTATAAATGGCAGAGCAGCCACCTCACAGATTTTGTTATCATATTTAGATATCTAAATATCTTGAAAGTGAAAAAAATATAATTGTTCCCTGCCTAGTTGTGTTGTACTGACGTGTAAAAAAAGAAATGGAAGTTGAGGCGATGGCCATTTATGTGGGACTTTCGGAGCTGCAGAAATTTTGTAAGGGGCCAATCTACATTGAGACAGACTGTGTCTCGAATTGGCTCCAGCCTGGTTCACAAAACAGATCAGGGCCGTTCCCAATCATAGCTGATGTCAAAGAGTTGATGTGTTCCTTTTGCGTCAGCGTCTATTGCTTCAATCAACAGAGAAAGCAACGTCTTGGCCCATGAGTTGGCTGCCTTCGCTACAAGGCCAGGGGATTGTCTAACTATAGCTGATGTTCCCGATGCTCTGAGACAGTCTGTGGTTGAGGACTGTAACTTGAACCCTGGAAGTTTATAAATTCAGGTCTTGTTCTAAAAAAGGAAGCTAAGTAAATATAATTGAACTTAATTATAGCATTTGAAACATACACCTTCAAATTATACAAAGGAGACGATTCGGCTTTGGAGCTATATGAAAGAAAAATTGTCAACAACATAATAACTGAAGCTTAAAATTACTTCTCAAATGCACAGGCATAAAAGATTGATGTATAGGGACAACAATTTATTTGATGGGAAATTGTTTATAAATAAGGCGTATTAGTACTTTGTGAATTATATTAACAAAATCTGAAGGGCAATGATAACATGCATTTTTTTAGAGGATAATATAATGTAGCAGTAGTTGAGAGGCGCCGCTTATATGTTGGAGGTTATAGAATACTATCAATTGACGATAAGATTTCTCATATGCATTCACATGATCATAGGTAAACTGCGCAAAACTTGCCCAATTGCATCAGCGATATTCCCGAGGAAGAGTAAAATAATAACTTTTATCGGAGCATTTGCATTAACTAATTGAGAATATACATAAACTGTAAGATGTAAAACGCAGCCAACAAAATCTGCGTGTAGATTCCATATGTTTAAGGTCTGAAAGTGTTTAACAGAGGACTATAAGTAGACATTCAAGGGCACATGCGTACAGCCAGCGACAGAAATATTGACCGAGTATGATGAGTAAGATTTACATGATCGTTATTTATGAGAGAGAGAGAGAGAGAAGTATGATAATTAATCTCGATGAAGAAAAATGGAGAAAACTAATCCAGAGAGCACACCTTGTCTCTGTGTGTGCGTGTGTGTGTGTGTGGGGGGGGGGGGTTAACCTGGACGTACGCACAAAGATCCAGAAGGTGAGAATACAGTACCTAAACAACACCAGAGATGGATCATGGGTATCAGCATTGCCAAAAATTAGAGGTGGTATTTAATCCCATCTAACCAAATTCGTACAGATGATTCAACATAAAAAGAGCACACTAACTGCTGTAAGTTTGCTAATTCAGTTCAAGCCTGCAATCTAGGAAAAGCTTACCAAACTTCATACCTGAGAGCAGAGAGCGTATGGATCTACAGAAACAAACAACAACAGAATCGTAATGGTATAATGCATGCACAAATCCGTGACCCTGGAGACATGCATCTAGAACGGGCCATGCATCATGTGGATCTAACGACCTTGGCTGGAATTTGGGTCAGCCTGTTCCTGCACTGCAACTGCAGACTCGTAGTCGTTCCGGAGGATCCCGTGAGGAGTAGGAGGCCGTCGAGGGTCTGGCGCGGGGAGAATATATTGTATGCGAAGACTGTTGAACTTCTGGGCACATCTAGTCCGCTCTAAACGTTGTGGTGTGTGAGGCCGTTTCATATGCATTTGTGGCCGGCAGTGTCCCTCAAGAAGGGTGGAAGAGGTAGTGGAGGCAATAATAGCGGCAACGGGAAGATGAGAGGATAAGCTGGAGTTACTGCACGTCTGTGGACTGCGGAAGGGCTAGCGACGGCGGTTAGTCCAGCAACTGGCTGGGAGAGGGTGGGTCGTCGCGGCGGCTGTAGGAAGAGACGTACGCAGTGGGGAAGATGAACTCTCAGAGATGCTGATGGAGCGGGCTATTTTCTGTTTTTTCATTGGCTTCGAACGTCCAAAGCGGCAGTTGAGCCCACAACTTGGCTGGACAGCCCAGGTTAGAAAATGCTTCATACAGCCAGCCCAAGCGCAAGAGAAAAAAGCCAGCCCAGGCGCAAGAAGGGAATCGAGAGATCCAGCGAGAGTTTTAATATGCGGGTCGTTACGGTATACTCCTACATGATTCATGCATGCAGGGAGTGGAGGGTTAGTGCTGACGTGGCAGTAGGTGAATGGATGCTGATATGTGTAGGCTGCATGCTTAGTTAAATAGGTTAGTGGGGATAAACTATTTAGGTATTATAGATATGTGTGTGTGTGTGTGTTTAGAATTTTTACATTGCACCACATAACGTCTCCTCTGATTGAAGAGCCACCAGAAAAACATTATATTTTTATATCTAGGTAATAAAATCGTAGGATTACCTCTTAGTGATGTGGTGGCGGGGATGACTACATGAGCTCTAAATCATGATACTACTCATGTTTACACATGAAACACCTCGACATGAAGTAATTTTCTTACAAAGATTCAAGGCTTATACTTTGGTTTCTCAAAATGCAATGGTGCAATAATAGTTGTCTCAGACATAATTTTGTGGTACATTGCCCGCAGGATTTTCCAACAAATACATAACGTAACACACTACAATTGGTGAATTTGTCTTTTATACCAGAAAGGAATGAGCCGTAGGCCCGTAGCTTGAATATTTGCATGTTTCCAACATTATCCTCTAAACAAGCAAACCGTATTTTTGCATGTCTCCAAAATTTCATCTCCAAAACATACAGTGTGTTGGGAACTGAGTGTAGGATTATTGTGGTGGAAGCAGCCCACCACTGTTTCAGTCTTACACCCGGTGCCGGTGCTCATATTTTTCTGAATTTATTTCAGATTTTTCGGCGATATTCGTTCATTGGGAGGAGATCAGAGACGTTCCCGTCAATTGCGATGTGCTCGGGGTTAATTCGTCAATCTTAAGATGTTGTGCCGACTCGGTCTCTCAGGGGTGTTTATAGAGGCAGGATCGTTTGTACTGTGCCGTAAAAAAAAATACAATTTGCGTTTCGACAAATTTTGAAAAATTAACACACCGTCTCGCGGCTTCACGATAATAAAACGCAGCACCGGCGAACCAACCTGTGGTTGGATGGTTAGAGGGACTGTGGTATTCCCAGCCCATCAGGGTTCAAATCTTGGTGCTCGCATTTATTCTTGGATTTATTTCAGGATTTTCGGTGATGCGCATTCAGTGGGAGGAGACGTTCCCGTCGACGACGAGGTGCCTACGGTGACTTCGTAAATTTCAAGATGATATGCCGGTTCAGTCTTTCGGAGGTGCTCATAGGGGTAGGACGTGCGTGTGTGCGTTCATAGGGATGAGTGTATGCGTGTGTATATGAGCGCTTGCGTCTGTACTGTGTTTAAAAAAAAAACGCAGCACCGTCTCGCTGTCACGGTTTCCCGGCCCAGCAGCGCGAGCGCGGGGGATATCCGATAACCCCTCTCCCCTTCCCCACGCTCACTCCAATGGCCCTCGCCACCGCCGCGGCCGCCGCGGCCATCACCATCCACCCATTCCTCAGTCGCCCGGCCAGCGTCCTCCGGTGCGGCCGCCGCGTCCCGCCGCTCCTCCTCCTCCGTGCCCCCTCGGCCTCCTCAACCTCGGACTTCAACATCACCTTCGCCGAGCCCGCGCCCGCCCCGTCCAAGGCCTCGCGCGGCGGCCCGTCCGCGCAGCCGCTGGTCCCGTGGATCGCCCGCGGGGCCGACGGAAAGCCATCCCTCCACACCTCTCCGCCGCCGGACGTCATCCAGGCCGTCGCCGCCGCGGAGGCCGAGGCCAAGAGGGCCGCCAAGAGGGGCCAGAAGCAGAGCCCCGCCGCCGCCGACGCCCCCGTCGCCAGCGTCAGGGTCAAGGAGAAGAAGGCCGCCCCGACCGCGCCGCCCAAGTTCTCCAAGGCGGCCAGGAGGTTCTACAACGAGAATATCAAGGAGCACGAGCCGCAGCGTCTCGCCAAGGTCCTCGCCGCCGCAGGAGGTAGTCGTCCTATGGTGCAGGGTTTTACATTAAGCGCGCTTAACTGAATTGAATCGGAGCAGCATTATATGTCTGTCTTGATGCTGACTCGGTGGCTCTTCCTAGTGGCCTCAAGAAGGACCAGCGAGGAGCTCATCTTCCAAGGGAAGGTGACTGTCAATGGTTCTGTCTGCAGTGCTCCCCAGGTATGAAATTCAGCCTGAAGCTCTAAAGGGTGAGGAGGAGCTAGTTCATGTCTGCAAATATTTTAGCTCATGTCCACATTTATGTAATGTCAATCTCAGTTGTCTAGTTGCGGCGAAAAAATAGCTGGTTTAGTTTAGCTAGATTCTGGCATTGTACCACTGTATGGAATTTGAAATTTGTTCATTTTGTCTGCATCCTGATCATAATCAGTTCTTTTGTAGACCAAAGTCGACATCTCGAAGGATTCTATCTATGTTAATGGCAACCGCATTTCCAAGAAGCTGCCTCCAAAGCTGTATTTTGCTGTGAACAAGCCAAAAGGGTTTGTATCTTTTCTTCCATATTATTGCAGTCTGCGGATCAGTAAAAAGTCGCCTTTTGTATTCCAGCACAATACTTTTGAATAATACTAGAAAGGAAGCCATCAGACCAGCCGTGTGAAATGCCTAAATGTTATTTCTGATGTCCTGCAGGTACATTTGCTCATCTGGTGAAGAGAAGTCTGTTATCTCCTTGTTGGATGACTATCTGAAAGGCTGGGTATGTTCTACAATAGGGCTTTTCATAGAATGGCAAACTTCATCATATTTATGGTGTGCTGCACCTTATGTCTAAATATATCTATCTATCAACATGTGCAGAACAAAATTCAACCAGGAGTACCAAAACCACGCTTGTTTACTGTGGGTCGTCTTGATGTTGCCACAACTGGTTTGATAATAGTTACAAATGATGGTAATCTTGTCGTATTTGCTAGAGAATACTTAGGAATAAGCCATTTATGATTTATCCATCCAAGCCGTAAAGTTAATTGCTCTCCTTTCAGGTGAATTTGCCCAGAAAGTCTCACACCCTTCTTCAAACATAACAAAGGAGTAAGTTCGGCCTCCTTTGTATCCTTTGTAGACTGTAGTACTGCAATGCAGAACTAAATTGTAACCTATACTTGAAATACTGTAGATGCCATTCAAAATTTCGTAACAGACAAATTGGGATGTTGTTTTGGTACTACCCTCATGTGTCCATCATTAATCATGTGCAGTAAATGTGGCAAAGTACCATTGAAACGACTCTAGTTTTAAACTAAAATATTCTCTCTAGGAAATTGCTCATATAAATGTGCTCAAATGTAGAAAATGGAGAATGAATAATGCACAAAAAACAACATTCATTATACTTTGATAATTTTGCATTTGTTCAATATTGCAGATATGTAGTAACTATAGATGGAGCAGTGCACAAGAAACACCTTGTAGCTATCAGCGGAGGAACAGTAATTGATGGTGTTAAGGTTGTACCTGATTTAGTCGAGCCACTGGATGCCCAAGCTGACACAAAAAGGACGCGACTTAAAATAGTGGTAATTGTCCTTTATACATGCTCCATTCTATTGTATTTGATGCTTGTTTTCTAACTTCTGCATATGGTACAAAACTATGTATAATATAGGCATTCTGATTTGTTCAGTACAGCAAAGAACATATCCTAGCAATATTGTTCAGTCCTTGTATGTTTGTGCCAGGTTGATTGTGCAAATCCGGTGTATTCTATCAATTAGCCTGTCACTTGCACATATGCTTGACTAAGCAATTTTACATAAATTCAAAGGCATCATATTTACTTAATCTACTTACTGGCATTGATATCGCCGAGTTCTATTTCTGGCAGGTTCATGAAGGAAGAAACCACGAAGTTCGTGAACTTGTGCAGAATGCAGGACTAAAGGTTGTTTTGCGTGATAAATATAACCTTATCAAAGTTTTCTTTGTATTTTATTGGTACACATCTTAGTATTTTTTGTTCTACAATAAATGTGACCTTTGGGAGAGTAACATCTGTCAGCTTGCGCTAGGATGGTAGGCCTTGAGGTTGAACAGCATCAGTGAAGGAGGGCACATATTGTGGCAGGAATAAATCTAGAATAGCTAGTCAAAGGAACGGTGGTTGTCCACAGCAGGACTTTAGGATCTAGGAGACTTTTCTTAATTCATCTTTGCTTCATTCGACTCAAATCTAATAGGCTGTGTTCCCTTTTATGGGTATTACCCCTGATCAGATGGCTTAAGAGCTAAGCAATGCAAGCATAGAAGTATGGTATTTATCACATAGCAACAAAAGATAACAGACGGCGTGTTATAGTAGCGCACATCTTGACAGCCAGATCTTGTTTTATCATTTCTATTTTGATGTACTGCAGTAGAAGACAGTTGACCCTGTTTGTAATGGAAAATGGGCCGGAAAACCATACAAAAGTCAATTAATTAGAGGAAAAGCGTGTAGAAGCCCCACAATTATGCTTATTTGTGGTGTATAACTGTTGTGAAAGCAGCTAATTTTTTTATCCCTGTTTTTGACAGGTCTATGCTTTGAAACGTGTTCGGATAGGCAGGTTTCGCCTCCCATCAGACCTGGGGTAATGTTGTTTAGCACATCAGTACATGTTCGGCTTATACTTCCTTTTTTGCAGAGTTTCAAAAGGTTTTTTCAAGTCTTTCTTTTTTGCACCTTTCAAACCATCTGAAACAGCATGGCAGCTGGTGCAAATGGTAAAATCAAATACTCCAGGAAATATATTTTTAGAAAGATCAACTTGGAAAGGCTCGTGTATCAAAAGGGGTCATGTGTGTCAAATCTGGCATGCCAGCAGTACAGCCGTAGTACCACCAAAATCAGTTCAGTGGAGTTAATTGGCTCAACTGATAAATCATCGTCTAGGGGCATGAGTTTTTATTGTGCCCAACAAGTAAAACTAAATTGACAATCAACTCTTTTTTTTGTGTTTGATAAACTCTTCATGTTCACAATGAGGCCGGCAATAAAACACTTTGTTTTTTTGCGAATGCAATAGAACACTGGATATTAACCCTTTGTTGCATGTTACATGTACAGAATTGGAAAGATGGTTGAACTCAAAGAAGCTGACATCAAGGCACTAGATGGCAACAGCTAGTAGAGTGCACGCCTGAGTTCATGGGCCCCGTTTCCGACAGCGGTGTGGACGGATGAATAACATACATGTCTACCTCCTGTGGCGCAAGGCACGACTACTCCGCGCCTGAAAAGGCCCGCGATTCCGCTGTCATAGATGTCAAATAGGGGCCTGGATGGTCAAGTTCGACAGGCATATCTTTGCTTTGAAGAACACATGAGGCCTACGTGGCGGCAGTGTTCGCTGGAGTTTTGGGATATGTTCAGCTAGGCTGGCTAGTTGTTGGTAGCGTCTACTGTTACTGATTTATTATCCTTGGAAATGTAAATGCTGTTAGTCGAGTCATGAACATTTTTTAACTTAGTCTAGTCATGAACTGGCATTACTTCCAACAGTTTTTGCAACTTGTAACTTGTATGCCTGCCCTGCAAAAGAAAAGTAAAATCTGTATACCTGATTTTTTTTTTTTGAGAAATGCCGGATAATCCTTGAGATACATATCTCCATTTTTTCTAGTTGTAAAAAAACACATTGCATTTCCCCTTTCTTTATTGTGAACTGAGCGTACCTTTTTTTTTGTGGTGGAAAATGGGAATTGTATTACTCGAGGAAGATCAAGTTCGTCCCTGCAGAGACTAGGGACATTTACAGGCCCAGATTGAAGCCACAACATAGTTCTAGATTCAGTTCTATTTGCACTGCCTGTAGACTGCCACACTCAATTATCACCACGCCGACCACTGCAGTCTTTTTCTGTGAATTGAGCGTACCTCAGATGTTTAGGTTTCTTGTGATGTGATGAAACTAGCCCATCATGTTTAAGTCCTAGACATGGCATTTGTATTCGCATTTTTCTGAATTTATTTCAGACTTACCGGCGATGTTAAGACGCATGTGGTGATTTTGTCAACCTCAAGATGTGCATGCTCGGTATCTCGAAGGTGCTTATAGAGATAGGGTGTGCGTGTGTGTGTTTATAAGAGTGAGAGTGTATGTGAGCTTCTGCTCTGTGTTAAAAAATGTACTTCAGGAAACAAAAACGAACCATTTTTTTTTCCTGAACCAGCATAAAAGAATCCGCCGTACGCAAGAAGAAGGAAGGAAACAGACAGAGGTGGCTGGGCCCAGCCGTTTGGGCCGCGAGTTGGGTTGGGCCCTGTGCTAGTTGGCAACGAGGGGGGAGCAAGATTAGTTTAAGCCATGGATCATCGTCGTCTCCGGCTCAGTCAGATCTGCCTGCCCCGCTCGACGCCGAGGGACCACCCACCACCACCACCACCACCACCCACGACTCCACCAGCAGGACGCGGCAGCTCTTCCTCTTCCCCCCCTCCCACCTCCTCCCGCGATCCCACCCCGAGATCCCCCCACCCCCGACCCGCGCCGCCGCGCGGGGGCCCGGCGGGCTCGGAGCGCCGGAGGCCGCCCTCGCTCTGCCGCGCGGAGTCGAGCCAGGAAGCCCGCCAGGGCCATTCCGCGGCCCCCCTGCTCTCGCGGCTGACGGCGAGCGGCCATGAATTTCCTCTACCGAGCCGCGCAGCCCGAGCTGCCGCGGATCCCCGAGCAGCAGGGGGTCCCCAAGACCCTGGAGGGCCTCATCGCCGACGATCCGCTCCGCATCTCCGCGTCCGTGGCAGAAGACGACGAAGCTGCCAGCAACGGAGCCGGAGAGATCGGCGGCGACACCGCTGCTTCCTCTCCTTCCGCTTCTTCAGATTCGAAAAGTACAGCTCCGGCCGGGAAGCACAGCGATGTTTCCCAGGACGAAGGGTGGATCACAATTCCCAACAGTTGGTGCCCCTTTCCCCTTGCTTGGATTTCTCCTCGTTGCATTGCAGATTCACTAGTACCCCATTTCTCCTTGGAAATGCCAGCCCGGTAGCTTACTGATTCACAATTCGCTTCCGCAGAGGAGCTTCCTGAGGATTGGAGCGAGGTTTCGGACATGCTGCAGCTGCGGCCTTTGGATCGCCCCTTCCTTTTTCCTGGTAAAGTTACTTGACTGTGACTTGCTGCCTGTGCCTGTTTTTGTTTTGGTATCTGAATTAGTTTGGTTATATCAGGCGAGCAGGTTCATATATTGGCGTGCCTATCAGCCTCTCAGCAAGATATGACCTGCATATCTCCGTTTAGAATTGCTGCCGTGATGTCTAAGAGCGGAAATTCGCCGCGGCAGCCCACAAATAAATCTTACTCTGTCAGTGAGAATGGGGATGCAAATGGAACAGCCAGAGAAGATAGTTCTCACGGTACTGAGGATAACATGGAGAGTGTTGAACTCAACGACAAAGTATCTTCTCCTTCAAAACAAGATATCCTGGAGACTGAATCCCTCCTTCGGATGGAAGATCGCAAACAGCAAATAGAAACCATGCTGCAAAAATTCAAAAGATCTAACTTTTTTGTCCGAATTGCTGAGTCAGATGAACCTCTCTGGTCCAAGAAAAGAGTAGCTGCAACTAAGACGGCAGATGAACAATTATATTCGGATAGCCAGGGAAATAACACAGTTTTAAGGAGTACTGCTTACAATACCATTTCTGATAAAGGAGTTTTTGATGGTAGCACATCCGGAGGAGTCGCTCGGGATACTGTAAGGTGCTATGCTCTGCAGAATGGAGACATCGTGGTATGTTTTGAACGATCCGTCTGTTTACTTGCTGGGTGACATTATACACTAGATTCTTTTTTGCAATGATTAACTTTGGGAAGTTTATGGACTATGCGTAAATAGTTGATCAATCATATATGATGTGTATGTTAAAAAAGTACCGTCGAATTCGTATTTGAAAGGGGTTTCCAATGGTATAATTTTTATAGCATGTCTCTCGCAGATATTATTGATTTTATCGATAGTCAAAGTAAATCTCGAAATACGTATTAGACCCTATATATCCAGATGGAGGGAGCACTATAATTTTAGCTCCACAGCCATCTACTTGATGCCTGGAGACTGGTCTGAAATCTACTACCTTACTGCATCACTTTTGGCAAATTGACAACTGCCTTGAATACATTGCTTCTCTTCATTTAATGCACCTTTATATCCATCATGGTGGTAAGTAGGGTCCTGCAAAGTTTAGAGTTATGTCTCACCATCTTTGGTGAAATCAGCTAATACGCTTTAAGCAAATTTATGTAAAAATCCTTTGCACAGCTACTGCAGTTGTCTATATACTAATCATGTTTGTTATTAGTTTATTAGACACACATGTTTATTTTGTTTTATTTTAAAGAAAGCAACTTCACAAATAAATTGATGGTGCTACCATGCAGTTAGCTTTCATTCATGTACTTTTGTGTGATTCTGGGTTGCTTATGTTTGTGCTGATTAATCACTCATATTCTCTGTTGGAAGGATGCAGGTTGTTTTGCAAGTGAATGTTGGTGTTAGCAATATGGTAGATCCAGTGCTTGAAGTTCTTCAATTTGAGAAGTGTACATCAAGCAATTATATGCGTGAGAATCTTGTAAACGGGCTTCCTAATGGTTATGAGGATCCTTGTCAGGAGCTGCTTAGCTGGTTGCTCCCTTTAGATCGCACACTACCTCCTCCTCGTTCTTTATCACCTCCTACTCTCAATCCCAGTATATCACACAAGCAATCCTTTTCTGCTTCTGGGTCTCAAATATTTTCGTTAAGTCATTTCAGAAGCTATTCAATGCCTTCATCCTCCTTTGCCCTTGCCCAGCTTCCCAACATAAGATCACCCCCAATATCTGAAAATCAAGAATTTGTGCCTGAAAAGCCTGCAAAAACACCTGATGTTATAAATGATGGGCAGCTTTCCTTTAGAGGAGTTCCTTTGGAGCCTGAACGGTATTCTGTACGCTGTGGTCTAGAAGGTGTATATCTACCAGGGAAAAGATGGTCAAGGAAAGTTGAAATAATTCAACCAATTGAAGTTCATTCTTTTTCTGCCAAATGTACTGCAGAAAATCTTCTATGTGTCTTAATAAAGGTTACTATGAACATCCAAATCCTTCATTTTTCTCATAGTTTCTGAAGAAACTTTCAAAACTAATGCTTATATCTTCAATTCTCAGAACATTGCTCCACGGCATGTGCAAGACATTGTTGTATTCATAGATGCAATTACTGTTGTCTTTGAGGAGGCATCCAAAGGCGGCTCTCCTTTATCTCTACCAATTGCCAGTATTGAGGTCGGACATGGTCACAGCTTACCAAATCTGTCACTCAGGTACATGCAAAGTTTCTCATGGATGCTTCCAAAGACCCACAATTGCAGCTTAAAGTTTAAGTATGACGTGGTATCTGCCATAAATTGATTCCCCTTTGGATTTGCAGACTGCAGTACTTTGACCTTGCCTTTTTCTTAGCAAAGAAATTCTTGCAACGTGTTGCAATATTATCGCTGTTATCCATCTTTCTCTTAGTTTTCAGTTTTGGTTTGAACAAGTTGGTTTTGTATAACATGCAGTACTGTCTGGTCTCCTTAATGCTGGATTGGGCCAAACCTTACTTTCACATGATTCTTTTTAGTTATTTATGCAAGCAATAAACACGGGAAGATGTATCGCATTACATACACTATACCTTGGTTTGAAGTTTTTGCCAAAGATCAACAGTTTCCATATATCTTAAGTATTATTTGTTTCCTTCCAGGCGGGGTGAAGAGCACTCGTTTATTTTGAAGCCAGCAATTATGTCCTCCAGGGATCGGAGGATCAACAGTGATGTACCTCTGACTTTGTCACTCCCAAAGATGAGTGGAGCTGCCACAAATACTTCCACGCCTAGGGTTAGCGAGCCCAGTGCTGGTCTTACTGATCAGTATGCTGTACTTATATCATATCGCTGCAATTATACAGGTGAACTGTTGGAAAAATAGAACATGTGCTTGAGAACGGGTGTAGGTTGATAATTCTGACTTCCAGCCCTTTTTATCCTCTGTAGAATCAAAACTTTTCTTCAAGCAAGCCACAAGCTGGCAACCCTGTGCAGCTAGTGATCTTATGATCTCTGTGTCTTCTGAACTGTCATTACGAAATCCTAGCCCGAGTGCTCGAGCTCCTCAACTCCCTGTGCAGGTTATTTCGGTGCTTCTTTAGGTCTTGTTGCATTTTCCATGCCTCGCACTGATAGTGTTAATTGTTGGTTTTCAGGTCTTAACCCTTGAAGCTACTAATATGACTTCAGAAAACCTCACATTAACTGTTCTTGCTCCAGAAGCATCTGGTTCTTCTTCAGTTGTATCATTGAACTCAGCTCCAACCACACCAGATGGTTCTTATGATAATCTTAATGAGCCTATGAGAAGGTCTGGCTTGGGAAAACATGGAACTGGTTTTCGGAGACTGAATTCAGTTGTTGCCGGATCTCCAAAAGAAAGTGACAATGGAGGAAATAGAATGAGCACTTCAGCAGGCTGTACTCATTTGTGGTTGCAGAGTGCAGTTCCCCTAGGGTATGGCTATCCATTCTCGCCTTTTTCCATCTGTTGAGAGTTACAGCACGGCATGTCGGTATGCTGAAGAATTGCATTTGTTGTGGTTAACAGGTGTGTTCCTGCACGGTCAAGCACCACTGTCAAGCTTGAGCTACTCCCGTTAACAGATGGGATCATTACACTAGATACATTGCAAATAACCATAAAGGAGAAAGGTAAAATTTCTTGAAAAAAACGAAGTAGAGATCATTAGCTTACCAGTTAGATATAGTGCCTACCCAGGGAGCAGAACTTGTTATTGCTACTGTTTACTACTAGATACATCCATTTGAGGAACAAGCTTGGGACAAGCTTTTTCGGACGGAGGGAGTACTCCCTCCGTTCCGAATTACTTGTCTTAGAGTTGTCAAGATATGGATGTATCTAGACACGTTTTACCGTTAAATACATCCGTATCTGGACAAATCTAAGACAAGTAATTTGGGATGAAGGCAATACCTGTCATAGTCTGAATCCACCAGATTCATCAGATTAAAATCTTGCATTTGCAGAATAAATTTTAAGATAGTGTTTCTATGGTGCGACCAAACCTCAAGTATGCTCTGTCTTTGGCTGCTTATTCACGCCATGTACCTTTGCACCACAGGTCTTACGTACATACCGGAGCACTCCTTGGAGATACACGCATCGTCTGCCATCTCAGCAGGAAGGTCATAGTAGGAATTAGCAGAGTATTAATTACTCTATGTTTGAACCTCTGCGTGGAGCGATTCCAACTGTGCAGCTGCTCATTTGAATTGGAATGTTGGACATGGCAGCTCATACGGCAGGATCCAGGAGCCGAGGCAGCCAGATACCCTGCTGTTTCTGCCGAAGGCGATGATCTCCACATCAACTGGATAAACTGTTTGCATATATGCATTTATACGTGGAGCTCTGAGCGATTGGGCAGGCTTGGAAAAACCTGTAATGTTGTGTTTCATAGTTTTGATATCATTTTTGTGGTTTTCCATTCTTTTTGGTTACATGTAAACCTGGCGCTTGGCCTTGTCTTAGTTGGCGGGTGTATGTATCATGTGATGTACTGTCGGAAAAATGAGAAATTTACGCATCTTCGGTTTCATCTTTTCTTTTATTGGTATTTTAGGTGAGCTGATCTCAGGGGGACATATCATATATGCTTGTCCTAAATACAAGTTGGTATGCCTATAGCAAATCCTGATGAACTTCACAACATCCGACTAAAATATAAGTGTAGACCACATGAACATTGTTGAATACTTTTTGCTGATATTCCGCCTCCCTAAAGAAATGTGCAAGTCTGTCGTCCCAAACGCTCCACTTGCAAGTGGATAATTGTGTTTAATTGTTCCATGCCGTCATGTCATTGATCCACTCAAACCCGGATTAATATATTAACTAGAAGGGTTGGGCGCGCTTTGCTGCACCGTTGGTGTTGTTGATATTCTGAAAAATAATTACTCATTTTGTTTTAAAATATAAGGTGTATTACTTTTTTGAAAAATCCAACCTCTTTAAGTTTGATTAATTTTATGAAGAAATATATGAAAATTCGTAATATCAAAGTGGTGTTATTAGATTCATAATGAATTGAATTTCCATAATTTTTTAGCTTAATATCGTGGGTGTCGATATTTTTGGCTCTAAACTTGGTCAAACTTTTAAAAAATTGACTTTCCAAAGAACTAATACCCCTTGTATTTCGGAATTGGTGGAATATATAGTTTGACGGATGGGGGAGACGATGGAGTGTGTTTTATGTTTATTTATAATGTGGTTATTTGGTGGGCCTTTCATGGTGTGATTCTATGTTATGTGCTAATCAACTCATATTTTTGTGGGTAAATTTCTGCGTCGGTGGCTACATGTACTATATTGGTGCTATAGTATCATCACATGGTGGTGCTTCTTTTTTCTAGGTGGTAAGAGGGTGCACGGGGTTGATATGTTTTTCTAGCCGGTTGGTGTTGATTGATTTGAAAAATCGTCGGCCCGATCAAAATCGTAAACCAAATTCAAAATTAAATATCTCAATCAAATAAAAGAGCTTCAAAATTAGGGAATATACGAATTAAAATAATTAAATGGGAGAGCTCCTAGAGAAATCATTGACCCGGTCAAAATCGGGTGACCAAGTTCTAAACTGAAGACCTCAATGAATTGTGAGGACTTAAAAATTAAGAAGCATAGTGTATAGTATAAAAAAATTGAATGAGAGCTTTGAGAAATTGTTGACTTGATCAAAATTGAGTGATCCAATTTCAATTGGACACCTCAATTGATTATGAGTCTTTTGCTTGCAGCATTTGAATGGATTTGGTAGCAAATCAGTTAGCGACATCAGGAGTGGAACACAGCATATGCAAAGCCACACTTTGTAGGAATAACTTTTTATGTAGGAATATTGTGGTACGCCACTTCACTTTCATGTTTGATCATTTTCTACATGTATATAATACAACTTCTCTCTCATGTTACATTCGTTTGAGCGACAATTAATATGGGACGAAGGGAGTAATAAATAAATACTACTCCCTCTTATCCATATTAATTATCACCGATTTAGTACTTACAGTATAAACAATAATAAATAAGTATAAATAGAAGATAAGGCAGAGATGGCATGCATTTGTAATTTTTATACGAAGAAGATAGCAACCCCTATGCAGTAAAATATGCACCGCGCATTACAACTACTCATACAACTTCTTCCATGATTGGTCTCAAACATGCTAACCTAACCATTGTTGAAACCCTTCCAACGAAAATATACTTTTCTTGAGATGATTAATCTGCCTGCAGATCAACATAAACTAAGATGATTAAATTACTAACTTCTGTATGAAGGTAAACAAAATACAAGCATATTCGCAAAAGAATAAAAAAAAAATACAAGCAATTGAGCATCCATCCAACAGTAAGCTACAAAAGCCAATACCTCCATTGTCATTTGTTAAGCAAAGCCGCCAGCTCGGACCCAATCAAACCCAAAGAAAGCGAGAACTTCCCCGGCTGTCCATGGCCACCTACCCCCTCCTCCTCCTCGCCCTCTTCGCCGTAGCCGCGGCGTCGTCCGCGGAGGACACCCCAACGGCGTACGAGATGCTGGAGCGGTACGACTTCCCGCGGGGCATCCTGCCGGAGGGGGTGGAGGTGGAGGGGTACGAGCTCGGCCCGGACGGCGGCTTCGAGGTGCACTTCCCGCGGGAGTGCGAGTTCATGCTGGCGAAGCAGTGGCTGGTCAAGTACGACGCCCGCATCGCCGGCGCCGTCACAGCGGGCAAGCTGGCGGCGCTGGAGGGCATCCACGTCAAGGTACTCTTCCTGTGGCTCCCCGTCGCCGAGGTCGACCGCGCCGGCGACCGCCTCAGCTTCTACATCGGCCCCGTCTCCACGTCCTTCCCGCTAAGCGCCTTCGCCAGCAGCCCGCACTGTCGCGGCTACCACGCCGTCGCTGCGGCCGTCTCATGAATCATAAGCCATTGTTTATCATGATTTGAACAAGACTCACATTTTTATTTTTATTTAGAAAAGGAGGATGACCCCCGGCCTCTGCATATGGGCGATGCATACGACCACTTTATTAATTATTATCACATGACCTTACAAAGCCATACAACAGTAAGACTAAAGTCACCGTCTAAGCAACAACTGTCGCTACATCTATCTAATTGATGAAGGGACGCAGATAGTCTGGGCCTAATACCAAACAGACATCGCAGCCAAACCAACATCTAAGACCTGAGGTTCCAACCAGGACGCCTGCCGGGTATGGGGCACCTACCAGTCCGGCGCCTCCTCAACCAGGACGCCTGCCGGGTATGAGGCCGCCGCAGCCACCTGCCACGCCAGTGTTTATCTTGAAATATTTTTTTTGCGGGTTATCTTGAATTTTCTTGAGATGCTATCTATTTATTGATCATAGATTAGCTTATGTTAACTTGTTAAGCAACAATTTAGGCACTTCTGCGATAAAAGAACTTAATTGTCCGGAATGCCTGGCCTATCAGATGTAGTATGATCGGAGTGGCAATCCTTAGGCCATCCGTCGTCGAAGCAACTTGATAGCTACCGACCATAATTATTAAGTGATCATTATTTTTAGAACGGAGGCTCGAGGTCGGCTTTGAATTATCGAAGTCATCCACTAGCTACAGCCAACCACAACATGCAACCTGAAAAAAAAGGAAACCGGGCATATGCAACCCCACCGGCAAATAAAAAGTGTGGAAGGGAAGCTAACATACTACGAACAAAGATGCAAAAGCTTAGGAAAAAACTAACGCTCACACGTGTGGCATCTTGCACATCGCTCACACGCCTTCATTACCACTCATTTTGTCACGTGTGAACAGATGACATCAGCAGGAATCTTTTTGGTTTTCGGCTTAAAAATATTTTATCTCTTAATTAAAAAATCGAATTAAAAATCCGTTTTCACCATTAAATCCGTCTCGACGAGATCTTCAAAACTAGACCCCATGTTGATATGTTTCGATGAAAAAAAAATTTGCCCAAAAGTTGCCATGATGTTTACACTGTAGTTGCCATAGTGCTTAAACTAAAGTTGCCATGTGGCAATTTTAGTTTGTAGAGCATGACAATTTTAGTATTTTGATGATGGCAATTACAGTACTTTGACCATGAAAATTATTTTTTGTATGAACCATGGCAATTTTAAGTGCATGTATCATGGCAATTTTAGTTTATGGTTCATGGCAAGTCTAGTTTCTTAATTCCCCGTTTTATAATATGTCAAAATTTACTTTTAAATGTAGAAGAAAATAGCTGAAACATATCATGGCAACTTCAGTGTAAACACCATGGCAATTCATGTGCAATAGACAAGGCAACTTTTAACCGAAAAAAAAATTTGTCGAAATATATTGATATGAGATCTAGTTTCGAAGATCTCGTCGCGAGGGATTTAATGGTGAAAACGGATCTTCAATCGGATTTTTCATTTAAGAGATAAAACATTTTAAAAACTGAAAATCCAAAAAGATTTCCACATGCATGCATGCGGTGATGTGGCGCAGTCTGTGTGTTATAGGGCGTGTGGGCGGGTTTCGCTCCCACCACACGTGTGGGCGTTAGCGTTGTCCAAAGCTTATGTGTCAAAAAAAAACAAAGATGCAAAAGCTACAACGAGTCGAAGACTCTTGGCCTGTGTAAACTCACAAACATATTAGTCCCTTAACTGTTTTGTTCATCGATCATCCAAAACCCCGACGGGAACTAGATGCACTTACAATGTGACTATTGAGAAATGATTAGACATAATGTCATCCACAACAAGAGCCATTCGGTTTTCTACTCAGTCAGGTAATCCTCAATCCGACTGCAATGACTCCGAGTCGATCGTTCCGTGCCAGTTCACAAAGGAGTTCCGGGTGACCAATCGCTCGACATAGATTAGCTCTGCATTTGGGTGCTGATAATCCGCCTCCACAAGGTTGTCAGATTACTCGGTGACACCCGTAACAAGGGGCGAGTTCGGTATCCCATGTGGCATGGGTTGAACTCTAAATAGATAGCCAAATCCTGAAGTTCGCAGGTTCGGATCTGACTTCGACGATAAAAGTATGTTCCTTCGGGAAAATGGCTGGCATCTTTCCTCAAGAGTTAGACCAGGTGTCAGCATCGTCACTTGGATTTCATGATACACCCTTAGCCGGGCCGCTAGTCACCCTCTTCCGAGAGATGAACGAGTATCACCGAACCTTTTCCTCAACTTGTTTTAACTAAACTTTCCATAGGCTTTGCTCTTTAGAGTTTGTCAGGGTCTCTTCATGAGCAACTTTGCAGCATCTCGAGTCTTAAGGCCATTCAGAATCTGCTTCCAAGGAGGGCTCAGTCAGTTTTCGTATCGAAACCCTGACAGACTTGGGTCTAATGACGAGGTAATCCTCTGGGTAGGCCCACAATGACATAAGGTCCAGCCGAGAGCCTGGACCAATTAGATCTACGGTCCAGATAACTACTACATGGGGGGGGGGCTCATTCGTGAGTGGAACGTGAGACGGGGAATAATCACCAACCGGTTTGCCCGCCGGTTGGGCCCTTCACCAGTCGGTTCAATGGTCAGTCCGACTGATGTCCACCGGCGATACACATTTATGGGCCGTTAGAGCATTTACAGCCGGACTTGGCAAGTCCGGCCCCTCAAACGCTGGGCGCGTCCGCGGACTCTGACCGGTCACGCCTCAAATAATGCATTCCACATCCGGATACCTCAAATCCATATTATTATATGCAATGTAGCGATCTTTAAGCGGAGCTCGTCCGGTCGCCGTGCTAATGTACGGCAGCCGGCTGCGCTCCCCAGAGTGTTGGTCCGGTCGCCGGCAAGGTAGAGTAGGGCATGGGACACGAGCCGGCTCAAGGGACTCAAGGCACCGTCATCTCTCATACCCTACTCTTCCTCGTCGGAGCCCGGAACCCGTTGGGTGCTGGTGGACGTCAGATCGATGATGGATCCATCATGGGACGAGCCGGCGACATCCACCACAACGCGGTTGCAGTGCCCAGACTGGTGCACCGTACGTGGCGCCGGATAATGCGACTCCTCCTCGCTGACGTCCACCGCCGTGAGGGTTGCCGCCGCCTCCCGCGCCCGCTGCCACGCATGGCAGGCACACCGCGCCATCTTTGTGTCGGACGACACCCACGGTGAGTCCATGGCCTCGGCGTGCCAATGGAGGGGTTGCACGTCCGCCATCGCGTTCGGACGCCAGACGGACCGCACCGCCTCCAGTGAGGCAGCAACGGCTGCCCTAGCGCCGGATCCCTGCGCCATTTGAGCGGACACAATGGATTCCCAATGGAAGGAGTCCGAGCGCTACCATGCACGGGCCTCGTCCCAGGAGCGGTGGAGCGCAAACCGGACGGCCATCTCCTCCTCGAGGCCACATGGGATGAGCTCGGGGTCGACGGATCTGGAGGTGAAGGACTCAGGTCCGCTGCTGTGACGACCCCGGCTTAATCGTGCACTAACCATACACGCAAATGCACACGATCAAGCCTAAGGACTCACTTGAAGATATCACAACACAACTCTAAAACATAAATAAAGTCATACAAGCTTTATATTACAAGCCAGGGCCTCGAGGGCTCGAATACATAGCTCGATGGCGTACAAGCGTCAGCGGAAGCATCAGATATCTGGGTACAGATATTACAGAAGAACAGATAGGCCTTTAGAAAGGCGGGGCAAAATAAAATACTACGATCGAAAGGCGTAGGCCTCCTGCCTAGGACCCTCCGAACCTACTCCTGGTCGTCGGTCGGCTCCTCGTAGTAGTACTCGCCGGGAGGGTAGTAGTAGTAGCCGTAGTCGTCGACAGGGGCAGCTACCTCAGGGGCTCCGTCATCTGGCGGCAACGTATGGATATGGGGAGAAAAAGAAAGTAAAGCAAACGTGAGTACTCATCCGAAGTACTCAGCAAGCAAGAATCTACACTACATATACAACATTTTCAAAGGGTGGCTGTATATGTGGACTGGGCTGCAGAAAAGCCAGAATAGAGAGGAAGGCCTAGTCCTATCAAAGACTAGCATCTTCAAGCATCTTCATCGGTCTTGCAGCATTAGAAGAGTGCAGATTAACATAATGTAAAGTAGTAGTAATGTCATCAATCCTCGCCCAGAGATCCTTTCTCGACTACCTGGGAGAAAGCAATCCCAGAGCCATACTATCCATTTCATCTCAAGTCACCAGTTCTAGTTGTACCGATCGGGATACAACTCCGAGTGTCCGTTACCGTAGGACAGGCTATCGATAGATTAGTTCTTCCCTGCAGGGGTGCACCAACTTACCCACCACGCTCGATTAACTCCGGCCGGACACACTTTTTTTTCTGGGTCATGCCCGGCCTCGGCCAAACGATACGTCACAACCCGACCGAATACCTAACAGAGAGGTCAGCACGCCGGACTAAACCTATGCCCCCAGGGGTCTTGGGCCATCGCCCCAGGAACTCCTGCACGTTGCCAACGCGGCCGGTGAGCAGACCTAGCCCCCCTTATACAAGCACAGGGCGTTACCAGTCCAACCCAGCGCGCGCCGCTCAGTCGCTGACGTCTATTAAGCTCCGGCTGAAGTATACGACGCAGAACGCCCATACTATGCCCACGTGATGATTAGTGCTATCAGGCCAGAGGCCCCTCGGATCAAATATCCAAACCGTTAGTGTGTTGGTAGTGCGGTAACGAGCAGAGACTCACGAAAGATGTGACCCCGTCGCCCCGTCTCGAGGACTTGCGGCAAGGGCTAAGAATGCCCGGCCACGCCTCGTGTTCAACTCTCGGGCACCATCCAGGTCCACCCGATTCCACATCACTCGCAATTAAGCTCGCGCGGGTACCCCTCAGGGCCGACCCGTCTTTAGTAACATGTTTCAGTGTAAAGTCATAGTAACAATGGTAACCGTGTGTCTAACACCAAGGGGAACCCTGAGGAATCACCCTCGATGGAATTCCCTCTGATGTTACCGTCAAGGTGAACGAAGGAGGAATCACCCTCGAGGTCCACACTTGAGAGGTTGCACGACGACGTCGTTATCGGGGGTGGTGTAGGAGGAATCACCCTCGCTGACCATGACCGATTAACTAACCTACAAGGTTATCATCAGGAGTGCTGACGAGGTATCACCCTCGGCACTCGATAGTAACCTAGTAGTGTCAAGCAACTAATGGGAAAGTGATGTGCGGTGTCGGGGCCTGGTCTTCGATCCCATTGATCGGGCCTTCTGATGATCCAGCGGGGCAGTCGGGATAAAGTGGGGTCTCTGCTGGGTCTCTACCCAAACTATACTAAACAGTTTAGGATAAACGGGAGGTAACAATAGCAGGTTACAATAATCAGGCTATGCAGCAGAAATAGGATAACAACAACAGCAGTAACTTCTAATGCAAGCATAAGAGAGAAGAGAGTGGGCGATATCGGAATGCTCAAAAGGGGGGTGCTTGCCTGGTTGCTCGGCGGCAAAGGCAAGGTCGTCGACGGTGTCGTCGGGCTCCTGAGCGGCGTCGGCCTCGGGAGCTACGTCAACGTCGGGGTCTACCGAGAGAGAAGAGGGGGAAGAAACATATAAATGCACAGCAAACAATGCAATACAGGGCATGCTATGCTAAGATGCAGTGCAGGGTTGCCTAAAGTATGTCTAAGGCATTTTTAGCTACTTTAGGATTTAAGTTGGATTTATTATCTAGTGTATATGCACTATTCATATACCGGATACAGCCTCGAAGTTGCGGGTTCACCTACGTAGGGGTTTCCAGCATCGAAATAGACGACACGATCAGATTCGTCTCGTCGTTCTGATCAACTTTCATGTTTTAGGTTTTTCGATCTGAGCTACGGTTTATTTTCTACGAATTTTCAAAGATTTAAACATTTTCTGAAATTATCTAATTTAACAGAAAAGGGGATTATGATATCAGCATAATGCAATGCTGATGTCAGCAGGTCAACAGGGCTGACCAGAGTCAAACCTGACATGTGGGTCTAGTGGGACCCACATGTCAGTCTCTGTTAGTTTAACAGTGAATTAAACTAACTATCAGAGTTAATTAGGGGTGTGGGCCCAGCCTGTCAGTGACTCAGTAGTTAACTGAATTAACTAATTTGCTAATTAGCTTAATTAAGCGAAGGGGGCCCACATGCCATTGTCATTGGGTGAACAGTAATAGGCGTTGACCTGGTCAACCAAGTCAAACCAGGGCCAGGGGCCCACTGGCAGTGACCCAGTGGTGGGCCCCAGGCCGCGCCAGCTCAGCGTCGGCGCCGGAGCAACTCCGGCGAGCTCCAGACGCGGCGGCGAGCCTCGGCCAATGGCGGAAATCGCCTACAGGGGTTCATTTGCGACGCGGTCAAATGCGTTCGATCGGCCGTGTCGTGCCGCGTGGAGTGGTGGTGGCGCCGTGGCCTGGAACGGCGTGTGGCGATGACAGCGAGCAACGCGGCGGACGCCGCCGTTCGGGAGAAGATGGAAATGGCGAAGCAGTGCGCAGTAGCTCGAGCTAGTGGGTTGGTCGTGCCCTACGCGTGCGAGCGAAGCTGTTGGACGCAGGTGCGTGACCAAAAGGTCACCGGAACCTTGCCGGCGATGAGGTCCGCGGCGACGGGCTCGGGCTCGCGTGGATTAGCAGCTACGGGTGCGCTGGAGCATGAAGAAGAGCGTGGGGAGGATCTGCGGCTCACCTTGCGGCTATGAAAAGCCCTCGATGGGTTTAGTAGCTGCAGGGCTGGCCGGCGTGGAGGAAGATCGCCGGAGCCAGAGAAATCGGCGTCGCGCTTGATCCATTGCCTCCGATGCTCCCCGGCTTGCGCTTGTGGACGAGGACGAGGTGGATGACCACGGCGGAGATGAGGGACACGGCTGCACAACGCGGAGTCGACGGTGGCCGCGGGATCTACGCCAGCGAGGCCATGGCAGCGCACTGGAGAGGGGGAAAGAGCTCAGCGGAGCGAGGGAGAGAGGGGGGAGAGTAACGAGGAGGTCTAGGGGGAGTGGACGAGGGGAAGCTTATCCCTTGGGCTGTCGGCGGGCGTCGGTGGCGTCACGCTGTCAACGTTTCGCCGGCGCGCGCGTGCTCGGCCAGGGAGCGGCCGACACGACGAAGGAGAGAGAGGGAAATGGGCCAGGTGGGCTGGGCTCCAGGCACTGTGCACTTAAGCTAGTGCACAGTGGCCTTTACCTATTTTCCTTTTTCTGTTTTCTTTGCAACTCTGTTTTGCTAATTGTTTGGGCCCTAAATGATTTTTGTAAAATGTGTGACCTAGCTCATAAATCACAGTGCAATATATCCTATCACCAAAAATTAGTTTGGGGCAAATACTATTTCATATTTATCTTGGATTAATTAAAAGGTCATTAAAGGTTGCTTTTAGCCACTGTTTGGGGTTGTTAGAGTTATCTATCCAATCCATTTAATGTTGGTTACCATTTTAGATTTGTCTCTGGATTATTAGTTATTTAATGAACATTTTTTCAACAGTGTTTGAGCAAATTTATATTTCACTTTGGAATTTGAGTTGATTTTCAGAGAAGTATTTGAATTGTTGAGATTAACCACTATGACTAGGCACTGCAAATGAAGATGACTAGGCATATTAGCAGATGATCACAGTGTCTATTACACAGGGGTGTTACAAATCCTTCTCCTCTAAAAGAAATTCACGTCCCGAGAATTTAGGAGGTAGAAGGAAAGAGGTCGGGATATTCTTCCCGAAGATGATCCTCGCGTTCCCAAGTGGCTTCATCTTCAGTGTGGTTCGACCACTGCACTTTCAGGAACTTGGTTGTCTTCTGAAGGGTTCGACGTTCAGCTTCATCGAGAATGCGGATCGGATGCTCCTTATATGATAGGTCATCTTGGAGATCGAGCATCTCGTGATCCACTGCGCGGTGCGGGGATTCCTTGAAGCATTTTCGAAGCTGCGACACGTGGAAGACGTCGTGGATATGAGAGAATTGCGATGGCAACTCCAATTTATACGCCACTTGTCCACATCTGGCAATAATGCGAAAGGGACCAATATAGCGAGGAGCTAGCTTGCCCTTGATTCCAAAACGACGAGTGCCCTTCATAGGAGTGACACGAAGATAAGCTTGATCACTTGGTTGATAAGTCAGACCCCATCGTTTGCGATCATAGTTGCTCTTTTGGCGGTCCTGAGCCGCCTTGAGATTACCTCGGACAATTCTGACTTGTTCTTCGGCATGTTGAATAATGTCCGGTCCCACGAGAGGTCGTACCCTAGTTTCTGACCAATTCAGAGGGGTTCGACATTTACGCCCGTATAGCACTTCGAAGGGGGCCATTTTCAAGCTGGCTTGATAATTGTTGTTATAAGAGAATTCGGCAAACAGAAGAGATTCTTCCCACTTCTTACCGAATGATATAACACAAGCCCGAAGCATATCTTCAAGCACTTGATTAACTCGCTCGACTTGGCCTTGGGATTGTGGATGATATGCTGAACTCCAGGTAATGTGAGTTCCCATAGCTTCTTGGAAACTTTCCCAGAACTTGGAGGTGAAAAGACCGCCATGGTCCGAACTGATCTCCTTCGAAATACCATGGAGTGAAACAATTCTGGAGATATACAGCTCTGCTAACTGACTAGCGGTGGTAGTCTCCTTGACAGGCAGAAAATGTACAACTTTGGAAAGTTGGTCGACGACGACAAGAATAGCATCGTAACCTTTCTGAGACTTGGGAAGACCAGTAATGAAATCCATCTGCACTTTATCCCATTTGCATAGAGGAATAGGGAGTGGTTGAAGAATTCCAGCAGGCTTCTGATGTTCTGCTTTCACGCGACGACAAATGTAACACCCCCAGTGGTTAACTACAGTAATCACTTTTGATAATGACATGTCAGCAAGCTTAACAGTGCATGATCATCAGTAGCATCATATTGCATTTCAACTCCTAAGTCAAAATTCAGATTTAAACTAAAGTGGGAAATAAAAGTTGTTCAAACTGGAAAACCAAAATGTGCCTCATGTTGCAAATATTCCCATAGCATTTGTAAAAATGATTGCAACATTAGTTGAAATTGTAAAAGGACTCGAACAACTAGAAACAGCAGCAACATAGCACTATTCAATCCTTTTTCAATTTAAATAAAATCCAAACAAAAAGATATGGACCCCAAACCAATTTCTAGCAGTGACAGATAATGCACTGTAAATAATGGAGCAAGTCTCATATTTTACAAAAGTCTTTTGGAATAAAAATAAAAGAGAAAACAGAAAAGGAAAATAAATAATAATAAACAAAATAATTAAAATAAATAATTAGATAATTAATTTAATTAATCATGTTTAATTAGACTAATTAATTAGTTAACTTAAACTAACCCTAATGACTGCTGACGTCAGCATGATGTCATGCTGACGTCATCTTTTACTATTCTGGATAATGTTTATTTTAAATAATTAAATAAATTCCAGAAATTAATAAAAACTTTAGAAAATCATTTTAAATAATCCGTAACTCCGATGGAAAAACTTTGTACATGAAAGTTGCTCAGAACGACGAGACGAATTCGAATACGCGCTCCGTTCGTCCGTCACGCGTCTCTAACTATCCGAACTTGCAACCGTTCCCCTCTTATCCTCTGTCCGATAATTCCAAAGACCCGGGAAATATCGTCAGATATTCTCCCGCTCCGTCTGTTACGTGTGATGCTGCGTTAGACTACCCCTAGCACCGTGTATCGTATTTGTCATGCTCATGTTTGCTATATATTTATACTGTTTCCTCCCCCTCTTCTCTCTCGATAGCCCCCGACCCCGACGTCGTCCCCGAGACCGACGCAGCTCCGGAGCCCGAAGACACCATAGACGACCTTGCCCTTGCCGCCGAGCAACCAGGCAAGCCCCCCCCCCCTTTGAGCATACCGATATCGCCCATTCTATTTCTCATGCTTGCACTAGAATTGCTGCTGCTGCTGCTGCTTTACCTATTCTGATGCATAGCCTGTTCATTGTAACCTGCTGTTGATAATTACCTACATATCCTAAACTGTTTAGTCTAGGCTGGGTAGAGACCTATCAGTGACCCCACTTATCCCGACTACCGCGCTGGATCGTCAGAAGACCCGATCAATGGGATTGAAGACCAGGACCCGACACCGCACATCACCCCCCTTAGTTGTAACAACACTGCAGCGTTACTATCGAGTGTCGAGGGTGAAACCTCATGTAGCACTTCTGATGTTAACTCTGTAGAGTAGTTATTCGGTCGTGGTCATCGAGGGTGATTCCTCCTTCACCGCTTCCGATAACGACGCTGTCGTACAACACCTCAAGTGTGGACCCAGTGAGGGTGATTCCTCCTAGTTCACCTTGACGGATACATCGAGTGGGAATTCAATGAGGGTGATACCTCGGATTCCCTGATGTTATGGACACACGGATACTTGGACTTTACAATGTTACTTGGAAAGGCGGGTCGACCCTGAAGGGTACCCGCGTGTGATGTGAAGGCGGGTTGCCTGTGTGGTGCCCGAGTGGTGAATACGAGGCGCGGCCGGGCATTCTTAACCCTTGCCGCAAGTCCTCGAGACGGGGCGACGGGGTCACATCTTTCGTGAGTCTCTGCTCGTTACCGCAAGCCCCTAGTCCTAGCGATTTGGATATTTGATCCGAGCAGGCCTCTGGTCTGATAGCACTAACCATCACGTGGGCATAGTATGGGCGTTCTGCATCGTATGCATCAGCCGAAAGCTCTGTCAAACGTCCAGTTCAGCCTCGTGGCCGGGCCGGGCCAGTACCATCCAGGACTGAGGTGGTGCTCGTCCCGACCCTGCACACACCGACCCGGAGTGCACAGGGCGATGGCCCATGACCCCTGAGCGCTTAGGATATAGACCGACGGGGACCTCTCTGCTGAGCTGTAGGTAGGGTTGCGATGTGTTGTTTGGCCGAGGCCGGACATGACCCAGGAAAGTGTGTCCGGCCGGAGTTAAGCGAGCGTGATGGGTAAGTTGGTGCACCCCTGCAGGGAAGAACATCTCTATCGATAGCCGGTCCTACGGTAAAGGACACTCGGAGTTGTATCCTGATTGATACATTTTAGAACTGGATACTTGGATACTATGGCTCTGGGATTGCTTCTCGCAGGGAGTCGAGAAGGGATCTCCGGACGAGGTTGATGACTGTATGGCTCTGGGATTGCTTTCTCGCAGGGAGTCGAGAAAGGATCTCTGGGTGAGGTTGAGACTTAATGATACTACTACATTATATTGTATTGTTCTACTCTCTTCTACTGCTGCAAGACCGCTGAAGATGCTAGTCTTCGATAGGACTAGGCCTTCTCTCTATTCTGGCATTTCTGCAGCCCAGTCCACATATACAGCCTCCCCTTGAAAATGTTGCATATGTAGTGTAGATCCTTGCTTGCTGAGTACTTCTGAGTACTCACGGTTGCTTTGTTTTCCTTTTCTCCCCATATCAGTTTGTCGTGACCAAGATGACGAAGCCCCTGAGACAGCTGCCCTGCCGACGATCGCTACTACTACTACCCAGAGGATGGATACTACTATGAGTTGACTGACGACCAGGAGTAGGATCGGAGGGTCCCAGGCAGGAGGCCTTCGCCTTTCGATCGTAGTGTTTTATTTTGCCCCGCCTTTCTAAAGGCCTTTCTGTTTCTATTTCATATCTGATGCTTCCGCTGACGCTTGTTCGCAAGCTTATGTATTCGAGCCCTCGAGGCCCCTGGCTTGTAATATAAAGCTTGTATGACTTTATTTATGTTTTAGAGTTGTGTTGTGATATCTTCCCGTGAGTCCTTAGGCTTGATCGTGTGCATTTGCGTGTATGATTAGTGCACGATCGGGCCGGGGGCGTCACAAGTTGGTATCAGAGCCGACTGCCTGTAGGAGCCCCCCTTTCCAACTCCTTGGCCGAAGTTGAGTCTAGAAACCGAAAAACTATTTTACTAACTTGGCTGTGTGGCTTACGGGCCCACGTCGGCAATTGGGTGGTATTAGTATCTTTTATTCCTCATCTTTACTCTGGGACTCTGACCTCTCTTCCTTTCGGGTTAACTAAAGTTTACTAACGCCGACACTTAGGATCTCGTAATTCTCGTCCACCCGAAGAGCTGAATATCTGTGCGATTTCCCTGACATTGATCTGATTAGTCTGATAATCATTTTCCTTTCCATTGTTTTGTTTAACCTTTCTCTCCGAGATCGGTTATACTTCTCCTTGTCTTTTGACAATCATGAGTTTCCTCTGTTTCAGATGGATCGTTTGTTTCCACCACACCCTGCGACGCAGCTACCAGCTGTTCGAGCAGGGATACATCCAGAGTACATTCTTTATCCACTGGGGTAGATGTCAATCCGTTACAATACCCCAGTACTATCTCCTCCAGATGTTTCAGATGGATCGTTTGTTTCCACCACACCCTGTGAAGCAGCTACCAGCTGTTCGAGCAGGGATACATCCAGAGTACATTCTTTATCCACTGGGGCAGATGTCAATCCGTTACAATACCCCAGTACTATCTCCTCCAGACTCCCGCAAAGACTTTGTGATCTATTGTGACGCATCCCGTGAAGGATTAGGCTGTGTCCTAATGCAAGAGCGTAAAGTGATTGCTTATGGCTCCCGTCAGTTGCGCCCACATGAAGAGAATTATCCCGTACATGATCTAGAACTAGCTGCTGTCATCTATGCACTACAGTTATGGCGACATTACCTCCTCGGTAATCGTTGCGAGATATACACGGATCATAAAAGCCTGAAGTACTTGTTCACTCAACCTTCTCTAAACCTCCGTCAGCAAAGATGGATGGAGACCATTGCGGACTATGACTTGGGTATTTCTTATACCCCTGGCAAGGCTAACGTGATGGCTGATGCCTTAAGCCGCAAGTCCTATTGCGACAACCTCATGGTTAAGCGAGCTCAACCTCGTCTTTTTGAAGAACTGTGCAAGCTGAATCTGCGTATTGTTCCACAGGGTCCTCTTAATAACCTTGTGATACAACCAGATCTTGAGAAAGCTGTTAAGAGTGCACAAGCTAAAGATGCTGAAGTTGATCTGATGAAGAAAAGTCTTCACCTTGAAAAGTACAGGGATTTCTCGCTGTCTGAAGATGGAACCTTGTATTTTAGAAACCGCATTGTAGTACCTCGCTTTGAGCTTATGACTGACAAGGTTATGAAGGAGGCACATGATACACCGCTGTCTATTCATCCGGGTAGCACAAAGATGTATCGTGATCTCCGTCAAAGATACTGGTGGTCTAGAATGAAGCAGGACATTGCTCGTTATGTTGCTGAATGTGATGTGTGTCGACGCGTTAAAGCAGAACATCAGAAGCCTGCTGGAATTCTGCAACCGTTGCCTATTCCTCTATGGAAATGGGATAAGGTTCAGATGGATTTCATTACAGGACTTCCCAGGTCACAGAAGGGTCACGATGCTATTCTTGTCGTCATCGACCAACTCTCCAAAGTTGCACACTTTCTGCCTGTCAAGGAGACGATCACTGCTAGTCAGTTAGCAGAGTTATATATCTCCAGAATTGTTTCACTCCACGGTATTCCAAAAGAGATCAGTTCAGACCGTGGCAGCATATTCACTGGTCATTTCTGGGAAAGTTTTCAAAAGGCTATGGGAACTCATATTACCTGGAGTTCAGCTTATCACCCCCAATCCCAAGGCCAAGTTGAGCGAGTCAACCAAGTGCTTGAAGACATGTTGCGAGCTTGTGTTATATCGTTTGGCAAGAAGTGGGAAGAATCTCTTCCATATGCCGAGTTCTCCTATAACAACAGCTATCAAGCCAGCTTGAAAATGGCCCCCTTTGAAGTTCTCTATGGACGTAAGTGTCGAACCCCTCTGAATTGGTCAGAAACTGGGGAACGACCTCTTGTTGGACCGGACATTATTCAACACGCCGAAGAACAAGTCCGTATTGTCCGGGAAAATCTCAAGGCGGCTCAGGACCGCCAGAAGAACAACTATGATCGCAAACGATGGGGTTTGACTTATCAACCTGGTGATCAAGCTTATCTTCGTGTCACCCCTATGAAGGGCACTCACCGTTTTGGAATCAAGGGCAAGCTAGCTCCGCGCTACATTGGTCCTTTCCGCATTGTTGCCAGACGTGGTCAGGTGGCATATAAATTGGAGTTGCCACCGCAATTGTCTCATATCCACGACGTCTTCCATGTGTCGCAACTTCGTAAATGCTTCAAGGAATCTCCACACCGAGCAGTGGATCACGAGATGCTCGAATTGCAAGATGACCTATCTTATAAGGAGCATCCGATCCGCATTCTCGATGAAGCTGAACGTCGAACCCGTCAGAAGGTTACCAAGTTCCTCAAAGTACAGTGGTCAAATCATACTGAAGATGAAACCACTTGGGAACGCGAGGATAATCTTCGTGCGGAGTACCCCGAACTTTTTCCTTCTACTTCTTAATTCTCGGGACGAGAATTTTTGTTAGTAGAGGAGATTTGTAACACCCCCAGTGGTTAACTACAGTAATCACTTTTGATAATGACATGTCAGCAAGCTTAACAGTGCATGATCATCAGTAGCATCATATTGCATTTCAACTCCTAAGTCAAAATTCAGATTTAAACTAAAGTGGGAAATAAAAGTTGTTCAAACTGGAAAACCAAAATGTGCCTCATGTTGCAAATATTCCCATAGCATTTGTAAAAATGATTGCAACATTAGTTGAAATTGTAAAAGGACTCGAACAACTAGAAACAGCAGCAACATAGCACTATTCAATCCTTTTTCAATTTAAATAAAATCCAAACAAAAAGATATGGACCCCAAACCAATTTCTAGCAGTGACAGATAATGCACTGTAAATAATGGAGCAAGTCTCATATTTTACAAAACTCATTGATGGATGTAGGAGGTGAACAACCTTAGTGGCACAATTGATTGAGGCATAGTGGGCCTTCAACCAATCCATTCCCAAATAAGGTCAATGCTAGATGACTTGAGGAATATGGGAAATGCTGAAAAACTTCAACCCTTCTATTTCAATAGTGACTTCGGGACTGAATAGGGAGCTTGGCACGGCCCGAGGAAGTATTTACCGCTAACGGATGGGTGCAACTTGTCATATTTATGCCAGCATGAATGCGAATTCTAGACATGAAAGAATGCGATGCTCCTGAATCAAATATAACAGAAGCTGGTGCCGAGTTAACAGGAAGTGTACCCATCACAGTAGCTGGTTGGTCTGGGTCTCATTCATGTTGACAGGAAGGCCTGCCACGACCCATAAGAAGGTCTGGCATTGTTGTTATGGTGTTGAAGAAGAATTCACGGCCATTACCCGGCCAGCAGGAAGAGGCACTAGCTGATTCTGATGCGAGAACAGTCTCTGCACAGGTGACCTGGCTGGCACCACTGAAGCAAAGTCCACTGTCTGGACGTGGGTGCAGGAGCTTGAGGTGGTGGAGCTCGAAGAGGCTGCCTCGGTGGTGGAGGAGGCAGACGAGGTGCGGCATAAGCAGGTCGTACATTGGAGCTGTTGGACGTACATGCTTGTGGAATCCATATGCAGCGCTCTATGAGAGACGAGCTCGAAGACGAGCCCGCTTCAGGAGTGCGTCTGGCACTTCCTATGCTTCTTCATACCAGTCTCGACCATAATAGCCTTGTTCACCAAGGTGGCGAAGTCAGGAAAGTCTTGAACGAGCAGGGCAGCTGAAAGTCATGGGTAACCCGTCACGAAACTTCTCTACCTACGAGCATCAGTGGGAATGTCTTCTTCAGCATAGCGAGACAAGGGAAGGAACTCTCGCTGAAGACTTCTAAAGTCTTGTGCCTTGAACAAGTTGCGGGAACTCAGCTTCTTGCTGCTATAAACTGCTTGAGGAAATATAGCGGGCGGAAAAGCAGTCTTGAACTCACCAACGGTAACGATAGTCCCAGGAGGTGGGTCTGTCTGTGGGTGGCCCCCATTGTGCGGCGGGTCCTTCAGGAAGTGAGGTCGCAAAGGTGACATAGTTGAGAGGAAGGACATCAGCTGACTCCATCTCATAGAAGATGTCACGCACCAGTCATCGGCGTCCAGCGGATTAACTGCGTTGCGGAATGTCACTGGGTTGAGGACGGACAAACTCTGGCAGCGTTATTGAAGCTGGCTGCTGGTGGGATTGGGTCGTTGGAACTGATCGATCACCCCTTGCTCGAACTGTGTTCAATTCAAATGTTGCATCATCGCAGCCATATAATCAGGCGGTGGCGGGGGTGGTGGATGTTATCACCCATCCTGCTAAATTCAACAGGGGTATAGTTTAGCAGAAGCCAATGCGGTGTTTAGCAACAAGCATGATGTAACGCGATGGAATTTAAGTAGTATAACAGATGCTTAATAGTAGTCATTAAGTCATACAAATCCATACGAGTCGGTTACAATCGGGCAGCACAACGGCGCAAATTCAAAAAAAGCAGAATGCTAAGGCGGCACGCAGGCACGCGGTAAGGAAGATACACCAACAAGGCATAGCAAAGGCTCCATCAACGTCGGAGAAAACCACTGAAACTGGGGTAGCTTGCAAGTGCGGACGACGCGACGTTCGTCGCAGAAGGATCCTGCGCTCCATTGTGCACTCTGATGCAGAACCCGGTCTTGAGCTGAAAGAAGAGGTCCACGTGCAGTGTGTGACCTCCCACAGCAGGGCCAATCGATCCCTGGTGGCATCTCGGTCCTGCCGGGTAAAGGATATGCTCCGAATGTATCCCTGCACGAAAGCTGGTAGCAACTGCGTCATAGCCTCGTAGAGTCTGTAACACAACCCCCGGTTGGTTTAACTCGTACAGTAATCACCCCTTTTGATTATGCATGTCATCATGTTTAACAGTGCCATGATCATCATATAACATGTATTGCATTTCAACTCCTAAGTCAAAATCCAAATTTAAATGAAAGTGGAAAATTAAATGTCCAACATGAGAAACTAAATTGTTCATTAAATAGCAAATAAATCAGGACAATTCTAAATTGAAACCAACATCATTGGAGTTGGGTAAGTGACTCAAACATCCCCAAACAGTGGACTAAAGACAAATTTAATACCTTTTATTAATCTAACATAAATATGAAAAGATATTTACCCCAAACTAGTTTTTGGTGGTAGGATATTATTGTGCTGTATTTGTTGGGCCAGCTCTCATCATTTACAAAACTCTAATGGGGGCCACACATTTGCAAAACAGAAAAGAAAAGAAAAACAAAAGAAAACAAAAAAAGAAAAGGGACCCCCCCGACGGGCCTCGCCAGCAGGCCACCAGGCCGGCCCAGCCGCTCGCCCTCTTTATCCCCCGGTCCACCCCACCCCGCTAACCCTAATCCCACTTCACCCCCCCTCGCTCTCCTCTCCTCCCTCTCCCCCCCCCCCCGTCCAGGAGGGAACGGGCGTGCTCGCCGCCGTTCGACGCCGCCCCGCGCCGACACCGTCGCCGGACGCCATCGCCCACCGCCTCCTCCCCTACGCGCCCCCAACGCGCGTCGCCCACCCCGTCGCCACCAACGCCACCGGCCACCCCTGCCTCCTTCCCCCCTCGTGAGCACCCCCCCGGCCTCCGCTGCCGCTCTCCCTCTCCCTTTGTCGCATTCGCCGGGGCCGCGCGGAGCCCACGCTCCAGGCCGCCGCTCGCCGTTGCCGCCCCCTTGCAGCTCCTCCCGCGAGCAGCGTCCCGCGCTCCGCTCGCCCTTCGCGCGAACCGCGCGCTTCGGCCGCGCAACGCGTCCGCCCGCCCCGCGGCTGGTCCCGCTGTACCGCGCCGCGGCCTCGCCTTCCGCGCGCTGCGCCCGGCCCCGCGCGCGCGCCTGCGTGCGCACCGGACATGTCCGGTGCCCGCACAGCCGGCCCGGGACACGTCCGCCGCTGCCCGACCAGTGGGGCCCACGCCCAGAACTGTTTAAAAAATAAATAAAATAAAAATAAAAAAAAATAGAAAATAGAAATAAAATAATAATAATTAGTAATTAATTAGTTAATAACCTGTTTAGATTAATCCGATTAATTAATTGGTTAATTAAATGTTAATAATTAGTTAATCACTAATTAACCTAACAGTCTGGACATGTGGGACCACGGTCCTGACGGTCAGCTGACGTCATGCTACATCAGCAAAAACACTGTTCTGGATAGATTTGATTAATAAATTAAATAAATTCCAGAATTTTTTTAAACTTTAGAAAATCATATAAAATAATCCGTAACACAGATCGAAAAACTTTGGACATGAAAGGTTGCTCAGAACCGACGAGACGAATTTGAATATGCGGTCCGTTCGTCGTACAAAGTCCCTAACTATCCGAAACATGCAACCGACTCTCCACCTCCGGTCATTGTCTGACAAATGTCCGGAATCGGGAAAACTTTCCCGGATGATTCCACCTTCGCCAGATCACTCGGCACTGCGCTAGATCACCTCTGTCACCGCGTATTGCCATGTTATGCTTTGTGCTACACTTGCTCGCTTGTGTATTATACTGTTTCCTCCCCCTTTTCTCTCTCGTTAGACACCGACGTCGTCCCGAGACCGACGCAGCTCCGGAGACTGACGCCACCTTTGCAAACCTTGCCTTGCCGCCGAGCAACCAGGCAAGCCCCCCCCCCCCTTGATCATCCGATATCGCCCATTCTATTTTCTCATGCTTGCATTAGAATTGCTTGCTGCTACTGCTTTACCTATTCTGATGCATAGCCTGTTTATTGGAACCTGCATTGATACCTTACCTGTATCCTAAACTGGTTAGTATAGGCTGGGTAGAGACCCACTAGAGAACCCCACTTTGATCTTGTTACCCGCTGGATTATCAGAAGACCCGATCCAAGGGATTGAAGACCAGGTCCCGACACCGCACATACCCCCCCCCCCCCTAGTTGTAACGACACTGCAGCGTTACTATCGAGTCCGAGGGTGGATACCTCGTGTAGCACTTTTGATGTTAACTCTGTAGAGTAGTTATTCGGTCATGGTCATCGAGGGTGATTCCTCCTTCACCACTTCCGTAACGACGCTGTCGTGCAACACATCAAGTGTTGAACCCATCGAGGGTGATTCCTCCGTGTTCACTTGACGGATACATCGAGTGGGAATTCAATGAGGGTGATGCTCGGATTCCTGATGTTATAGACACACGGATACTTGGACTTTACACTGTTACTTGGAAAGGGGGTCGACCCTGGGGGTACCCGCGTGCGCCTGAGAGGCGAGTGTGTGAAGACGGGTGCCGTGTGGTGCCCGAGTGATGAATACGAGGCGCGGCCGGGCATTCTTAACCCTTGCAGCAAGTCCTGAGACGGGGCGACGGGGTCACATCTTTCGTGAGTCTCTGCTCGGTACCGCAAGCCCTAGTCCATTAACGATTTGGATATTTGATCCGAGCAGGTCTCTGGCCTGATAGCACTAACCATCACGTGGGCATAGTATGGGCGTTCTGCATCGTATGCATCAGCCGAAAGCTCTTGCAGACGTCTAGTTCAGTCCGTGGCCGGGACGGACCGGCCGCCCCCGGGTGCCTGCTTCCTCCTGCACGCAACGACTCGGAGTGCACAGGGCGATGGCCCAAGACCTCTGAGCGCTTAGGATGTAGACCGACGGACCTCTCTGCTGAGCTCTAGGTAGGGTTGCGATGTGTCGTTTGCACCGAGGCCGGGCATGACCCAGGAAAGGAGTGTGTCCGGCCGGAGTTAATCGAGCGTGTTGTGGTAAGTTGGTGCACCCTGCAGGGAAGAAAACTTCTATCGATAGCCGGTCCTACGGTAAAGGACACTCGGAGTTGATCCCGATCGATACAGCTAGAACATGATAGGAGACCTGGATATTGGGCTCTGGGATTGCTTCTCGCAGGGAGTCGAGAAGGGATCTCAGGACGAGGTTGATGACTGTATGGCTCTGGGATTGGTTTCTCGCAGGGAGGTCGAGAAGGATCTCTGGGTGAGGTTGAAGAATTAATGATATTTACATTATATTGTACTGTTCTACCATCTTCTATTTCTGAAGACCGCTGAAGAGCTAGTCTTCGATAGGACTAGGCTTCTCTCTATTCTGGATTTCTGCAGCCCAGTCCACATATACAGCCTCCCTTTGAAATGTTGCATAGTAGTGTAGATCCGTGCTGCTGAGTACTTCTGAGTACTCACGGTTGCTTTGCTTTCTTTTTCTCCCCAAATCAGTTTGCGTGACCAGATGACGGCGCCCCTGAGATAGCTGCCCCATCGATCGACTACTCTACTACCTCGAGGAGGATACTACTACGAGTGACTGACGACCAGGAGTAGGATCGGAGGTCCCAGGCAGGAGGCCTACGCCTTTCGATCGTAGTGTTTTTCTTTTGCCCCGCCTTTCTAAAGGCCTTTCTGTGCTTTCTTTATATCGTACTCAGATATCTGATGCTTTCGCTGACGCTTGTTCGCAAGCTTATGTATTCGAGCCCTCGAGGCCCCTGACTTGTAATATAAAGCTTGTATGACTTATTTATGTTTTAGAGGTGTGGGTGATATCTTCCCGTGAGTCCTTAGGCTGATCGTGTGCATTTGGTGTATGATTAGTGCACGATTGGGCCGGGGGCGTCACAAGTTGGTATCAGAGCCGACTGCCTGTAGGAACCCCCCTTCCCAACTCCTTGGCCGAAGTGAGTCTAGACTTGAAAACATTTTACTAATTGCATGGTGTGTGGCTTACGGGCCCAGTCGCCAACTGGGTGGTATTAGGATCTTTTATTCCTCCTCTATCTAATTGACTTGAGATCCTTCTTACTGGGTTAAAATTTTACTAACTCCCAACATTAGGATCTCATAATCACATTCTCCCGGAGGAGCTGGATGATTCGCAACTGTCCTTCCTTGGACGATTAGTCTGATAATCATCATTTTCCTTTCATTGGTTTGTTAACCTTTCCTTTACAAAGTATCTTACACTTCTCACCCTGTCATTTGACACTTTTGGAAGTCTCTCGGCAAAATGTGTCGCGTTTTAGCGGCAACATTTGGCTCTTTCGAGATGTTAAATGAATTCATGAACAGCATTCCATCCTTGCCTCTAGTGGTCGGTTTATCATCATCAATCTCTGTGTGACTTACCTGCCCACGCATTGCTGTTAAACCGGGACGAGTTCAGGCTATTGGACTGGATCCTCGAAGAACGTCAAGCAAGTGAGAAGTTTCTTGGCCTTGCAAGCTTTGCCGTCGCTTGTCGAGAACTTTTCCAAGATGCTAAGCCCTTGACTGATCTGCTTCACAAGGGCGTAAATTTGATGCATGGACAAGAAAAATGTCAAGAAAGTTTCCAGACACTCAAAGAACAGCTGACATCTGCACCGTGAGACTTAATGATACTACTACATTATATTGTACTGTTCTACTCTCTTCTACTGCTGCAAGACCGCTGAAGATGCTAGTCTTCGATAGGACTAGGCCTTCTCTCTATTCTGGCATTTCTGCAGCCCAGTCCACATATACAGCCTCCCCTTGAAAATGTTGCATATGTAGTGTAGATCCTTGCTTGCTGAGTACTTCTGAGTACTCACGGTTGCTTTGTTTTCCTTTTCTCCCCATATCAGTTTGTCGTGACCAAGATGACGAAGCCCCTGAGACAGCTGCCCTGCCGACGATCGCTACTACTACTACCCAGAGGATGGATACTACTATGAGTTGACTGACGACCAGGAGTAGGATCGGAGGGTCCCAGGCAGGAGGCCTTCGCCTTTCGATCGTAGTGTTTTATTTTGCCCCGCCTTTCTAAAGGCCTTTCTGTTTTTATTTCATATCTGTACTCAGATATCTGATGCTTCCGCTGACGCTTGTTCGCAAGCTTATGTATTCGAGCCCTCGAGGCCCCTGGCTTGTAATATAAAGCTTGTATGACTTTATTTATGTTTTAGAGTTGTGTTGTGATATCTTCCCGTGAGTCCTTAGGTTTGATCGTGTGCATTTGCGTGTATGATTAGTGCACGATCGGGTCGGGGGCGTCACAACAAACATCACATTCAGCAACATAGCGAGCAATGTCCTGCTTCATTTTAGACCACCAGTACCTCTGTCAAAGATCACGATACATCTTGGTGCTTCCCGGATGGATGGACAGTGGTGTATCATGAGCCTCCTTCATGACTTTGTCAATCATGAGTTCGAAGCGAGGAACGACAATTCTATCTCTGAAATACAAGGTTCCATCTTTAGCAATTGAGAAATCCCTGTACACGAGGTGAAGCTCTTTCTTCATCAGATCTACTTCAGCATCTTTGGCTTGCGCAATCTCTACAACTCTCTCAAGATCTGGCTGTACCACAAGGTTATTAAGAGAACCCTGCGGAACGATACAGAGGTTCAGCTTGCGCAGTTCTTCATATAGCTAGGGTTGAGCTTGCTTAACCATGAGGTTGTTGCAATAGGACTTGCGGCTCAAGGCATCAGCCATGACATTGGCCTTGCCAGGGGTATAAGAAATACCACAGTCATAGTCCGTGATTGTTTCCAACCATCGCTGTTGGCGAAGATTAAGATCCGGCTGAGTAAACAAGTACTTCAGACTCTGATGATCGGTATAAATCTCACACCGATTACCAAGGAGGTAGTGTCGCCACTGCTTCAAAGCATAGATCACAGCAGCGAGTTCAAGATCATGCACTGGATATTTTTCTTCATGCGGACGCAATTATCGCGAGGCATATGCAATTACCTTTCGCTCTTGCATTAGGACACAGCCTAATCCTTGACGAGAAGCGTCACAATATATCACAAAGTCCTTGCGAGAATCGGGAGGAGCAAGCACTGGAGCAGAAGTAAGCTTGTCCTTAAGGGTATGGTAACTCTCCTGACATTTGTCTGTCCACTCAAACTTAACGCCTTTGTGGAGCAGGTTAGTCAGGGGCTTGGTAATCTTGGAAAAGTTCTCGACGAATCGGCAGCAATAGCTTGCAAGGCCGAGAAAACTTCTGACTTGCTTGGCATTCTTCGGAGGAGTCCAGTCAAGAATAGCCTGAACACGCTCCGGGTTAACGGCAATACCGTCCTTGGAAATCACATGTCCAAGGTAGGTCACTTCAAAAAGCCAGAATTCACATTTAGAGTACTTGGCATACAACTTGTGTTCTCGAAGCCTCTCCAGAACAAGACGAAGATGTTCGGCATGTTCTTCTTTATTCTTCGAATATACCAGAGATAAACCACGACAAACTTGTCGAGGTAATCCATGAATATGTGATTCATCAGGCGGGAGAACGTAGCTGGAGCATTCATTAGGCCAAATGACATGACGGTGTATTCATAGAAGCCATAACGAGTAACGAAAGCGGTCTTCGGAATATCCTCTTCACGGACACGGATCTGGTGATAACCCAACCTCAAGTCGAGTTTAGAGAACACCGAAGATCCAGCAAGTTGATCATATAAGTCATTGATCCGAGGAAGCGGATATTTATTCTGAATGGTTGCCTGGTTGATAGGACGGTAATCTTGGACCAACCTATTCGTACCATCTTTCTTCTTGACAAAGAGAGACGATGCTCCCCAGGCAGAGGAACTGGGATGAATGAAGCCCTTCTTAAGTGATTTATCGATTTCTTCCTTAAGCTCAAGAAGGTGGTGCGGAGGCATCTTGTAAGGACGCTTCGCAATAGGAGTAGTGCCAGGCTTCAAGTCGATGACGAACTCGACAACTCTAGTAGGGGGTATTCCTGGAAGTTCTTCTGGAAAGACATCCTGGAAGTCGCACACGACTGGAATGTTTTCGATCCCCTCAAGCGGAGAAGCGTTTAACGCATTCAAGGCATAAATCTAAGCCTCGGCGTTCTGAGTGATATGAGCTCGGTAATTCACTAACTCATTTGATGGATGTAGGAGGTGAACAACCTTAGTGGCACAATTGATTGAGGCATAGTGGGCCTTCAACCAATCCATTCCCAATATAAGGTCAATGCTAGATGACTTGAGGAATATGGGAAATGCCTGAAACTTCAACCCTTCTATTTCAATAGTGACTTCGGGACTGAATAGGGAAGCTTGGCACTGGCCCGCAGGAGTATTTACCGCTAACGGATGGTGCAACTTGTCATATTTAATGCCATGCATGAATGCGAATTCTTCAGACATGAAAGAATGCGATGCTCCTGAATCAAATAAAACAGAAGCTGGTGCCGAGTTAACAGGAAGTGTACCCATCACAGTAGCTGGTTGGTCTGGGTCTTCATTCATGTTGACATGGAAGGCCTGCCCACGACCATAAGAAGGTCTGGCATTGTTGTTACGTTGTTGAAGAATTCCACGGCCATTACCACGGCCAGCAGGAAGAGGCACTAGCTGATTCTGATGCTGAGAACAGTCTCTAGCACGGTGACCTGGCTGGCCACACTTGAAGCAAAGTCCACTGTCTGGACGTGGTGCAGGAGCTTGAGGTGGTGGAGCTCGAAGAGGCTGCCTCGGTGGTGGAGGAGGCAGACGAGGTGCGGCATAAGCAGGTCTGTACATTGGAGCTGTTGGACGGTACATGCTCTGTGGAATCCATATGCAGCGCTTCTGAGAAGACGAGCTCGAAGACGAGCCCGCTTCAGGAGTGCGTCTGGTCACTTCCTTATGCTTCTTCATACCAGTCTCGACCATAATAGCCTTGTTCACCAAGGTGGCGAAGTCAGGAAAGTCTTGAACGAGCAGGGCTAGCTGAATGTCATGGTGTAACCCGTCACGAAACTTCTCCTACCTACGAGCATCAGTGGGAATGTCTTCTTCAGCATAGCGAGACAAGTCAAGGAACTCTCGCTGATAGACTTCTACAGTCTTGTTGCCTTGAACAAGGTTGCGGAACTCAGCCTTCTTGCGTGCTATAACTGCTTGAGGAATATAGCGGGCGTGAAAAGCAGTCTTGAACTCCACCCAGGTAACGATAGTCCCAGGAGGTAGGGTCTGTCTGTGGGTGGCCCACCATTGTGCGGCGGGTCCCTTCAGGAAGTAGGTCGCAAAGGTGACATAGTTGAGAGGAAGGACATCAGCTGACTCCATCTCATAGAAGATGTCACGCAACCAGTCATCGGCGTCCAGCGGATTAACTGCGTTGCGGAATGTCACTGGGTTGAGGCGGACAAACTCTGGCAGCGTTATTGAAGCTGGCTGCTGGTTGGCATTGGGTCGTTGGAACTGATCGATCACCCCTTGCATGAACTGATGGTTCAATTCAAACTGTTGCATCATCGCAGCCATATAATCAGGCGGTGGCGGCGGTGGTGGATTGTTATCACCCATCCTGCTAAATTCAACAGGGGTAGTTTAGCAGAAGCCAATGCGAGTGTTTAGCAACAAGCATGATGTAACGCGATGGAATTTAAGTAGTATAACAGATGCTTAATAGTAGTCATTAAGTCATACAAATCCATACAGAGTCGGTTACAATCGGGCAGCACAACGGCGCAAATTCAAAAGCTAGACATGCTAGGCGGCACGCAGGCACGCGGTAAGGAAGTACACAACAAGGCATAGCAAAGGCTACATCAACGTCGGAGAAAACCACTGAAACGGGGTAGCTGCAAGTGCGGACGACGGACGTTCGTCGCAGAAGGATCCTGCGCTCCATGTGCACTCTGATGCAGAACCCGGTCTTGAGCTGAAAGAAGAGGTCCACGTGCAGGTGTGTGACCTCCCACAGCAGGCCAATCGATCCCTGGTGGCATCTCGGTCCTGCGCGGGTAAAGGATATGCTCCGAATGTATCCCTGCACGAACAGCTGGTAGCAACTGCGTCATAGCCTCGTAGAGTCTGTAACACCCCCGGTGGTTAACTACAGTAATCACCCTTTTGATTATGCCATGTCATCATGTTTAACAGTGCATGATCATCATTAACATCGTATTGCATTTCAACTCCTAAGTCAAAATCCAAATTTAAATGAAAGTGGAAAATAAAAGTTGTCCAACATAGAAACTAAATTGTTCATTAAATAGCAAATAAATCAGAGACAATTCTAAAATTGAAACCAACATCATTGGAGTTGGGTAAGTGACTCAAACATCCCCAAACAGTGACTAAAGACAATATTTAATTACCTTTTATTTAATCTAAAATAAATATGAAAAGATATTTCCCAAACTAGTTTTTGGTGGTAGGATATATTGTGCGTGATTTGTGGGCCAGCTCTCATATTTTACAAAACTCTAATGGGGGCCACACATTTGCCAAACAGAAAAGAAAAGAAAAACAAAGAAAACAAAAAAGAAAAGGGACCCCCCCGACTGGGCCTGGCCCAGCAGGCCACCAGGCCGGCCCAGCCGCTCGCCCCTTTTATCCCCGGTCCACCCCACCCCGCTAACCTAATCCCCACTCTCACCCCCCTCGCTCTCCTCTCCTCCCTCCCCCCCCCCCCCCCGATCCAGGAGGGAACGGGCGGTGCTCGCCGGTTCGACGCCGCCCCGCGCCGACACCGTCGCCGGACGCCATCGCCACCGCCTCCTCCCCTAGCCCCCCCAACGCGCGTCGACCCAGTCGCCACCAACGCCACCGCCACCCCTGCCTCGCCTTCCCCCTTGAGCACCCCCCGGCCTCGCTGCCGCTCTCCCCTCTCCCTTTGTCGCCATTCGCCGGGGCCGCGCGCCGGAGCCACGCTCCAGGCCGCCGCTCGCCGCTGCCGCCCCCCTGCAGCTCCTCCCGCAGCAGCGTCCCGTCGCCCGCTCGCCCTCGCGCGACCGCGCGCTTCGGCCGCGCACGCGTCCGCCGCCCCGCGCTGGCCCCGCTACCGCGCCGCGGCCTCGCCTCCGCGCGCTGCGCCCGGCCCCGCGCGCGCGCCTGCTGTGCGCACCGGACATGTCCGGTGCCCGCACAGGCCGGCCCGGACACGTCCGCCCGCTGCCCCTGACCAGTGGGGCCCACGGCCCAGAACTGTTTAAAAAATAAAATAAAATAAAAATAAAAATAGAAAATAGAAATAAAAATAATAATAATTAGTAATTAATTAGTTAATTAACCCTGTTTAGATTAATCCGATTTAATTAATTAGTTTAATTAAATGTTAATTAATTAGTTAATCACTAATTAACCTAACAGTCTATGACATGTGGGACCCACTGGTCCTGACGTCATGCTGACGTCATGCTGACATCAGCAAAACACTGTTCTGGATAATGTTGATTTAATAAATTAAATAAATTCCAGAATTTTTTTTAAACTTTAGAAAATCATATAAAATAATCCGTAACACAGATCGAAAAACTTTGTACATGAAAGTTGCTCAGAACGACGAGACGAATTTGAATATGCGGTCCGTTCGTCCGTCACACGTCCCTAACTATCCGAACATGCAACCGTTCCCCTCCGGTCATCTGTCTGACAAATGTCCGGAATCGGGAAAACTTTCCCGGATGAATTCCACCTTCGCCAGTATCACTCGGCACTGCGCTAGATCACCTCTGTCACCGCGTATTGCCATGTTATGCTTTGTGCTACACTTGCTCGCTGTGTATTTATACTGTTTCCTCCCCCTTTTCTCTCTCGTTAGACACCGACGTCGTCCCCGAGACCGACGCAGCTCCGGAGACTGACGCCACCTTTGACAACCTTGCCCTTGCCGCCGAGCAACCAGGCAAGCCCCCCCCCCCCTTTGATCATCCCGATATCGCCCATTCTATTTTCTCATGCTTGCATTAGAATTGCTGCTGCTACTGCTTTACCTATTCTGATGCATAGCCTGTTTATTGTAACCTGCTATTGATACCTTACCTGCTTATCCTAAACTGCTTAGTATAGGCTGGGTAGAGACCCACTAGAGAACCCCACTTTGATCCTTTGTTACCCCGCTGGATTATCAGAAGACCCGATCAACGGGATTGAAGACCAGGTCCCGGCACCGCACATCACCCCCCCCCCCCTAGTTGTAACGACACTGCAGCGTTACTATCGAGTGCCGAGGGTGATACCTCGTGTAGCACTTCTGATGTTAACTCTGTAGAGTAGTTATTCGGTCATGGTCATCGAGGGTGATTCCTCCTTCACCACTTCCGGTAACGACGCTGTCGTGCAACACATCAAGTGTGAACCCATCGAGGGTGATTCCTCCGTGTTCACCTTGACGGATACATCGAGTGGGAATTCAATGAGGGTGATGCCTCGGATTCCCCTGATGTTATAGACACACGGATACTTGGACTTTACACTGTTACTTGGATAGGCGGGTCGACCCTGAGGGGTACCCGCGTGCGCCTGAGAGGCGAGTGTTGTGAAGACGGGTGCCAGTGTGGTGCCCGAGTGATGAATACGAGGCGCGGCCGGGCATTCTTAACCCTTGCAGCAAGTCCTCGAGACGGGGCGACGGGGTCACATCTTTCGTGAGTCTCTGCTCGTTACCGCAAGCCCTAGTCCATTAACGATTTGGATATTTGATCCGAGCAGGTCTCTGGCCTGATAGCACTAACCATCACGTGGGCATAGTATGGGCGTTCTGCATCGTAGCATCAGCCGAAAGCTCTGTCAGACGTCTAGTTCAGCCTTGCGGCCGGGACGGACCGGCGCCCCCCGGGTGCCTGGCTTCCTCCTGCACGCAACGACTCGGAGTGCACAGGGCGATGGCCCAAGACCTCTGAGCGCTTAGGATGTAGACCGACGAGGACCTCTCTGCTGAGCTCTAGGTAGGGTTGCGATGTGTCGTTTGACCGAGGCCGGGCATGACCCAGGAAAGTGTGTCCGGTCGGAGTTAATCGAGCGTGTTGGGTAAGTTGGTGCACCCCTGCAGGGAAGAAAACTTCTATCGATAGCCGGTCCTACGGTAAAGGACACTCGGAGTTGTATCCCGATCGATACAGCTAGAACATGATATGAGACCTGGATATGAGGCTCTGGGATTGCTTCTCGCAGGGAGTCGAGAAGGGATCTCAGGACGAGGTTGATGACTGTATGGCTCTGGGATTGCTTTCTCGCAGGGAGTCGAGAAAGGATCTCTGGGTGAGGTTGAGACTTAATGATACTGTTACATTATATTGTACTGTTCTACCATCTTCTATTTCTGCAAGACCGCTGAAGATGCTAGTCTTCGATAGGACTAGGCCTTCTCTCTATTCTGGCATTTCTGCAGCCCAGTCCACATATACAGCCTCCCTTTGAAAATGTTGCATATGTAGTGTAGATCCGTGCTTGCTGAGTACTTCTGAGTACTCACGGTTGCTTTGCTTTCTTTTTCTCCCCAAATCAGTTTGCTGTGACCAGATGACGGCGCCCCTGAGATAGCTGCCCCATCGATCGACTACTACTACTACCTCGAGGATGGATACTACTACGAGTTGACTGACGACCAGGAGTAGGATCGGAGGATCCCAGGCAGGAGGCCTACGCCTTTCGATCGTAGTGTTTTTCTTTTGCCCCGCCTTTCTAAAGGCCTTTCTGTGCTTTCTTTTATATCTGTACTCAGATATCTGATGCTTTCGCTGACGCTTGTTCGCAAGCTTATGTATTCGAGCCCTCGAGGCCCCTGACTTGTAATATAAAGCTTGTATGACTTTATTTATGTTTTAGAGTTGTGTTGTGATATCTTCCCGTGAGTCCTTAGGCTTGATCGTGTGCATTTGCGTGTATGATTAGTGCACGATTGGGCCGGGGGCGTCACAAGTTGGTATCAGAGCCGACTGCCTGTAGGAACCCCCCTTCCCAACTCCTTGGCCGAAGTTGAGTCTAGTACTTGAAAACCATTTTACTAACATGGTTGTGTGGCTTACGGGCCCATGTCGCCAACTGGGTGGTATTAGGATCTTTTATTCCTCGTCTATACTCTCGGACTATGAGATCTCTTCTACTCGGGTTAAAATTTTACTAACTCCAACATTAGGATCTCATAATCACATTCTCCCGGAGAGCTGGATATTCGCAACTGATCCTTTCCTTGGAACGATTAGTCTGATAATCATCATTTTCCTTTCCATTGGTTTGTTTAACCTTTCCTTTACAAAGTATCTTACACTTCTCACCCTGTCATTTGACACTTTTGGAATCTCTCGGCAAAATGTGTCGCGTTTAGCGGCAACATTTTGGCTTCTTTCGAGATGTTAAATGAATTCATGAACAGCAATTCCATCCTTGCCTCTAGTGGTCGGTTTTATCATCATCAATCTCTGTGACTACCTGCCCACGCATTGCTGTTAACCCGGAACGAGTTCAGGCTATTTTGGACTGGACTCCTTCGAAGAACGTCAAGCAAGTGAGAAGTTTTCTTGGCCTTGCAAGCTATTGCCGTCGCTTTGTCGAGAACTTTTCCAAGATTGCTAAGCCCTTGACTGATCTGCTTCACAAGGGCGTTAAATTTGAATGGACAGAAAAATGTCAAGAAAGTTTCCAGACACTCAAAGACAAGCTGACATCTGCCCCAGTACTATCTCCTCCAGATACCCGCAAAGACTTTGTGATTTATTGTGACGCATCCCGTGAAGGATTAGGATGTATCCTAATGCAAGAGCGTAAAGTGATTGCCTATGGCTCTCGTCAGTTGCGCCCACATGAAGAGAATTATCCGGTACATGATCTAGAACTAGCTGCTGTGATCTATGCATTGCAGTTGTGGTGACATTACCTTCTCGGTAATCGTTGCGAGATCTACACGGATCATAAAAGTCTGAAGTACTTGTTTACTCAACCATCTCTAAACCTCCGTCAGCAAAGATGGATGGAGGCCATTGCGGACTATGATTTGGGTATTTTCTATACCCCTGGCAAGGCTAACGTGATGGCTGATGCCTTAAGCCGCAAGTCCTATTGCGACAACCTCATGGTTAGGCAAGCACAACCTCGTTTTTTTGAAGAACTATGCAAGCTGAATCTCCGTATTATCCCACAGGGTTCTCTTAATAACCTTGTAATACAACCAGATCTTGAGAAAGCTGTTAAGGATGCGCAAGCTAAAGATGCTGAAATTGATCTGATGAAGAAAAATCTTCACCTTGAAAAGTACAGGGATTTCTCGCTGTCTGAAGATGGAACCTTGTATTTCAGAAACCGCATTGTCGTACCTCGCTTCGAACTCATGACTGACAAGGTCATGAAGGAGGCACATGATACCCCGCTGTCTATTCATCCGGGTAGCACCAAGATGTATCGTGATCTCCGTCAAAGGTACTGGTGGTCTAAAATGAAGTAGGATATTGCTCGATATGTTGCTGAATGTGATGTGTGTCGTCGCGTTAAAGCAGAACATCAGAAACCAGCTGGAATTCTGCAACCACTTCCTATTCCTCTATGGAAATGGGATAAGGTTCAGATGGATTTCGTTACAGGACTTCCCAGGTCACAGAAGGGTCACGATGCTATTCTTGTCGTCATCGACCAACTCTCTAAAGTTGCACACTTTCTGCCTGTCAAAGAGACTATCACTGCTAGTCAGTTAGCAGAGTTGTATATCTCCAGAATTGTATCACTCCACGGTATTCCGAAGGAGATTAGTTCGGACCGTGGCGGCCTTTTCACTTCCAAATTCTGGGAAAGTTTCCAAACAGCTATGGGAACTCATATTACCTGGAGTTCAGCTTATCACCCCCAATCCCAAGGCCAAGTCGAACGAGTCAATCAAGTGCTTGAAGACATGCTACGAGCTTGTGTTATATCGTTTGGTAAGAAGTGGGAAGAATCTCTTCCTTATGCGGAATTCTCATATAACAACAGCTATCAAGCCAGCTTGAAAATGGCCCCCTTCGAAGTTCTATATGGACGTAAGTGTCGAACCCCTCTGAATTGGTCAGAAACTGGGGAACGACCGCTCATGGGTCCGGATATTATTCAACACGCTGAAGAACAAGTCCGTATTGTCCGGGAAAATCTCAAGGCGGCTCAGGACCGCCAGAAGAGCAACTATGATCGCAAACGATGGGGTTTGACTTATCAACCTGGTGATCAGGCTTATCTGCGAGTCACCCCGATGAAAGGCACTCACCGTTTTGGAATCAAAGGCAAGCTAGCTCCACGCTACATTGGTCCTTTCCGCATTATTGCTAGAAGTGGTCAGGTGGCGTATAAATTGGAGTTGCTGCCGCAATTCTCTCATATCCACAACGTCTTCCATGTGTCGCAACTTCGTAAATGCTTCAAGGAATCTCCGCACCGAGCTGTGGATCACGAAATGCTCGAATTGCATGATGATCTTTCTTATAAGGAGCATCCAATCCGCATTCTCGATGAAGCTGAACGTCGAACCCGACAGAAGGTTACCAAGTTCCTCAAAGTGCAGTGGTCAAATCATACTGAAGATGAAGCCACTTGGGAACGCGAGGATAATCTTTGTGCGGAATACCCCGAACTTTTTCCTTCTACCTCTTAATTCCCGGGACGAGAATTCTTGTTAGTAGAGGAGATTTGTAACACCCCCGGTGGTTAACTACAGTAATCACCCTTTTGATTATGCCATGTCATCATGTTTAACAGTGCATGATCATCATTAACATCGTATTGCATTTCAACTCCTAAGTCAAAATCCAAATTTAAATGAAAGCGGAAAATAAAAGTTGTCCAACATAGAAACTAAATTGTTCATTAAATAGCAAATAAATCAGAGACAATTCTAAAATTGAAACCAACATCATTGGAGTTGGGTAAGTGACTCAAACATCCCCAAACAGTGACTAAAGACAATATTTAATTACCTTTTATTTAATCTAAAATAAATATGAAAAGATATTTACCCCAAACTAGTTTTTGGTGTAGGATATATTGTGCTGTGATTTGTGGGCCAGCTCTCATATTTTACAAAACTCTAATGGGGGCCACACATTTTGCAAAACAGAAAAGAAAAGAAAAACAAAAGAAAACAAAAAAAGAAAAGGGACCCCCCCCCGACTGGGCCTCGCCCAGCAGGCCACCAGGCCACCAGCCGCCAGCCGCTCGCCCCTTTATCCCCCGGTCCACCCACCCCCGCTAACCCTATCCCACTCTCACCCCCCTCGCTCCCTCTCCTCCCTCTCCCCCCCCCCCCGATCCAGGAGGGATCGGGCGCTGCTCGCCCCGTTCGACGCCCCCCCCCCCCCGACACCCGTCGCCGACGCCATCGCCACCGCCTCCTCCCCTACCGCCCCCAACGCGCGTCGCCCCACCCCGCTCGCCACCACGCGCCGCCCCCCCTGCCTCGCCTTCCCCCCCTCGTGAGCACCACCCCCAGCCTCCGCTGCCGCTCTCCCCTCTCCCTTTGTCGCCATTCGCCGGGGCCGCGCGCCGGAGCCACGCTCCGGGCCGCCGCTCGTCGTTGCCGCCCCCTGCAGCTCCTCCCGCAGCCACGCCCCGTCGCCCGCTCACCCTCGCGCGACCGCGCGCTTCGGCCGCGCCCGCTCCGGCCCCGCTCGCTCGCCGCGCGCACGCGTCTGCCGCCCCGCGCTGGCCCCGCTACCGCGCCGCGGCCTCGCCTCCACGCGCTGCGCCCGGCCCCGCGCGCGCGCCCGTTGTGCGCACCGGAAATGTCCGGTGCCCGCACAGGCCGGCACGGACACGTCCGCCCGGTGCCCCTGACCAGTGGGGCCCACGGCCCAGAACTGTTTAAAAAATAAAATAAAAATAAAAATAGAAAATAGAAATAATAATAATAATAATTAATTAGTTAATTAATTAGGTTAATTAACCCTGTTTAGATTAATCCGATTTAATTAATTAGTTTAATTAAATGTTAATTAATTAGTTAATCACTAATTAACCTAACAGTCTATGACATGTGGGACCCACTGGTCCTGACGTCATGCTGATGTCATGCTGACGTCAGCAAAACACTGTTCTGGATAATGTTGATTTAATAAATTAAATAAATTCTAGAAATTGTTTTAAACTTTAGAAAATCATATAAAATAATCCGTAACACAGATCGAAAAACTTTGTACATGAAAGTTGCTCAGAACGACGAGACGAATTCGAATACGCGGTCCGTTCGTCCGTCACACGTCCCTAACTATCCGAACATGCAACCGTTCCCCTCCGGTCATCTGTCTAACAAATGTCCGGAATCGGGAAAACTTTCCCGGATGAATTCCACCTTCGCCAGTATCACCCGGCACTGCGCTAGATCACCTCTGTCACCGCGTATTGCCATGTTATGCTTTGTGCTGCACTTGCTCACTGTGTATTTGTACTGTTTCCTCCCCCTTTTCTCTCTCGTTAGACACCGACGTCGTCCCCGAGACCGAAGCAGCTCCGGAGACTGATGCCACCTTTGACAACCTTGCCCTTGCCGCCGAGCAACCAGGCAAGCCCCCCCCCCCCTTTGATCATCCCGATATCGCCCATTCTATTTTCTCATGCTTGCATTAGAATTGCTGCTGCTACTACTTTACCTATTCTGATGCATAGCCTGTTTATTGTAACCTGCTATTGATACCTTACCTGCTTATCCTAAACTGCTTAGTATAGGCTGGGTAGAGACCCACTAGAGAACCCCACTTTGATCCTTTGTTGCCCCGCTGGATTATCAGAAGACCCGATCAACAGGATTGAAGACCAGGTCCCGGCACCGCACATCACCCCCCCCCCCTTAGTTGTAACGACACTGCAGCGTTACTATCGAGTGCCGAGGGTGATACCTCGTGTAGCACTTCTGATGTTAACTCTGTAGAGTAGTTATTCGGTCGTGGTCATCGAGGGTGATTCCTCCTTCACCACTTCCGGTAACGACGCTGTCATGCAACACATCAAGTGTGAACCCATCGAGGGTGATTCCTCCGAGTTCACCTTGACGGATACATCGAGTGGGAATTCAATGAGGGTGATACCTCGGATTCCCCTGATGTTATAGACACACGGATACTTGGACTTTACACTGTTACTTGGATAGGCGGGTCGACCCTGAGGGGTACCCGCGTGCGCCTGAGAGGCGAGTGTTGTGAAGACGGGTGCCAGTGTGGTGCCCGAGTGATGAATACGAGGCGCGGCCGGGCATTCTTAACCCTTGCAGCAAGTCCTCGAGACGGGGCGACGGGGTCACATCTTTCGTGAGTCTCTGCTCGTTACCGCAAGCCCTAGTCCATTAACGATTTGGATATTTGATCCGAGCAGGTCTCTGGCCTGATAGCACTAACCATCACGTGGGCATAGTATGGGCGTTCTGCATCGTAGCATCAGCCGAAAGCTCTGTCAGACGTCTAGTTCAGCCTTGCGGCCGGGACGGACCGGCGCCCCCCTGGTGCCTGGCTTTCCCCTGCACGCAACGACTCGGAGTGCACAGGGCGATGGCCCAAGACCTCTGAGCGCTTAGGATGTAGACCGACGGGGACCTCTCTGCTGAGCTCTAGGTAGGGTTGCGATGTGTCGTTTGACCGAGGCCGGGCATGACCCAGGAAAGTGTGTCCGGCCGGAGTTAATCGAGCGTGTTGGGTAAGTTGGTGCACCCCTGCAGGGAAGAAAACTTCTATCGATAGCCGGTCCTACGGTAAAGGACACTCGGACTTGTATCCCGATCGATACAGCTAGAACATGAGATGAGACCTGGATATGAGGCTCTGGGATTGCTTCTCGCAGGGAGTCGAGAAGGGATCTCAGGACAAGGTTGATGACTGTATGGCTCTGGGATTGCTTTCTCGCAGGGAGTCGAGAAAGGATCTCTGGGTGAGGTTGAGACTTAATGATACTGCTACATTATATTGTACTGTTCTACCCTCTTCTATTTCTGCAAGACCGCTGAAGATGCTAGTCTTCGATAGGACTAGGCCTTCTCTCTATTCTGGCATTTCTGCAGCCCAGTCCATATATACAGCCTCCCTTTGAAAATGTTGCATATGTAGTGTAGATCCTTGCTTGCTGAGTACTTCTGAGTACTCACGGTTGCTTTGCTTTCTTTTTCTCCCCATATCAGTTTGCCGTGACCAGATGACGGCGCCCCTGAGACAGCTGCCCCGTCGATCGACTACTACTACTACCCCGAGGATGGATACTACTACGAGTTGACTGACGACCAGGAGGAGGATCGGAGGGTCCCAGGCAGGAGGCCTACGCCTTTCGATCGTAGTGTTTTTCTTTTGCCCCGCCTTTCTAAAGGCCTTTCTGTGCTTTCTTTTATATCTGTACTCAGATATCTGATGCTTCCGCTGACGCTTGTTCGCAAGCTTATGTATTCGAGCCCTCGAGGCCCCTGGCTTGTAATATAAAGCTTGTATGACTTTATTTATGTTTTAGAGTTGTGTTGTGATATCTTCCCGTGAGTCCTTAGGCTTGATCGTGTGCATTTGCGTGTATGATTAGTGCACGATTGGGCTGGGGCGTCACAGAGTCATACTCGAGTGGCAAACAACTCGACGGCCAGAGCCCGAACAGTGCGATCCAGAGCCTGAGTACACTGAATCAGAACTCGCGGATCGTAGCGACGAGGCTCGTACGGGGCACAGATAGCCGTGTAGTAGCCAGTAGCATCTCCAGCAGGGGCATACGGAATGTACCGAAACTCAGAGTCATCCAAGCTAGCGCTGTGCTCTCCTCGGAGATGTACGACAGCAGAGTAGGCGGCATCATGGACTGCCATCTCAATCGTCACGCCGATACCGTGGAAAAGGTACAGCTCAGTGTCTGAGTCATCCTGCTGATCATAGATGCGAACATCAGCATAGTACTGCTCTTGGTTGAACTCGCGGTAAACCTCGTAGACCATGTACTCAGGGTACCAGCGGTAACCCAGTCTGGTCAAGAGAGCGATCAGAACAGCTGGAAATCCAGGGGCATCGCGAGCCCAAGTGTGAAGCACAAGCTGCGTCGTAGGACGTGGTGGAAACAGATGATCCATCTGAAATAAAGGAAATTCAGGATTGTCATTTGACGATGAGAAGTATAACAGATCTCGAAGAGAAAGGTTAAACAAAACAATGGAAAGGAAAATGATTATCAGACTAATCAGATCAATGACAGGGAAATCGCACAGATATCCAGCTCTCCGGTTGGACGGAATTTACGAGAGCCTAAGTGTAGGTGTTAGTAAATTTATTAAACCCGAATAAAAGAGAGATCAGAGTCCCAGAGCATAGACGAGGAATTAGAGATCCTAATACCACCCAGTTGGCGACGTGGGCCCGTAAGCCACACAGTCAAGTTAGTAAAACAGTTTTGGACCACTAGACTCAACTTCGGCCAAGGAGTTGGAAAGGAGGATTCCTAAAGGCAGTCGGCTCTGATACCAACCTGTGACAACCCCGGCTTTATCGTGCACTAACCATACACGCAAATGCACACGATCAAGCCTAAGGACTCACTTGAAGATATCACAACACAACTCTAAAACATAAATAAAGTCATACAAGCTTTATATTACAAGTCAGGGCCTCGAGGGCTCGAATACATAGCTCGATGGCGTACAAGCGTCAGCGGAAGCATCAGATATCTGGGTACAGATATTACAGAAGAACAGATAGGCCTTTAGAAAGGCGAGGCAAAATAAAATACTACGATCGAAAGGCGTAGGCCTCCTGCCTAGGACCCTCCGAACCTACTCCTGGTCGTCGGTCGGCTCCTCGTAGTAGTACTCGTCGGGAGGGTAGTAGTAGTAGCCGTAGTCGTCGACAGGGGCAGCTACCTCAGGGGCTCTGTCATCTGGCAATGACGTATGGATATGGGGAGAAAAAGAAAGTAAAGCAAATGTGAGTACTCATCCGAAGTACTCAGCAAGCAAGGATCTACACTACATATGCAACATTTTCAAAGGGTGGCTGTATATGTGGACTGGGCTGCAGAAAAGCCAGAATAGAGAGGAAGGCCTAGTCCTATCGAAGACTAGCATCTTCAAGCATCTTCATCGGTCTTGCAGCATTAGAAGAGTGCAGATTAACATAATGTAAAGTAGTAGTAATGTCATCAATCCTCGCCCAGAGATCCTTTCTCGACTCCCTGCTAGAAAGCAATCCCAGAGCCATACTATCCATTTCATCTCAAGTCACTAGCTCTAGTTGTACCGATCGGGATACAACTCCGAGTGTCCGTTACCGTAGGACAGGCTATCGATAGATTAGTTCTTCCCTGCAGGGGTGCACCAACTTACCCACCACACTTGATTAACTCCGGCCGGACACACTTTTCTGGGTCATGCCCGGCCTCGGCCAAACGATACGCCGCAACCCGACCGAATACCTAACAGAGAGGTCAGCACGCCGGACTAAACCTATGCCCCAGAGGTCTTGGGCCATCGCCCCGGGAACTCCTGCACATTGCGAACGCAGCCGGTGAGAAGACCTATCCCCCCTTATACAAGCGTAGGGCGTTACCAGTCCAACCCAGCGCGCGCTGCTCAGTCGGTGATGTCTATTAAGCTCCGGCTGAAGTATACGACGCAGAACGCCCATACTATGCCCACGTGATGGTTAGTGCTATAAGGCCAGAGGCCCCTCGGATCAAATATCCAAACCGTTAGTGTGTTGGTAGTGCGGTAATGAGCAGAGACTCACGAAAGATGTGACCCCGTCGCCCCGTCTCGAGGACTTGCGGCAAGGGCTAAGAATGCCCGCCACGCCTCGTGTTCAACTCTCGGGCACCATCCAGGTCCACCCGATTCAACATCACCCGCAATTAAGCTCGCGCGGGTACCCCTCAGGGCCGAGCCGTCTTTAGTAACATGTTTCAGTGTAAAGTCATAGTAACAATGGTAACCGTGTGTCTAACACCAAGGGGAACCCTGAGGAATCACCCTCGATGGAATTCCCTCTGATGTTATCGTCAAGGTGAACGAAGGAGGAATCACCCTCGAGGTCCACACTTGAGAGGTTGCACGACGACGTCGTTATCGGGGGTGGTGTAGGAGGAATCACCCTCGCTGACCACGACCGATTAACTAACCTACAAGGTTATCATCAGGAGTGCTGACGAGGTATCACCCTCGGCACTCGATAGTAACCAAATTTATATTTCACTTTGGAATTTGAGTTGATTTTCAGAGAAGTATTTGAATTGTTGAGATTAACCACTATGACTAGGCATTGCAAATGAAGATGACTAGGCATATTAGCAGATGATCACAGTGGCTATTACACAGGGGTGTTACAAATTCAGACAAATGTCAGGAGAGTTTCCAGACCCTTAAGGACAAGCTTACTTCTGCTCCAGTGCTTGCTCCTCCCGATTCTTGCAAGGACTTTGTGATATATTGTGACGCTTCTCGTCAAGGATTAGGTTGTGTCCTAATGCAAGAGCGAAAGGTAATTGCATATGCCTCGCGACAATTGCGTCCGCATGAAGAAAACTATCCAGTGCATGATCTTGAACTCGCTGCTGTGATCTATGCTTTGAAGCAGTGGCGACACTACCTCCTTGGTAATCGGTGTGAGATTTATACCGATCATCAGAGTCTGAAGTACTTGTTTACTCAGCCAGATCTTAATCTTCACCAATAGCGATGGTTGGAAACAATCACGGACTATGACTGTGGTATTTCTTATACCCCTGGCAAGGCCAATGTCATGGCTGATGCCTTGAGCCGCAAGTCCTATTGCAACAACCTCATGGTTAAGCAAGCTAAACCCCAGCTATATGAAGAACCGCGCAAGCTGAACCTCTGTATCGTTCCGCAGGGTTCTCTTAATAACCTTGTGGTACAGCCAGATCTTGAGAGAGCTATAAAGATTGCGCAAGCCAAAGATGCTGAAGTAGATCTGATGAAGAAAGAGCTTCACCTCATGAAGTACAGGGATTTCTCAATTACTGAAGATGGAACCTTGTATTTCAGAGATAGAATCGTTGTTCCTCGCTTTGAACTCATGACTGACAAAGTCATGAAGGAGGCTCATGATACACCATTGTCCATCCATCCGGGAAGCACCAAGATGTATCGTGATCTTCGACAGAGGTATTGGTGGTTTAAAATGAAGCAGGACATTGCTCGCTATGTTGCTGAATGTGATGTTTGTCGTCGTGTGAAAGCAGAACATCAGAAGCCTGCTGGAATTCTTCAACCACTCCCTATTCCTCTATGGAAATGGGATAAAGTGCAGATGGATCTCATTACTGGTCTTCCCAAGTCTCAGAAAGGTCACGATGCTATTCTTGGCGTCGTCGACCAACTTTCCAAAGTTGCACATTTTCTGCCTGTCAAGGAGACTATCACCGCTAGTCAGTCAGCAGAGCTGTATATCTCCAGAATTGTTTCACTCCACGGTATTTCGAAGGAGATCAGTTCGGACCGTGGCTGTCTTTTCACCTCCAAGCTCTGGGAAAGTTTCCAAGAAGCTATGGGACCTCACATTACCTGGAGTTCAGCATATCATCCACAATCCCAAGGCCAAGTCGAGCGAGTTAATCAAGTGCTTGAAGATATGCTTCGGGCTTGTGTTATATCATTTGGTAAGAAGTGGGAAGAATCTCTTCCGTTTGCCGAATTCTCTTATAACAACAATTATCAAGCCAGCTTGAAAATGGCCCCCTTCGAAGTGCTATACGGGCGTAAATGTCGAACCCCTCTGAATTGGTCAGAAACTGGGGAACGACCTCTCGTGGGACCGGAAATTATTCAACATGCCGAAGAACAAGTCAGAATTGTTCGAGGTAATCTCAAGGCGGCTCAGGACCGCCGGAAGAGCAACTATGATCGCAAACGATGGGGTCTGACTTATCAACCAGGTGATCAAACTTATCTTCGTGTCACTCCTATGAAGGGCACTCGTCGTTTCGGAATCAAGGGCAAGCTAGCTCCTCGCTATATTGGTCCCTTTCACATTATTGCCGGACGTGGACAAGTGGCGTATAAATTGGAGTTGCCACCGCAATTCTCTCATATCCACGACGTCTTCCATGTGTCGCAGCTTCGAAAATGCTTCAAGGAATCCCCGCACCACGCAGTGGATCACGAGATGCTCGATCTCCAAGATGACCTATCATATAAGGAGCATCCGATCCGCATTCTCGATGAAGCTGAATGTCGAACCCGTCAGAAGACAACCAAGTTCCTGAAAGTGCAGTGGTCGAACCACACTGAAGATGAAGCCACTTGGGAAAGCGAGGATCATCTTCGGGAAGAATATCCCGACCTCTTTCCTTCTACCTCCTAAATTCTCGGGACGAGAATTTCTTTTAGAGGAGGAGAATTTGTAACACCCCTGTGTAATAGCCACTGTGATCATCTGCTAATATGCCTAGTCATCTTCATTTGCAGTGCCTAGTCATAGTGGTTAATCTCAACAATTCAAATACTTCTCTGAAAATCAACTCAAATTCCAAAGCGAAATATAAATTTGCTCAAACACTGTTGGAAAAATGTTCATTAAATAACTAATAATCCAGAGACAAATCTAAAATGGTAACCAACATTAAATGGATTGGATAGGTAACTCTAACAACCCCAAACAGTGGCTAAAAGCAACCTTTAATGACCTTTTAATTAATCCAAGATAAATATGAAATAGTCTTTGCCCCAAACTAATTTTTGGTGATAGGATATATTGCACTGTGATTTATGAGCTAGGTCACACATTTTACAAAAATCATTTAGGCCCAAACAATTAGCAAAACAGAGTTGCAAAGAAAACAGAAAAAGGAAAATAGGTAAGGTTACTATCGAGTGCCGAGGGTGATACCTCGTCAGCACTCCTGATGATAACCTTGTAGGTTAGTTAATCGGTCGTGGTCAGCGAGGGTGATTCCTCCTACACCACCCCCGATAATGACGTCGTCGTGCAACCTCTCAAGTGTGGACCTCGAGGGTGATTCCTCCTTCGTTCACCTTGACGATAACATCAGAGGGAATTCCATCGAGGGTGATTCCTCAGGGTTCCCCTTGGTGTTAGACACACGGTTACCATTGTTACTATGACTTTACACTGAAACATGTTACTAAAGACGGGTCGGCCCTGAGGGGTACCCGCGCGAGCTTAATTGCGAGTGATGTGGAATCGGGTGGACCTGGATGGTGCCCGAGAGTTGAACACGAGGCGTGGCCGGGCATTCTTAGCCCTTGCCGCAAGTCCTCGAGACGGGGCGACGGGGTCACATCTTTCATGAGTCTCTGCTCGTTACCGCACTACCAACACACTAACGGTTTGGATATTTGATCCGAGGGGCCTCTGGCCTTATAGCACTAACCATCACGTGGGCATAGTATGGGCGTTCTACGTCGTATACTTCAGCCGGAGCTTAATAGACGTCAGCGACTGAGCGGCGCGCGTTGGGTTGGACTGGTAATGCCCTGCGCTTGTATAAGGGGGGCTAGGTCTGCTCACCGGCCGCGTTGGCAACATGCAGGAGTTCCCGGGGCGATGGCCCAAGACCCCTGGGGGCATAGGTTTAGTCCGGCGTGCTGACCTCTCTGTTAGGTATTCGGTCAGGTTGCAGCGTATCGTTTGGCCGAGGCCGAGCATGACCCAGAAAAGTGTGTCCGGTCGGAGTTAATCGAGCGTGGTGGGTAAGTTGGTGCACCCCTGCAGGGAAGAACTAATCTATCGATAGCCTGTTCTATGGTAACGAACACTCGGAGTTGTATCCCGATCGGTACAACTAGAACTGGTGACTTGAGATGAAATGGATAGTATGGCTCTGGGATTGCTTTCTCGCAGGGAGTCGAGAAAGGATCTCTGGGCGAGGATTGATGACATTACTACTACTTTACATTATGTTAATCTGCACTCTTCTAATGCTGCAAGACCGATGAAGATGCTTGAAGATGCTAGTCTTCGATAGGACTAGGCCTTCCTCTCTATTCTGGCTTTTCTGCAGCCCAGTCCACATATACAGCCACCCTTTGAAAATGTTGCATATGTAGTGTAGATCCTTGCTTGCTGAGTACTTCGGATGAGTACTCACGTTTGCTTTACTTTATTTTTCTCCCCATATCCATACGTCGCCGCCAGATGACAGAGCCCCTGAGGTAGCTACCCCTATCGATGACTACGGCTACTACTACTACCCTCCCGGCGAGTAAAACTACGAGGAGCCGACCGACGACCAGGAGTAGGTTCAGAGGGTCCTAGGCAGGAGGCTTACGCCTTTCGATCGTAGTATTTTATTTTGCCCCGCCTTTCTAAAGGCCTATCTGTTCTTCTGTAATATCTGTACCCAGATATCTGATGCTTCCGCTGATGCTTGTACGCCATCGAGCTATGTATTCGAGCCCTCGAGGCCCTGGCTTGTAATATAAAGCTTGTATGACTTTATTTATGTTTTAGAGTTGTGTTGTGATATCTTCAAGTGAGTCCTTAGGCTTGATCGTGTGCATTTGCGTGTATGGTTAGTGCATGATTAAGCCGGGGTCGTCACAACTGCCCACCATGCCGGAGACGGCCAGAGGTGAGCTTGGTTGGCGGAGGCGAGTGGAGGGGACCGTGGAGTGAAGTGGCTAGGGTTTGGTCCGGCGAGCGGATGGGGAGGAACATATGTGGGCTCGAGTGGGCCAGCTGAAGGAAATATGCCCTAGAGGCAATAATAAAGTTGTTATTTATATTTCCTTATATCATGATAAATGTTTATTATTCATGCTAGAATTGTATTAACCGGAAACTTGATACATGTGTGAATACATAGACAAAACACAGTTTCCCTAGTATGCCTCTACTAGACTAGCTCGTTAATCAAAGATGGTTAAGTTTCCTAACCATAGGCATGTGTTGTCATTTGATGAACGGGATCACATCATTAGGAGAATGATGTGATGGACAAGACCCATCCGTTAGCTTAGCATAATGATCGTTAAGTTTTATTGCTATTGCTTTCTTCATGACTTATACATATTCCTCTGACTATGATATTATGCAACTCCCGAATACCGGAGGAACACTTTGTGTGCTATCAAACGTCACAACATAACTGGGTGATTATAAAGATGCTCTACAGGTGTCTCCGAAGGTGTTTGTTGGGTTGGCATAGATCAAGATTAGGATTTGTCACTCCGTGTATCGGAGAGGTATCTCTGGGCCCTCTCGGTAATGCACATCACTATAAGCCTTGCAAGCAATGTGACTAATGAGTTAGTTACGAGATGATGCATTACGGAACGAGTAAAGAGACTTGCCGGTAATGAGATTGAACTAGGTATGATGATACCGACGATCGAATCTCGAGCAAGTAACATACCAATGACAAAGGGAATGACGTATGTTGTTATGCGGTTTAACCGATAAAGATCTTCGTAGAATATGTAGGAGCCAATATGAGCATCCAGGTTCCGCTATTGGTTATTGACCGGAGATGTGTCTCGGTCATGTCTACATAGTTCTCGAACCCGTAGGGTCCGCACGCTTAACGTTCGATGATGATTTGTATTATGAGTTATGTGTTTTGGTGACTGAATATTGTTCGGAGTCCCGGATGAGATCACGGACATGATGAGGAGTCTCGAAATTGTCGAGAGGTAAAGATTGATATATTGGAAGGTAGTATTCGGACACCGGAAGGGTTCCGGAGTGTATCGGGTACATACCGGAGTACCAGAGGGGTTACCGAAACCCCCCGGTGGAAGATATGGGCCATATGGGCCATAGGAGGGAGGCTAACCAGCCCAGAAGGGGCTGGTGCGCCCACCCACAAGGGAGGAGGCCGAATTGGACTAGGGAAGGGGGTGGCGCCCCCCTTTCCTTCTCCCTCTCCCTCTCCTTCCCTCTTTCCACCTCTGGAGAAAGGAAAAGTGGGGGGGGGCAAATCCTACTAGGAGTGGAGTCCTAGTAGGCCTCCCCCCCATGGCGCGCCCCCTTATGTGGCCGGCCTCCTCCTCCCCTCCTTTATATACGGGGGCAGGGGGCACCATAGAACACAACAGATATTCTCTTAGCCGTGTGTGGTGCCCCCCTCCACAGTTTACTCCTCCGATCATATTGCCGTAGTGCTTAGGCGAAGCCCTGCGCGGATCGCATCACCATCACCGTCACCATGCCGTCGTGCTGACGAAACTCTCCCTCGACACTTTGCTGGATCAAGAGTTCGAGGGACGTCATCGGGCTGAACGTGTGCAGAACTCGGAGGTGCCGTACGTTCGGTTCTTGATCGGTTGGATCGCGAAGACGTTCGACTACATCATCCGCGTTAAGCTAACGCTTCCGCTTTCGGTCTACGAGGGTACGTGGACACACTCTCCCCCTCTCGTTGCTATGCATCTCCTAGATAGATCTTGCGTGAGCGTAGAATTTTTTTGAAATTGCATGCTATGTTTCCCAACAGTGGCATCCGAGCCAGGTCTATGCGTAGATGATATGCACGAGTAGAACACAATGAGTTGTGGGCGATAATAGTCATACTGCTTACCACCAACGTCTTACTTTGATTCGGCGGTATTGTTGGATGAAGCGGCCCGGACCGACATTACATGACCGCGTTCATGAGACTGGTTCTACCGACGTGCTTTGCACACAGGTGGCTGGCGGGTGTCTGTTTCTCCAACTTTAGTTGAAACAAGTTTGACTACGGCCGGTCCTTGTTGATGGTTAAAATAGCACACTTGACGAAAAATCGTTGTGGTTTTGATGCGTAGGTAAGAACGGTTCTTACTAGAAGCCCGTAGCAGCCACGTAAAACTTGCAAACAACAAAGTAGAGGACGTCTAACTTGTTTTTGCAGGGCATGCTGTGATGTGATATGGTCAAGACATGATGTGATATACGTTATTGTATGAGATGATCATGTTTTGTAAAAGTTATCGGCAACTGGCAGGAGCCTTATGGTTGTCGCTTTATTGTATGAAATGCAATCGCCATGTAATTGCTTTACTTTATCACTATGCGTTAGTGATAGTTGTAGAAGCAATAGTTGTCGAGACGACAACGACGCTATGATGGAGATCAAGGTGTCAAGCCGGTGACGATGGAGATCATGATGGTGCTTTGGAGATGGAGATCAAAGGCACAAGATGATGATGGCCATATCATGTCACATATTTTGATTGCTTGTGATGTTTATCTTTTATGCATCTTATTTTGCTTAGTACAGCAGTAGCATTATAAGATGATCCCTCACTAAATTTCAAGGCATAAGTGTTCTCCCTGAGTATGCACCGTTGCAACAGTTCGTCGTGCCGAGACACCACGTGATGATCGGGTGTGATAAGCTCTACGTTCACATACAACGGGTGCAAGACAGTTTTGCACGTGCGGAATACTCGGGTTAAACTTGACGAGCCTAGCATATGCAGATATGGCCTCGGAACACTGAGACCGAAAGGTCAAACGTGAATCATATAGTAGATATGATCAACATAGAGATGTTCACCATTGAAAACTACTCCATCTCACGTGATGATCGGACATGGTTTAGTTGATATGGTTCATGTGATCATTTAGATGACTAGAGGGATGTCTATCTAAGTGGGAGTTCTTAAGTAATATGATTAATTGAACTTAATTTATCATGAACTTAGTCTTGGTAGTATTTGCAAATTATGTTGTAGATCAATAGCTCGCGTATAGCTCCCTTGTTTTAATTTTGATATGTTCCTAGAGAAAACTAAGTTGAAAGATGATAGTAGCAATGATTTGGACTGGGTCCGTGATCTGAGGATTATCCTTGTTGCTGCACAGAAGAATTATGTCCTTGATGCACCGCTAGGTGACAGACCTATTGCAGGAGCAGATGCAGACATTATGAACGTTTGATAAGCTCAGTATGATGACTACTTGATAGTTTAGTGCACCATGCTTTACGGCTTAGAACCGGGACTTCAAAAACATTTCGAACGCCACAGAGCATATAAGATGTTCCAAGAGTTGAAATTGGTTTTTCAGACTCATGCCCATGTCGAGAGGTATGAGACCTCTAACAAGTACTTTGCCTACAAGATGGAGGAGAATAGCTCAGCTAGTGAGCATGTGCTCAGAATGTCTGGGTACTACAATCGCTTGAATCAAGTGGGAGTTAATCTTCCAGATAAGATAGTGATTGACAGATTTCTCTAGTCACTATCACCAAGTTACTAGAAATTCGTGATGAACTATAATATGCAAGGGATGACGAAAACGATTCCCAAGCTCTTCACGATGCTGAAATCGGCGAAGGTAGAAATCAAGAAATTGCATCAAGTGTTGATGGTTGACAAGATCACTAGTTTCAAGAAAAATGGCGAGGGCAAGAAAGGGAACTTCAAGAAGAATAGCAAGCAAGTTGCTACTCCCGGGAAGAAACCCAAGTCTGGACCTAAGCCTGAAACTGAGTGCTTCTACTGCAAAGGAAATGGTCACTGGAAGCGGAACTGCCCCAAATACTTGGCGGATAAGAAGGATGGCAAAGTGAACAAAGGTATATTTGATATACATGTTATTGATGTGTATTTTACTAGTGTTCATAGTAGCCCCTGGGTATTTGATACCGGTTCAGTTGCTAACATTAGTAACTCAAAACAGGAGTTGTAAAATGAACAGAGACTAGTTAATGACGAGGTGACGATGTGTGTTGGAAGTGATTCCAAGGTTGATAAGATCACCATCGCACACTCCCTCTACCTTCGGGATTAGTGTTGGACCTAAATAAATGTTATTTGGTGTTTGCGTTGAGCATGAATATGATTAGATCATGTTTATTGCGATACGGTTTTTCATTTAAGTAAGAGAATAATTGTTGTTCTGTTTACATGAATAAAACCTTCTATGGTCATACACCCAATGTGAATGGTTTATTGAATCTCGATCGTAGTAATACACATATTCATAATATTGATGCCAAAAGATGCAAAGTTGATAATGATAGTGCAACATATTTGTGGCACTGCCGTTTAGGTCTTATTGGTGTAAAGCGCATGAAGAAACTCCATGCAGATGGGATTTTGGAATCACTTGATTATGAATCATTTGATACTTGCGAACCATGCCTCATGGGCAAGATGACTAAAACTCCGTTCTCCAGAACAATGGAGCGAGCCAATGACTTATTGGAAATAATACATACCGATGTATGCGGTCCGATGAGTGTTGAGGCTCGCGGCGAGTATCGTTATTTTCTGACTTTCACAGATGATTTAAGCAGATATGGGTATATCTACTTAATGAAACACAAGTCTGAAACATTTGAAAAGTTCAAAGAATTTCAGAGTGAAGTGGAAAATCATCGTAACAAGAAAATAAAGTTTCTACGATCTGATCGCGAAGGCGAATATTTGAGTTACGAGTTTGGTCTTCATTTAAAACAATGTGAAATAGTTTCACAACTCACGCCACCTGGAACACCACAACGTAATGGTGTGTCCGAACGTCGTAACCGTACTTTATTAGATATGGTGTGATATATGATGTCTCTTACCAATTTACCACTATCGTTTTGGGGTTATGCATTAGAGACAGCTGCATTCAAGTTAAATAGGGCACCATCTAAATCCGTTGAGATGACACCGTATGAACTGTGGTTTGGCAAGAAACCTAAGCTGTCGTTTCTTAAAGTTTGGGGTTGCGATGCTTATGTGAAAAAGCTTCATCCTGATAAGCTCGAACCCAAATCGGAGAAGTGCGTCTTCATAGCATACCCAAAAGAAACAGTTGGGTACACCTTCTATCACAGATCCGAAGGCAAGATCTTTGTTGCTAAGAATGGATCCTTTCTAGAGAAGGAGTTTCTCTCGAAAGAAGTGAGTGGGAGGAAAGTAGAACTTGATGAGGTAATTGTACCTTCTCTCGAATTGGAGAATAACTCATCACAGAAAACAGTTCCCGTGATGCCTACACCAATTAGTGAGGAAGCTAATGATGATTATCATGAAACTTCATATCAAGTTACTACCAAACCTCGTAGGTCAGCCAAAGTACGTTCCGCACCAGAGTGGTACGGTAATCCTGTTCTGGAAGTCATGTTACTAGACCATGACGAACCTACGAACTATGAAGAAGTGATGATGAGCCCAGATTCCGCAAAATGGCTTAAGGCCATGAAATTTGAGATAGGATCCATGTATGAGAACAAAGTGTGGACTTTGGTGGATTTGCCCGATGATCGGCAAGCCATTAAGAATAAATGGATCTTCAAGAGGAAGACGGACGCTGATGGTAGTGTTACTATCTACAAAGCTCGAATTGTCGCAAAAAGGTTTTCGACAAGTTCAAGGTGTTGATTACGATGAGATTTTCTCACTCGTATCGATGCTTAAGTCTGTCCGAATCATGTTAGCAATTGCCGCATTTTATGATTATGAAATCTAGCAAATGGATGTCAAAACTGCATTCCTTGATGGATTTCTCAAAGAAGAGTTGTATATGATGCAACCAGAAGGTTTTGTAGATCCTAAAGGTGCTAACAAAGTGTGCAAGCTCCAGCGATCCATCTATGGACTGATGCAAGCATCTCGGAGTTGGAATATACGCTTTGATAAGTTGATCAAAGCATATAGTTTTATACAGACTTGCGATGAAGCCTGTATTTACAAGAAAGTGAGTGGGAGCTCTGTAGCATTTCTGATATTATATGTGGATGACATATTGTTGATCGGAAGTGATATAGAATTTTTGGATACCATAAAAGTATACTTGAATAAGAATTTTTCAATGAAAGACCTCGGTGAAGCTACTTATATTGGGAATCAAGATCTATAGAGATAGATCAAAACGCTTGATAAGTTTTTTCAATGAGTACATACCTTAACAAGATTTTGAAGTAGTTCAAAATGGAACAGTCAAAGAAGGAGTTCTTGCCTGTGTTGCAAAGGTGTGAAGTTGAGTAAGACTCAAAACCCGACCACGACAGAAAATAGAAAGAAAATGAAAAGTCATTCCCTATGCCTCAGTCATAGGTTCTATAAAGTATGCTATGCTATGTACCAGACCTATTGTATACCTTGCCATGCTTTTGGCAAGGGGGTACGATAGTGATCCAGGAGTGGATCACTGGACAACGGTCAAAGTTATCCTTAGTTACCTAAGAGTACTAAGGAAATGTTTCTCGGTTATGGATGTGATAAAGAGTTTGTCGTAAAGAGTTACGTCGATGCAAGCTTTGACACTAATCTAGATGACTTTGAGTCTCAATCTAGATACATATTGAAAGTGGGAGAAATTAGCTAGAGTAGCTCCGTGGAGAGCATTATAGACATAGAAATTTGCAAGATACATACGGATCTGAATGTTGTAGACCCGTTGACTAAACTTCTCTCACAAGCAAAACATGATCACACCTTAATACTCTTTGGGTATTAATCACATGGCGATGTGAACTAGAATATTGACTCTAGTAAACCCTTTGGGTGTTGGTTACATGGCGATGTGAACTATGGGTGTTAATCACATAAAGATGTGAACTATTGGTGTTAAATCACATGGCGATGTGAACTAGATTATTGACTCTAGTGCAAGTGGGAGACTGAAGGAAATATGCCCTAGAGGCAATAATAAAGTTGTTATTTATATTTCCTTATATCATGATAAATGTTTATTATTCATGCTAGAATTGTATTAACCGGAAACTTGATACATGTGTGAATACATAGACAAAACACAGTGTCCCTAGTATGCCTCTACTAGACTAGCTCGTTAATCAACGATGGTTAATTTTCCTAACCATAGACATGTGTTGTCATTTGATGAACGGGATCACATCATTAGGAGAATGATGTGATGGACAAGACCCATCCGTTAGCTTAGCATAATGATCGTTAAGTTTTATTGCTATTGCTTTCTTCATGACTTATACATATTCCTCTGACTATGAGATTATGCAACTCCCGAATACCGGAGGAACACTTTGTGTGCTATCAAATGTCACAACGTAATTGGGTGATTATAAAGATGCTCTACAGGTGTCTCCGAAGGTGTTTGTTGGGTTGGCATAGATCAAGATTAGGATTTGTCACTCCGTGTATCGGAGAGGTATCTCTGGGCCCTCTCGGTAATGCACATCACTATAAGCCTTGCAAGCAATGTGACTAATGAGTTAGTTACGGGATGATGCATTACGGAACGAGTAAAGAGACTTGCCGGTAACGAGATTGAACTAGGTATGATGATACCGACGATCGAATCTCGGGCAAGTAACATACCAATGACAAAGGGAATGACGTATGTTGTTATGCGGTTTGACCGATAAAGATCTTCGTAGAATATGTAGGAGCCAATATGATCATCCAGGTTCCGCTATTGGTTATTGACCGGAGATGTATCTCGGTCATGTCTACATAGTTCTCGAACCCGTAGGGTCCGCACGCTTAACGTTCGATGATGATTTGTATTATGAGTTATGTGTTTTGGTGACCGAATATTGTTCGGAGTCCCGGATGAGATCACGGACATGATGAGGAGTCTCAAAATTGTCGAGAGGTAAAGATTGATATATTGGAAGGTAGTATTCGGACACCGGAAGGGTTACGGAGTGTATCGGGTACATACCGGAGTACCGGAGGGGTTACCGGAACCCCCCGGTGGAAGATATGGGCCATATGGGCCATAGGAGGGAGGCTAACCAGCCCAGAAGGGGCTGGTGCGCCCCCCACGAGGGAGGAGGCCGAATTGGACTAGGGAAGGGGGTGGCGCCCCCCTTTCCTTCTCCCTCTCCCTCTTCTTCCCTCTTTCCACCTCCGGAGAAAGGAAAAGTGGGGGGGGCAAATCCTACTAGGAGTGGAGTCCTAGTAGGACTCCCCCCCCCCATGGCGCGCCCCCTTATGTGGCCGGCCTCCTCCTCCCCTCCTTTATATACGGGGGCATGGGGGCACCCTAGAACACAATAGATATTCTCTTAGCCGTGTGCGGTGCCCCCCTCCACAGTTTACTCCTCCGGTCATATTGTTGTAGTGCTTAGGCGAAGCCCTGCGCGGATCACATCACCATCACCATCACCACGCCGTCGTGCTGATGAAACTCTCCCTCGACACTTTTCTGGATCAAGAGTTCGAGGGACGTCATCGAGCTGAACGTGTGCAAAACTCGGAGGTGACGTACGTTCGGTGCTTGATCGGTTGGATCGCGAAGACGTTCGACTACATCAACCGCGTTAAGCTAACACTTTCGCTTTCGGTCTACGAGGGTACGTGGACACACTCTCCCCCCCTCGTTGCTATGCATCTCCTAGATAGATCTTGCGTGAGCGTAGAATTTTTTTGAATTTGCATGCTACGTTTCCCAACACCAGCGTGCGCCAGGTCCAATGTGGCGGATGCGCCAGGGGGCGCCCAGGTGCCCCCATATCCGCCCCATATTTGGGATGAATATGGGGGGTGCCGTTTGAGGCCTCCGTGTGGATCAAATTTTCGTGACGGTCAGTGACCGGACGGGCCGCCTAGGCTTTTGAGGCCGATTTGGGGCGCCCGGCTGTAGATGCTCCTACGCATGGAGCTCCACTACACATTAAGACCAGACGTTAACAGTTGTCGCCACTAGTTATTAGACCTCTTCAAATACAAAGGTGCTTAGATGAGGTGCTAAAAGCATTGAATAGCTTAGCAACTCAACTTCCCAATGCATAGGTTCTTAACTTGTTGTTGCTAAGCTCGCTTTATTTAATGATTTAGCACCTAAACTCTTCCATCCATTGGTCAAATTCTTTCATTTAAGTGGTTTGCTAGTTTCACATGCTTGGCATTGGTTCTTTCTAGGGTCACCAAAGTGCTCTCTCTCCTTCTTAATTACTGCGCCATGTCATTTTTCGCTTATGTGGCATGCTTAGCACCTGTCCACCATGGAGCACTGGGAAGGGCCTTAACTACGTCCATTACTACTTCGTAATGACAGTAAACAATCAACAATTAATGTGTCATTACACTTAACGTTATGACTAGTCGTTGTAGCTCCGATACGAGGCGCATTCTAATACCTTAGGCACCAATTTGAGGGTTTAGATATTCTGCGATCACACTATACGTAAGAAAACAACAACACCAACAGGAACTAGGGTATTACCTCCACCGTTGAGGGCCTGAACATGTATATGTTCTTGTGTGCACACCCTTCTACATCTTGATACTCACTATGCTCCTCCATACATGTCGGGGGAATTACCCGCGGTTAAACCCGGCTCATGACGTTAAGTCATCTCTGGACTTAAGCAGCCCTGTTAAGTCATCTCTGGACTTAACCCGGCAGGCAGTTTCTAACCCGGCAGACAGTTGTAAGCCGGCAGACAGTTTCTAACCCGGCAGACAGTTGTAAGCCGGCAGACAGTTTCTAACCCGGCAGACAGTTGTAACCCGGCAGACAGATTGTGACCTGACAGATTGTTGTAACCCGGTAGATAGATGTAACCTGGCAGACAGATTGTGACCCGACAGACAGATTGTGACCCGGCAGATGCATGGAGTTATGGAGATGAGTCTCGGAGATGAGCCCTGAAGATGGGTTGCCTGGAGTTAAGAAGCCCAGGCGTTAAGAATCCCATGTTAAGAAGCCCACGGAGAGAAGCCCAGAAATAGGCTAAGTCCTAATCCTACTAGGACTCTACATGTAACCCGCCCCTTCAACTTATATAAGGAGGGGCAGGGCACCCCAAGAGGGTCAGGTTTTAACAGGTTAAGAATAGACAGGTCTTAGAGAGACAAGTCTTAGACGAGATCAAAATAGATGCTCTCGAGATAGAGGTAGCGAAACATCGCCCTTGTAACCAAGATCGTCATCATCATCAATATCAATCAAGCAGGATGTAGGCTTTTAACTCCACTGTGAGGGGCCGAACCTGGGTAAAATCTCGCGTCTCTCGTCCCGCTCAACCCCGTTCAAGCTACCATTTAGATGTGTTGGCCTCGCGACTAAGTCCTCACACTAGGACATCTGCCGTGACAAAACCACGGCAGTTGGCGCCCATCATGGGGCCTCGCACGATGGTGTTGCGTTCTTGACGGGATCTCTCCCAGGGATCGAGAAGCTTACAATCCGCCGAATCAGCAAGGGCCGGTACGGAAGGATTTGCATCAACTCTAACCTCATCAGTTGAGATCAAGGAAATATTATTGTCAAGTCGCCATGGACGATCTCTACAGTTTTGATCCAATCTGTGTTGGCTGTCAAGTCGCCATGGATTCAACCCGCACGTATCTACTGAAGGAAAATAAAAGTCGTCGGTTCGATCTGATCTGCAGCGAAGCAAAATTGAAGCATAAGGAACCGAGGGCTTGACCCCGGCCTAATCATCGTGCGCTACTTACAAATCGGGATCAAGGGAATCAAGGAAAAGGAAAGAGAATAAAAAATAAAGAGGGCCACGACCCGGAGGAACTCACGGATGTCGATTGATCAAAAGCAACCACGTCCACGATCCAGAGAAAGATGGGTGCTCGGACTCTGCCGCGGCCGCGGCCGAGCCTCGCCGGTGCGTCTCAGTTACCAGGCCTCGCCTCGTCGACCCGCCGTCCAGCTCCGAGTTGCTTCCGCTGTTGGAACTACGTCACTGCTGCATACCTCGAACCAGCCACGGTTCTGAGCCGTATCACCACCAAGTCACCATCGCCGCCACGACTGGCCACCCAGCCCCTTCTGCTCCTGAGCACCCGCTTGGCACTGCTCCGGGTTGTCCGCACCATTGCCGGGCCCTGATTCTGCTGCTTCGAGCCGCCTCGCTGCCATGGACTCATCTCCGCCGGCGTTAAGCCGTCGTGTCGACTCACCGGCGGGTCTCCGCAACGGCGGCAATGGCAGCGGGTTCAGCCGGCGTGCCAAGTCGCTGCTTGTCCGGTGGTTCACCTCGTCACTAGACTCGTCAAGCCACCGGACTCCGTTGAGCCGTTGCATCGGGCCGGTTCAGCCGCTTCCATCGTATCCACTCCGAGCCGCCCCGACGCGGTCTCGAACCCGCCATTTTGGTTCGGATTCGCCTCCGACGTCGCTATGCTAGTCGCGCCTGGTCGCCCTGACCCCTCTGTCGCTGCTATGAGCGCCGCAAGCTGGCCCTGCCATAACCCGCCGCGGGTGAACCGCCCCCGCCAGTGCGGCCCTGAGCCGGCGCCTCTGCTTCGCGGGCCTCTGCCCCTGCCGCATCGCTTCTAAGCCCCTGCACCGCCGCCTCTGGTGGGCCGCCTCCGAGACACCGCGCGTCGGGCCTCAAGTCGCCTCCGACGCTGCCTCGGCCTGCCTCGAACCGGACTGCCGCCTCATCGATCCGACGCCGCGCCTCCGAGTCGCCCCCGGCCTTGCGCCACTGGCCCCCGTCGAGCCGCCGCGTCAAGCTTTCAAAGTCGCCGTGGCTCACCATGCCTCCGGCCGCGTTAAAACCGCCGGCCAAGTCACCGTCGTCGCACTCCTTCGCCGTGGACGCGTGAAGCGCCGTCTCCGCTGCTTCTGCCATGGCCAAGCGCACCTCGCCTCCTTTGCTGATTCTGCCATGGCCAAGTCACCACCGCGTCGCTTCGCCGTCGGGCTTCAAGCCGATTCCCCAACTCGCCTTCACCGTGTCGCTGAGTCGCCAGTGCGTCTTGCCTCCGCTTTGCTGGGAAGCCGTGAGGCCTTACCGTCTGCCTCGCCCCGCCAAAGCTCCTCACCCGCCCCGTCCCCGGCCCGACCATCCACCGCTCCAGCCTCGGCCATTGTTGTTGACCCGCCGCGACACGCCGCGACCGCCGCCTCACCTTCGCGCACCTCCGCCGTCACCTCAACGGTCTCGCGCCGAGCCACCTTACCAATCTACCGGCGACTCTGGCTGCGTCCCTCTGCTTCCTCGGGGCCTCCTCGAACCGCTACTCTGCCCGCTGCCATGGCTCGCCTCCTCGAACCACTACTCCGTCGTCGCCACTGTGAGCCGCCGCCTTGCTTCGCCGGGGGTCTCAGCCAACTCGCCGCCGCGGCCCCGGACGCCTTCTGTTCCGGCCGGCTCAGCGTGCCCGGCCTGCACCGCGCCTCCATCTCGCTCCGCGCCTCTGAGTCGCCCCCGAGCAACCTCGCCGCAAACCGCTTCCTCCGGCCGTCTGCAAGCCGGCCTGACCGGCGGAGAGCCGCTCATGCCAGCCCTTGTTTGACCTCTGTTTCACCAACGCGCTCTCGCGCTGGCTCGCCGCCTCGACGCCGCTGGCCCTGGGGTTCGACGCCCGCCCCGGGCGGCTCCGGGTCTCCTCTGCCCGCGCCCGGCCGGGTCCAGCCCGCGCCCTCCGTCCGCTTCGCCCCCGGCTTTGAGCCGCCAGCTCCGCAGGCCACCTTCACCGCCTGCCTGGAGCCGCCCCATCGCGTCTGGCTTCGTCCCTGCTCCCGCATGCTCCCCTGCAGGCTGACAGAAAGGATAAGAGGGGGCTGGTTGAAGAAAAGTCAAGGCCGTTTGAAAAAAATGGGCACTTTAATATTCATCAGTGTATACACGCCAAGGATTGCGAGCATCTACGACTCACTCGCAGTTGACTTCAGCTCTACCGCAGTCATCATCAACCTTGCGGCTGAGTATCATCCGATGAAAATACCAGATGATATTTGCCTTATTTGTTTTTCGGTGCATATTGAATTATCTGAGAACAATTACTCTCACCTGCAATATCTTTTATGCAGGACAATTATTTATGACAAAGTGGCTTATATGTGGGTACGAAGCATGCGCCGGTGACATTCTACACCGGCGTTCGTCCGTGCCACACTGCCCGGTGAATGGGCGTGCGCAAGCCGCCACCCCTGCGGCCCGGTCTACATCGGCTCACCAGGACCGCGCCTGCTCGCCGCTCAATGGACGTGCGCAAGTCGCCGCCCCTGCGGCTCGGTCTACATCAACCCGCCAAGGTCGACCCGCGCGTCGGCGCCGGCTTACAATGCCGCTACCGACTCGCTCGTTCACACCGGCTTACAATGCCGTTTGCCTGACTCGCCCGGCACTGTCTTCTAGACGCCGCGGCCAATTCACGCGATCATGTCGGCTTCCATGCCATATTATGGGTCACTTGGGGGGCTTCCTACTCAACGAGTATAACTATCTTACCCTCTTGATCGGATTCCATGCCATATTATGGGTCACTTGGGGGCTTCCTACTCAACGAGTATAACTATCTTACCCTCTTGATCGGCTTCCATGCCATATTATGGGTCACTTGGGGGCTTCCTACTCAACGAGTATAGCTATCTTACCCTCTTGGTCGGCTTCCATGCCATATTATGGATCATTTGGAGGCTTCCTGCTCAACGAGTATAGCTATCTTACCCTCTTGATCGGCTTCCATGCCATATTATGGATCATTTGGAGGCTTCCTGCTCAACGAGTATAGCTATCTTACCCTCTTGATCGACTTCCATGCCATATTATGGGTTAAACCTGCCTGTTTGCAACTTGATACTCCGCCAGGTGACCCGCCGTACTCTTGACAGTCAATCTTCCATGACCCTGAACTTGTCAAGGTTAAAACGACGGTTTTTGTCACGTGAGAGCCGGCTTACAGAGAGTTAGGATAAACTCACCCATCTGTTGTAGTCTCTTCGCTATGTGGCCCGTTCGTACTCTTAACAGTCAATCTTCTTGGAAGACCCTGAACTAGTTAAGGTTAAAACGATGGATTTATGTCATGTGAAAGCCGGCTTACAGGACGAAAGGTGATCACGCCAAGCTTCTTTGAAGCAAAACTGGAGTTTTTCAAAAAAAAAAACAGAACAGAGCTAGTCTCTTTTTGTCGAGCCTTTAAAGCCGACATTTTTATACTCTGTTATCATACACATACATCATCATATATTGCATCATCATACCATGCATCATATATGCATGGATATTCTGGTTTATGTTGCAGGAACCGGTTTTCAAACCGGGTTATATTATTCAAATCTTAAATAGCCAACATGGCTGGATTTTCATTATGGTTATCATAACCAATATTGGATGATTGAGGTTTTCAAAAGCTGCTTCAGAATAAAGGCTATTATTCCCTTGTCCAAAAATACCAGCTCACAGCAGGGAGCATGGTTCAACATTGATATGCAAAGCATTCAGCAACATCATCCAGACAGTGGATATGAATTTATTTTACAATGGAAGGAATAGTCCCGAGTCGCTGCAGGCACACGCCCCGGCACTTGGGGGCTACATTATTCACGTCAGGATTATATCAAATATGCAAGTCTCATGTCGCTGCAAGCATGCACCACGGCACTTGGAGGCTAATGCGAGATCATTTTTAACTCGCCTCATTGAAAACCCGACCCATCACATAATGATGAGCCGGCCCTTGGGGGCTACATATTGCTTCTCAAGTCTATATAATCAGATTTACAAAGTCCCTGCTCATTATTGCATAATGACCCGGCCCTTGGGGGCTACACTGGCTGAAGTTTTATGAGCATAAGACAGTTACAAGTCCCATGTTGCTGCAGGAAAGACAACCCGGTACTTGGGGGCTACATATGTGGAACATTCAACTTATGACTGGTGACTCAGACGAACAACCCGGATTTCTTCAGAATTGCAAATATTTATATTGAAGCAAGTCTTAAGCTATCACTACGTTCCTCTCTTAAGACTTGGGGGCTACATGTAATATGGATATAAGGAAGGTACACCTTCAAATTCTCAGTTATGAGTGAACCAGGTCTCATATTTTTTGATGGAGAAATTTGCAAAGATTATTTCCTTTAAGCCATTCAGACAAGTCTGAAGCATTGAAAGCTAGTACACCATTAGTCGAAATTTTCTTCTTTATCAAAGCCAAGGCGTTTTTGAAGACAATTCAAGATATCATATGGGTTATTTTTTCTACATGAAATTATTATTGACATATTGATATGACAGAGACCCAGATTTTCAAGAGCCTGTTCACTATCTATTCTTATTTCAAAGAAGCTTAGCATGAATGCATGACAAGCCTGTATTCAAGCTAATCTGGGGGGCTAATGTCGGGGGAATTTTCCGCGGTTAAACCCGGCTCATGACGTTAAGTCATCTCTGGACTTAAGCAGCCCTGTTAAGTCATCTTTGGACTTAACCCGGCAGACAGTTTCTAACCCGGCAGACAGTTGTAAGTCGGCAGACAGTTTCTAACCCGGCAGACAGTTGTAAGCCGGCAGACAATTTCTAACCCGGCAGACAGTTGTAACCCGACAGACAGATTGTGACCCGGCAGATTGTTGTAACCCGGCAGACAGATTGTGACCCGACAGATGCATGGAGTCACGGAGATGAGTCTCGGAGATGAGCCCTGAAGATGGATCGTCTGGAGTTAAGAAGCCCCGGCGTTAAGAAGCCCATGGTTAAGAAGCCCACGGAGAGAAGCCCAGAAATAGGCTAAGTCCTAATCCTACTAGGACTCTACATGTAACCCGCCCCTTCAACTTATATAAGGAGGGGCAGGGCACCCCCAAGAGGGTCAGGTTTTGACAGGTTAAGAATAGACAGGTCTTAGAGAGACAAGTCTTAGACAAGATCAAAATAGATGCTCTCGAGATAGAGGTAGCGAAACATCGCCCTTGTAACCGAGATCGTCATCATCATCAATATCAATCAAGCAGGATGTAGGCTTTTACCTCCACTGTGAGGGGCCGAACCTAGGTCAAATCTCGCGTCTCTCGTCCCGCTCAACCCCGTTCAAGCTACCACTTAGATGCATTGGCCTCACGACTAAGTCCTCACACTAGGAGATCTACCGTGACAAAACCACGACAATACACATCCCTATACTCATTGTCAGGATTTTATCCATGACAATACTATGAATTCTAAAGTGTGACCTAACATGCAGATGCACTCATACATCATACACCAAAGGACAACAACATATCATAACATACAACTCAAATCACTCATAATAGATTACCAAATCCTGAATAGTGTACCATTATATAGAGAGGGGGGAAGGCGATGGAGTTGGTGGTGTAGTTGATGGAGACAATGTCGGTGACGACCGTTCTCACAACGGTAGTCCGGTGCCTCCGGAAGAGACGAGGGAGAGGCACCCCTCCCTCTTCTTCTTTCTTGGCCTCCCCCTAGGTGTTTCCCCCTTTGGTCCATGGTGTTCATGGCCATCAGAGGGCGGGAGCCCCCTCTGAGATTGGGTCTCTCATCTGGCAGTGTTTTATGGCTTTTCTCACCGCGCTGAAATCCGAGTCCCATTACCGTTTTATCAATTCCCGGAGATACATAACTCCAAAAAAAAATGGAAAAAAGGGCGGTTTGGAAATTTTCGGAGTGTTCTTGCATCCAAAGGACACCTCCAACCGACTTCCGAGCTTACCATGCGAGTGGGCCACGCGCCTAGGGCAGTGCCCGTGTGGGGTGGTCGCGTGGAGGCCCTAGAGACCCCCTTCAGGTGGGTCCAGGTCCCCTTGGGTCCCTTATGGTACAAAAATAGTCGTCGTATTTTGCCCTGATTTTTTGGGGCTTCGTCAAATTTCTTTTTCTACAAATTACAAAACCAAAAAACAGGAATAGGCCTTGACACTAGATTCATATGACAGTCCAATTAAAATGATATAAAATCATGCCAAAAGCATGTAAACATAACATGAACATAACAAATATTGTAGATACATCGGAGGCGATCGGCCCCGGCGACAGCCCGTAGATGTTGTCATCTTTCAGAAAGCGTATTGGGAGCAATTCCGCATTCCCTCTCGAATGATTGGGGAGAAACCCTTGATCTGGTTGCCACCGGATCGGACGATGGCGTCACTATGTGTCGTGCGCCTCTTGATGTCCTCGTAATGGAGCATGATCGGGCTATGGAGACTAGTGGATTTGACGATGGCATGGCCCGCGGCTACTCTGCTTCTTCTCTGTCCTTGATGTGGTCTGAAGGTGTCAGAGCTTTGGTTATACGAACATTGGTGGGTGTGCATGCATGGTGAAACGATTCAAACGTGGACTTAACTCCTTGATTTTGGTCAATTTCGTTGGCAGCGCAACTGTTGTGTTGTAGCCCCAACTGTGCTTGGCTCTTCATCTAGGTGTGGACCCGGTCACTCATTGTCTTTCGTTTGCGCCAACAGCTTTGAGGCATAATGGTCTGGTCCCGGCAGATTAGAACTCTTCGTCTATGTTGGTGGCGGTGTAGCATCCCATTGGTGCGGACTATGGAGGAGGGTGGCCCTCTGTTGTCCATCTTCTTCTTTTCGACGCTTGCCCGGTTGCATCTCAACGCATCCCTCGTCTTTTTGTTGTGATTCCTAATGAATTTACTTGTACATATGTTTTCTCTACACCACTTAATGAAATGAAAAATAGTGTTGTTGTCTTTCATTAAAAAACACAAGTACTATAGGAGCAGTCCCCAGTAAACCTAGTCATACCCAAGGCCAGACCGGTTTTCGGGCCAAGATTATCCAAAACATGTGAACAATGGTTTTTATTTAAAATAATTATTTTTACCTAATTTTTTTAGATGATTATTTCATAGGTATTTAAATACATTATTATACCTTTCTTCAATTAAAATAGGGAAATGATAAGCATGGCAATTTCTCACTCAGTTTGTTTTTTGCTAGGAAATGATAAGCATGGCAATTGCTCACTCAGTTTGGTTTTTGCCAGGAAATGATAAGCATGGTATTTATCATCGTACGATAATTTGCTATAAAAATAAACTGATGACAAATTTGTCATGCTTATCAACTAAACTTGTCATCCCTCGTGTATATAAATTACCCAAAAAACACAAATCTTAAACGATCGGGACTTATCATACGATGATAAATCCCGAACGTTTGGGATTTGCCCATGGAAAATCAAGCGTTTTTTATGTCAACTTTATTTGGCGTGAGGATGACAAGTTTAGTAAGCAAGCACGACAATTTCCTGGCAAAAAATAAATTGGGTGTGAAATTGCCTTGCTTACCAATTAAAGTTGTCATCCCTCGCGTATATAAATTGGCACAAAAAACATTCGATTTGCCATGGGCACATCCCGAACATTCGAGACTTATTGGCGTTCTAAAAAAAGCTATTTACACCTTATTTGGGCTTTGTTCAGGCTTTCGATTCAGGCCTCGAGTAGAAAAGCTGAGCTCGAGCCTGGCTCAGTTGCCCAGATGTTGGGCTTTCGGGCCCGAGACATCGGGCCGGGCTTCCCAGGGGCAGGTTTTTTTTTTTAGCCACTTCGCCTATGCCTCTTTTCCTTTTAATCATTGTGGTTGTTGATGGAGACCTGCTGGGCAGGGACGCCTGCCTGTGACTGCGTACGGCGAGCTTTGCACACAAGAGAGATGCCACTCCTGCATAGCCCTGCTGATGGAGTCGCTGTCCTGGTACTCGTCGCGGAAGGTCTCGAGGTTCTCTATCATGTCGTGCACGGACGAGACCAGCAGCTCGTATTTCCACCTCTCCACGCAAGGGAAGTCGCAGTACTTCTCCCCGAAATCGTCCATGTACTGCACGCACGCACGCCGCCAATCAAAGCAACGATGATCAGCGAATCGATGAGCAGCTTGGTGGCGTGGTCACTCGTGGTTACGTGGTACGTACCGTGCGCTCCCGGCTGCCGATCTCGTGGGTGTACTTTCTGGGCACGCCGGCGGCCTCCCTGGCGCGGTAGAACTCCTCCACGGACCGAAGCATCTCCTCCTCCGCCGGCAGCGCCCGCCTGCCGGACAGCACCTGGGCCACCCATCGGGCCTGGGTCTCGAAGAACCGGGGCGCGAAGATCTTTCTCGGCACGCCGACGAAGGAGAGCGACGGGGCCAGCGACGGCGGAACACGTGCTCGAACAGCGGTCCCACGCGGTTGTCGTCCACGGCCACCACTCCGCCCGTGTCCAGGAACGGGAACGAGTAGCTGTACCCTGTGCAGTAGATGACGGTGTCGGCGGCGACGCTGGAGCTGGAGCCGCCGCCGTCCGTGAACGCCACCCGCCCGTCCTCGCACAGACGCTCCACCTGCCGGCCGGCCGGGATGAACGTGGGTGCCGTGCGTGTACGCACCTCAAGTCGGAGATGGAGGATGGCGCTGTGCTTGGCCAGCACCTTGGACAAGCCTGGGGTGACCGCCTCCATGGACCCGGCGACGAGGTACACCTCCTTGGCCACGCCGCGAATCTCCATGGCGATGTCTTTGCCGCTCTCCCCGCACCCGACCACCACCACCACCTCGTCGCGGAACGGCTCCGGCACCCTATACGAGTGGCTGTGCATCTGCCTCCCCCTCCACGTCTCCATGCCTGTACATCTTCTTTTTTATAAATTATAAAGAAGAACGACTATGGGAATATGTGTGGAGCTTGCATTGCGTTACTTACCTTTGATGCTTGGCAATCTTGGCTGCAAGTAGTGGCCGGTGGCGACAACGACGGCGTCGAACACCTCGTTCACGCACGCGTCCAACTTCTTCTCGTCGGTATCATCGCACTCCCCGAGGCCGAGGTCCATGGATCTCACCGCCCATTGACGCGCCGGCGTCATGGCGGCGCGCAGGACCCTGGTGTTAAGCCTCACGGCCTCCATGAGCCCGAACGCGTCGCAGAAGTCCTTGAGGTATAGGCACACCTCGCGGTGGCCCGGGAAACGGCGGATGTCGCGGCCGCTCTTGGGGCAGAAGGGGAAGTCGGTGAAGCCCGTGGTCTGCCGGGGGCTGATGAGCCGGAGCGAGGCGTATATGCTGCTGCGCACCTTCACCGGCGCCGCCACACCGAGCACGTCGTCGGCGTCGGTCCTCGGGTCGTACAGCCACTGCCCGCCGACGTCGCCGCTCTGCTCCAGCACCGTCACGTCGTGGCCCTCCCGGCGCAGCTCGCGCGCTGCGGCCAGCCCGGCCATGCCGGCCCCGATGACGCACACCTTCTTCGACCGCGGCGGCTCGCTGCCGCAGACCGGATCCATGTGGATCGGCAAGAAGTCACGGGGAGGTGTGGAGCAACGGCCTGTCTGATCTGTTCTTGGCGCGAATTTTGCGTCACATATTCACATCCTCTGCCTCTTAACCCTGCTGGACTCCACCCACCTCCACTGTGATGAATGATTGTAGATCACTCAGATAGTGGTTGCAGCAGATGGTAGATACAGTGGTGCCATTATTGACAATTATAGATATGCCTTTTGCATAAAGGGGAGCGTCTTTTTTACCTACTACAACTGTATAATGCTCCTACAATGGTTGGCTGTAGCGACACACACGCGGTGCTCGTGTAACAAAAACTAGTAATCTAATGGAGTACTACAAGGACGCTAGCTATTGCGCGCCGCGGTAAAATTTCGTGTTTTGACCATTTTTGTTAACAAATTCAGGATCTCATCCTCGTTTGAAAATATTTCGGGATCTGACCCTTTTGCCTACCGCCAGGTGTGTTGGCGGTAGGTTTGCATGTCCTACCGTTATTAGCTCTGGCGGTAGGCCCTTTGACGGCGACTGACGGCCGTCGGCGCGTGCTGACGTGGAAAAGGGCCTACCGCCATGGGCTCTGGCGGTAGGGTACTGAAGCCTACCGTCAGCTTCTCTGGCGGTAGGGTCCTAGGTGGTGGATAAGGTGGGGAGGGGCTGGATATTTCCTCCCCCTCTCCTCAACCACTCATTCAGGCCACACACTACTCATCTCTCCACCGAGCTCAAGTCTCCCCCCTCTCTCTTTGAAGCACAAGAACCTCCCAAATCTCTCTGATTTGTTTGAGATTTCTCCGGTGGATTCTTACCATTTTCATCACCCAAGGTAGCTCTCTCATTTCCCCTCATTTTGATTGGTTGATATCTTTGTTTAGTTTGCATTTGCTCATTTGGTTGCAAACCCTAGCTCATGTGGTCAAATCAATTCATATGATCCATTTAGGTTTATGTTTGTGATTTCCTTATGTATGATGTGCTTAGAATTGCTTGTAGAATAGTTTGTGTACCTAGATCTAGTGCTAGTCTTAGTGTACATAATTGGGGTTGGGTTAGGCTTAAGAAAGCAATTAAACCTAAGTTACTTTAATAGCAACTTCTCGAAATGTCGGATGGCACCGTTCATTTTCTTTGAAGCTTCTGCTGAGGCGGCGGCGAACCGTGAACGCGAATTGATTGAGGAAAAGATGAACTTGTGGATGGAAGTCATTGATGCGTTGAATGCGGAGTGTAGGGCCTTTTCACATTATTATTTCAATAATGACCGTTCCGAAAATTTTATTAAAAAAAAGCAGAGGCAGATGAACAAGCTCAAGACGACGGAACAAAATTGTAGGCGTGATCTTGCAATGCAAATTGCATTGTGTGCGACAAGGGGAGAATATGCTGAGATAGACATGGGAAATCATGGCCAGGTCATTGATTGGTTAGTTCGCCAACCATTCTCGTCGGACGAGAAGCGGGCTTCTCGTTGGGCATGGGTCAAAGAAAGAAATGATGTTATTTGTTGCAACCCGGGACCGTACGCCACATAGAATTGCATGAGGCTATGTAATCTTTGTCATTTGGACTGTAATGACATGTACCCTTTGCTTGGTCGTCATTTGAACTACTATGACTTGTACCCTTAACATTTGAACTCATTAAGAACATGGTGTTGTATGTCATATCAAGTAACCAAGTGTTGTACTCTACTGAATTTATTTTATGTTTTGGTCTACGTCATCTTAAACCCGTATATTCATGTAGGATGGACATTCGATCCATGACTATGAACATAGCGTGTGAGAAGGTCATGTCGGAGCGACACCGTTGCCTGAAGAGGGAATGTGAAGCATGGTTGAAAAGTTGTGATGAGGCAAATGCGGCCATGAAGGATTTCAGCAAGTATCACGTTATCGAGGAACTTTCTGATGCTAAGGAGAAAAAAGCTTTCCGAAAGCTTGTGAACGAGAAAGAGAGGATGCTTGATGAGCTGCAGGACCGGGAATATGCTTGCAGACACGCTTTGGCAATTGAGATTGCGTTCACTGAAAGCAAAGAAGAATTCCGTGAGATGGACTTGAGGAAACCCGGCCAGGTCATAGGATGGGCAATCAAACAAGGCGTGTCAGAGAATCCGGCCCGCCGTGCTGCATGGGCCTGGTTCCGTGAAACGAATGGTTTGTTGGGTCATTGGGCAGGATCCACCGACTTTCAACTGAAGTGTAATCAAGCGCGTGACGAACAAATTGAACGTCTGATAAGTATGAGAAATATGTTACCTGTTTAGAAAATGTGTCGTTGAGCTTGAGCTATTAGTTTCAACCGATGTCATCCGAACCGGGTCATGTTTTAATTAGTTTGAACATGTGTTATTCGTGGATGTAATGAACTATGTTGAGTTGAGTTATGTATGTGCTTGCGAGATGATCATTCTAATATTTGATAGAAGTGGATAGAAGTGGGTATATCATTCTAATATTCGACAGAAGGGGCAGCACCCTACCGCCACAGGCCCCTGGCGGTAGGTTGCAGGACCCTACCGCCAGAGGCCATGGCGGGGGTTCATTTTCTTCGTCACAGCAAGTTTGCCCCCCCCTACCGCCACGGGCTCTGGCGGTAGGGTCCAGCAACCTACCGCCAGGGGATGTGGCGGTAGGCTTAAAAACAGAGGAATCCTCTGTTCTATCCATCTTCTCAGCACAACAGTTTTTCTATCCATGACAAATCACACAGTATGCTGACAAACTAAAGTTCCCACGACACCGTGCAAACATCTCCACACCAAATTCAATACAAATGGCAAATTCATTCACGACAAGTTCACGACACATGGCTTCTTGCCTTAGTACTACATAGTTCATGATAAATTTGGCATGGCTTCATCCGGTTACATGACGAGTCCACCGAAGCGAAGGCTTTACTGAGTCATACGGGGCCATTTCCCCTTCTTGTCACGTGCCTCATCCTCCTCTTGTGCCTTGCGAGCTTTTGCAAGCTTTCTTGCCCTCTTCTCCTCACGAGCAAGCTTCGCTTGGCGTGCCCTCTCCTCCTCGCGTTGCTTTCGCTCCATCCTCTCTTTCTGACGACGCTCTTCCTCCAAGCCGCTTTGAAACCTTTCTTCGAACAGCCGCTGGCGCCTAAGACAATCTTCATATTGGTCCTTTTGGATATCTTTTGGCACTTCATGATCTATCCAGGTGAAGTACTTGCATAGAGGAGGCGGTGACTGCATATAAAATGGATGTTAGTGTTGACACACATTTTTGGAGTAACATGTTACTTCTCTAGCATACCGGTGGAAGGTCATAGGCGTTAGTTGGAAGTGCACGATCATAAGCATAGTTGGGGCAAACAAAATATCTTCTTCCTTCCGTCCATGACTTCTTTCGGTCGGTGGACTCCTTCACCTTGCAAACATCTCCACACCAACATGGCGGAATCTTCACATCTTTCTCCTTCACCTTGTCCAAAGATGCGTCCTTCCACTTGTGCGGCATGTCTTCTTGGTTAGCACACGGTGGCCTCGTCATGGAACCGGATGAAGCCATGCCTACAACAATTAAAGATGTTAAGCCAAAATATGAACACATTGACATGTAAAGAGGCAAATATATCAACACATGAACATATTAAAAGTAGTACCATTCACATTATTTCAACCATCCGGATTGAGCAACACGTCGATAGGCCTTCCCCTATGAAAGTGTACTTGAGTATTGCGGTCATCGGCAAGGAACGAACACCCTTCAACACATTGTTGAAGCATTCCACCATGTTGCTTGTCATGTCCCCATATCGCATACCTCCTTCATCGTAAGCGCGTGACCACTTTTCTTTATCCGGCTCGTGCCTAAGCAAGAATTCTTTCCCCCCCTTTGTTCTTCTCCAAAGCCTTGAGGAGTTTATCATATCGGCTTTTGAATGTGTCGGTGTTGAATGCAACGCAAACAAGGGTAAGGTCTTTGCAAAACTCCTTGCTCTTGCATGCCCGGTAAAAGTTTGCAACAAAGTGTCTCATGCACCAACGGTGTTGAAGCTTTGGAAGACCGGGAATATCAATGTCTATTGCTTTGAGAATCCCATGATGGCGATCCGATATAATGCATACCTCTTGCTTGCCTATAACCTTGGTTCTCACATGCCCCATGAACCACTCCCAATTATCATCGTGCTCCGAAGGCACCAAGGCAAATGCCACCGGCAACACGTTATCATTTGAAGAGTGGGCCATCGCCACCATCAATGTGCCCTTGTATTTGCCGGTCAAGAATGTACCATCTATAGACAAGACCGGGCGACAATACGTGAATGCCTCAATGCATTGTCCAAAGCTCCAGAAGGCACGACGAAACACTCCGTCAATTGACTCCACCCGATGGCGCATTCTCGGGTTTCGATGAGCAATGGCCGCCAACATCTTGGGCAGAATGTTATATGCGGCCTCATAATCACCATGCAACATCCTAATAGCGTTTGCCTTCGCCATCCATGCCTTCCCATACTTGACCGGGTATCCGAATAGTTCCTTAATCGAAGTCATGAGAAACTTGACCTTCACAGTTGGATCATGTGCTATTTGATTCAACAATTTGTATCCTAGATACTCAGACGTGAGTTGACGGTGTCCTTTGCTTCGGTCGGCCTTGTCCGGGGGTACGCACGTGTGAGTGCCAACATGACTCTTCAACACCCATTGCCCGGTTTCTTTGATTTTTCTACCGTGGACCATCCATTTGCAACCTTCTTGGTCACATTTGACTGTGTACCGAACTTTTTTATTTGAGTGACCAACAACAAACGGCCTATGGTTCCTAATGGCATAGTCACACAACCATATCTTGAACTCTACCAAAGAACCAAACTTGATGCCTTTCTTCAAATGAGCATTCTCATCCTCATTTTCTGGCCGAGGATCACTGAATTTGGGGCACGGTGTTGGCTCAGACAACCCGAATCTCAGCCCACCGTCAACAACGGCATTGTTCGCAAGACTCACATCCCTAAACAATGGCGGCCCTCTCTCCTTGCCGGTCACCTTCTTGTAGATTTCATTTTCTTGCGCAGTCAACCCATCCTCATCCAATTCTTCCTCCGGACCCTCGTCATCCGAGTTATACCCACACATACGGTTATAAGGGAGGGTACGGTCCATGTCTTGTTGCCGCACAATGACATCCAAGTTACCAATTGGATTGTAATGGATCTCTTCATTCTCCGCGTAAGCATCCTCTTGAGCAACAATAGCATCATCATCAACATGACCACTAGCATCTTCTTGAACAAGAGGAATAGCATCAACTCGGAGTACTATGGCGCTAGCATTGATATGATCTTCATTGGGTTGGCTACTTGGTGGTTGGCTAGAACATTTGGGGACATACACCTCGGCACTATCATCATGTATTGGGGAGGATGCATTGCGGTTGAGATCAATTTGCAAGGGAGGAGGAGGATCAACCTTTGTGGCAAAGATCTCAAGAGACTTGTCTTGTGATGCGTCTACTTTGTCCTTGTACACATTCCAATGCAATTGGGAGGTGATGGGCATACTCTTTAATCGGGACTTTACTCCCAATCCAACATCATACCTCCCAATAAGCTTAACCTCGGCATTTGGGTCATTCCAATGTAAGACGCTTCTCACTTTAACTACAAGATCATCAAAGCTTGGACTTGTGTCAAAAACCATAGCCTCTTCCCCTTCATCGTCATTTGCAAGCATAAATGTCGTCTTGTCCAAATAATGAATATTTACGAGCTTATGCATCTAAGAAATTGGAAACAATATAATCAATCCATATATGTCATCCAACCAACTCAAATGGACAAATAAACTATATTTTGCACAAATTGGACAAATAACTACTATTCATAGTCAAGTTAACCTAACCATTAACCCTAACCATAAGCCCCAACATAACCACTATAACCCTAACCCCCAACATAACCACTATAACCCTAACCCTAACACTAACCCCTAACATAACCATAACCCTAGCCATAAATGCATCACAAATGCATCATAAATGTGTTAAATGCACACAACAAGATCAACACCTAGGGTTTGCAATAAATTGACCAAATCAACACAAAACAAAGATCTCAACCAATCAAAAGGAGGGGAAATGGGGGAGGTACCTTGGGTGATGAAAATGCTCCGGATCCACCGGTGAAATCTCAAGCAAATGGAGGGGATCTAGGGGGGTTTATGAGGGGGAGAGAGGGGGGAGAGGGGCTGAGCACAGGGAAGAAGGTGAGTGGGGAAGAAGAGTGGTGGTGGGGCCCACAAACTAGCCCCTCCCCACCTTATCCACCACCCAGGACCCTACCGCCAGAGGAGCTGGTGGTAGGCTTCAGTACCCTACCGCCAGAGCCCATGGCGGTAGGCCCTTTTCCACGTCAGCACGCGTAGACGGCCGTCAGTCGCCGTCAAAGGGCCTACCGCCAGAGCTAATGGCGGTAGGACGTGCAAACCTACCGCCAACACCCCTGGCGGTAGGCAAAAGGGTCAGATCCTGAAATATTTTCAAACAGGGGTCAGATCCTGAATTTGTGAGCAAAAAGGGTCAAAACACGAAATTTTGCCGCGCGCCGCACTATTCTGCCCACAGAGTGCCCCATTTCCTGAAATAGAAATAAAATGTCAGGTTATTCCCCGTCCCACTGTCTAAAAAGAGCAAAGGCTGGCCCCACACAGGCCACCCTCCATCCGCGTCCATCCATTGTGAAACATCACATGGTGGGCCCTGATAAACACACGCGATGCTCATGCAAAAAAAAACTAATAGTCCATTTTTTTAGGGTTAAAAAAACTAATAGTCCTAGAATGCACTACAGCTAATTGAGCCCCATTTTTCAACCTTTTGGGTTGGGCTTTGTTACATCTACGTAATAGTCAAACGTAATCTTTCGTGAAAGCTAGTTTGGCATGTTACGATTGGATGAAAAAATGGATCGAGCCCCACCCCGCAAAATTAAGGGGGGAGGGGGGCGACAGAGAAGTAGATTAAGAAGGTGATGTAGGATTATTGTTTTGGTTTTGTTCCCTCCTTGTGATTTTCTTTTCTTGGAAACCGAACCACCTTGTTGTTCGATTGCTTGGTGATGAAGCTCAATCATGATTATCACCGATGCCTGCCAAGTGTTTCGCCTATTTGTTGAGACAACAAAGAGAACGTTCCATATGATGATTATTAGGTCTTCATATATCCTTGGATACAAGCTCCATCATGCATTTTGTGTCACAAAAAAAAAGAGGGGTACACGAAAATGAGCCTGGCGCAAGCTCTTTCGTGCACAAATTATATTATTCACGTAAAAATGTATATGTCGTTAGTGCTTTTGCGAGGGTGTCGCTAGATGGTAGAACAATAGCTCATTCCACGTATCCGGCACTCCGGGAAGGCACCAGTGGCTGCAATCCTGGATGCTCGACTCAACTCCTCCCATCTTCTTGCCCTTCCTCCCGTATACAGACGGATGGCCATCTACCCTAAGCCCAGAGAGAAACACGATGTCCATGATCGTCACGGGGGTCTTCATCTGCTTCACCACTTGCTCCAAGATGGCATTCTTCTCGGGCACCGGCGGATGCCGCCTCGCATGAGCGACGCCATCGATGGGCATCCTGCTCTCCCTGCAGTGCCCCCCTGAATTCCACTCTCCGCCTCTAGAACCAGCGACATATTGTGTTAGTTTTGCTCTCACGCATGCCGCGATAGATAGATTGTGATCCGAGGTGGCGATCTCGCTAACCTGTAATGCGTTGGGGCCGAGGTCCGGAAGAAAACTTGCGTTCGCAGCGGATCGATGTGGTGGTCAATCCACGAAGCCCATGTGGTTAGAGCCCTGTGGTAAGCCGTGTTCGCTTCCAGGTTGGGATGGACGACATCCCCTTCTTGGTAATAATTCACCCTGCAAGCAAACAAAAAGCACATGCACATGAGTGGGCGGGACGAAAGAAAATCTAACTACAATATGAGATTTGGAACATCCAACCATTCCAACACTAAAATCCCCGTGCTCAACATTTATATTTTATCCAAGCAACATCGCTGCAACACTTGCTCATACGATCCGTAGAAAACATGTAATGATGTTGCAACATTTGAACATGTCCATGAAGCAACAAAATCAAGACATGCAAAAAAAATCATCCATTGCAGCAACCGGTTAAAAAAGGTTGTTGCGTAGTAAGCGAGGTTTAAAAAAGGCATACACAACGACACGAAAACACATCTGTAGCATGAGAAAAACATCCCCTTCAAATACACACAGAAAGCTAGGATCATCACAACATAACATCAATGTGTGCACAATTTACGCATTTGGAGCATTCTAAAACACCCTCCACGACATGAAAAATAATAAAATTCTCTAATCTTGGTAGTTTGTAAACATATACTTGTAAGTTTAGTTTCTTTATTAAACACTTTTGTTCACGCGAACTCCGGGTGCATAAAGTTCGTTCCAGTATATATATATATATACAACTTGGCAATTTCAATATCTTATCAAACAATTGTTAAAAACATTATCTCACCCAGCTTTGGTTTTGCGATGAGACCACCAATGACCAGTGTTAAACACAAGAACATCCGCACCTATCCATTTCGTTGAGCTCCGAGCAATGGTGTCAATCCGCAACGTCTCTGTGTTGTCACCTCTCGTGTTGCCTTCGCTCAGTGTTGCCTTCGCTCACCAGGAAATGAGCCATATGGTACTCCCCGCTGCAGTTGTAGTCCTACATGCATAAATCAAATAAATTTTATTTTACATTGAAATGAATGAGTAATCTTGTTTTAAAAAGAGTGACTTGAGGAGGCCCACATAAAAACTAGACTATAATACCCTTTGCAATAAGAGAATAAATCTTAATCTTAGACACTAATCTGCATTGGAAGTCTTAATGTTTTTTGTAGAAGAAAATGTACTGAAGCACATCCCTTGTAAGAAATAGAGGGACATATGATACGAACCAAAAACCTGAAACTGTAATGTCCTCTCTTCTTGGTAAACCTGCGGCCACCTACTTGACGAATCCTCGTTGGATCCGAGACTGCCCTTCTCAGCAAGCACATGATGGATTCCCATTGGTTCCTTTCAATGGAGTCCCCCACCAACACCAGGCGCTTCCCACACAGCATCTCCAACGTTTTTCTAGCATCGAACCTGAACAAGACATCGAAGCCAGAGTTTGTTAGCAAGAGCTTCTCTCTCTCTCTCTCTCACACACACACACTTTGAGCTAAATACCAATGGCCAAAGGTAGAAAACGATGTTATGTGCAGTGCTCTTCTTGTAAGTGCATCTAGTGCCCCTTAGTGATTTTGGTGTATTGAAGACTTATAGGTTAAGGGTCTAATGTGTTTGTGAGTGTACACAGGTCTATAAGTCTATGAGGAGTTTGTTATTTACGATGAATGTCGACCCCTAAAAATGAATGTCTTCAACTGAAGACTTTGGTTTTCTTGAAGACTTTGAAAGTGAAGAAATTGGTGTGACCCTGAAGACTTGATATTCATGCGAGGATTATGAAGCGTGAAGACTTTTGTTTTCGTAGTTTCATTTTCTTCTTCTTGAGTCATAGGAAACACCGTACTGTTAAAGGGGGTCGAGGTAAAACTAAGGAAAAATTTCCAAGTGATGCTCAACTCAAATTCTACACCTACCCAATCCTTTCGAGTGAAGCCATTGGAAATCTCATACAGTTTAGTCAAGTTCTTCAGTGACAGAGACGAAGTTCTTCTGTTCTCTGAGGAATTTGTTCTGACTGAGGAGTTAGGAATTCGCCAGTGCGGATTGCCTACAAGTGAGGATTATGATAGCCCTGAGGAATTTGATACTCAAATTTCCGACCGTTGCTGTGCTACGTGCCAGCTGTCCCAAAATATCTACCCACCTAACGGTTATATCATTGAAGGGCATTTATGTCTTATCATGTCGGGCTGCTCCCTAGGCTATAAATAGCCGCCCTCTACAACCACTAGCTGGTTGGCTGCTCCAAGAAATAGATTGACACTTGTCATTTAGAGCATCCCATCCTCCGAGGACTTTGAGCGAAAATCATCAAGTGAGGAAAAACCCAAAAACCCAAACACCTACAAACCCAAAGTGATTGAGCATCACTGAAGAGATTGTTCCTGTGTGGAACCGACGCTTGTTACCTTTGAGGACTGTGCATCCTCCAGACGGTTAGGCGTCATGGTCTAGAGCATCCAAGAGGAAATTGTGGATTGCCGAGTGACCGAGTATGTGAAGGTTTGGAAGTCACCTGAAGACTTACCACAAGTGGTTGGGCGAGGTCTGTGTGACCTTAGCTCAAGGAGAATACGGTGAGGACTAGGTGTCCTGGACTGGGTGTCCGGGACTGTGTGTCCTCAGGTTTAAATACCTAGCCGCTCCAACCAGACGTACAACTGTCACAGCAGTTGGAACTGGTCTACCAAATCAGTGTCTTCACCGAGCTACTGGTTCTATTTCCTCAACCCTTTCATTTCCTCGCATACTTGCTATGTATTTGATCATTACTGTTTGAAGACTTTGTCTGAAGACTTTCTCAATTTCCTCAGTTCAATTTCTTCAGTCAGTTTGTCTTCAGCCTGCTTATCCTGTGTTTACGCTACTCGTACTCTGTGCTTGTTTTCATTTCATCATGATGACTGTGCTACTGCTCTGTTATGCTTGCATCTGAGTACTCATTCCGCTGCTAAGTAGTTCGTCGCTTAGGAATTTCCTCACCTTGAAATTCCTCAGTGACGAATTTGTAAAAATCGCCTATTCACCCCCCCTCTAGTCGATATAACGCACTTTCACTTCTCCTTTTATTTACCGAGGAAAGGCAATGTCATGGAGCTCACCGGACGACTGATCGTGCCATCCCACTATCCGAGCGTGCACCAGACTACCTACAATCTCTTCATGAGGGAACCGTCAATGAATTTGACAGCGTTAAAATCAAGGAATCCACATCATATGGTTTGATGCACCCGTGTCGAGGAATCATACCTCGTCGGTGTCAGCAGCAGAACGATGGAACTCCACGTGTGCTTGCTCCTTGTTGAGGTACACACGTGTCCCGAGACATCGATGTCGCATCGGGAAATCCTACCATGGTAGGCAAAATCGCTGCCATGTAAGCATTCTCTGCAGGGGATGTTACGGTTATCGATCTGCCCTGAAATGATGCCATGGCAGCAGATTCATCAGTCGCAGTAGAGTTTGGCACCGCCACCGGCATCAGCAGTGCTGAATCCTCATGGTCAGCATGAACGAGGTGAGCCTCCTCTCTCGCCTTGTTGCGACATTCACGGGCCCAATGGCCTAGCTAGTTGTAGTGGGCACTCGTTGGTGCGCTCTATGTTGCTGCGTCATGGTTCTTGCGGTCAGAGTTCCCTCTATGTGCACGTTCTCTGACGTAGTGTCGGTCAGTGTTCCTGGAGTTGTTGCCACTCAATCCATTTGAACCCCGGTGCTTCTGACGCGCTCACCACTCCTCCTTCGTGAGCAGAAGATAGCTACCGTCGGTGTTGTTGGACTCAAGGTCATAACGTTCCTCCGTTGCTTTCAATCTGCTAGTGAGATCCTCCACGGAGAGCGTGTCCAGGTCGACGCGCTCGATGGACATGGCGATATGAGAGTACTTGCACAACACGACGACGGGAAGGAACTTGCGTATGACCTTCTACTCTGGTATGTACTCACCATGAAGGCTGAGCTGGTTCACCATACCTATCCGGCGCATGTCAAAATCATTGATTGTATCTCCGTTATTAAACCGAACGGTGGCGCACTACTTGCTGAGGGTCGCCACCTTGGCCACACGGACACAGGTCACCCCAAGCCGCATGGTTTTGAGCGCGTCCCACGCATCCTTGGCCCCACCACCTTTGCGGTGAGGGTGGCCATCATCTCTGGTGGCATACCCCAGAGGATTGCCTCGAGCACCAGCCAGGCGGTGGTGCCCTTCTCGGTGGCGCCCCTCTAGCAGCACTTGCAGGAGTAGGGCTCAATCCCTGTAGTTTGTACGGATGAGAATTGACCACAACAATCCTCACTGCTATCGTGCAGCACCCACGCGTGTATTATCTGCTTTGGCTCGGTGTCGTCGTCGCCGGTGATCTGGGCACGCGGTGGTGCCGTGAGGGGGCCCTTCCCGTTATTGATGTTTGTTCCAACCATATTCCAGATTCGCTCTGATGCCAACTATTAGCATCTCTCTCTCTCTAAAGATCAATGACGAGAGGTAGAAAATGATGTTTTATTTAGGGCACATTGTTGTTTTTCTCTTCTTTTATTCACCGATGAAAGGGAAATCATGACATGGAGCTTGCACAACGACTGATCATGCCATCACACGGCCCGAGCGCGCACCAAACTACCTACAATCTCGCCAGGAACCACATAAACCACGTGTTCTGGCTCAAACCTAAGCTCAAAAAACAGAGTGAAAGTGCTGCCATGGCAACGGTTTTCACCACGTTTCTACTTTCCGCTGCCAAGGCACAGAAAACAGAAATGCCTAAATACGATATCTAAGTGAAGTCATGGCTAGATAATTCCGACAGGGTACACTATTATAAAATAAAAAATTAACGATACAAAACATAAGTATGCTGAAATTTCTGGTAAACTCTTAATGCATGCACCGCACCTTGGGACACTGCAGTGCGTTGGCTGCCACCTCCACTTGGTGTAGCTCTGGTCCGCCCTCCCGTTTACCTGGCAGCTGAACCCGTCGTCGATGAACGGGCAGGAACCGCCGTCGTAGAGCGGGTAGCTCTCATCCCACACCCACCTGGCCACCTCCCGTCGTTGACGTCGCACGGCGGTTGTACCGCTCCTCTTACGGTGTCCGCCATTGCTGCTTCTTGCATGGAGAAATTGGCAGGCCAGGTGGTTCTCTCCGCTTCCACTTTCTCCATTAATGGCGCATGGAATGTGGCCTTTTCTTTGCTAAGGCTCACACCTCCACCTTGCACCAAAATCAAATCATTAGAGCATCTCCAACAGCCGCGCAACGCGCGGCATGCTAAAAAAGCGTTTGCAGCGCGCTGTTCGCGAGTTTTTGCACGGCGAGGAGCGCTTGCTCCAGCGGCCATTGCAAAATATAGCGCGCCCGAGCCGCTCCAATAGGCGCGCTAAACTGCAGCGCGCGCGAGCAGCCGGCGCTTGCCATATGTTGCATTTTGAAGATAATATGATGATATTTCAAACATCAAAACAAGACATAGCATAGTTTAAATCACCCAAACAAGTTCATGACATAAAAGTTCAAATTCATGCCCACATCATCATCCAACCAAGTTCAAAATCCGAACCAAGTTCATGACATAAAAGTTCACACAAACAAATGGCACATCAACAATCATGCCTCGTCCTCGTCTTCATCCTCCTCTTCCTCCGATTCATCATCCTCATCCGAAGACGATTTTTCCTTCTCCTCTTCATTGTCGCGCGCCGCATCATCATGTGGAGCTCGGAAGGTGTTGGCAAGATCTTCAACGGCATCATGCGAAGGTGTGTGATGAGGCACACCGGAAGACATTCCACCCATGCCTTCCGGAGGTGCTCCCATGCCTCCCATGAGAGATGCAAAACTCATGCCTCTCATGGTAGCTCCGAAGCCACCCATGCCACCCATGGTAGATCTGAAGCCACCGATGCCTCCCATGCCGCCAATGCCACCGCCTCTGTAACACCCCCTTGTAATAAGCTCTGTGACACTCTGTTAAAACTGCCAAGTCATGATCATTTGCAGTGCCATGTCATATGGGTTAATAATCCAATTCAAATCCACATCTGAAAATCAACTCAAATTCAAAGGTGAATTATAAAGTTGATCAAACACTGTTGGGAAAATGTTCATTAAATGGCAAATAATTCAGGAACATTTTTAAAATCAATATCAAAATATTTGGAGTTGGGCAAGTGACTCAAACAAGATGAAATAGCACCCAAAACAGCAATATTAATTCATTTAAAATCATTACAGATTCAAATGAACTCCAAATCTGCCCAAACCACTTTTTGATGAGAGATAATATTGCATTGCAATATTTGGGCCAACATTCACATTTTTCAAAAGAGCACAAGTGGCCTAATCATTTTGAAACAGAAAAAGGGATAAAAGAAAAGGGAGAAGAGAAATAAGAAAAAAAATAAAACGCTACTGTTGGCTGGGCCTAAGTGCACAGTGTGCGGCCCAGTCCAACAGCGGCCCACCTCACCTCCCTCCTCGTGCGTGTCGGCGCGCCCCTGGCCGCGCGCGCCAGCGCCAGCCGGGCGGCGACACGCCGACGGCCTCCGACGCCGCAGCCACCCGAGAGGATAAGGTCGAGGCCCGGCGTCTCCCCTGGCTCTCCTCGCCACTTTCCCCTCTCCTCCCTCACTCGTTCCGCCCCTCGCTCCCTCCCAGATCCAGCCACCGAGCGCCGTCGTCGCCGCGCTTTGGCACCACCGTGGCCGCCGGCCTCCCCACGTCGTCTGGAGGTGCCAGGAAGGAGTGCCGTGGACCTCTGCAACCTCTGGAGCAACCAGACGGAGCGGAGGAGCACTGCATCGCCCACGCACGAGTCGTCTTCCACCTCGGGTCGCCGCCAATTCCTCCATCTCCGGCGAGCTAGGCTGCAGCTACTAAACCTCCGAGGGCCTTCGGCGTGCCGCACGGTGAGCTACCCGTCCTCCGCTCCCCTGCGTTCATCTCTACGCGCGCCGTAGCTAGCTGTTCCCGAGCCCGTGCTCTGGTTGCCGCCGGTGGGCTCGGTGCCGTCGATGTGGCCCTCGTCAACGCCAACCGAGGTCAACGTTGAGCTCCTGGTGCTCCCAGGAGCCCGGCGAGCTCGAGCCCGAGCCTCACGTGCCTCCTAACGCCGTCTCCCCGATCTCCCGAACTCCACCGCCGCCAAACCTCGTCGCCGGCCCAGCTCCGGCCATCCCCTGGTCCGGCAAGTGCCCCAGCTCGATGCGCGAGATCACCAGCTAGCGAATGCGCCTAAGCGCAGCTCGAACAGAGCTCTGTAGCTCGATTCCGGTCAACTCCGGCGACCAACCGCCGCGGGAATGGCTCGCCGGAGCTACTCCGGTGCCCGCCGGCGTGGTCAGCCCGGGGCCACTCCCTGGGTCACTGACCCGTGGGCCCCAGGGGCCCGACCGGCCAGCTGACCGGTCAGCCCTGCTGACTGGACCGGCCCAGTCGCTGACACGTGGGCCCCACCTCCCTGTTAATCTAATTAAAACGTTTTAGAAATAAAAATAAACTAATTACCCTAATGAGTCTATGACATGTGGGACCAGAAGCCTAATTAGCTAATTAGATTAGTTTAACTCACTGTTTAGGTAAACAGAGGCTGACATGTGGGTCCCACTGGACCCACATGTCATATTTGACTTAGTCAGCCGACTGTTGACTTGCTGACATCAGCAGCGCGTCATGCTGACGTCATAATTCATTTTCTGATAAATAAAATAATTCCAGAAAATCAAATAAACTTTAAAAATTAATAACTTTTAAACCGTAGCTCGGATCGAAAAAGTTAAAACATGAAAGTTGCTCAGAACGACGAGACGAGTCTGATCGTGCCGTCTGTTTCTCCATCGGAACCTCCTACGTAGAAGAACTCGTAACTCCGGACCCGAATCCGGCAGATGAATAGTGCACACACGTCGGATATTAAATCCCAAAATAATTCTAAAAATAACTAAAATGATTTAGATGCATATTTAGGCAACCCTGCACTGCATCATAGCATCACACACACCGTATTGCATTTGTTTGCATTATGTTTACCTGTTTCTTCCCCCTCTTCTCTCTCGGTAGACCCCGACGTTGACGTAGCTCCCGAGGCAGACGCCGCACAGGAGTACGACTACGTCCCCGACGATACTACTGAAGACCTTGCCCTTGCACCCGAGCAAACAGGCAAGCACCCCCATTTTGAGCATGCCTATATCGCCTATTCTCTTCTCTCTTATGCTTGCATTAGAACTGCTACTGCTACTGTTTTCCTATATCTGCTGCATAGCCTGATTATTGTACCCTGCTTTGTTACCTTACTGGTTATCCTAGACTGCTTAGTATAGGGTGGGTAGAGACACGACAGAGACCTCCACTTGATCCCGACTGCCCTGCTGGATATCAGAAGACCCGATCATCGGGATTGAAGACCAGACCCTGGCACCGCACATCACTACCCCTTAGTTGCCGACACTGCTGGGTTACCATCGAGTGCCGAGGGTGATACCTCGTTAGCACTTCTGATGTTAACCTTGTAGGTTAGTTACTCGGTCGTGGTAAGCGAGGGTGATTCCTCCTACACCACCCCCGATAACGACATCGTCGCGCAACCTCTCAAGTGTGGACCTCGAGGGTGATTCCTCCTTCGTTCACCTTGATGATAACATCGAGCGGGAACTCCATCGAGGGTGATTCCTCATGGTTCCCTTCGGTGTCAGACACACAGTTACCTTGGATATTATGACTTGACTATGAACCATGATACTAAAGACGGGTCGGCCCTGAGGGGTACCCGCGCGAGCTTATTGCGAAGTGATGTGGAGTCGGGTTGACCTGGATGGTGCCCGCGAGATAACTACGAGGCGTGGCCGGGCATTCTTAGCCCTTGCCGCAAGTCCTCGAGACGGGGCGACGGGGTCACATCGATCGTGAGTCTCTGCTCGTTTCCGCGCGCTCCTAATCCACTACGATTTGGATATTTGATCCGAGGGGCCTCTGGCCCGATAGCACTAACCATCACGTGGGCATAGTATGGGCGTTCTGCGTCGTATACTTCAGCCGGAGCTTAATGGACGTCAGCGACTGATGCGGCACACGCTGGGTTGGACTGGGAACGCAACCGCGCTTGTATAAGGGGTTGCTAGGTCTGCTCACCGGCGGTGCACGTAACGTGCAGGAGTTCCCGGGGCGATGGCCCAAGAACCCTGGGGGCATAGGTTAGTCCGGCGTGCTGACCTCTCTGTTAGGTATTTGGTCGGGTTGCGGCGTGTTGCTTAGCCGAGGCCGGGCATGACCCAGAAAAGTGTGTCCGGCCGGAGTTAAGCGAGCGTGGTGGGTAAGTTGGTGCACCCCTGCAGGGAAGAAACTTCTATCGATAGCCTGTCCTACGGTAACGGACACTCGGAGTTGTATCCCGATCGGTACAACTAGAACATGTGATGAGAATTGGATAGTACAGCTCTGGGATTGCTTTCTCGCAGGGAGTCGAGAAAGGATCTCAGGTCGAGGTTGATAATACTACTACTACTACTTTACTTATGTAATCTGCTCTCTCCTCATGCTGAAAGACTGCTAAAGATTGTTGAAGATGCTAGTCTTCGATAGGACTAGGCTTTCCCCCTCTATTCTGGCATTTCTGCAGCCCAGTCCACATATACAGCCATTCCTTTGACAATGATGCATATGTAGTGTAGATCCTTGCTTGCTGAGTACTTCGGATGAGTACTCACGTTTGCTTTATTTTCTTTTTTTCCCCCATATTCCATTTGATGCCGCCAGACGACGGAGCCCCTGAGCCAGAAGCCCCAGCCGACGGCCAGTACTACTACCCGCCTGGCGAGTACTACTACTACGAGGAGTCATTCGACGACCAAGAGTAGGATCGGAGGGTCCAGGGCAGGAGGCCTACGCCTTTCGATCGTAGTATTTTATTTTACCCCGCCTCTGTGAAGGCCTAATTCTCTCTATGTAATATATCTGTACCCAGATATCTAATGCTTCCGCTGACGCTTGTATGCCATCGAGCTATGTATTCGAGCCCTCGAGGCCCTGGCTTGTAATATTAAGCTTGCATGACTTTATTTTAGGTTTTAGAGTTGTGTTGTGATATCTTCAAGTGAGTCCTTAGGCTTGATCGTGCGCATTTGCGTGTATGATTAGTGCACAATTAAGCCGGGGTCGTCACAAGGTTGGTATCAGAGCCGACTGCCTCTAGGAGTCCCCCTTTCCAACTCTTTGGCCGAAGTTGAGTCTAGTGGTCAAAAACTGTTTTACTAACTTGGCTGTGTGGCTTACGGGCCCACGTCGCCAACTGGGTGGTATTAGGATCTTTTATTCCTCGCCTTTAATCTGGGATTCTAATCTCTCATCTATTCGGGTTTAATAAAATTTACTAACACCGACATTTAGGTTCTCGTTAATTCTATCCACCCGGAGAGCTGGATTCAGTGCGATTTCCCTGACGTTGATCTGATTAGTCTGATAATCATTTTCCTTTCCATTGTTTTGTTTAACCTTTCCTTCCGAGATCGGTTATATTTCTCATTGTCTTATGACAACCCTGAACCTTTCTGTTTCAGATGGATCGACTATTTCCACCGTGGCCTACGACCCAGCTTGTGCTTCGCACTTGGGCTCGTGATGCCCCTGGATTTCCAGCTGTTCTGATCGCCCTCCTGAGTAGACTGGGTTACCGCTGGTATCCCGAGTACATGGTCTATGAGGTTTACCGCGAGTTCAACCAGGAACAGTACTATGCTGAAGTTCGGATTTTTGATCAGCAGAACAACTCAGACACTGAGCTACACCTTTTTCATGGATTAGGCGTGACGATTGAGATGGCAGTACATGATACCGCCTACTCTGCTGTTGCACGTCTCCGAGGAGAGCACAATGCTAACTTGGATGATATTGTGTTTCGGTACATTCCGTATGCACCTGTTGGAGATGCTACTGGATTTTACACAGCTATCTGTGCCCCGTACGAGTCTCGACGCTACGACCCGCAGGTTCTGATTCAGTGCACTCTGGCTCTGGATCGCACTGTTCGGGCTCTGGCCGTCGAGTTGTTCGCTACTCGAGCACGCTACTACGAGGCAATGACACAGTTGCTACCAGCTGTTCGTGCAGGGATACATCCGGAGGATATTCTATACCCACGCAGGACCGAGATGCCGCCAGGTATTGATTGGCCTGCAATGGGAGGTCACACGCCTGCACGTGGACCTCTTCTTACAGTTCGAGACCGGGTTCTGCATCAGAGTGCACATGGAGCACAGGATCCTGCCGCGACGAACATTCGTCGTCCGCACTTGCAGTTACCCCGTTTCCGTGGTTTTCTCCGACGCTGATGTAGCCTTTGCTATGTCACGTTGTGTACTTCCTTACCGCGTGCCTGCGTGCCGCCTAGTGTGTCTCTAGTTTTTCAATTTGCGCCGTTATGCTGCCCGATTTTAACCGACTGTGTATGGATCTGTATGTCTTAATGACTACTTTAAGCATCTATTGCACTCTTTCAATAATGTCGAGTTACCTCATGTTTATTGTTAAACACTTGCATAAGCTATCGCTGAAATACCCCTGTTGGAATAGCAGGATGGCTGACAACAACCCGCCACCGCCACCACCACCTGATTACATGGCAGCGATGATGCAACAGTTTGAACTCAACCGCCAGTTTATGACGGGGATTATGCAGCAATTCCCTCGTCCTGAAGCTAATCAGCAGCAACCATCCATTACCTTGCCAGAGTTCATGAGGCTCAGTCCATCGTTTTTCCGCAACACAGTCAACCCACTGGATGCAGATGACTGGCTGCGTGATATCTCTCATGAGATGGAGTCTGCTGGTGTCGCCGAAATTAACTATGTCACTTTTGCGACATATGTTCTTAAGGGTCCCGCAGCCCAATGGTGGGCCACTCACCGACAGACTCTGCCGCCTGGTACTGTCGTCACTTGGGCAGAGTTCAAGATTGCTTTCCGTGCCCGCTACATTCCTCTAGCTGTCATAGCTAGGAAGAAGGCTGAGTTCCGTAGCCTTGTCCAAGGAAACAAGACTGTGGAAGTCTATCAGCGCGAGTTTCTAGACTTATCTCGTTACGCTGAAGAGGACATTCCTACTGATGAACGCAGACAGGAGAAGTTTCGTGAAGGACTGCACCATGACATTCAGTTAGCCCTTCTTGTTCAAGAATACCCTGATTTCGCCACCTTGGTGAATAAGGCCATCATGGTTGAAACTAGACTTAAGAAGCACAAGGAAGCGTCCAGACGCACCCGTGAGTCGGGTTCATCTTCGGGCTCGTCTTCCCAGAAGCGACGCATCTGGTTTCCCCAAGGCATGTTCCGTTCAGCAGCTCCTGCAAACAGGCCCTCTTATGCTGCACCACGCCTGCCACCTCCACCACCGAGACAGCCTCTGCCAACTCCAGCACCTCGTCCTGACAGCGGACTATGCTTCAAGTGTGGCAAGCCAGGTCACCGTGCTAGAGATTGTTCTTAGAATCAGAATCAACTGGCTCTCCCTTCTGCTGGCCATGGAATTGGCCGTGGTATTCCCCAACAGCGCAACTATAATGCCAGACCTTCTTATGGTCGTGGGCAGTACTACCACGTCAACATGTCTGAAGCTCCAAATCAACCAGATACTGTGATGGGTACACTTCTCGTTAATTCAGTACCTGCATCCGTTTTATTTGATTCAGGAGCATCGCATTCATTTATGTCGGATAAATTCGCACTCATGCATGAAGTTAAATGTGATATGCTACCCCAAAAGATACGAGTAAATACTCCCGCGGGATACTGTCAAACCTCCTTGGTTAGCCCTGATGTTGTGATTAATATCGAAGGGTTAGAGTTCCGAGCATCCCCCATTATTCTCAACTCCTCTGGTATTGATCTTATTTTGGGAATGGATTGGTTGAAGGCCCACTACGCCTCAATCAACTGTGCCACTAAAGTGGTACACCTTCTACATCCCTCGAACGAGATAGTGAACTATCAAGCTCACCTTACCCAGAACGCTGAGGCTCAAATTTATGCCTTGAACGCGTTGAATGCTTCTCCACTTGATGGGATCGAGAATATCCCAGTGGTCTGTGACTTCCCAGATGTTTTTCCAGAAGAACTTCCAGGAATACCCCCTGCTAGAGCTGTCGAGTTCGTCATCGACTTGAAGCCTGGCACCACTCCTATTGCGAAGCGTCCCTACAAGATGCCTCCGCACCACCTCATCGAGCTTAAGGAGGAAATTGATAAATCCTTAAGGAAGGGTTTCATTCGCCCCAGTTCCTCTGCATGGGGAGCACCGTCTCTTTTCGTCAAGAAGAAAGATGGAACGAATAGGTTGGTCCAAGATTATCGTCCTATCAACCAGGCTACCATTCAGAATAAATATCCACTTCCCCGGATCAACGATTTATATGATCAACTCGCTGGATCTTCGGTGTTTTCTAAACTCGACTTGAGGTTGGGTTATCACCAGATCCGTGTTCGCAAAGAGGATATTCCGAAGACTGCATTCGTTACTCGTTATGGCTCTTACGAGTACACAGTCATGTCGTTTGGCTTAACAAACGCTCCAGCTACATTCTCCCGCCTAATGAATTACATATTCATGGATTACCTCGACAAATTCGTCGTGGTATATCTGGATGATATTCTGGTTTATTCGAAGAGCAAAGAAGAACATGCTGAGCACCTTCGACTAGTTCTGGAGAGACTTCGAGAGCACCAATTATATGCCAAGTACTCTAAGTGCGAATTCTGGCTTTCCGAGGTAACCTACCTTGGACATGTCATCTCCAAGGATGGTATTGCAGTTAACCCGGAGCGAGTTCAGGCTATTCTTGACTGGACCCCTCCGAAGAACGTCAAGCAAGTCAGAAGTTTCCTCGGGCTTGCAAGTTATTGTCGCCGATTCATCGAAAATTTCTCCAAGATTGCCAAGCCCCTAACTAATCTGCTTCACAAAGGCGTTAAGTTTGATTGGACAGACAAATGTCAGGAAAGCTTCCAGACCCTCAAGGACAAGCTGACTTCTGCTCCAGTCCTTGCTCCTCCAGACTCCCGCAAAGATTTTGTGATCTTCTGCGACGCCTCTCGCCAAGGACTAGGTTGCGTCCTAATGCAAGAGCGAAGAGTAATTGCTTATGCTTCACGACAACTGCGTCCACATGAAGAGAATTACCCAGTGCATGACCTCGAACTTGCTGCTGTCATTTATGCTTTGAAGCAGTGGCGTCATTACCTCCTTGGTAATCGGTGTGAGATTTACACCGATCATCAGAGCTTGAAGTACTTGTTCACTCAACCGGAACTTAATCTTCGTCAGCAGCGTTGGTTGGAAACAATCACCGATTATGACTGTGGAATTTCATACACTCCCGGCAAAGCTAATGTGATGGCTGATACTTTGAGCCGCAAGTCCTACTGTAGCAACCTCATGGTAAAGCAAGCTCAACCCCAGCTATATGAAGAATTGCGCAAGCTGAATCTCTGCATTATTCTGCAAGGTTCTCTTAATAACCTTGTGATACAGTCAGATCTTGAGAAAGCTGTCAAGATTGCGCAAGCTAAAGATGCTGAAATTGGTCTAATGACGAAAGAGCTTCACCTCCAAAAGTACAGGGATTTCTCGATTGCTGAAGATGGAACCTTGTACTTCCGAGATCGCATTGTAGTACCTCGCTTTGAGCTGATGACTGACAAAGTCATGAAGGAGGCCCATGATACACCATTATCTATCCATCCGGGTAGTACCAAGATGTATCGAGATCTTCGTCAAAGGTACTGGTGGTCTAGAATGAAGCAAGATATTGCTCGTTATGTTGCCGAGTGTGACGTTTGTCGTCGCGTGAAGGCAGAACATCAGAAACCTGCTGGAATTCTGCAACCGCTCCCTATTCCTCTATGGAAGTGGGATAAAGTGCAAATGGACTTCATTACTGGTCTTCCCAAGTCTCAGAAGGGTCACGATGCCATTCTTGTCGTCGTCGACCAACTCTCCAAGGTTGCACACTTTCTGCCAGTTAAGGAGACTATTACTGCTAGTCAGTTAGCAGAGCTATATATCTCCAGAATTGTTTCACTCCATGGTATTCCCAAGGAAATCAGTTCAGACCGTGGCAGCATTTTCACTGGCCATTTCTGGGAAAGTTTCCAGAAAGCAATGGGAACTCATATTACCTGGAGTTCAGCTTATCATCCCCAATCCCAAGGCCAAGTTGAGCGCGTTAATCAAGTGCTTGAAGACATGCTTCGAGCCTGTGTTATATCCTTCGGTAAGAAATGGGAAGAATCTCTCCCGTATGCCGAGTTCTCTTATAACAACAGTTATCAAGCCAGCTTAAAAATGGCCCCATTTGAGGTTCTTTATGGACGAAAATGTCGAACCACTCTGAATTGGTCAGAAACTGGGGAACGACCTCTTGTTGGACCGGACATTATTCAGCATGCCGAAGAACAAGTCCGAATTGTTCGGGAGAATCTCAAAGCAGCTCAAGACCGTCAGAAGAGTAATTATGATCGCAAGCGATGGGGTGTGATCTATCAACCTGGTGATCAAGCTTATCTTCGTGTCACTCCAATGAAGGGCACCCGTCGTTTCGAAATCAAGGGCAAGCTAGCTCCTCGCTATATTGGTCCTTTCCGCATCGTGGCTAGACGGGGACAGGTGGCATATAAATTGGAGTTGCCACCGCAATTCTCCCATATTCATGATGTCTTCCACGTGTCGCAACTCCGTAAGTGCTTCAAGGAATCCCCGCATCGTGCAGTGGATCATGAGATGCTCGAGCTACAAGATGATCTTTCCTATAAGGAGCATCCGATCCGCATCCTCGACGAAGCTGAGCGTCGTACTCGTCAGAAGACGACCAAGTTCCCAAAAGTGCAATGGTCGAATCACACTGAAGATGAAGCCACTTGGGAACGCGAGGATCATCTTCGGGAAGAATATCCCGGACTCTTTCCTTCTACCTCCTAAATTCTCGGGACGAGAATTTCTTTTAGAGGAGGAGAACCTGTAACACCCCCTTGTAATAAGCTCTGTGACACTCTGTTAAAACTGCCAAGTCATGATCATTTGCAGTGCCATGTCATATGGGTTAATAATCCAATTCAAATCCACATCTGAAAATCAACTCAAATTCAAAGGTGAATTATAAAGTTGATCAAACACTGTTGGGAAAATGTTCATTAAATGGCAAATAATTCAGGAACATTTTTAAAATCAATATCAAAATATTTGGAGTTGGGCAAGTGACTCAAACAAGATGAAACAGCACCCAAAACAGCAATATTAATTCATTTAAAATCATTACAGATTCAAATGAACTCCAAATCTGCCCAAACCACTTTTTGATGAGAGATAATATTGCATTGCAATATTTGGGCCAACATTCACATTTTTCAAAAGAGCACAAGTGGCCTAATCATTTTGAAACAGAAAAAGGGATAAAAGAAAAGGGAGAAGAGAAATAAGAAAAAAAATAAAACGCTACTGTTGGCTGGGCCTAAGTGCACAGTGTGCGGCCCAGTCCAACAGCGGCCCACCTCACCTCCCTCCTCGTGCGTGTCGGCGCGCCCCTGGCCGCGCGCGCCAGCGCCAGCCGGGCGGCGACACGCCGACGGCCTCCGACGCCGCAGCCACCCGAGAGGATAAGGTCGAGGCCCGGCGTCTCCCCTGGCTCTCCTCGCCACTTTCCCCTCTCCTCCCTCGCTCGTTCCGCCCCTCGCTCCCTCCCAGATCCAGCCACCGAGCGCCGTCGTCGCCGCGCTTTGGCACCACCGTGGCCGCCGGCCTCCCCACGTCGTCTGGAGGTGCCAGGAAGGAGTGCCGTGGACCTCTGCAACCTCTGGAGCAACCAGACGGAGCGGAGGAGCACCGCATCGCCCGCGCGCGAGTCGTCTTCCACCTCGGGTCGCGGCCAATTCCTCCATCTCCGGCGAGCTAGGCCGCAGCTACTAAACCTCCGAGGGCCTTCGGCGTGCCGCACGGTGAGCTACCCGTCCTCCGCTCCCCTGCGTTCATCTCTACGCGCGCCGTAGCTAGCTGTTCCCGAGCCCATGCTCTGGTTGCCGCCGGTGGGCTCGGTGCCGTCGATGTGGCCCTCGTCAACGCCAACCGAGGTCAACGTTGAGCTCCTGGTGCTCCCAGGAGCCCGGCGAGCTCGAGCCCGAGCCTCACGTGCCTCCTAACGCCGTCTCCTCGATCTCCCGAACTCCACCGCCGCCAAACCTCGTCGCCGGCCTAGCTCCGGCCATCCCCTGGTCCGGCAAGTGCCCCAGCTCGATGCGCGAGATCACCAGCTAGCGAACGCGCCTAAGCGCAGCTCGAACAGAGCTCTGTAGCTCGATTCCGGTCAACTCCGGCGACCAACCGCCGCGGGAATGGCTCGCCGGAGCTACTCCGGTGCCCGCCGGCGTGGTCAGCCCGGGGCCACTCCCTGGGTCACTGACCCGTGGGCCCCAGGGGCCCGACCGGCCAGCTGACCGGTCAGCCCTGCTGACTGGACCGGCCCAGTCGCTGACACGTGGGCCCCACCTCCCTGTTAATCTAATTAAAACGTTTTAGAAATAAAAATAAACTAATTACCCTAATGAGTCTATGACATGTGGGACCAGAAGCCTAATTAGCTAATTAGATTAGTTTAACTCACTGTTTAGGTAAACAGAGGCTGACATGTGGGTCCCACTGGACCCACATGTCATATTTGACTTAGTCAGCCGACTGTTGACTTGCTGACATCAGCAGCGCGTCATGCTGACGTCATAATTCATTTTCTGATAAATAAAATAATTCCAGAAAATCAAATAAACTTTAAAAATTAATAACTTTTAAACCGTAGCTCGGATCGAAAAAGTTAAAACATGAAAGTTGCTCAGAACGACGAGACGAGTCTGATCGTGCCGTCTGTTTCTCCATCGGAACCTCCTACGTAGAAGAACTCGTAACTCCGGACCCGAATCCGGCAGATGAATAGTGCACACACGTCGGATATTAAATCCCAAAATAATTCTAAAAATAACTAAAATGATTTAGATGCATATTTAGGCAACCCTGCACTGCATCATAGCATCACACACACCGTATTGCATTTGTTTGCATTATGTTTACCTGTTTCTTCCCCCTCTTCTCTCTCGGTAGACCCCGACGTTGACGTAGCTCCCGAGGCAGACGCCGCACAGGAGTACGACTACGTCCCCGACGATACTACTGAAGACCTTGCCCTTGCACCCGAGCAAACAGGCAAGCACCCCCATTTTGAGCATGCCTATATCGCCTATTCTCTTCTCTCTTATGCTTGCATTAGAACTGCTACTGCTACTGTTTTCCTATATCTGCTGCATAGCCTGATTATTGTACCCTGCTTTGTTACCTTACTGGTTATCCTAGACTGCTTAGTATAGGGTGGGTAGAGACACGACAGAGACCTCCACTTGATCCCGACTGCCCTGCTGGATATCAGAAGACCCGATCATCGGGATTGAAGACCAGACCCTGGCACCGCACATCACTACCCCTTAGTTGCCGACACTGCTGGGTTACCATCGAGTGCCGAGGGTGATACCTCGTTAGCACTTCTGATGTTAACCTTGTAGGTTAGTTACTCGGTCGTGGTAAGCGAGGGTGATTCCTCCTACACCACCCCCGATAACGACATCGTCGCGCAACCTCTCAAGTGTGGACCTCGAGGGTGATTCCTCCTTCGTTCACCTTGATGATAACATCGAGCGGGAATTCCATCGAGGGTGATTCCTCAGGGTTCCCTTTGGTGTCAGACACACAGTTACTTGGATATTATGACTTGCACTAAACCATGTTACTAAAGACGGGTCGGCCCTGAGGGGTACCCGCGCGAGCTTATTGCGAAGTGATGTGGAGTCGGGTTGACCTGGATGGTGCCCGCGAGATAACTACGAGGCGTGGCCGGGCATTCTTAGCCCTTGCCGCAAGTCCTCGAGACGGGGCGACGGGGTCACATCGATCGTGAGTCTCTGCTCGTTTCCGCGCGCTCCTAATCCACTACGATTTGGATATTTGATCCGAGGGGCCTCTGGCCCGATAGCACTAACCATCACGTGGGCATAGTATGGGCGTTCTGCGTCGTATACTTCAGCCGGAGCTTAATGGACGTCAGCGACTGATGCGGCACACGCTGGGTTGGACTGGGAACGCAACCGCGCTTGTATAAGGGGTTGCTAGGTCTGCTCACCGGCGGTGCACGTAACGTGCAGGAGTTCCCGGGGCGATGGCCCAAGAACCCTGGGGGCATAGGTTAGTCCGGCGTGCTGACCTCTCTGTTAGGTATTTGGTCGGGTTGCGGCGTGTTGCTTAGCCGAGGCCGGGCATGACCCAGAAAATTGTGTCCGGCCGGAGTTAAGCGAGCGTGGTGGGTAAGTTGGTGCACCCCTGCAGGGAAGAAACTTCTATCGATAGCCTGTCCTACGGTAACGGACACTCGGAGTTGTATCCCGATCGGTACAACTAGAACATGTGATGAGAATTGGATAGTACGGCTCTGGGATTGCTTTCTCGCAGGGAGTCGAGAAAGGATCTCAGGTCGAGGTTGATAATACTACTACTACTACTTTACTTATGTAATCTGCTCTCTCCTCATGCTGAAAGACTGCTAAAGATTGTTGAAGATGCTAGTCTTCGATAGGACTAGGCTTTCCCCCTCTATTCTGGCATTTCTGCAGCCCAGTCCACATATACAGCCATTCCTTTGACAATGATGCATATGTAGTGTAGATCCTTGCTTGCTGAGTACTTCGGATGAGTACTCACGTTTGCTTTATTTTCTTTTTTTTTCCCATATTCCATTTGATGCCGCCAGATGACGGAGCCCCTGAGCCAGAAGCCCTAGCCGACGGCCAGTACTACTACCCGCCTGGCGAGTACTACTACTACGAGGAGTCGTTCGACGACCAGGAGTAGGATCGGAGGGTCCAGGGCAGGAGGCCTACGCCTTTCGATCGTAGTATTTTATTTTACCCCGCCTCTGTGAAGGCCTAATTCTCTCTATGTAATATATGTATACCCAGATATCTAATGCTTCCGCTGACGCTTGTATGCCATCGAGTTATGTATTCGAGCCCTCGAGGCCCTGGCTTGTAATATTAAGCTTGTATGACTTTATTTTAGGTTTTAGAGTTGTGTTGTGATATCTTCAAGTGAGTCCTTAGGCTTGATCGTGCGCATTTGCGTGTATGATTAGTGCACGATTAAGCCGGGGTCGTCACAGCCTCCCATGCCGCCCATGCCACCGCCAACCATGCCGCCCATGCCACCGCCAACCATGGCTCTTTTTTGAACCAAGACTTCTTCACGGGCAAGATTGACGTACTCCTTTTGCTTCTCATCGAGGGTAGATGTGTCCATGAAGAACAAGTACTTCTCCCATTCCAACAACCTAGTTCGCTCCTCCATGGCCACCTTCCTCTCCTCCAATGCCACCTTCCTCTCCTCGGCCGCCACCCTCCTCTCATCGGCCGCCAACCTCCTCTCCTCGGCCGCGGCATCTTGGTTCCTTGCCATCTTCCTCACCTCGTTCGCTTCCTTTCTTGCCTTCACAATAGCTTCCATAGCATTTTTTAGCTCGTCATCTCCTTTCCTCTTCTTCTTTTCTTTTGCGTCTTTCTTGCATCCATCCGGTCTTTTTGGCTTGGAGTACGAAACCGAGTTTGGTGAAGGGCTTCTCTTGCCGTCATCACTTGATGCCTCCTCATCATCATCATCCAAATCAATAGTTCGCTTGCGTTTGTTGCTCTCATCATCGTCATCATCGATAGCATCACGGAGCTTCCATTTCTCATCATCTTTCAATTCTTCATAGCAATGAGGCAAGGTAAATGGTCTCCCTTTCTTGATCTTCCCTTTCTTGGTCTTCTTCTCCTCTTATTTGAACAAGTTTTGTGCAATATTGAGCTACAAAAAAAAACAAGTTAGCACTAGAAACACCAAGAAGAAGCATGATGAACATGGAAGAATCATGAAAGAAATGGCACTTACCCTATCTCTATCATTAGTGCCACTTGGGTTCAACTTGTCAACCGCCTTAAGTGCGACCGCCCACCTTTGACAATCTCGGTTGATTGTCGACCACCGGGAGCGAAGAGATCTTCCGGAGCGGTCAATTCCACTTTTGTTGTGTACATCAAAGTGTTCCTTCATCCGGAGCCAATATGCATCTCTACTTTGATCACCTCGAACGGAGGGATCCCTCGACACTTGCAACCAAGTATTGCATAGCAAGATGTCTTCATCCATGGTGTAGTTGCCCCCTCTTCCTTTCGGTGCATCGACGATGCCCTCACCATCCTCGTCCACCTCAAACTCATGATCATCAAAATGCATCTAATTGGTTTGAGACCAATGAGAATTGTTGGAGCCAACACCCATAGTTGACATATATGCCTCTGTTGGGGAACGTAGCATGCAATTTCAAAAAAATTCTACGCTCACGCAAGATCTATCTAGGAGATGCATAGCAACGAGAAGGGAGAGTGTGTCTATGTACCCTCGTAGACCGAAAGCGGAAGCGTTAGCTTAACGCAGTTTGATGTAGTCGAACGTCTTCGCGATCCAACCGATCAAGCACCGAACGTACGTCACCTCCGAGTTCTGCACACGTTCAGCTCGATGACGTCCCTCGAGCTCTTGATCTAGTTGAGGACGAGGGAGAGTTCCGTCAGCACGACGGCGTGGCGATGGTGATGATGAAGTTACCGGCGCAGGGCTTCACCTAAGCACTACGACGATATGACCGAGGTGTTAAACTGTCGAGGGGGGCACCGCACACGGCTAAGACAATTGATCTTGTTATGTTCTAGGGTGCCCCCCTGCCTCCGTATATAAAGGAGGAGAGGGGGAGGTCGGCCGGCCCCTGTAGGGCGCGCCAAGAGAGAGGAGTCCTACTAGGACTCCAAGTCCTAGTAGGATTCCACTTGGTGGAAGGTGGAAGAAGGAAGGGAGAGGGAGAGGGAGAGGGAAAGGGGGCCGTGCCCCCTCCCCTAGTCCTATTCGGACTCCTCAAGGGGGGGGGCGCGCCACCTCCTCATGGCCTGCCCTCTCTCTCCCCTAAGGCCCATGTTGGCCCATTACTTCCCCGGGGGGTTCCGGTAACCCTTCCGGCACTCCGATAATTACTCGGTACCTCTCGGAACTCATCCGGTGTCCGAATAATATCGTCCAATATATCATTCTTTATGTCTCGACCATTTCGAGACTCCTCGTCATGTCCGTGATCTCATCCGGGACTCCGAACAAACTTCGGTCATCAAATCACATAACTCATAATACAAATCGTCATCGAACGTTAAGCGTGCGGACCCTACGGGTTCGAGAACTATGTAGACATGACCGAGACACATCTCCGGTCAATAACCAATAGCGGAATCTGGATGCTCATATTGGCTCCTACATATTCTACGAAGATCTTTATCGGTCAAACCGCACAACAACATACGTCATTCCCTTTGTCATCGGTATGTTACTTGCCCGAGATTCGATCGTCGGTATCTTCATACCTAGTTCAATCTCGTTACCGGCAAGTCTCTTTACTCGTTCCGTAATGCATCATCCCGCAACTAACTTATTAGTCACATTGCTTGCAAGGCTTCATATGATGTGCATCACCGAGAGGGCCCAGAGATACCTCTCCGATACTCGGAGTGACAAATCCTAATCTTGATCTATGCCAACCCAACAAACACCTTTGGAGACACCTGTAGAACATCTTTATAATCACCCAGTTACGTTGTGACGTTTGATAGCACACAAGGTGTTCCTCCGGTATTCGGGAGTTGCATAATCTCATAGTCAGAGGAATATGTATAAGTCATGAAGAAAGCAATAGCAATAAAAATTAACGATCATTATGCTAAGCTAACGGATGGGTCTTGTCCATCACATCATTCTCCTAATGATGTGATCCCGTTCATCAAATGACAACACATGTCTATGGTTAGGAAACTTAACCATCTTTGATTAACGAGCTAGTCTAGTAGAGGCATACTAGGGACACTGTATTTTGTCTATGTATTCACACATGTATCAAGTTTCCGGTTAATACAATTCTAGCATGAATAATAAACATTTATCATGATATAAGAAAATATAAATAACAACTTTATTATTGCCTCTAGGGCATATTTCCTTCAGCCTCATCATTGAAACTACAAAGTACTAGTAGAGTGCCCGTGCGTTGCTACGGGCGATAATACACATAAAATTTCATGCTAAGGTGATAATGCATGTAAATGAATTAAACAGATGATTACGTGACATGAATAAGTTGGTGATGGACGTGAATGTTGCCCTGCTATCCACCAAATAGATCTCTAAGATGGTTGCACATATTTCTTCTATTTCAACGATTGTTCCCAACGTTGCATTATTCTTCCATCTCGTCCACCCGACCAACTCTATCTGCCTAATCACCCGCCACTGCCGTCCCACCCAAGGCACCGCCACCCCCTGACCATCCCTCTAAACTCATCTTGATAAACATCAATGGCTTCAAGCCTACTAAGCTCCAACCAAATCTCCATAAATCATGTTAATCATCAACGGTTTTATTTAGATAGTTAAAGATGCAAAATTGAGACACACTTTTACTCTAGAAGTCTTGAACCGAGCATCGAGCATTCATGTAGCTTGATGAACATATTGTGTATGTATGTTACTCCCTCCGTCCCAAAATAAGTGACTCAACTTTACACTAATTTTGTACTAAAGTTAGTACAAAGTTGAGTCACTTATTTTGGGACGAAGGGAGTACATAACAATGCCAAAATCTTCCTTGTCAACATTTGGAAGAACAAAATACATCCATGATAATGTTACAGTAGATAATGAATAAGATAGCAAAAGTATATGTGTCTCATGCTCTACAGATTGTCAACCAGCTTATATTTGTACTCATCTTCCACTACTATATGTTAAGCCGCAGTAAATAACCGTCCTCCATCACCTCTTGCAAATCTCACAGCCTCCAATCCTTGACGCACTAAACCGACTTTCACCACGACCAGCTTTTTTCCCTCGTGAGCCTTGCTCCGATGAAGAAGTGACTGAAAAGAAAATGATATAAATACATCAAGCAACCAGATCAGCGCTATTGAGAATCCAAAAATGCCATGAGTCATACTGGTATACATGATTAACCAAATGCCATTTACAATTGTCCTTAAGGGGGTAAGTAGAAAGTTTAACCAAAGTAAATCTTACAACCACATATTAGACCTGATAAGTAGTACTCTATATAAGTTGTAGCCTGGAACCCGCATCACCAACCGTAAAGATAATAAACATGACGATGCAACTTATTTCATGCAGATAAAAAGGTGTATTTAAATGGGTGAATCTAAATGATAAATGAAAGAAGTTACCAGTGGATCTATTAAGAATGTAGCACTTTGGCACCATATCAAGGGGTTTGCAAAACAAAGGAAAGTGTGCTGAAAATGTTTTCATTATAATGTGAGGCTTCCATGGAACATATGAGTCGCTATCGCTACTACTTAAAAAATACATAAGGTTCCTTTTTCCTGCCAGTTGACCACACCGCCCCTCCCTTTGTCCACCCACCCAACAATCGGTCTCCTGACCCCTCACACCAATGTCGATTTCCCCTCATAAAAAAACCCTCAAAGAAAATAGGAGCCCTCCCCATCCAACTCTCGCTCGCTCACCTAACCCTACCCCACGCTCTGGCCGACACCACGATTGTCGACACCGCATACCCTCCTCTTTGTTCTTGCGAGCAGCGAATGAGATCGGTGATCTCCGGCAACATGCCGCCCACCCATTGACGTGGCGCGCCTGTGACTCGTCGGCCCGCCTGCAACCCAGTAATTCGATGTCGAGCTATATCTCCAATGGCTTCGCCTTACGCTAGCTCTGTCCTGATCTAGAAGCTCCTCTCATATCTCGCATGGCAAAGACCTTTGATCGAGGGCAACAGCGGATGGACCTAGGCTAGCACCAGCGGCGACCCAGGTTTTTTATATTTACAGAAGGAAAAGAAAACATAGATCTATGTACAGAAAATAGTCTATGCAAGGCTGAAAAAAATTGTCTACCCAGGATTGGATGCAGCAAAGCTAGGATTGTGCCTTGCAGGATGCAAGTAAGGACTATATGTTGGCCATGGCAGGAAAGAACAAGATTAAGACTATATGTTGGTCATGGGACGTTGTGTAGGGTTTGGCCACTTCTTTATGATTGTGCATCACCACCATTCCTTTCCTCGCGTCTCAAATGGGCAGCTAATAAAGGAACAGACAAAAGTAGTCAATACATTGCAAAAGGACCAATCACGTATGGAATCACCAAGAGCACATCACAAAATCTTACCGGAGGCAGAGAGGACACGTCTCAACATTTCCAACCTGTCGTTGTCGTAGGGCCGAGTTGTGTCGCTGAAAAAAGTACTCATAGTGGCCGACTCCTCGGAGCTTGTCGTCACCACCGTGATTTCCCATGCTCTCAGTACTTAGTTCACCATGTTGTGACGTCAACCATTACTTAGCTCACGAAAATAGCAACAATATTATGAATTGGATATACTAAATTTACAGGTTAACATAATACAAAGGTAACATGAGATTACCTCACTATATCTTAATTATGTTTTCATCAAAAGATCTACATGCTTTCATTTCTGCATTCAGATTAATAAAAACTAAAGGCTCTTTCTTTACGTATTGACACCTGATCACACGCCTCAATTTTTTATCTTCAAACTTCCTTCTCGGCACTAAAGCCTAGCAATATAATTACCCTTAATGACTCAAATTAGGCATTGTAGAAATCTACAAAATAAAATCTCCACCTTAATTGTGTAATAACTGAAGAAAATTTTGCTTAGTCGTTATGATAAAAATGGAGATCCACAACTATGAAAATTAGGAAATCACCTTGGTGTCTTCATTTGAAAGAAAGAAACACCAACAATAATGAGGCCCTTAAGGAACCATGACATGATCCTGAATCTGAATTGCTATAAGATATCTATCCTTCCTCATATTCAGATCAAGTGGTCAAAACTCCCAGCCAAACGATGTACACATGAAAGAAACACCATTTTTTGGCATTTGGTAAATAATCATGGGAATACATACAAAACAAAAGATGATTTGGGGCTTCAGGTCCAGTAGTATATATATTGCCTTTTGCTTACATGTTCGATGTGACAAAGCCGGTGAAAAACATTGCGATGGTTCTGAAGTAGGATTTGTCGGGATTGTAAGGGAGCTTCGCGTGCCTCACTCACTAATTGAAAACCCCGGTGATCAAAATGGGAAATGTCGTCCAAAATATTCAAGTAGTGAGAGCTAAAGTACTGGGGTAATATTGTGGAACTTTGAGAAGCTCGGTGGAAACAAAGGTGAAAAGATGGAGATGTAGTCAATTCATTCTCAGACTCATTATTAATAATAACAAAGATGGGTAAAAAAGAGAGGCTACCTATAGTCTCTATGTCTTGGTCTGATTTACCTGAACAAAGGCTACATAAGGAAATATAGCACATCACCTATGTGCAGAAGCTTCCTGCGGAGTTTCTGAAGATGCATAGCAGAAGGACAAACAGATTGTCACATACCAAGCAACCTTTCATTCCTAATTTGCATGGCAGTTCATTTTTTTTGCGTGGGATCTCCATTGCCTATGTAACTAAACCACGATGTTAATATTCTGAACTTCTCTACCAAGCTAGATCATTTTGGTGGCAGGGTCTGACCGTCGCGAGATCCAAAATTGTATCTCGGAACTAAACCACGAGGTTAATCGTTATGATTTTTAAAAAAATAGATGAAGTGACCCCATGTTTATGCAGACCCTGTATCATTTAAAAAGAACTTCAAGAATGTTAAATAAATCTAAATGCATGCCTGAAAAAAACATAGTGACTATTCTATGCAGAAAAGAAAAGTAGGAATTAGATAATACACCGATATCTATAGCACGTTCCTTCATTTGTTTGCACTACTTAAGCCTTGACTCGGTGATTTCAAGAAGTAGGGCATTCTACTTGCGAATATGGTAATTAAGATTGTTAACCTGCTCAATTTTTCAACCTGTAATTAAGATACCTCTTTGCATTCTCCATGGTGATTAGTTGTTGCATCAATCCACCTCCAGTCTTGCCTGATGCTAACACAAGCAACAATTTTCTCTTCAAGGCGATTAGCACATGCACATGAAAAACTACAGCTTTAGTTGCCGCTGAGTGTTGTGAAAGCACTAATTCTACCTGCAAAGATTTGAGATATTTATCATTAGATAGTGTTGATTTTAGAGATGAAGAAACCCAACACCTAATATATCAGCTTGAGAAGATTGAAGAGCACACTTCGTGAAACAAGACATGAAATTACCGGATATTCGTGGGAACATAATCAAATTATCCTGAAGGACACTTCCTCTAAGAGGTCAACCGTATCAAAGACAAACAAAATTCCTTTAGCTAGCAGTTGGCTTGTATCTTTATGTAATATGCTTGCATCGAAGCACACAAATAAATTCATACATGAAGCTTGATCTCCAGAAAAACAAAGGGTTGTAAGTTGAATTATTCCTAATTGACACCATCAGATCTTGGTCATTGAGTGTTGTAATTGCAATCTGAGTGAGAAATTATCTAACACACTTACAGCCCCAGTTGTATCAACCTTGCGCACATCTTCGGGGGGTTGAGTTCCGCACCGACCACAACCGTGGACCGAGAAGGTCGAGCCCTCGGGGTGGGACTCGATCTGGCTGCCCCGTAGCATCTGTCGTTTGAATCCAGCAGGCAGAATTCCGATCTGCAGCCCGCGCCGCAACGGCGGCAACATCATCAGACGGTGGAGAAGCTGCAGATATCAAGGGCGGACATGGCACAGGAGAACTAATAGCTGCTGCGACCGCCCATTACGGGGCGGACATGGCACTCTGACCACAATATGATGCGAATTGATCTACAAAACTGAAGGATCCAACGATATCACCACAATTTGCATTTGTGCAAGAGGACGCAGCATGTGGATAAGAATCACGTACCTTGTGGTGGAGAGAAGCAGACTGGCAGGCTTGGAGGAGGAGCAAAGCGTGTTGTCTTCTCTCCATGACGCGTATGAGCACTCCCCAATCACCCTCAATGATCTTGTCGGCGGCTCCTCAACGGGGATCAGCGCCGGCTCAGGGGATCGGCGGCGGCTCCTGAAGGGGATCGGCGGGCGGGTCCTCCACGGGATCGGCGCCGTCTCCTAAAGTGGATCGTCCTCCTAGCGCAGGGATCGGCGGCGGCGAAGGGATGGATCGGCGGTGGGGCTTGATGTGCGAGGGCGACGGCGAAGGGATGGATCGGCGGCGGAGGGATGGAACGGCGGCGGCGGAGGGATGGAACGGCAGCGGCGAAGGGATGGATCGGCGACGGCGAAGGGATGGATCTGGGCGAAGGGATGGAGGGCGGTGTCTCATGACCTGCTGTGCCAGTCGTGCGTTGGAGGGGTTTTTTTTCGTTGGTTTTTTCTCGTAGATTTTTTTTAGGACGAAAAAAAACCAGTGGAGGTGGGACGAAAATTAACCGCGGAGACTACCAACTGAGACATTAGGAGTAGAGATATACAAGGAAGTAAATAAGCTATCCATATATATGCATTCAAAAAACAACAACAACAAAAAGTTGGCGAAATTTTACCTTGTGGGCATTTCATCGAACACCTTGTGCGTGTCGGCCGCCGGCTCAACAAGTGAGCTCGCCGGCGCTTCGGTCGCAGCCGCGTCCGTCGCACGCCCTGCAAGCTTCTTCCTCGACGGCCTAGAGGAGTCGTTCGCCGCCTTGTTCTTCTTCGCGGATACCTTGCCCTTCTTCGCCCGCGCCGCATTTGGGAGCTTCGAGAGGGGGGCACGTGGCTTCACGGCGGGCGCCGGCATGACGCCACCCGCCGCCGAGGTCGTCCGTGGCGGCACGAAAAGGCCGCGCGCGATGCCGGTGCTTGGAGGAGCACCGGCGGAGGCGAAGCCAAAGCTCCCCGCGCTAGGGTTTGCGGCGGCGGCGGCGGCGGAGGGGTCACGGGTGTAGGAAGGGGTGAGGGGGGTGCCGGCGCGTTCGTCCATCGGGCCAATTCGCCGGCGGCGGCGCGGGCGGGGCGAAAGTGGCGCGGCAGAGAGGGTGTGACGCGAGCGTTCGAGTGTGCGGCGCGCGGAAGCGGGCGCAGCAAATAAACGGCGCGTGATGGCGATTCGGACCGCGCGCTGAACTCTTTATGCCGCGCGCGCGGTTATTCCGCCTCCGCTGGAGCTCCCTGAGCGGTTGCGCGCGCGCTATAAACAAAAAAATTCAGACGCGGCGCTTATATAGCGCGGCTGTCGGAGATGCTCTTAGCTCCGTCTTCGACGACTCGTGTAGGCGCCGAATCCACCGCCGGTAGCGGGGGCTGCACATCGTCGACGGCTAAGGAGAGGTGGAGGAATGGCTGGCTGGAGCGGAGGGCGAAGAGGTAGAGGAGGAGGGCGGGCGCCAATGAGAAGAGGAGGAGGAGGTGGTGGTTGCGGGAGGAGCTCATCTTCATCTCCATTGCTGCGAGCGTCTGCGATGCGAAGGGGGCAGAGACAACTGCTTGGCTGGGTTCTTTCGTTCATAAGTATACGAGCGACTGAGATTGGCCCCTTTGATTATAGTATTTGATTATACATACATTGTGCAGCATGGTGGGAGGTTAGTGGTGGCAAATGGAAGCGTGTTCGCCTGCGTGTGTTGCATAAATATGCACGTACTAGTACGTGCTAGCTACTGGTGCTCCATGTAGTTTCCTACTAATAGTTGTTGGCATGCATAATAGCTTCTAGTTTTATCTTATTATTATTAGAGAGAGTAATATACTATATTATGTAATATGATGTGAAAAAAACATGTAATGATGAATCCAATGGTATTAATTTCGTGGTGTATATGTTAATATATTTTTCTACAAACTTGTTGAAAGTGTATAAAGTTTGATTCCCTTCGTTTTTATTTACTTAGCATATTTATAGAAAACTTGTAAACTTCGAGCAAGTTTAATCAGCCTTAAACGGAGAGCAACACAGACTTACACCAGAGCTTGGGTCATATCCCCTCAAAAGACTAGCCTGGTAGGAGGGAATACTCCCACCCTTATAAATCATGTCCTGCCTCCTCCCATAATCGATATGGGACTAAACCCATCAATATATATGACGTATCGATTGAGATGTGATAGCGCTGTTGATCAAAGAATAATACGGTGGCCACCAAGAATACATCCATAAACATAACCCCTCTGTTTTATAAACAAAAGCTAGGGTTCCTGCCTCTTGCCGGCGCCGCCGCAGGTCCGCCTCGTCTCCGGTGGCCCTAGGGCCATGAGGGCGCGGTGGATCCTGGCAAGGGCCGACGGGAGGGCTCCATTTCTAGTCGTTTTTTCCAGTTTTGTTAGGGTTTGTGTTCTGCTCAGGAAGGCAAGACGGCGGCGGCTCCCTGAAGATGGAATAAAGGTCTCCCCGCCTAGCCCCCGTTCCGGCGGTGCATCTAGCATCGTTGGTGGGCGTGTGGAGGTGTGTCACCGGCAGATCTATCTTTGGTGGATTTGCTTGGATCTTCTTGTTGTTCGTCTACGTTCGTGTGTCTTCGGTTTGGATCCTTGCGATCTCCATTATTCTTCATCGGCGGCGGTTGCTGTTCTGGTGCGCTGGTCCTATGGGGCCTTAGCACGATGACTTTTCGACTGTCTACTACAACAAGTTGTGTCCGACTCCGGTGATGGAGGGGCGATGACGGTGGCACGCCTTCGGCTCGCTTCAGTGCTTGTAGTCGTCGCTAGGTGGTCTACGGTTTATTATTTCTGGTGTTCGTTGTGCTGACATGATTGAAAATGAATAGATAAGAAGTTTTCCCGTAAAAAAAACCATCAATATATATATTTGCGCAATATAAATATTCATATTGTTTTATATAAACTTGGTCAACTTTTGACTCAGGCCAACGAATCTAATACCTCCTCCGATCCATCATCAATAAATATGGACTGAAGCGAGTACGTGAAGTAAAAAAAAGCACAGATGGAGTATAATTCTGTCTAAGTTTTTTTCGAACGGCGTATAATTCAGTCTAGTTAATCCGATGGGTTATTTTCTATCTGACCACTGAGGTGTGATAGCTCCTGGGTGCCCCTACACCCTCTATGAACACTAAATTCAAAAAAAAAAGAAAACAAATTCAAAAAATCTGAAACTTTGCGCCATCAAACATGGTCAAACTTTGTAGGTTCTTCCAAGTTTTCATAACAAAATATCATGTGGAGCTCCTCGAATATGACGAGTTTTCAGACTTATGTGCTAAAACTGCTCAAAACTTTAAGCATTGAAATCTTTTTCTTGTGTGGAGCTCCTCGAATGTTTTTTTTTTGGCATGAAAACTTGCAAGCACCTACAAAGTTTGATCATATTTGATCTTGCATAGTTCCAGATTTTTTTTTGATTTTTTTTAAATTTACTGTTCATAGAGAGGGTGCAGGGGCACCCGGGAGGTGAAAAACCACTCTCCTGACCACAATCATCAGTAACTGAAATAAAAATTCAAATCGAGGGTTGGAGAGGGGAGGCACCTTCTCCCGGAAGGAAGCCACTCTCCACTCTCCATTTTCCTTTCCCTCTATCATCGTGCGCGCCTCAACTCAAACACCACAAAGCCCCCTTCAATCTCCTCTTCCTCTTTCTCCCTCTCCCCGCCGCCTCCCGAAACCCCCGCCCCCGCGCCGCCGCCCCAATCGCTTGGTCCCGCGATCGATGGCGACCGGCTCCGGCGCCGGGCGGGCGTCGGTGCGGCCCGTCGACAGGCCCCGCGGCAGCAGCACCGCGCGCTCCAAGTCGGTCGCCCCGCGCCGCCCGCCCTCCCCGGCCCGCGCGCGCCCCGTCGCCGACCACGACGATACCGCCGGTAAGCATCGGCTCCCGCCCCTCTCCTTCCCTCCCCCGCGAATGCATCGGAGGAAGCGCGCGTGCGTGTTTAGGGGCTTCACTGTTCCTTTTGTCGGTTTCCGAGGGATTTTTTCGTTGCGACATCGAACTGTCTTTATTTAGAGCTAAAATGGGACAGGGATGATATTTGCAACGGAGAGACGCGTACTTATTCCCGTCAGGTTTTCAGCCAGTATATATGTGCTTATTCCCGTCAGGTTTTCAGCCAGTACTCTTCGGTCACAGTATGATGGATACAATGATGGCGGCACAGCATTAGCATTATCGTTTGCGAATTTCAGGGAGTTTTTGGTACTAACTATTTTTCGAGAACTCATAAAGGATGTGTTTCTCAGACTTGTGCAGAGTACGAGTTGCGCTAAGGATCCGGCCGAAGAACGCGGATGAATTAGCTCAGGGCGCCGACTTCGATACTTGTGTTGAGTTGCAGCCCGAGGTTTAGCCCCCTCTCCATCCTATTTTTCTCTCCGCACTTTATTATTAGCATCATCACATTGGGCACAGTTTTTCATATTGTTTGCTGGTCTTGTGGTCTGCAGTGTAAGAAGCTGAAGCTCAAGAAAAATAACTGGGCTTCTGAGTCCTACCAGTTTGATGAGATATTTGGTGAAAATTCTTCACAAAAGCGTATATATGAGGTCGTCGCAAAGCCTGTAGTCGAGGTAAGCCATGTATTTCAATATTTTGGAGCACTGTTTATAACATTGGAGCATTATTAGCACTATTTATAATCATGAGCAACATAATATTGCAATTGTTTATAATATTTTTTTAACCTGCACTAACTTTGTATAATTTGGAGCACTGTTAGTAAGTTTTCAGGCTCCTTTCTTGAAATAAAAAAGATATGCATAGATCTCTTAGATACCCTATGATAGTTATTACTCCCTCCGTCCAGAAATACTTGTCCTAAAAACGGATAAAATGGATGTATCTATAACTAAAATAAGTCTAGATACATCCATTTCTAGGACAAGTATTTCCGGACGGAGGGAGTACTAGTTTTTTTTTGTGGCTCAAAGCAGATTGGTTGCTCCTTCAGTTTGGTTTGGCTTACCTTTGATGCTAAGAATTATTTTGCTCATGTCACAACGATTTGATGTGTCACTTTGTATTAGTTGCTTGTTGTGAGTTAAAATACATGTTTTTTTTCTGCGAAACTGGAATTTTGTTTCTGTAGCCATGTTTTGAACTTATCATGTGTCTGCATTCCATCTTTCAGTGAATGTTGATGGAATATATTTCGCCAACTAGAAGTATTTCACAACAAGTGATTGCTAGATAGTAGTCCATAACTTCCAAAAAAAAAATCCTTCTTCACCTAACAATCTACTTTTACCAATCATTTCACTCAGACATTATTAGACATGAAGTCATCTATCTATCTTGACCTGAGAAAATATAGAATCGTAAACCTTTGCAGAGTGTATTAGAAGGATATAATGGGACAGTGATGGCTTACGGTCAAACAGGTACTGGCAAGACATACACGGTTGGTCAGCTTGGAAAAGAAGACCCTTCTGAATGTGGTATAATGGTCAGAGCGTTGGAGCATATCCTTTCTAGCATGTCTTTGGAGACAGATAGCGTGGCTGTATCATATCTCCAGGTTCAACTCACGATCGCCAACCTTACTTTTCTTATACATATTTCACCATTTCATATCGGCGGATAATTTATTTTTGCATTGACCTAGAATCTAGGTAGGTGTGGTTCTCGGACGAATGACCATGTAAAACTTGTATGATCATTATCACACATACATCGAGTTATTGACATAACTGTGACCATTGAGTTACATGTTTAGTTAGTCAATTTGAATTGATAAATAATAGCATGAGTTTTGTAAACTGACCTTTTGACTTTAAAGGCATCCTACAGTTAGGTGTGGCTCTTGGATCAAGAATAAACATTTATGTGATTACTTGAGTCTTTGACATGAATAGTGACTATTGAGTTGCATGTTTATATAGTCAAAAGGGCGTGCCCAGTGCTGAAAGCTCCCACACAAGGTGGGGTCTGGGGAAGGGAATTTCAAGACAGCATTACCCTTGCATAATAATTTTGCAAGGAGGCTGGTTCGAACCCAGGACCTCCAGGCCACAAGTGGAGAGACTCTACATGTCTACCACTACGCCAGGCTCGCCCTTCACATGTTTATATAGTCAATTTTAATAAATTAATGCAATAGCATAAGTTCTGCAAGCTGACCTTATGAGTTTAAAGGCATATTGTAGTAATATATTCCATTAAATAGGTTATGTATAATAACATGATTTTGACTATTTTCACTAGTTTGGCTCCTGTCTCCACCTAATCCATTATGCTAGAATGAATTACAAAACATGATTGAGATGAACCGTTGTATAGTGTGTTTTTTGTACTTGATGTAGATTGTTGATGGCTGTATATCTTTTTATATGATGTGTGACAGAAAGTAGGCGAACTGGTAGCAGATATTTTGAATCCTTGATCCATTAGCACTTTCATCGTTTTTATTTATGCTGTCATACTTATGCCTGTGTTCGCTTGATTTTTAGCTATACTTGGAATCGGTTCAAGATTTACTGGCCCCAGAGAAGACTAATGTTCCAATAGTCGAGGATCCAAAAACTGGTGAAGTTTCATTGCCAGGTGCTGCGATAGTTGAAATCAAAGATCTTGAACATGTTTTTCAACTTCTGCAAATTGGTGAGACGAATCGTCATGCTGCTAATACGAAGATGAACACCGAGTCATCTCGCAGTCACGCTATTCTAATTGTATGTGGTGAATTGCTGTCTCATTAGTGTAAGATCTTTTTGTTAAGTTCTATAACTAAATGTATATTTTATGCAAATTTGATGTTGTTTTCAGATTCATCTACAGAGAAGTTTAAAAATAAAAGAAGAAACTACTGTATCTATCCCTAGTGACACAGAACATACTCTTCCGGGTGACTTACCACTTGTTCTGAAAAGCAAACTCTTGATTGTGGATCTTGCTGGATCAGAACGAATTGATAAGTCTGGTAAAACTCACTTTTCTAATGTTAAAATGTTGATTATTAAATAGTGCAAACGTCTTCATACATTGCACTCGTTATGATTCGTCTCTCAGGAAGTGAAGGGCACATGATTGAAGAAGCCAAGTTCATTAATCTTTCGTTATCTTCTCTGGGAAAGTGCATTAATGCACTAGCAGAAAATAGTTCTCATATACCAACAAGAGATTCGAAGCTTACAAGGATGCTTCGTGATTCATTTGGAGGTGCCAATCTCTGTTATTTGCTTACTCTTTCATGACATGTTTCTTTTCATGCCTAATAATTTTTGCTAAATCTCCGGAGTGTGCACTTACATGTCTCCAGCTCCTAGCAAATACCAACAACATGCCTTGTGTATCTAACTAGCCGAACAAAACAAGTAGCAGATAATTATATCACATTTCTACAAGATATCTGAAGTTGGTGCCATTTTACCTGGCCCTGTTATATCAAACAATGAATAGCACCGATAAGAATGTGGATAAACATGTTCATTGTTGAGTAATAATTGGCAAAGAAGCACTACATAGAGATAAAATTATACCTGAGATAGATAAAAATAATATAATGTATCTGCTAATCAAATCATGTTAGATGTAGTTCAATGTCTTTATCTTTCTTCAGGGAGACGCAAAAGCTATGATAGAAGGGAGAGTTATAGTATAAGCCTAGGATCCAGGCCAACCCTCCCAGGCTCCCACACACTACAACCCAACACTTACTCAGCATGTCACTCAGCCGGCAGTCCGGCAGTAGAAACTGAACATCGGCAGTACCTGCAGCTGCCTAGTCTCTAGCCCGAGCCTTGATTGTTTCCAAGTAGTTCAACGTCTTCATAAGCAGCGTCACAACTTAGAACATACCAGGCCATAATTGTCAGAATAGAAAGCAAGCAGTTCAGAATAGAGGGTTTTCCAAGGCATGAGAAGTTAATAATGTTAAATAAGTGCTTGTGCATTTGGTATTTTTTTTTAAAACAATACCATATGGAGACTGTGTACTACAAGGTATGAATGGCTGGTTCATTATATAGTAGAATAATACTCCCTCCGTTCCTAAATATAAGACCTTTTAGAGATTCCACTATGAACTACATACGGATGTATATAGACATATTTTAGAGTGTACATTCACTCATTTTGCTTCGTATGTAGTCCATAGTGAAATCTCTAAAAGGTCTTATATTTAGGAACGGAGGGAGTAAAATTGTGCTGGAAGCGATTGTCACGTTTAAAAATATTTTTTGGGGGAACATCATTGTTACTTTCTTTTTGCCATGCTATTAACCGTGCAATTTACCTGCTCAATCCTACAATTATTTGCAGGAACTGCTAGGACTTCCCTTGTTGTGACAATAGGTCCATCTGCAAGGCATTACTCAGAAACTTCAAGCACAGTTTTGTTCGGCCAAAGAGTAGGTTCAGTTTTGCTCATTTTCACCTTTCTAATTCATAGGCACGTGCCTTGCTCTTCTAGGGAAGTTAATCTTTGACAGTTAGGTTAGGTCGGTGTAACCTAGGGATGTAAATGGCAAATAAACGGCGTCCGCAAGTCCCGTTTAGTTAGCTTTAACTAGCTTCGTAGATCATCCCCCCCCACCCACAATTTTTTTTATTGAACTGTTAGATCATAAGTGGGTTTAAATGTGATTAAACGGGGACCCAATTTACATCCCTAGTGTTACCCTCCTCACTAGACATATTGGGGTTTTCTAATATTTAAATTTCAGTTTGTCACAGAACATCAATGTTTAGCCACATACTTGCCCTACATAACACGCTTTCTTGTACATTGAGCTGGACATGTCATCCCAATTGCTTCAATCATATAGATTGCTATAGTGAAACTAGGCATTGTTAAATTTGGACACAGTGCACCAAGTGCATCATGTTGGAGCCTTAGTTCATGAGATGGACTAATCCACTTCATGTTCTTTGTTCTCTCCTCTTCAAAAGCCTCCCTGCACTATTTTAAGACTGGAATTTGGCACTTGTTCAGAGAGATCATTGTATTGCTTCATCTTGTTTCCTTTTGCTTGCACTTGTAAACTGTACAAAGTACTTCATTTGTGATTTTCAGGCTATGAAAGTAGTGAACACAATAAGGTTAAAGGAGGAAGTTGATTATGAAACCCTATATAAGAACGTTGAAAATGAGGTTGATCATCTCACATCGGAGATGGAGAGACAGCAAAAGCTCAGACACAGGGAGAAAATGCAGTTGGAGAAAAGGTTGAAAGAATCGGAGACATTCTTGAATGACTTAAAAATGACCTCTAGCGTGCAAATAGAGGTATACAATGTTCTTTGCATTATATATATTCTTTTTCTTTACTGGTTTTTATAAAGCAAATATCTACCTGAAATCAAGTATAGGTTACTTTGATTATTATACAGCCATCTCATTTGCCGTTTTCTAACTACCCACTACTTCCTACGAGAGATATGAATTCACAATAGGGCCCTGCCTAGTTGTAGTTTCCTGCAAGAAAAACAGCTCTGCATTTATTTGTGCTATCTGGAAAATGGTTGGCTGTGAGCATTTAACAACAGCCCCTTCCAGTTCAAAAGCAACTTGTTTTAGAGAGCTAAATCTAACAAGTGATTTCTTACCCAGAATCTGGAGAAGGAAAAGCATCAATTTGAATATGCAATCAAAAGATTGATGCAGGAGCTAGAAGAGAAGGAAGGCCGAAATAATGTTTTATCTGAGAAAATTGTTCATTTAGAAACATCACTAAATGAGAAGAAGGTAGCTCTTCTGTGCCACCTTGGTTCATGCTATAACATGTACTAACATTGCGATGCAAAATTCCTTTCCAATAAGTTTGCTGATCTAACGCAAAATTTGTTGATAGTAGCAACAACAGCTTGAGAGCTTTTCAACAACACAAATTCTTGCTGAAACAACAAAAACCTATGAGAAGAAAATGGGAGAATTACTGAGGGAGCTTGAGGAAGAAAGATCTCGTTCTGCTAGTATGAAGGGCCACTTTAATGTTCTAGAACAGCAACTGAGCGATGCTCGGAGTTCTGCCCAGGTATATTTTCAGAATTTAGAAATTCAGCCATGACAGTCACTAGTATGCTAGGTCATACCTCGTACTCTTTTTTGTTGTTTCATGCAGCTTTGCTTGGATACAATGTGCTACAATTCTCTTCCTATTAGGGGTGGACCCAGGACAAAAACGTCAGGGTCCACGTGTAGATCAGTTCTCATCTCTTAACTAATAATTATGTTTGTTGATTAACTAATGTTTTACCAAAAGAAAAAGATTAGACTAGTCTTGAAAAGTTTGTTGAGCTTCCAGTAAAAGACTTGTGTTTCCTGCCTGAATCGAAGTGTGTTAGGAGATCTGCTACCTTTTTCAGATCCAACTAAGTTCAAGTTATCTTTCAATATCAATTTAAAGCTCATGTTTTCAGTTATTTAAAATGGCACACTAGACCACATCATTGACTCCAGAGACCTCTCTCGATGTGCATGCTTGGAATAACAACCACAAGAAATAGACTCCTTGCCGTGAGTCAAAGTGGTCCTTGCATGGACTTTTAACATATTTTTTAAACGGTTCAATCTTATATGCTTTTATTCTCTCTGATACTTTTTCAATGGCTGTGCCAAATATATCCTTGCAGCAAGTCAAAGCATTATTTTAATATAGTAGAAATATGCAGTAAGGCAAAGACTTGGTGTGAAGCAAGTGAAAGCATTGTTTTTCTAGAGAAAATCTGAATAAAAGTAATCCCATGATTCTTCCAGTTCCAGGAAAATACGGCCCGTGAGTTGAAAAGAGAGCTATCCAAAATCACTCAAACATTTACCAGTCAAGTACACTCACTAGAAGAAAAAATCAGTCAACTCGTATCAGAGAAGGTATGGGAAACCAGGATAGTTCCTCTATGTAATATTTTCCATTTCTTCTAAAAATATGGCTGTGCAGTTTGTTTCAAAATTGCAAAATATCTCAAGTATTTATTTTCCCATAATTTCTTGTAGGAACTGATATATGAAGAATTGAAATCTACACAAGCAAAGGTGCAAGATGAAGCAAGCCATAGGCAGAGCCTTGAGGCTGAAGTTCTAAGGTTGAAGCGATCTAAGACTGATAATTGTGCTGAAGAGGTACCATTCTTTTATTATAATTCAGATGTTCTCATTCTTGTTTTATAATCACACTTATGTATATTTCTCTTTGACAGTCTAAAACATTATGTGGTATGGTTAGATCAGGATCTGGATTAGGTAGTGAGGCATTTATGCATAAATCAGGAAATTTGAAAGAGACCCTAGCAAGTCAGAGAGGTACCATTTCAAAGATATTTGAAGAAGGTATTTTTACATGGAAGAATACCAGCGCAGCTGTTTTCTTTGTTGGGATACCATCTCTTGATTTGCTTTTGTTCCAATTGGCATTCAGTTGGTCTTCCAAATGTCCTGGCTCTGCTGAAGTCTGAAGAGCTAGAGGTTCAGATTCATGCTGTCAAAGTGGTTGCTAATCTTGCTGCTGAAGGTCTGACGGTTACCATTCTCTATGTATAAAAAACTATTGCTGTATGCATTTGCACAGTTTTCTAGTTTAGAATTTTGTTATTTATTGAAGTAGCATGGGCTACCCCCTCCCCCCCCCCCACCTTTTGCGAGAAAGGATATCATAATCTGAATCTCATATTTATCTCACTTTTAATATTTTGTTTTTTACTCAAGAAATCATGAAAAAAAAAATTCCATGTCCTTTAATTTGTGATTGCAGATATTAATCAGGAAAAAATCGTCGAGGAAGGAGGGTTGGATGCACTTCTGTCACTTCTGGAAACATCAGAAAATACCACAATTCATCGAGCCACTGCTGGTGCCATTGCTAACTTGGCAATGAATGGTACTTAAACTATTCCCATTGCGTATCATTCTTTTTTCCCAAACAGATTATTAATTAGATTGCTGGCTCACTGCTCTTCTGATATTAGTACCATGGCAAATGGTTGTTAATACCTGTCTGTTTAACTGTTTGTTGGAGTGTCATTCCCACCACCCCACCCGTACCCACAAACAGATGTGCTCACAAATTTATTCCAAACTTCTTAGTCTTGTTTTGTAGCCAGCTAAACTACCTCGTAGTTTCTAGCTCTTGAGTTATGTAATGTTCCCAAAAAAAGGAGTTAATGTTATGTATTTGAATTTTATCTCCATTACGGAGAATGTTCCAATCAAAATTAATACATCGTCACTTATAGAGCCTGAAGTGATCGTAACTTATTTCATTACCATTCTAATCTTTGTTTTTGCAGTTTCAAACCAGGCACTTATAATGAACAAAGGAGGAGCTCGACTATTAGCAAATATTGCATCCAAAACTGATGATCCTCAAACTATGCGGATGGTAGCTGGTGCAATTGCCAACTTATGTGGAAATGGTACTGATTCATATAGTTACGATATCCAGTATGTTTTGAATAATATTCAGTTTACCTATAGTTATTCTATTGAACCTGGAATCTAACATGAGATGAACCTTTTTTTTTTGCGACATAACATGAGATGAACCTGAGCCATCACAATTTTTATTCGCAATAAACGTCTCCCAAATTGATCGACCGTAAACAAATACCAGAGTAACATTCCTGGCCATGTCTAACAAATGAAAACATGCGACTTATTCTATGTGTAACTTTTTTCCCAGAAAAGTGGCACGCAATGTTGAAACAAGATGGTGGAATAAAAACGCTCCTGGGAATGTTTCAAACTGGACATACCGATGTTATAGCTCAGATAGCACGAGGACTAGCAAACTTTGCAAAATGTGAATCCCGAGTAATAAGCCAAGGTTTGTGATCTGTTCATATTGAGCTCAGTATGGTTGCATTAATTATTAGCTTTAAGTGTAGAACTATACCAACAAAAGGAAAATCAAAGCAAAGTATTAGCTTTAAGTGTAGAACTATACCAACAAAAGGAAAATCAAAGCAAAGAAAATTGTTAGCACTCACATACTAATATGTTATCACCTAACAATTATATCCATTCATAGTTCACAACCTTCTGATGTCACATCTGCTTCATTGGATATTATGGAAAAACACCTGTGCCGTCTTCTCTGAAGATATATGCAGACTTGAATATATCAAACTCGTGTCCTAGAACACGTTGTTCGTGAAGATTCAATCAATGATATTGTGGTATGCTACTCAAAATAGGTCACAAGAAAGGGAGATCCCTTCTCATTGAAGATGGCGTCCTTAGTTGGATCATGGCCAATTCAACCATGTTCCCTCCTTTGACGCGAAGACATATCGAGCTAGCATTCTGCCATCTAGCTCAAAATGGTACGTAGCACTGGGGCTCGCTTTTTACCTTTGTGCTTTCTATTAGCTTGTCCCTTAGTCAAAGACAATAAAAATGACCTTGGGTCCTTAATGGAGATTGTCGATGTTGTACGCCATGTGATATCAAGTGTCTGCACTCACTTTTGCAGTGGAAAACTCCCGTGATATCATCATAACTGGAGGGATTAAGGAGCTCCTTCGCATATCAAGAGAGTCCTCAAGAGACGACGCACGTAACCTGGCGAAAAAAGCACTAAATTCGAACCCAGCTTTCTTGAAGGAGATACAATGATTCTCGTTTTCATATTTACACTTGACACATGATGTACCCATTCATACTTAGCTTGAGTAGCTGGACACTATTACTAGGGTCTAGGTATTGAAATCTATAAAAAACATTTGATCAGCTATTATTGTAAGTGGTAAATACTTTTTTTATTTGGCGATCTGTTCTTGTGGCTTGATGGACCTCTTGCACCAACTCGATGCAGCCATAATACACACAAGCATTGTTTCAGGAGCGACTTTTATCATTGTTACCTGGTTTCATCAGGTCCAGCGACTAATGAAGTGAGTGATGCTCTTTTCATTTAAATACCTTATATCCACTTAGGTGTGCTTGGTTTGAGGGGCAGGCTAGGGTGGTTTTGAGTATCCACAACCACTGGATAGAGATAGCCTTTTTTTCCTGTTTGTTGGGTGGCTAAGGTTAGCCCATTTTTTGTCTGTTTTGAAGGATGAAACATGGTTGGGGATAGCCATTGGAGCGTTTGGTTTGAGGGGTGAGATTACCTCCTTAATTTGCAATTTTTCAGTATAAGGTGAGCAAATATGGTATGTACAATATTGACTTTGAAATTTTATTGAACTTAAACATCATACCACATCAATCCAAACTCATCAATGGTATAAAGTAAACTTGAACTTCATTACATATCCATGACTTCCACAAAAGTGTGGAGCCTGATTTTGGAGGAATGTTTGAATAATCCGGTTGACCCCGAACCAAATGGGTGGCATTCGTCTGAAGAACAACTATCCCAGTCCCAGGAAGGGATGGCACACCACGTTAAGGGCACTCTAGTGATAAAAACATAACTAAAATGTCATCAGTGTTAACATTCTACAGAACATGAGAAAGTACGAGATTGTCTAGGCGCCGAGAGAAAGTTGAGATTCAGTAAGTAAGTAATTCAGCGAGTTCTTTCTTTTATAAGAAGAATGTCGGCTTTGAAGAAAAAAAATGAAATACAAACAATTGGGCTGGTTGTAATCTATCAACTTGAATTTGTCTTCTTGCTCCAGCATTCGAAAGAGTTTTGAGATTAGGGACAAAGATGCATTGGGACTTTTGGAGATTCGAGTTTAATTTTCTCAAAAAAAAAGTAAAGAATATCCATGTCCTATCTTTGGTCCAACCCTGAAAGGAGCTTCAATTTTCCCCAGAAATCTTTTGAGCGCATTTGGTTACCTGCATCGTTTTTTGCCCTTTTGCATACTTGTTCCAGTTGGGCCTGGTTGATATAGGCTGCCTGCATTAGAGGATTTTTTTTTGCCTGTCGTTTGGTTGCCTGCGTTAGCTTGGCAGATGCAAGTGCCCGATGTTTGATTACATACAGGCAACGCGATTAAGAGATAACACCTGAACATGACACACCTTAAAGTAGAGTTCTTGAGGCTGCAAGCAACTAGTTCATCACGCCGCTGTCGGACTCGACGGCGCGGCCACCGTCGGACTCAGCACCGCGGCCACCGTCGGACTCGGCACTGCGCCGGGCGGCGGCCGCAGCCCGTCGCCGGAGCCGTCCTCGTAGTAGAGCTCGAAGCCGGAGAGCGAGCCGCCCCGTAGCACAACCACCGGGTTCATCGCCCCGCGCCAGCCGCTGCCGCGCGGCGGCTGCGGGAACTGCTCGAGGAAGCCGTCGTCGTCGTCGTAGCCCCCCTGCCACGCAGCTGGTGGACGTGAGCACGCACGCTAGAAGCGCGGCGAGCAGGCAGAGCGCGTCCGTCCTTGGAGTTGGAGAGCGCGCGCCGAGGGAGCTTGCTAGCAAGCTGACTGCGGATGGTCTGCGTGCGCATCCAGGAAAGATCAATCAAGCAGCTTGCTAGCTTGCTTGGTTGCTTTGTACGTGCATGTTCGAATAACGAAGACTGCCGGCGAGGCGGGGCCGAAACGCCTGCTCGAGGATGGCGCGGCGGAGGATCCTGCCGGCCACGCGGAAGGATTGGGAGGTGGGCTCCTCTCCCGAGTGCCTCTGCCTCGCATCCGAGAAGCCGCTCCCTCTCGCGCCGCCCCGGCTGGCGAGCCACTGCGACGCGCCGGTCAGTGAGCCCCTGCGATGCGTCGCCATTCCTCGGCTCGTCCCCCTCCTCCTGTTCTCCTCTCTCTCCCCTGCTTCTTCTTCCTCTACTCCTCTCTGATCTTATCTCAAATCCCTCCTCTACGTTGACGAAACTACGAATCGATCGCCTGAATGGAATCATGACATCAATGTGTATCTTTTTTGTGTAGAGCTTATCTCGAATCGATGCATCGTTGTGTAGATCGGAGGGAGGAGGAAGAAGGGGATTAGAGGGGAGGTTAACGGAGGTAGGAGAAGATAGGGTACAGGTTGCAGGGTAGCTCGCATCCTCCTGTATCCTCTGTTGCAACAGGACCCACCGCGTGCGCTCGAGGTGGCTCGACCTAGCCTGGCTCTTAAAAAATGGTCGATTCGGCCTTTTCTCTAGAGTCAGGCTGAGGCCTGCTTTAAGGTTCGCGCGGGCTAGGTTTTTTATGCAGCCCACGGGCCTGGCCCGACCTAATGCGACCAACCAAACGCGTCCTTATTCTAGCCAGGCTATTCAGGTTGTTCCAAGGCAGATATTTCTGTGCTTTGGTCATGAGGAAGAGTGCCAATTTTTTGCATCGATTTTGATGGACCCGGTTGTTGATCTAAGGGCGTGCTCGGTTGAGCTGTGGATTCTGAAAAATCTGTTGTGAGCCATGAGAAAACTATTGTGAGCTGAGAACTGTGAAAATTTTAAAAATTGTTTGGTTGGAACGACTATGAAACTCTAAATTCAATAGAAATTGTGTAATGCCTATGGAGGCTGAAAGAATGTTTATATGCTAATTGATCGTAAAGCAATTATTTGTACATTGGTTGGTAATTCAATGATCATTTTGGAAGGAAAAGGTATGACAATATAAACAATTAATTCAACAAGGCATGTATAGATCATATTAAGTGAGAGCCATATGCCATAATATTATAAAAGACTTGGACCACACAAGCATATGGTTCACACGATGATGGCTTCCATCACCATAGTAAACCTATCTTCCTCTTGGAAAACAAGCATCGACTATCCTAGTACGAATGTTGTTCATGGTATCTTCGTTCTCCCCTGCTTGTTTTGGTGCCTCCTTTTGTAGCAATGGAGGTAGGTACTCATCATTTGCGTCACATTTATTGAAATATTTTCCATTCAACTTGCTATCACAAATGAAACTATGCAATGACATGCAAGGAATGATGATAGCATTTTTTGTTGAAATAATGATGCGGAGCATCCTATGGTCATCCCCATAGACATGCCTCCTTCACCTCAATCATCAAGATGACCGATAACAAGAGCGCATAGGCAAGCCAATGGAACCAATGTGACTTCTTTCCATATTGAACTCCCTTTCGAATCACATGAGACATGGATGCTACCTCATGCATGGACCTTGTATATACTCAGGTACAACCGAGATGACCATGGAGAATCCAAGGACCAAGGCCAAGCATGGAAGAGAAGACGGAAGAAGGCCGAGGAATGGACAAGTCTGCACTTGGACGGATCATCCGGATCCCCTCCCGGACGATCCGGCCCTCCTCTCGGACGATCCTACTAAGGCATCCGAAGAACACCCGAAGGCTCTCCACAAAGTCAGATCATCCGGGACCACGCCCGGATCATCTGGAAGATGCCCGGATCGTCCGGACGGCGTCCAGGACATCCGACTGCTCCCTGTGGCTACGACCCTGCCGGATCATCTAGGTGACCACCCAGATCATCCGGCCTTTGCCTGCGTGCACGTCTCGGGCCAAGGCCCATGTACCCATTTGCCCCCACTTGTACTAGCACTATATATAGACGACCCTCTCCTCTCTTTTAGGGTTAGCAAAGTGATAGCTCATATCTAGAGATTGAGTTTTGCTCATCCACTACCTCTCCCATGGAGATCAAGCCCTCCATGTGAGAAGATCCCCTAGTGGATTGAAGACCCTTCTTAGGGAAGATCCTCCAAGGATTCAAGACCTCTCTCCTTCAAGGATTGGGATGAACTAGCTACCCTTTGTACCCTCTTGTGTTGGATTTGGACCTTTGTATCTCTTATGTGTATGTGGATTTAGCACATGTGTGATTGGATCTCGATCAATTGAGTGTTCTTCTTGTGTTTTCTTGATTTTCTCCTTTCCCCACCTCCAAGTGTGAAAAGATCATGAACTAGGGTTCCACCCTACATCAAATAATCTAGCATTTTCAAAGAGACCTAGCAAGCAAACTGCACTACAAGCAAATATGGTCAATCGACATTATATGGTCACAATATGCAATTACCACTCCATTGCTGAATGTTTAAGTGCCTTCCCATTGTAAACCATCTACTTGGATCCAAAAATAAGAAAAGGTGAAATACATGCATGTCTCTCAACATGCTACGTAGAGACCCTAGTAAGTACACCCTCTGTTAGTCTGTTTCTAAATATGAGACGTTTTGGCAGTTCAATTTAAACTGCCAAAGCTTCTTACATTTAGAAAGAGAGGTAGTAGTAACTAACAATCAATGGATTAGTGGTCATTTATTTGTTTAGTTGGTTGATTTATTTGATTTACTTCAGTCTTGCTATCAACCAATACTACCAATAACCACTTTTAGAAAAAAAAACATATACTCCCTCTGGTCCTTTTTACTTCGCGTATTAGATTTGTGTCAAGTCAAAATTTGACCAAATTTATATAAAAAATATCAACATCCACAATACTAAATATATATAAATATATATACTTTGAAACTACATTTGATAAGGAATCTAACAATATTGATTTGGCATTGTGAATGTTGATACTTTTTTCTGTAAGTTTGGTCAAAGTATAGATATTTTAGCTTCGGACAAAACTTATATGCAGACTAAAAAAGACCGGATGGAGTACTAGAATCGACTGGAGTGATGTGCACTGCAACTGGTACTGGTGAGGCGGAGCCGCGGAGGCACTACGGGCGCGTTTGGTAGGTCGCATTAGGTCGGGCCAGGCCCGCGCGGGAAGAAATTGGCCCGTTTGGTTGCCTGGGTCTCATGCGAATCGTGGCCCACGCGAACCTCAAAGCAGGCCTGGGCCTGGCTCTGGAGAAACGGCCGAATCGGCCGTTTTTCGCGAGCCAGGCTGGCTCGAGCCAACTTTAGCGCACGCGGTGGGTCCAGTTGCATGAGGGAATACAGGAGGGATGCGAGCTCTGTACGTGCTTTCTTCTCCTACCTCCACTAACCTCCTCCCTAATCCTCTTTCTCCATCCCTTCTGATCTACTCAATGGTACTTCGATTCGAGATAAGGTCTATACGAAAAAGATGCACATCGATGTCACGGTTCCATTCAGACGATCGATTCGTGGTTTCGTCAACCGTAGAGGCGAGTCCCTTCTCTGATGCTGCTGCCAATTTCGGACAGGTTGCCTGGGTCTCAAGCGAATCATGGCCCACACGAACATCAAAGCAGGCCTGGGCCTGGCTCTGGAGAAACGGCCGAATCGGCCATTTTTCGCGAGCCAGGCTGGCTTGAGCCAACTTTAGCGCACGCGGTGGGTCCAGTTGCATGAGGGAATACAGGAGGGATGCGATCTCTGTACGTGCTTTCTTCTCCTACCTCCACTAACCTCCTCCCTAATCCTCTTTCTCCATCCCTTCTGATCTACACAATGGTACTTCGATTCGAGATAAGGTCTATACGAAAAAGATGCACATCGATGTCACGGTTCCATTCAGACGATCGATTTGTGGTTTCCTCAACCGTAGAGGCGAGTCCCTTCTCTGATGCTGCTGCCAATTCCGGACAGGTTGCCTGGGTCTCATGCGAATCGTGGCCCACACGAACATCAAAGCAGGCCTGGGCCTGGCTCTGGAGAAACGGCCGAGTCGGCCATTTTTCGCGAGCCAGGCTGGCTCGAGCCAACTTTAGCGCACGCGGTGGGTCCAGTTGCACGAGGGAATACAGGAGGGATGCAATCTCTGTACATGCTTTCTTCTCCTACCTCCACTAACCTCCTCCCTAATCCTCTTTCTCCATCCCTTCTGATCTACACAATGGTACTTCGATTCGAGATAAGGTCTATACGAAAAAGATGCACATCGATGTCACGGTTCCATTCAGACGATCGATTTGTGGTTTCGTCAACCGTAGAGGCGAGTCCCTTCTCTGATGCTGCTGCCAATTCCGGACAGATCCTTCTCTGCTGATGCCAACTCTGGCCAGATCCAGCGCCTCACTGCCTCCCTTGCCAATTCCCCACTGCCGCTGGGCCACCCACCGCCGGTCGAGAGCCCCCGCATCGACCAATTCATCGATTTGCAAGTGCCGTCGTTGGGTCGGGCTGCTGCCTGCTGCTGCTACTCGCGCTCCGGGATGGAGGCGGCCGGGCAGTTACTGCTCGGGAGCCCCCGCGAGTTGCTGTTGTTGCTGCTCTCCGGGATGCAGGTGGCCGGGCAGCTCCTGCTCGGGAGCCCCCGCGAGTTGCTGCTGTTGCTGCTCTCCGGGGTGGAGGCCGCCGGGCTGCTGCTGCTCGGGAGCCCCGCGAGTTGCTGTTGCTGCTCTCTGGGGTGGAGGCGGCCGGGCTGCTGCTACTGCGAGCGAGAGCCCTCGCGAGTTGTTGTTGCTGCTGCGCTCCGGGGCGGAGGTTGCCGGGCTGCTGCTACTTCTACGGAGGAGGGGAGATGGGACGTGTAACACCCCCATGTAATAGCCATTGTGACACTCTGTTAAGTATGCCTAGTCATCTCCATTTGCAGTGCCTGATCACTTTGGTTAAGTATTCAACTCAAACTCTATTCTGAAAAATCAACTCAAATTCAAAAGTGAAATATGAAATTGCTCAAATCATGTTGGAAAAATGTTCACAATATTTCAAATAATCCAGAAGCAACTGTAAAAATATAATCAACACTAACTGAATTCCTAAGATGACCCTAACCTCCAAAAACAGTACCCAAATCAGCTATTTCAAGCCAATTCTATTTAAATAAAATTCAAATGAATTCAAGTTACTCCCAAACTTTTTTAGGCAGTAAGGGATATTGCCTAATGATTTTTGGAACAAGTTGCACATTTTGCAAACAGTGCTTGGTGCCACAGGAAAAATAAAACAGAAAAAAAAACAAAAGAAAAATAGAAACAGAAAGATAAAAAAGAAAAGAGGCACTGTGCACTGGGCCTAAGTGCACAGTGCCCCTGTTCCGGCCCATCTGGCCCATTTCCCTCTCTCTCCTTCGTCGCGTCGGCCGCTCCCTGGCCGAGCGCGCGCGCGCCGGCGAAACGTCGACAGCGCGACACCACCGACGCCCGCCGACAGCCCAAGGGATAAGCTTCCCCTCGTCCGTTCCCCCTGGCCTCTCCGTCACTCTCCCCCTCTCTCCCTCACTAGCTACACCCCTCTCTCCCGCCGAATCCGTCGAACCCGAGCGCCACCGTCGCCGCAGCTCCGACGCAACCGCGGCCACGGCCGTCACCTCGACCCGCCGTGATGTCGGGAAGCTACGCCGACGTCCACTCGTTCACCTGGAGCCCTCTGACGGAGCCGTGGACCGCCGCAGCTGCCGAATCGACCTCGTCTGCATCTCCGGCCACCAAACGCCGCCGTCGTCTCCGGCGGCCTACTGCTGCTACTAATCCAACGAGGGCTTTTCGTAGCCGCTCGGTGAGCTCCCCTCTTTCCTCTCCATCGCTTTGCGCTGTCTATCATCGCCTGTAGCTAGCTGTCATCGATGCCGTGAGCTCGCCGCCGCAGAGCACCTCACCGCCGTGGCCACAGTCGCCGTCGTGCTCGTCCGAGCCCAGCATCGAGCTCCTGGAGCTCGTGCGGGTCCAGCGAACACGCGTGCATGCCTCCCCGAGCCTCCTAGATCCGTCTCCGTCGTTGCCCGAACTCCGACGCCCGCTCCGCCGCTGGCCACCGCCGTCTCCGACCATTTCCGGTCGAGCTGTTGCCACAGAACGATGCGCGAGCGAGAGGCCGATCGAACGCAAGTGGTCGCGTGCGTTTTGGCGCAACATAGACGAAATCCAAGCGACTCCGGCGAGCTCCGCCGCAAATTTGGTCGCCGGAGTAATCTCCGGCGCCGGTCGCTGACATGGCATGACAGGTGGGACCCCCTGGGTCACTGACTGCGGGCCCGAGGGGCCCAGTTGACTGAGTTGACTCAGTCAACTTTGCTGACTGGGCACTCTGTGCCTATGACATGCAGGCCCCACCGCTTATTAGGTTAAATAAAATGTTTTATAAATAAAAATAATTAGATTAACCTAATTACTCACTGACAGGCTGGCCCACTCCCCTAATTAGTCTGTTAATTAGATTAAACCACAGTTAGTCTAACAGAGGCTGACATGTGGGACCCACATGTCAGGTTTGACTCTGGTCAGCCCTGTTGACCTGCTGATGTCAGCATTGCATCATGCTGATGTCATAATCTCCTTTTCTGTTAAATAAATAAATTCCAGAAAATGTAAAAATCTTTGAAAATTCGTAGAAAATAAACCGTAGCTCGGATCGAAAAACTTAAAACATGAAAGTTGATCAAAACGACGAGACAAATTTGACCGTGTCGTCTGTTTCGATGCCGGAACCCCCTATGTAGGTGAACCCGCAACTTCGAGGCCGTATCCGGTATATGAATAGTGCATATACACCGGATAATAAATCCAACTTAAATCCTAAAGTAGCTAAAAATGCCTTAGACATACTTTAGGCAACCCTGCACTGCATCTTAGCATAGCATGCCCTGTATTGCATTGTTTGTTGTGCATTTATATGTTTCTTCCCCCTCTTCTCTCTCGATAGACCCCGACGTTGACGTAGCTCCCGAGGCCGACGCCGCTCAGGAGCCCGACGACACTGTCGACGACCTTGCCTTTGCCACCGAGAAAACAGGCAAGCACCCCCTTTTTGAGCATTCCGATATCGCCTACTCTTCTCTCTCTTATGCTTGCATTAGAAGTTGCTGCTGTTGTTATCCTATATCTGCTACATAGCCTGTTTAATTGTAACCTGCTATTGTTACCTACCTGCTTATCCTAAACTGTTTAGTATAGGTTGGGTAGAGACCCAGCAGAGACCCCACTTTATCCCGACTGCCCCGCTGGATTAACAGAAGACCCGAGCAACGGGATCGAAGACCAGGCCCCGGCACCGCACATCACTTCCCCTTAGTTGCTCGACACTACTGGGTTACTATCGAGTGCTGAGGGTGATACCTCGTCAGCACTTCTGATGATAACCTTGTAGGTTAGTTAATCGGGCGTGGTCAGCGAGGGTGATTCCTTCTACACCACCCCCGATAACGACACCGTCGCGCAACTCCTCAAGAGTGGACCTCGAGGGTGATTCCTCCTTCGTTCACCTTGGTGGTAACATCAGAGGGAATTCCATCGAGGGTGATTCCTCAGGGTTCCCCTTGGTGTTGGACACACAGTTACCATTGTTACTATGACTTTACACTGAAACATGTTACTAAAGACGGGTCGGCCCTGAGGGGTACCCGCGCGAGCTTAATTGCGAGTGATGTGGAATCGGGTGGACCTGGATGGTGCCCGAGAGCTGAACACGAGGCGTGGCCGGGCATTCCTAGCCCTTGCCGCAAGTCCTCGAGACGGGGCGACGGGGTCACATCTTTTGTGAGTCTCTGCTCGTTACCGCAACCCCCAACACACTAACGGTTTGGATATTTGATCCGACGGGCCTCTGGCCTGATAGCACTAACCATCACGTGGGCATAGTATGGGCGTTCTGCGTCGTATACTTCAGTCGAAGCTTAATGGACGTCAGCGACTGAGCGGCGCGCGCCGAGTTGGACTGGTTACGCAACTGCGCTTGTATTAAGGGGTTGCTAGGTCTGCTCTCGGCCGCCTGACTCAACGTGCAGGAGTTCCCGGGGCGATGGCCCAAGACCCCTGGGAGCATAGGTTAGTCCGGCGTGCTGACCTCTCTGTTAGGTATTCGGTCGGGTTGCGGCGTATCGTTTGGCCGAGGCCGGGCATCACCCAGAAAAGTGTGTCCGGCCGGAGTTAATCGAGCATGGTGGGTAAGTTGGTGCACCCCTGCAGGGAAGAAACAATCTATCGATAGCCTGTCCTACGATAACGGACACTCGGAGTTGTATCCCGATCGGTACAACTAGAACTGGTGACTTGAGATGATACTGGATAGTATGGCTCTGGGATTGCTTTCTCGCAGGGAGTCGAGGAAGAATCTCTGGGCGAGGTTGATACACTACTACTACTTTACATTATGTTAATCTGCACTCTTCTAATGCTGCAAGACCGATGAAGATGCTTGAAGATGCTAGTCTTCGATAGGACTAGGCTTTCCCCTCTATTCTGGCATTTCTGTAGCCCAGTCCACATATACAGCCCTCCTTTGAAAATGTTGCATATGTAGTGTAGATCCTTGCTTGCTGAGTACTTCGGATGAGTACTCATGTTTGTTTTTCTTTCTTTTTCTCCCCATATCCATATGTCGCCGCCAGATGACGGAGCCCCTGAGATAGCTGCCCCTGTCGACGACTACGGCTACTACTACTACCCTCCCGGCGAGTACTACTACGAGGAGCCGACCGACGACCAGGAGTAGGTTCGGAGGATCCTAGGCAGGAGGCCTACGCCTTTCGATCGTAGTATTTTATTTTGCCCCGCCTTTCTAAAGGCCTATCTGTTCTTCTGTAATATCTGTACCCAGATATCTGATGCTTCCGCTGACACTTGTATGCCATCGAGCTATGTATTCGAGCCCTCGAGGCCCTGGCTTGTAATATAAAGCTTGTATGAATTTATTTATGTTTTAGAGTTGTGTTGTGATATCTTCAAGTGAGTCCTTAGGCTTGATCGTGTGCATTTGCGTGTATGGTTAGTGCACGATTAAGCCGGGGTCGTCACAGGACGCGGCCTGATCGAGGTAGAGCTCTGCGATGCGGCCAGTGAGGCCAAGTGCCTTGGGTGACCTGGTCCCGACACGTGCCTGTGGGGCGAGCCGCCATGGCTGTTGCGAAGTGGGGGAGGAGCACGCGGGCTTCCGGTGAGGTGGTGTTGGTGCAGCATGTAACACCCCTGTGTATTAGTCACTGTGATCTACTGCTAATAATGCCAAGTCATATCATTTGCAGTGCCTAAACATAGTGGTTAACCAAAGCAATTCAACTTCGTTCTGAAAATCAACTCAAATTCAAAAGTGCAAAATAAATTTGCTCAAACACTGATGCAAAAATGTTCACTAAATAGTAAATATTCCAGAAGCACTCATAAAAATATAAACAATGGAATTGGAACTAGTTAAATGGTTCAAACCACATGAAACAACACTAAAACAGAATTATTTAACCTAATTAAATTCATTTCAAATTCAAATGAAATTTAAATTCACCCAAACCAGTTTTTGGTGACAAGGAATATTGCATTGTAATATTTGGGCCTAGTCTCATATTTTACAAAAGTGCAAAAGTGTCGTAACTAATTCAAAACAGAAAATAAATAAAGAAAAAGTAAAACTTAAATAAGAAAAAAATAAAACGAGGCACTGTGCACTGGGCCTTAGTACACAGTGCCCCGACCGCGGCCCACCTGGCCCAACTCCCTCTCTCCCCTTTGCGTGTCATCCTCTCCCTGGCCGAGCGCACGCTCGCCGCTCCGGCGCCGACACGGCGACACCCGCAGCTGGCTGAGAGGATAAGAACCACCCCTGCCCTCTCCGTCGTCGCCCTTATCCACTCCTCCATCGCCTCGCTTGCCTCTCCTCTCCTTCCCCCCCCCCCCAGATTCGCGTCGTCTGAGCGCCGCCGTCACCACGCATCATCACCACCGTGGCCAGCGGCCTCCCCGCTTCGCCTGAGAGTGCCTGGAAGGAGCGCCGTGGTCGACCGCGTCCCCTGGAGCAACTGGAGGGAGCTAAGGAGCACCACAACGCCGGAATCGCCCCGTCTCCTTCCGCTTCGGTCGCCGGTGATCCCCGTCGACCATGGCTTCCCTCTGCAGCTACTAAGCTATCGTCGGGCCTTCTTGTGCCTGCTAGGTGAGCCCCTCCGCCTCCTGTTTCTCTCCGCTTACTCCCCAGCGCGCCGTAGCCGCCGCATAGCTCGAGCCCGAACGCGCCGCCGTCGAGCTCTTCGCCGGCATGGCCACAACCGCTGTCGTGCTCGCCTGAGCCCACCAGCGAGCTCCTGGTGCTCCCAGGAGCACCACGCACTCACCCACACACCCTCCCGTGCTCTCTAACCCCTAGCTCGACGAGCGCCCGATTGCGTCGCCGCCTGCGCTCGTCGCCGGCGCCCTTTCGGTGACCAAATGGTCACGGGATCAAGCCCGTTGTGCTCAACGCATCGCGCCGCACCTTCCCAGCCTTTCCTTTCGCTCCGTAGCACGCTACCTCGCCGTTCCCTTTTCGCGTCCGGTTCCAGCCGGCCGCCGCGAAGCTCGCCGCCGTCGTTGCACGCTGTTTCCGGCCCCGCCACCGCCACCACTCGACGCGCCGTCGAGTGGCTGTTCGAACGCGCCAGGCCCCGAGCTTTTTGGTGGCCTGTAGGCAATTTCCGCGAACGCCCGAGCCGCGCCGCCGCGAAAACGTGCTCGCCGGCGTTTAAACGCCGGCTGGCCAACGTGGCTGGACGGGGCCACCGCCTGGGTCGCTGGCAAGTGGGCCCAGTGGCCCCGGTTGGCCAGTTGACCCAGTCCACTATGCCGACTGGGCAACCCAGCCACTGACATGCGGGCCCCACCGCAATTTAATTAATTAAAAATGTTTTTATAATTAAAAGATAAATATTTTAGTTAATAAGTCACTGATAGGTGGGGCCAGCTGCTAATTAACCCTCTGATTAGTTTCAACTAAAATCTATTTAGTCTCAGAGACTGACATGTGGGTCCCACTGGACCCACATGTCAGGTTTGACCAGGTCAGCGTCTCTGTTGACTGCTGACGTCATCTCTGAGTCATGCTGATGTCATATATCATTTTCTGTTAATTAAAATAATTCCAGAAAATCATTTAAACTTCAAAAATTCGTAACTTTTGAACCGTAGCTCAGATCGAAAAACTTAAAACATGAAAGTTGCTCAGAACGACGAGACGAGTCTGATTATGCCGTCTGTTTCCATGTCGGAACCTCCTACATAGGAGAACTCGTAACTTCGAGCCCGAATCCGGTAGATGAATAGTGCACACACACCGAGTAATAAATCCCACGATAATCCTAAAAATAACTAAAATGACCTAGATGCATCTTTAGGCAACCCTCCACTGCATTGTAGCATAGCATGCCCCGTGTTGCATTTGATTGCATTATATTTACCTGTTTTCTTCCCCTCTTCTCTCTCGATTAGACCCCGACATTGACGTAGCTCCTGAGGCAGACGCCGCTCCGGAGAACGACTACGTCCCCGACGACCAGCCACTTGCCCCAGAGCTTGCAGGCAAGCACCCCTTTTTGAGCATTCCGATATCGCCCATTCTCTTCTCTCTTATGCTTGCATTAGAATCTTCTGCTGTTACTGTATCCTATATCTGCTGCATAGCCTGTTTACTTGTAACCTGCTGTTGATACTTACCTGTTATCCTAAACTGTTTAGAATAAGTTGGGTAGAGACCGACAGAGACCCCCACTTTATCCCGACTGCCCCGCTGGATGATCAGAAGACCCGTGCAACGGGATTGAAGACCAGGCCCCGACACCGCACGTCACATCCCCCTTAGTTGCTGACACTGCTGGGTTACTATCAAGTGCCGAGGGTGATACCTCGTCAGCACTTCTGATGATAACCTTGTAGGTTAGTTATTCGGTCGTGGTAAGCGAGGGTGATTCCTCCTACACCACCCCCGATAATGACGTCGTCGCGCAACTCCTCAAGTGTGGACCTCGAGGGTGATTCCTCCTCCGTTCACCTTGACGGTAACATCAGAGGGAATTCCATCGAGGGTGATTCCTCAGGGTTCCCTTTGGTGTCAGACACACGGATACTTTGGTTACTATGACTGTACACTGTAACATGATACTAAAGACGGCTCGGCCCTAAGGGGTTCCCGCGCGAGCTTATTAGCGAGTAATATGGAGTCGGGTGGACCTGGATGGTGCCCGAGGGTTGAACACGAGGCGTGGCCGGGCATTCCTCGCCCTTGCCGCAAGTCCTCGAGACGGGGCGACTGGGTCACATCTTTCGTGAGTCTCTGCTCGTTACCGCACTACCAACACACTAACGGTTTGGATATTTGATCCGAGGGGCCTCTGGCCTGATAGCACTAACCATCACGTGGGCATAGTATGGGCGTTCTGCGTCGTATACTTCAGCCGAAGCTTAATGGACGTCAGCGACTGAGTGGCGCGCGCCGAGTTGGACTGGTTACGCCATTGAGCTTGTATTAAGGGGTTGCTAGGTCTGCTCTCGGCCGCCTGACGCAACATGCAGGAGTTCCCGGGGCGATGGCCCAAGACCCCTGGGGGCATAGGTTTAGTCCGGCGTGCTGACCTCTCTGTTAAGTATTTGGTCGGGTTGCGGCGTATCGTTTGGCCGAGGCCGGGCATGACCCAGAAAAGTGTGTCCGGCCGGAGTTAATCGAGCGTGGTGGGTAAGTTGGTGCACCCCTGCAGGGAAGAACTAATCTATCGATAGCCTGTCCTACGGTAACGGACACTCGGAGTTGTATCCCGATCGGTACAACTAGAACTTGAGATGAACTTGATAGTATGGCTCTGGGATTGCTTTCTCGCAGGGAGTCGGGGAAGAATCTCTGGACGAGGTTGATAACATTACTACTACTTTACATTATGTTAAACTGCACTCTTTTAATGCTGCAAGACTGATGAAGATGCTAGTCTTCGATAGGACTAGGCTTTCCCCCTCTATTCTGGCATTTCTGCAGCCCAGTCCACATATACAGCCCCCTTTGAAAATGTTGCATATGTAGTGTAGATCCTTGCTTGCTGAGTACTTCGGATGAGTACTCACGTTTGCTTTATTTTCTTTTTCTCCCCATATCCTTTTGATGCCACTAGACGACGGAGCCCCTGAGATAGCAGCCCCCGTCGACGACTACGGTTACTACTACTACCCTCCTGGCGAGTACTACTACGAGGAGCCGACAGACGACCAGGAGTAGGATTCGGAGGATCCTAGGCAGGAGGCCTACGCCTTTCGATCTTAGATTTTTATTTTGCCCCGCCTTTCTAAGGGCTTATCTCTGTTCCTGTAATATATCTGTACCCAGATATCTGATGCTTCCGCTGACACTTGTATGCCATCGAGCTATGTATTCGAGCCCTCGAGGCCCTGGCTTGTAATATAAAGCTTGTATGAATTTATTTATGTTTTAGAGTTGTGTTGTGATATCTTCAAGTGAGTCCTTAGGCTTGATCGTGTGTATTTGCGTGTATGGTTAGTGCACGATTAAGCCGGGGTCATCACACAGCACGTGGCCAAGGCCTCCTCCGCAAGTTCGCCGACCCGAAAAGGCCGGTGTTCCGCAGGGCGAGCCCGCGGCGGTGAGCGGCGGCCTCGGCGCCATCGAAAAGGCCGGCGTTCCGCGCGGGCGAGCCCACAGTGGTGGGCGGCAGCCTCGGCGCCGTCGAAGAGGCTGGCGTTCCTCACGGGCGAGCCAGCGGCGGTGGGCGGTGGCCTCGGCGCCCAGTCCAACGGCGGCGCGGCGAACTAGTTGCTTGTGTCCTCGTCATCGTTCATCGCAATCGCCATGGCACTGTGTGTTATGGGTAGCTGTTAAGTCTTAATCATACTCCGTGCAAGCAACCAAACAACATGCACTCATCTGACCACATACAATGCGAGCAACCAAACGCGGTGCGTAGAGACATCGTTACAATGCAGAGAGATGACATGCAGGCAACCAATCAACATGCAGATGTTGGTTTTTTGCCTGCATATGCTCAACCAGGCCCAACTAGGACAAGTATGCAAATGGGCAAAAAAACGATGCAGGTAACCAAACGCGCCCTACAAGTCACCTGGTGGCGGCGGTTCCTCGGGGTGGGGATCAAACTAGGAGGCGGAGGAAATGGGGTGACGGACAAGGGGACGGCGCGCCGGCAGGGGGACCCTAGGACCGGAGAGCTCTTCTACCAGGAAGGACTGTGCGGTGACAAAACTCGTTGATAAGTGTTTACTGCCAGCCGACCGGCTACAAACTCGACCGCTGACGATGATCACGTTGTGCAATTCGTGCTCCACCACCACGAGCGGTGCCATGCGGCGTGGGAATTTGGTGTTTTGACCCTTTTTTAAAACTTTAGCAGGATCTGACCCCGTTTTAAAAATATTTCATGATCTGATCATTTTTCCTACCGTCACGGTCTCTGACGGTAGGTTACATAACCTACCGTCAAAATCAATAACGATAGAACTTAACTCTGCCGTCACGTTCATTTAACGTGGAAAAAACACTACCGCCAGAATCTTTGATGGTAGGATGTGTATCCCTATCGTCGTATGCTTCCGCGGTAGGCCTGCTCGTCCTTTTTTGAGGAAACGCTAGAGCATTGATAAGTCACACGCAGCATGCTTCCGTTCAAATAAACAAAAATGAACAAAGCCCTTCACTGACACTGTACGTGTATAATCTATGCCAATCGATCAAAGCATGCATGCATCAGCCTGGCTTGCTATGAGCTAGGTACAGTACGTGCCTAGGGGTAGGGGAGTACTATACATCTACGCCTGACAGATAGCTCGCATGTCTCGGCTGCCTTTTCAGAGACAGTAAAAACTGTAAAACCTACAGCTAGTAGTAGAGTATTGCACTCTAACAAAGCATAGACACTGACTGACATGTCTTTGAATAATGGACAAGACATGCATGCAACCTGTGCAGATCGCTTTGGCATTGGTTTACTTCGTTGCCTCAAACACAAAGGTAGTGCATGCCCTACCGTCAAGCAGCCTGGCATGCAACCTGTGCAGATCGCTTTGGCATTGGTTTACTTCATTGCCTCAAACACAAAGATAGTGCATGCCCTACCGCCAAGCAGCCTGGCATGCAACCCGTGCAGATCGCTTTGGCATTGGTTTACTTCGTTGCCTCAAACACAAAGGTAGTGCATGCCCTACCGCCAAGCAGCCTGGCGGTAGGGTATAACGGCCTATCGTCAAAAACCTTGATGGTAGGGTATTTTTAACGTTATAATGACGTGATGATGCAGTTAAATCTCAGGGTGAAAGTGGTAAGGATAATTTCCGTCCGAATCCGTTTTTATAGGATACGGTAAGAGATTTTTCACATCAGACAACAATCCGATCCGAATCCGAGTCCGATTGATAGGATATGGTATTGCTAATATACGATGCATTAGGATAATCCGTTTTTTCTTGCCGGATAATTTGACCTTTTAATTTCCGAATCCGATTTATGGGTGAATTTGTAAGTATTAAATAGCAATACATGAATGTTATCTTTACTTATGAGACGAGACATATGTTTATTAGTGATTTATTTGGCTTATTTTAATACCATCTAGTGCTTTATGTGTTCTTAACATGTATAAGTATTAAAATTTGCTCATTGTTTATGTTTACTTTTAGTTTGAAGCATTTATATCTTCCTCGTATATGAATATGGTAAATGACCGTTTCCGATCCGACGCCGTTCCGTTACCGTACCGTATCCGAATCCGCATAATCCGCTATTCGAATCCGCATCCGTTCCGCTTCCGAATCCAAAAATAAATATGGAATAGGATATGGTATAAGGATTATCCGTCCGAATCCGATCCGGTTTCACCCCTAGTTAAATCCTATTCCATCCGACAACAATCCGACAACAATCCAATCCGAATCCGAGTCCGATTGATAGGATACGGTATAGGATATGGTATTGCTAATATACGATGCATTAGGATAATCCGTTTTTTCTTGCCGGATAATCCGACCTTTTAATTTCCGAATCCGATTTATGGGTGAATTTGTAAGTATTAAATAGCAATACATGAATGTTATCTTTACTTATGAGACGAGACATATGTTTATTAGTGATTTATTTGGCTTATTTTAATACCATCTAGTGCTTTATGTGTTCTTAACATGTATAAGTATTAAAATTTGCTCATTGTTTATGTTTACTTTTAGTTTGAAGCATTTATATCTTCCTCGAATATGAATATGGTAAATGATCGTTTCCAATCCGACGCCGTTCCGTTACCGTACCGTATCCGAATCCGCATAATCCGCTATTCGAATCCGCATAATCCGGTATTCGAATCCGCATCCGTTCCGCTTCCGAATCCAAAAATAAATATGGAATAGGATATGGTATAAGGATTATCCGTCCGAATCCGATCCGGTTTCACCCCTAGTTAAATCCTACCGCCGTAGACCATGACGGTAGGTAGTGTAACCCTACCGTCAAATATCTCGACGGTAGTAAAAGGATCAGATCTCAAATTTTTTACAAATTATGATCAGATCTTAATTAACTTCTAGAAAAGGGTCAAAACACGAAATTTTGCCCCATGCGGCTGATGAGGTCCACGCACGCACCGCTGACGCTGCCTATCTTGTCCCTTCGCGGAGGTGCTCTCCTCCACTCGTTTCATTTCGTGCGGACGCATATCCTTTCCCTTCGCTTCTTCCCAACTAATGGAGCAGGCTCATGACACCATCGCTGACTGATGGCCACGCCCATCACCACGAGTTGTCCTAGCCACCACCGTTGTCTCATGGCCACGCCCTCCCGCCATTGATTTTTGTTCATGGTTGTGCTCGCGCCCAACCGCTTCCCCGTCGTGTGCTGGGACCGACACAACGCGGTGCTGGAATCGATAAGCCACGGTACTGGAACAAGCAAGGTGCGGTGACCGTAAAAGTTATGCAGGGGCGGAGCTGGGCCCCGGGCACCCAGGGCCCAGGCCTGGGGCGTGGAGTTTTTTCAAAGCTGTTACCTATATAGATTTCGATATGGGCCCAGGTTGTAGCCCAGCCCACACGCATATTTGCTCTTCCAATTTTCGAACCGTAGAGCGTAGGGCGTCGTCCCGCACGCACGCACGACGGCAGGACGGGCTGACCTAGTACGCACGCACGCGTTTCTCATCAAAAAAAAAAAAAAGTACGCACGCGCACACCCAGAGGATCAGATGCAGCCGCCGCGCGGATCGACCTCAGCCGCTTGCCGGGCTCAGTCCTAGCCGCGCTACCAGCCTTCCCCTGCGCTGTCGTCCCGATCCGGTGCCGCCGTTCCATGCTGCTACCAGTCCATCGCCGTCCGCCGAGGCCGAGCTCCCGGCCTCCACCGTCTCGCGCGCGAGCCGGGAGCCCAACCTCCGCTGCGCCCCGAGCGTCGTCCGCTCCAGGATGAGGCCGCCGTGCTTGCTGCGGTCCTACCGGCTGCTGGGTAATTTTCTGACCGAGGCTGTGCATAGTGCGTATATACTGAATAACTGAAGTATTTAACACTGAACTTTTGAGATGATATTTAACACTGACCTAGGACTGCATTGAACTGAAATTCAACGGAAAAAACTGTGTGTATAGCAGTATGTCTATGTCTTGCATGTATTGCTGAACTAAAATTTAATATTTTTTAAATGAAATTTGAGACATATATAAGTTTAATGATTTTGGCAATGTTAAGCGGTTATTTTGGTTAATAAATGCGAAAGTTTTTCAATATCGCTTGCCCAATTGTTTTTTGGCCCGGGGTTTGCTTAAATCCTGGCTCCGCCACTGAAGCTATGACCAATGAGTGTTTTTTTTTTTGCTGCAATGGTGACAGGCTGGAAGTCAACCGTAAAAACTACTACGACATATGAGTTTTTTTTTGCTGCAATGGTGACAGGCTGGAAGGGTGACTGGGACAGGACGACTAGGTTGGAGCAACGGCGTACCCGTGCGACGGGCGGCCCAACTGGTGCTGCAACCACGAGGCATCAAGCTGCAAGTGCTGCCGACTGAGCTACAAGGCGGGCGACTTCTAGTTTCAACAAAGGGAGGATCATAAACTACAAGGCGGCGAAGTGCTGCTACCACCCTCGCTGGAGCACAAACGGCTCATGCCACCCTTTGTCGCAAAGGGTGCGAGAGAAGAGCCACCCTCGCTGGAGCACAAACGGCTCCTGCCACCCTTTGTCGCAAAGGGTGCGAGAGGAGCTGCTACCACCCTCGCTGGAGCACAAACTTCGGTAACGGCTGTTTTAGAAAGCACCTTTTTCTTTCCTGAAACTCAAACAACCTACTAGGCTATTAAAAGGCTAATCCAGACGAAGAAGATAGCGAGAAAACGACTCCTCAAGCCGAAGTAAGGGCGGGACCATCTTCTTTTCTGACCGTTTGGAGCTGCTCACAAGGCCTAAACCTTCCTGTAATCCCTGGAGCTTCGTCAGAGCCTTTTCCTTCCCCACAGGCCAGAGCTCAATTTACCTTCGCCACAGCTCTAAAATAAGGAGAATCAGCTCAAGATAAAAGGGCTCGCACTCAATTGATCCGGGTCAACACTAACTGTATCTGGTTTCGGCTTGATTTTGACTCCTTGTAGGGGCCCAAACAATTCGAGAGGGAGAGGGCATCCAACGGCTGTAGGAAAGACAGATCGAACGGCTCTGGAGGTGACCGGCACAAGTCCTAGGCCGGTCGCCCAGCTGCATTCCCCAAACTCGTTTGGTTGGCTACAGTTGGTTGAAAAAAAGCACACCCAAACGGACCCTACGGCACGACACACACCCAAACTACCAGAATTAATTCAACCACAGAAATGAAACTGAAGCAGGGCAAACAAATTCAAAAATAAACACTAGCACCAAATCCAGCTTAACAAGGAACCACAACTCTTATATCTTTTAATTACTTTTGGTGATCATTGAATAGTTTGATGCTACAACACGCTTGAATGCTTGATGGTGTAATGTTACAACCGATGAAGAGACATTTCCTCCACCAATGTTAGCCAAAGACACCCGCGATGAGGAGCGGGTGCACGACACCGAAGACGCTATTTCCAGCTTCTAAGCGAGTCCGCTGCCAGGTTCACTCTGGGAACTTCATTTCATACTGCTGAGTGGACTGACATAACAAAGATCAACAAACTAGCAAATGAGCAAATTAAATGTGCGAGGGAAAATCTCAAGTCAACAGGAAAGTGGCATTTACCATAAATGTTGCAGTAATCATCTTTCCCGCAAACCATCTCCCTTGAAGTGCTTTCTGTGCACCCATGGCGGCCGTTATGCTATCGAACCGCAGGTACACAAAGCCTGCGGTATTTCTGCAAATCAACGGCAATACCAAAGGTTAGGCCATAAGAAGTTCTATTACTGTAGGCTACAGATAACAGGACTTCTCAAGGAAGATATGGTTTGAACTTTGGGATCATCAGTCACACAACCAAAAGAAGTGTATTTTCTGCAAGAGATAAGGCCATAACAAATAACAAAAGCAGAAAGCTTCACGGTTTATTAAAGCAAATGTACTATGATCCAACAATGTAATATTGGTCAGCGAGCAAACAAGAAAAATAATGAAGTGAGCAGGCAATGTTTCAGTCTTGTCTAAGATAATCTACGAGAACTAGAGGATGTTTCAATAAAGCAGCATGCCAATAGTGAAAGAACCAAAAAGGATTCTGACAGCATGGCTCGACACAATTGCTTAAATACATTAATAAGAACCAGTTACTTACTTGTCTACAAAAATGTGTTTTACTTGCCCAAACTTAGAACATTCTTCTCGAACATCATCTCTAATATCTAAATCAAAATCAGGATCCGTCTGCAACAAAAAAAATGAGAATGTTATCAGATAGTTTTTGTTGAACCAAAGGGAGATCCAAGCTCCTCCAGGCTATATAACAAGAAAATATTGACCATTGGCGGCAATAAGAATAACAAATAATTCAGTAGTTAAATACCTCCACAGCTGGATCAAACATATTCTTGAGCAATAGGCATTCACTAGGTGGAGCCGCATCAATGGACTGAGTAATAACCGGAATAGATGCCCCTGGAATTAAACCAAGACCGGGCACTGTAGGCTGTAGCACAGGACCAGTTGCAGGAGCACCAAGAACTGACACAGGTGGTAATGCCACGGCAGAAGCACCCAACCCAGAAGTCAAACTGTAGATTGGCAGATTAAAAAGAAAGGTGATGTTAGATGAGAGCATTATGTAAGATATGCAGATACCAAGATATAAAAGAAAGTGTTTATGATAAACTCATGATGTGCAACTGTTTTTTGAACTTGGAAAAGAAATCTTAAAAGCATCATGGCACAGATTTCTTGCCAAGCTAACTTGTTAATATTGGCAAGAGCCCGAACATCACAAGAATATAAAGGTATTTTAGCAAGTTTTTCCTTCATGCGTTAAGCATTCATCATTCACACTTGATAACAACAAAATAATATTTTTACCACAGTTTTAACATTTAACATGTGAACAGTGATAACTATTCAAATTCGCAGTCAATGCAATTGATAGTGGCTGTTACGGTCGCAGTATTTTCCTCATTTCTCAAGTGATCACTATTCACATGTTAAATGTTAGAACTGTAGTACAACAGAATATTTTAACCAAACCAAGTACACCAGAGAATTGGAGGAGACCCATGGAGCTTCACAAACTAGATATATATGGTAACAAGTGTTGTTGTAGTGGTAGATGAATCCTGACGATAATATAGTAGAGGTCAATAACGAAAGATTTGGATACGAATTATTGGCACTCTTACATACAGTAATATAATGGACATTCTATACTACTCATACATCAACTGAAGGCTATGCAGCCTCTATCATAAGCTTTGTGGATTAAGGAGAACTTGTATCCAATCATACATACAAGTAAGCATCTACAGATGTATGTGTCGCTTCAAATGTCAGAAGTTCAGGACTATCTTGAGGTTATGACATAATTTAGGATGGGTGGGATGATGTGAAAAGCTCAAACTAATATGAACAAATATTTGAGTTTGCATGTATAGAAATAGCATAACAGGGAAAACTAAAATATATATTTGATCTAAAATAGCAAAAGAGACCAGAATGATAGAAAGATTGTAACATAGTCATGCAAAGAATATATCCTGGCAAGGACAATATAAAGACAAAAAATGTCATGACTCGACAGAAATATACCTGGTGGTAGCGCCACTACGGTCCAGTTTCTGCATAAGAAGAGCTCTCGAGCTAGCATTTAGTGCCTGCATGCATGCGGACAAGTCAAACAATGATATTAAACTATCTAGATAACATTTGAAAACAGTTTGCCCTGCTCTTGAGCTGGTGTAAATGGTACTCCCTCCGTTCCTAAATATTTGTCTTTTTAGAGATTTCAAATGAACTACCACATACGGATGTATATAGACATATTTTAGAGTGTAGATTCGCTCATTTTGCTCCGTATGTAGTCACTTGTTGAAATCTCTAGAAAGACATATTTAGGAACGCAGGGAGTACTTATTTTGGATCGGAGGGAGTAACTTCTAACAGATTTCTCAGAAAACATATGACAACGGAAAGGTGCTTTGGCATATTTTAAAAAGCAAACAGGAATGTGTGCAATGGCTATCGTGCATCAACTTCTAAATAATATGTAAAGACAGGACATATAGAGAGCAGCAATGCAATTCATCATGTCACCCATTTTAGATACTAGAAATCTGAGAACCGAGGCAGCGGCATGGTTGAATGAAACAAATTTGCTGCTAAAGAGTATGCAGGTGTGGATACTAAACATACGCAATGGTATACAGTACTTTAATACCATGATACGAAAACCCTTTACAAGGAATACGATACATCATGTCCCAAGAAACCCAACTTAAAAAACAGAAAACATGTACGAAAATTCCCAGTAATAAAGAATGTCTCACAGAAATAACACCCACCAAGCCTCCACCTTCGTCATCATCCAAATCGCCTGTGGTTGCCCCACTGGCTTGCACTCCCGGTTGCTCCGTAACAGCTGAAACCTGGTCATGATATTTGATTGGCATATTGGCATGTGGTGTAACCCAGTTAAAAGTTAAGACAACCAAGAGGGAGGCAGGTAACCCATAAGAACTCACCTTGATTACTTTTCCAGCAATATCAAGTTGACCATTTAAACTCTGAGCAGCTTTTGCATCTTCCAGACGTGCAAACTAAGTAATGAGATGGAGCAGAGTGAGAAACTGAGAATTACGCACAAACAGAAAAATGAACTGCTTTCATAACAAAATACATGCCTGCACAAAACCAAAACCTTTACATAATCCGGTAAGTGGGTCTACAGGCAGCTGGACAAGCTCAACAAGTCCAAATGGTTCGAAGACCTGGAAAAAAGAACCCTTAAATAATGGCGCACACACCACATAACAAGGGTATATAAGCAGAAGTAACATGCATGACCCTATATAATGAAATAAACAACCACTAGTTTTCAGTTATGTAAACTTTAGAAATAATAATTTTGTTTTCACGCGCAACAGGGTTATCATAAATCTGCACATATAAACTATATGCTTGATTATTACCAGTCTCAATTGCTCCTCCGTAATATTGGAGTGAAGATTTCCAACATACAACTTCCTTGCCCCACCTGAAGCTGCTACACTTGACGAAGCATTAGACTGAACTAGATTCTTTTCAGCCTCTGATGGCTTAACGTCCACTGGTTGACCAAGAAGCGGCTGACCTCTAAGAGCAATCGCCATTGGAACCGACATAGCGTCATAAAATTCAATATACCTGACCATGCAAGAACATTAAAATTAGATTATCAGCTGTCAACAACGCCATCTTTATTTCTAAGGCCAATATCATGTGCTCCAAAAAATATGCTGCAAGACGTTGTTATCCCTAAAATAATGGCTGTTCACACGAATCAATTGAAAATGCACAGAAATAGCAATGTGAAACAGTCGTGTTTTATGTTTAACACTGCATAGTCAAAATATGTATGTGTTCTATCTTTTGTCCATCATCACAACAAAATAAAATAAAATTGGGAACAGCAAGGGTGCAATGGTAACAAAAGAATTGCAAGACAATGCACAGCAAATATGAGACACATTAAATACTCACCCGACTCCTTTAGAACGTCGTGAGTTTCGATCCATTATTAAGCGGACATCCCGGACCTAGAAAAATAACATGACAAATATTTAAAAAAAAGATCAATAATGCACTAAATAGCAATAGATGAATATCAACAGAAAATATCTTATCACTGGTTAGTGTAAGGTCAAGGTGAAGGAACAATCCAAAAGCATTCATCAGTTAGGTTTCGGTTCATCTAATTAGAAAGTAGTATTCCTCTTTAACAGAACCAGCTTATTATCTGTTCAATTTAAGAGAAAGTTTAGCGAACTGACATTGTGTATAGTGTACATATCACAAATGTTCCACTATCCTAAATAAAGAACAAAACAAGATAAACAAGGTGATTACTAGTATAACAAAAAGGGTGTAAAAATTGGAGGCTTGCCTTCCCGGCCCTTGAGTTAAAGAACAAAACAAGATAAACAGGGTGATTACTACTAGAACAAAAAGGGCGTAAAAGCAGAGGCTTGCCTTCCCGGCCCTTGAGAAGAACTCATACACATCTCTTTCATCCGCCTTCAATGATAGCTGTCATTATGCTTATAAACATTAGCTTCGACACAGAAGTTCTCAAAATTGCATATACCAACAGGCCGAATATGTTAGCTTGTTAAATGAACACAAACCTGGAAGGCAAATACAGTTCTTTGATCTCTTTCTGGATCTGCTTCAGGTTCGGCACCATCTTCTTTCCTACGTCTGCAAACAGGAAAAAAATATTCATAAGCATGGATATATAGGAAAACAGAAACACCGATTACGAATCAGAACCTACATAATATCATCAGCTCAAATAATTTACAGCTATACATCATACTAACATTCTCCTCATTTATCAATACAAATACAGTCAAACGGTCAAGAAGCACTGCAGTTTGTGTCACGAAAGGGAAAAAACAGACACCCAGCAAATCAACATCCTATCGGGTCGGAAGAAAAGGGTAAGCCCTGCATTGTAAGACATGCGATTGTTTAGGTAACTCGACTTTAATATCTCCTGCAAAGAGGGAGCAGAAATTAAAAGGCTTGTTTGTGCAAGGGGACAAACATTGAGTCCTCTTTACAATAAGAGGCAATGCTTCAGTGAAAAATCCCAATACACCCCTTCATCGGAATTCTGCAACATGAGAAATATAGTTCAGCCTTGTGTTCTGTATGCAGGAAATCTGTAATCACAGATGTCGTCATTGCTCTCAGAAACACACTACCGCGCAAAACCGCAAAATGATATCATCATGTATAGATTTCCAGATTCACTATCCTATTATGCTATGCCAACTTCATGTAGGAACTCGAAATAAATCACCTTATATCCAAGGTCAGGCTCAATATCAAGACCAACTGGAGACTGCACTAGCACATTGAATCTGCAGGTTCCAATACTAATGTTTAATTGTATTACTTTGAAAAAACCAAGGTATATGACATAAGAAATTTTAAGAAACACAACTGAACACTGGCTGCGGTCTGGTAGAGGAAAAGTACTAAGTGAAATTTTGATGCTATAACTGCGCAAATATGCAGCAAACACATCATCCCTTCCAATCCTAAGGTCGGTATCTGCGCGAGCCAGAACACACAAACACAGATGTACCACATCACTAGGTTCTTATTAAAAAACAGGTCCGATAAAGTTCAGAGTCATGAATTGGCACCTGACGTCACGGTCACGGTAGTCGCGCTCACGGAATCGCTCTCGCTCTCGCTCGTCGTCATCGCGGCGACGCTCCGACCGGCTGCGGCTCCTCCGCTCCCTCTCCCGCTCCTTCTCCCGCTCGCGGTCGCGGCTCCTCCGCTCCCTCTCCTTCTCCCTCTCCCGCTCGCTCTCCCTGCTCAGTCTCTCCTTCTCCCTCACGTCCCGGTCCCGGTCGCGGTCCCGGCGCTCCCGGCTGCTGCGGTGGCGCTCCCGGCTCTCAAGGTCGCGGTCGCGGTCGCGGTGCTCGGAGCGAGAGCGCTTGGACCGGCGCTCGCCGTCGTCGCGGTCCTCTCCGTCGCCGGCGCTGCTCCGGCGGCGGGAACTGCGGTCCTTCCCGTCGGATCCGTTGGCCGGAGGCGCGGCGGAGGCCTCGACCGTCTTCTCGAGGTACTCGTACTCGTCGAAGTCCATGGCGATGACGAGGTGGAAACCCTAGATTTGTGGAGAGAGAAAAAGAGGCGCCGCGGCTAAACCCCAGCCCTCGGCTTTTCTATCGAGACGATGAACGAATTTTGCTGGACGTGGACCCCAGCCCGCCTTTTGTCGGTTCGGGTGGTAGAATTGAGCACGGAAAATCTCCTTGTTCGACTCTGAAACTATGTCCTAGCAGTACCCTTTTTCTCTTTGCCACACCACCTTGCTGACCAAGCCATCTCGTATCCGCCATGCCCAAAGAGGTTGTTGTATACTCCCTCCGTCCGGAATTACTCATCGCAGAAATGGATAAAAATAAATGTATCTAGAACTAAAATACGTCTAAGTACATTCATTTCTCCGACGAGTATATCCGGACGGAGGGAGTATGAGTTAGGCTATACTTGGATTTGTAATTTGCAATATGCTAGGTGTTTTGAGTCGAATGTGTGTAACCCGGACCTACTTTGTCGTCGATGCACTGGGATGGGAACGTTCGCAGTCATGCCTCGAACAAGTAATTGAGTTATGAGCATCATCAACAAATCTCAGTGTTGTATTGACGTGATTGTGGCGCTCATTTGATTGGCTACGCATTGGACTCGAAAATAACCCTATGAGACCAGGTCTTTCTCTATATCTAGTTAGACCATGTCCATGATGCGCCACATGTCGCGAGCAGGCTTTTCCTATCCGCTTCCTTTGCAACCAGCCGAGCTCACTATGAACAAGGCTAGCCAGTTTGCATCATCCAATACATTATGATTGCTCGTCATCCGCCGGCTATAGAATAAAAACATTAGCGGTACTGTCGTGGAATTGTCACGGCAGATGTCCTAACGAAAGGACTTAGTTGTGGAGCCATGGCGACGAGGTTAGCTTAAAGGGGTTAAACGGGACAAAAGACACGAGGAGTTTATACTGGTTCGGCCCCTTGCGGTAAAGGTAAAGGCCTAATCCAGTTTGAGGTGGTATTGTTAGGGTTTTGATTACCAAGGAGCGAATACGCTTTGCCTGGCTTTCGAGCTGTTGTCTCTTTTTTTTTCCCTAAGCCGCTGCCGGGTCGTCCCCTTATATATATGGGTCGACGCCCTGCGGCCTACAGAGTCCCGGCCGGCTCATACGAACGTGTCCGGCTCGGTGACTTATCTTATATGCCTTACAATACAAGTTTACATATACATGGCGGTTTACACTTACGGGCCTTACGCCGCCTTCGGGTTTGGGCCCTTTAACAAGCCTGTCATTTGAGCCGCCATCTTCAATATACTCTTAGGCTTCATTTAGATGAACCGCCATTGGGATGACCCGGCCCCTCCTGGGCGGGTCATATCTAATAGTCATATCCCCAACATTAGGCCCCAGGTTGATTTGAACTTATTCATGTCAATCTTCTACAGTTAGAAAAAATCGCTCTTCGTCTTCCTGTGTTATTTGTAATCCGTCATGACGTCATCTCCTAAAATCGCGGTGACCCGCCGTGACGTCACCTGTCATTAATTCTATATATGGCCCAAATCTTAATAAATCTTTCCCTTTACTGAACCTCCGAAAATCGAGGCGTCCGCGCCGTTATATATCCATTTTCTTGTCTCCTCGATTCCCGCGCATGCCACTTATCCTTCCAACCTTATAAATAGGGCCTCGAGACCTTCTTTCACTCTCCCTCTTTTCCTTCTCGCCTTCTTCTTCCTCCTCGCAGCGCCCCAGCGCACCCGAGCTCCGCCGTCGTCGATCTTCATCCCCTGTTTTTTCCGGCCGCTGCATCGCCCTGAACGAACCAGAACGTTGCGGCGCCCCTCCGCTGTCAACCAGCGCCGGTAAGTCCTCCCTTTTCCTCTTCATAGATATGTGTTAGGGTTTCTCTGTTCGTCGGTGTTCATCACCGTTCTTCCCTTTCTTTCTTAGCTTGCATAATTTTGATCTGAAGACAGTACAAACCTTGCGCAGTAGCAGTTTTAGCACTTGTTTTGCAATATCAGAATATATCCTCATAGCAATAGATCTCATCTAAACATCCCCACTTCTCTGCTGCCGCCACCTTAGGTTTAGATTTTATTCCATTTTTCTGAACAGCTGCAGATCCAATCACATAGCCTTAATCTACAAGACCTGTTTGTCCCAATACTTAGTACAATTTTCTCTTGTCAGACCTCGAATACCAGTACTTGTCATGGCGGCTTACATCACCGGCTTATAATTACTCATATATCATTAGTCCTCATTTAAGCCGCCATTCTGAATATATACTGTAGCTGTTTAACTTGTGGTTTCGCAAATTGATCTGAACCGGCAAAATTTCCTTTTCCTTTAGGTTTCCTCTCTTCACAATGCCGCCAAAGACAGTCTATACATGCAATTGGGTTCCCTCCATCATCACTGAGGGCTCACTTAAAGACTTTGTCAAAATCGGGTACTTGCCCGCAAAGAATGTTATGCATTATCGTGCTCCTGATCCAGGCGAAGAAAGACCTCAGCCAAAGGATGGCGAAATCATTGTATTCACTGATCACATGAACCGGGGCTTCTCACCACCCGGCTCTAAGTTTTTCCGAGATGTTCTACACTTCTTCCATCTCCATCCTCAAGACATCGGACCCAATTTCGTGTCAAATATCTGCAACTTTCAAGTCTTCTGCGAAGTATACCTTCAAGAGGAGCCCAGCGTCGAACTCTTTAGGGAATATTTTTATTTAAACCGCCAGAACGAGGCTACGAACGGACCCAGCTTGGAACTTGGCGGAATCTCAATTCAGCGAAGAAGAGATGCCATCTTTCCCTACGCTCGCTTGCCAAGTCACCCCAAAGATTGGAACCAAACGTGGTTTTATTGCAAAGACACCTCTCCGGCTGACGAAAATCCATTGCCGGGTTATCGTGCCCAACGTCTTGACACAAAGCATCATCTTCCTGAAAAGCTTACCGCTGCTGAGCGTAAAGAACTTGCTCCCACCATTACAAAGGTTAAAGCTCTGCTGGGAAACGGTTTAACTGGCATTGACTTGGTTCGGTGCTGGGTTGCCTGGCGGATCATACCTTTGAGCCGCCGACCCGGCTTAGTGTGCACTTATACAGGCAGTACCAAGGATCCATTACGCCACAGCCCCTTGTGTTTAACTGATGACGCAATTACCGATATGGTTAAAACTCTTTTGAACGAAGATTCCGAAGACTGCAGCAAAGTGGGTCTGAACCCTTTCTGCAAACTTAACCCGCCGCCAGATGTGAGTCTTTAACTCATCTTACTTTTATCTCATTATTCAAACATTGTACTAACTCAACTTTGCTAATTTCCACAGGCTAAATCTGATTTCTGGAAGGCAAAATATGACCATGAAGCCGCCAAGAAGGCCAGGGCTGCCAAGAAAGCCGTCAAGAAAACCACCAAGAAGCATAAGAAGAAACCAACTGCCTCTGACATGCTTGATCTAGATGACACCTCTGAGTCGGAGGTAGCCCTTGACTCTCTTGGCTCCTTTTTCAATTATCTTATTAACATTGATTACTCTCAGGATGACACGGGGGCCAGCCAAGCAGTTGAAGAAGAGGTAACTATTATTTCCTCCAACTCAGAGCCTTTGCCAAGACAGAAATTTCGACGAGTAACCCGGAAAGTAAGGTTTTCACACCCCTTAGCTCATTTGGATCCTCACTTTCTTTTGAAGCAACAGTAGCACAAAAGCCGATGCCAGATTCGGAACAGCGGAGGTGAAGAATTGTCTTCCGGTTTACCGAATACTCCAGCTCCACGGAAACGCCAAAATGAGGTCCCTCTAAGCTTAACTTCTTTTTACCCACTGGCGGGTTGCTTTCGCCAGCCACTCAATTCCTCTGACTCAAACTACCAGGAAACCTCTCGTTCTTCCTCTGGCGACTCATCACAGACCCAACTGCCGGCTTTCAAGACTGCCCCTGGGTAACAACAATTACTTTTATTCTTTAACTCTTTATACTCTGATAACTATACTGGCCTGTCACAACCCGTGCAATGGACAAGCAAAACCTAGCAAGAAGGCCAAAGTTACCAAGCCAACTAAAGTTCCTGAAATTGTTGAAACGGAGCAGCAAGTCTCTGCACCTGAAGCTTCTGAAAAACAGCCAGAAGAACTTGCCCCTGGCGTTCCACCTGAAATTCCTGATCTCTCCATTGATCATACCAACACCGACTCTTTGATCACTGAACCGTCAAGCTCACCTAAGCCGTCAGAGACTCATACTGATGACGTTCTGATCATTGGCTCCGGTTTTATAGAACCGGGAAATCCAACTATCTTGGCAAAACACTCCGCCAAACAAGAGGTTATTGAAAGGCGGAAAGTGAGGTTTGATGTCTCTCACTATGCACAATTGAGCAGCAGCGAGATATTGTCTGGCTATCTCAACCAAGTACACTCCAGCCACGATCTTGAAATTGAGATGGTGAAACAAATGCATCAGAAACATGAGGTATGAATTCCTGCTTAAATAAATTATATACATCCTGCCAGCCCCCAAGTCTACTGGTTATGATAAGATTTGAATAGGCTGTATACTTTAGCAGAAATGTGAATGTAGCGAATCCTCCAAAGCTGGCTTGTTCTGATAACATTGCATCCGTAGCACCCAAGGGCCGGCTTAATCAGCATGAATGAGCCGGTCCTGTATTGCTTATAACAGAGAGCTTATCTGTGTAGCCCCCATGAATCGGCTGTGATTGTTTACAGCACAACCGGGTCATTATAAGATAGTTAAGAGACACGAGCAATATGCATTAGCCCCCAAGTGCCAAGTACTCTTGCTTGCAAAGTGCTTGGGACTTTATTCACATGAATTGTTTGTATAAAGAAATTTTTTGGCAGGCATTAGCCCCCAAGTGCCAAGTGTTATTGCTTGCAAAAGACTTGGGACTTATACTCTTGTAAACCTAATATGAATGTGTTGACAAGTCTGTACTTCATACAGGCTGCAACTGCTGAACTTGAATCACAATTGACTGATGCAAAGACCCGGCTAGAGAATCAGGAAGCTAAGACTTGGAAGGCCAAATCAAAATTCAAATTTAGCGTGGCTGAGACGGAAAAGATGAAGACCAGTTTTGAGGCAGAGAGAAACACTTGGGCTGAAGAGAAGACTGCTTTGATACAACGAGCTGAAAAAGCGGAGGTGGCTCTTCAGGAGGTGACCACTGAACTCACCGGTTTAAAACACCGTGTATCTCAGATGGTTTCCGCTATCTTTGGTGAGTCGCCTTCTTAAACATCCAAAGTGATTCTTTTCCTTGATGGTTATAAACCGCCTCTGACCGATTTATGATTTACTCAGGTCCAAGGAGCAGCAACTTTAACCAAGACATGCTTGTGAAGCTGAAGGCGGTTTACACCCTTGTCGAACAACTGTATACTGGAGCTCAGCGTACACTGGCTACAGTCTCCCCGACTATTCAAGCACCAACTCTTTTGTCAGATGTCTTGAAAAAACTTTCCGTGCTACCTGCCAGGATTGATGAAATAAAACGGTCGTCTGCAAGAGCCGGTGCCGTAACGGCCTTGAGCCGGGCCAAGGCATGGCTACCAGAGATAGACCCGTCTGAGGTAGCTACTGGATATCCAAGCTTAAAAGAGGACGGCACTGCATTTGATCAGAAAGACTTTGATGCCTGTGTGAAAGAAATACGCCCTCTGGCCAGTCTGATCGCGAATGAGACGGATCTGTCGAAATATCACCCGGCTTACAGCATGGAGAATCAAAAGATGCCTACGTCGGCTTATAAAGTGATGGGTTTAATTCCTCCAATCCGTAAGCATACTTTTGCCCTTGAAGTTGACCCGTCTGGACTTATAGATGATAAGGCTGAATTTCAAGCTTTATGTGGCATTGATTGGTCATCACCGAATCTCCAGACAGCGGCAGAGGATGAAGATCCGGAGAAGGATGATCCAGAAACCTCAAGTCAGCAAGGCCAATAAGATTGAACCGCTGGGCGGTTTATATTTGATCTGTATGAAAAAACACTTGATCTATTGACTCATGGAGTCATGTAATAGGGTAGTAAAACTTTAAACTGCCATGCCATCGTGCATGCTTCTGTTTTGCGCAACACTGTTGATCTGCCAATTTAAGAAACCATCACTTTATGCTTATGGCAGTGTAGATTGATGCAGATCTGATTTATCATTACCCTGCACACAAAGAAATTACAAGTGCCCTGGCGGCTTACCGCCGGGCGGGTCATGATACCCAATTGAAGCCACTGGGGACGAATAGTCCATAACCAGGGCCGGTCTGACTACAATGTTGACACAATTTAAATAAAAGGTCGTACCTGTGATGTACGCTTTAAACTGCCAACTTAATAGCTTCATGTGATTAGAGCTATAACTCGAAACATAATACTATTATGCTCTTGGTGACTTAGAGTCTGCCATCCTGGTGGGTTGCAGAAACCCGAAAGGTGCTTCAAATATGAGCCGTAAATAGGGCAGCTTGGCCCGATTTGTAAAACCAAACGTCAAAAAATAAGAAATTCAAGAAACTCAAGGCTGTTGTAGGCCGCCAAGCCAAAATGTCTTCTTCGATGAAACTAGCCCGAGCCACTGGAAGGTACGTGCTTTCCGTGAGCCGGCACTCACAGTACCCAATCGACATTTGAACCCAGATAAAGTCAGGTCTTGTATAAAGATAGACTTATCAGGAGTACGCGGGGTCAGAGTAGCAGCATGCATCACGGGCCGATTTATCCAAGTTTCAAAGAAGGCGGCTTATGAAGCCTGGATCTATCCTGACTATCTGTAAGCCATGCTCTCGCATGACAAGCCGCCGTTTGAACCTTAACAAGCTCAAGATCTTTGGTGAATACACCGTAAAAGATTGATTGTTAAGAGTTCGACGGGTCAATCAGGATGACCTGATGGAGTTGAAGCAGCTGGTATACAGGTAGGATGACCCGGAAAGGTTATGTTCTCTTTGGTCGAATACGCCTATGTTTGAACAAGATAACCTAGTCAAGAGGGTAGTCACGCTATGTTCTCTTTGGTCGAATACGCCTATGTTTGAACAGGAAGCCCCCAAGTGACATACTTACGGATTGTGTTCGTCGGGGACCTATGTTTGAGCTGTGCTGTGCATCCAACTCTCTTTGGTCTTTGTAGTTTGGGCGTCAAGCCTCTTAAATGAACAGGTAAAATGATGATAAGGACTCAGCTTCGAAGAAGTGAAACGACAGAGGCCCTGAATTATTAGGGATGCCGACTTTAATATACTGTATATAATATATACATCATCAGACTATGTACATTATGAGAGCCGGTGGCTCAAGTATAGTAGGGCCGAAGATGAGCAATATTCCACGGCCGACGTGTCTCCTCCTCCGACTTACGTGAGTCTTTGTGGTCTCGAACGTCGATAAGATAGTATGATCCATTATGCAGATTCTTGCTGACCACAAAAGGTCCTTCCCAAGGTGGTGATAGCTTATGCATATCTGTCTGATCCTGGATGAGCCGGAGCACTAAGTCGCCTTCTTGAAAGGTTCTGGTTTTGACCCAGCGGCTGTGATAACGACGTAGGTCTTGCTGATAAATCGTCGAACAAGCTGCCGCAAGATCACGCTCCTCATCCAACAGGTCAAGTGCATCTTGACGTGCCTTTTCATTATCAGCTTCAATGTAAGCCGCCACCCGGGGTGAATCGTGACGGATGTCACTAGGGAGAACCGCCTCTGCTCCATAAACCATGAAGAAAGGTGTGTAACCCGTAGATCTGTTGGGAGTTGTATTGATACTCCATAACACTGAGGGTAACTCCTCCACCCAACACCCCGGCGTTCTTTGCAAAGGAACCATAAGCCGGGGCTTGATACCTCGCAGAATCTCTTGATTAGCTCATTCCGCTTGACCATTGGACTGAGGGTGAGCCACAGAGGAGACGTCAAGTCGAATATGCTCCCGTTGACAAAATTCTCTCATAGCGCCTTTAGAGAGATTAGTACCATTATCTGTTATAATGTTGTGTGGAAAGCCAAAACGGAAGATCACCTTTTTGATGAATTGAACCGCCGTTGCTGCATCACACTTACTGACCGGCTCTGCTTCAACCCACTTAGTGAACTTGTCAACCGCCACCAAGAGGTGGGTCTTCTTATCCTTGGACCTCTTGAAAGGCCCCACCATATCAAGCCCCCAAGTTGCGAAAGGCCAAGTAATTGGAATCATCCTCAACTCTTGAGCCGGCACATGAGCGCGGCGTGAAAACTTCTAACAACCGTCACACTTGCTGACCAAATCCTCTGCATCAGCATGAGCCGTCAACCAATAAAACCCATGACGAAAAGCTTTGGCTATGAGAGATTTAGAACCGGCATGATGACCACAATATCCTTCGTGGATCTCTCGCAGAATCTCACAGCCTTCTTCAGGAGAGACGCAACATTGAAACGCCCCTGAGACACTGTGATGGTGCAATTCCCCATTAACAATTGACATTGACTTAGACCGCCGGGTTATCTGTCTGGCCAGAATTTCATCCTCAGGTAATTCGCCTCGGGTCATGTAAGCCAAATACGGAACTGTCCAATCAGGAATAGCATGAAGAGCCGCCACCAATTGTGCTTCCGGGTCAGGAACAGCAAGATCCTCCTCAGTAGGTAATTTGACAGAAGGGTTGAGCAAGACATCCAGGAACGTGTTGGGTGGCATCGGCTTACGCTGAGAGCCCAACCGGCTTAAAGTGTCGGCCGCCTCATTCTTCCTGCGATCAATATGCTCGACCTGGTATCCTTTGAAGTGACCCGCAATAGTATCAACCTCTTGACGATAAGCCGCCATGAGTGGATCCTTAGAATCCCAAGTGCCGGAAACTTGCTGAGCTACCAGATCTGAGTCACCAAAACACCTTACCCGACTTAAATTCATCTCCTTAGCCATCCGGAGACCGTGGAGCAAGGCCTCATACTCAGCTGCATTGTTAGTACAAGGAAACATTAACCGAAGAACATAAGAAAATTTATCATCTCGCGGGGAAGTCAAGACGACTCCAACCCCCGAGCCTTCCAATTGCCTGGACCCATCAAAGTGAATAGTCCAATATGTGTTATCCGGCTTTTCCTCGGGCGTTTGCAACTCTGTCCAGTCATTGATAAAATCCACGAGCGCTTGGGACTTGATGGCCGTACGAGGCACATACTTCAGACCATGAGGTCCAAGGTCAATGGCCCACTTGGCGACCCGGCCTGTGGCTTCTCTATTTTGGATGATATCCCCTAAAGGAGCAGAGCTGACCATGGTAATGGGATGACCCAGAAAATATTGCTTGAGTTTCCGACTTGCCATGAAAACCCCATATACAAGTTTCTGCCAATGCGGATACCTCTGTTTGGACTCAATAAGTACCTCGCTGATGTAGTAAACCGGCCGTTGAACCGGATACTCCTTGCCTGCCTCTTTCCTTTCCACCACAATGGCCACACTGACAGCTCGGCCATTGGCAGCCACATATAACAACAGAGGTTCCTTATCAATAGGAGCAGCCAGAACCGGCGGCTCAGCCAGCTGCTTTTTAAGCGCCTCAAATGCCTCATTAGCAGCATCACTCCAGATGAAATTATCTGTCTTCTTCATCATCTGATACAGAGGAATAGCCTTCTCTCCCAACCGGCTTATAAACCGGCTTAAAGCTGCAATGTGACCTGCCAGACGCTGAACATCGTTAACACACGCCGGCTTAGCCAAAGAAGTAATGGCTTTGATCTTCTCTGGGTTAGCTTCAATGCCTCTGTTAGAAACCAAAAAACCCAAGAGCTTGCTTGCTGGTACACCAAAAACACATTTGGCCGGGTTAAGCATCATCTTGTAGACCCGGAGATTGTCAAATGTCTCCTTCAAATCATCAATCAAGGTCTCCTTCTTCCTGGATTTCACCACAATGTCATCTACATAAGCATGAACATTTCGCCCAATCTGACTGTGAAGGCAATTTTGCACACACCGCTGGTAAGTCGCCTGTGCACTCTTGAGCCCAAAAGGCATAGACACATAGCAGAAGGCTCCAAACGGAGTAATGAAAGCCGTCTTCTCCTGGTCCTTAACCGCCATCTTGATCTGATGATAACCAGAATAAGCATCCAAAAAACTCAATCGCTCACAACCCGTTGTAGCATCAATGATTTGATCAATACGGGGGAGAGCAAACAGATCAGCCGGACAAGCCTTATTTAAGTCCGTGTAATCCACACACATTCGCCATGTGCCATTCTTCTTGAGTACCAACACCGGGTTAGCCAACCACTCCGGATGAAAAACTTCAATGATAAACCCGGCCGCTAAGAGCCGGGCCACTTCTTCACCAATGGCCTTCTGCCTCTCCTCGTTAAAACGACGAAGGAATTGCTTGACCGGCCTAAACTTTGGATCAATATTGAGAGTGTGCTCAGCGAGTTCCCTCGGTACACCTGGCATGTCTGAAGGTTTCCATGCAAAGATATCCCGGTTCTCACGGATGAACTCGATGAGCGGCTTTCCTATTTCGGATCCAAATTGGCACTGATGCTGAGCTGCTTAGATGAGTCGCCAGGAACAAAATCAATCATTTTAGTGTCATCTGCTGACTTAAATTTTAGCAAAGGATCATGTTCTGTGGTTGGCTTTTTCAAGGACGTCATATCCGCCGGGTCAACATTATCTTTGTAAAATTTCAGCTCCTCCGCCGCACAAACTAATTCAGCATAAGCAGCATCACATTCTTCACACTCCAGGGCCACCTTGCGACTCCCATGTACTATGATGATGCCCTTGTAACCCGGCATCTTAAGCTGTAAGTAAACGTAACAAGGCCTCGCCATGAACTTAGCATAAGCCGGTCGACCAAACAGAGCATGATAAGGGCTCTTGATCTTGACCACTTCGAAGATTAGAGTCTCAGACCTAGAGTCATGCTCATCTCCAAAGGCAACTTCTAAAGATATTTTACCCACTGGATAGGCTGACTTACCCGGCACCACACCATGGAAAATAGTGTTTGACGGCTTAAGATTTTTATCAGTCAGTCCCATGCGATGGAAGGTCTCATAATAAAGTATGTTAATGCTGCTGCCTCCATCCATGAGTACCTTAGTAAATTTATAGCCCCCAACCTGAGGCGCCACCACCAGAGCCAGGTGACCCGTATTATCAACCCGGGGCGGATGATCATCACGACTCCATACAATAGGCTGCTCTGACCACCGTAAATAACGTGGCATCGCTGGCTCAACCGCGTTTACTGCCCTCTTGTGAAGCTTCTGATCCCGCTTACACAGGTTGGTGGTGAAGACGTGGTATTGTCCACTATTCAATTGCTTCGGGTTGCTCTGATAACCAGACGGTCGCTGCTGCTGATTCCCCTGATTATTCTGCTGGTTGTAACCACTTTGATTGCCTTGACCGTGAAACCCGGAATTTGAGCCACCGCCTCCATGACCCGGACCATGAGAGCCGGATCTTGAACCGCCGTTCGGGGCATGGTTGTGCTGGACAGACTCCCTGAATTGTCTCATGATGCTGCAATCCTTCCACAGGTGGGTAGCTGGCCTCTCCTCCATTCCGTGCTTCGAACATGGCTGATTCAATATTGCTTCAAGGTCAAATTTTGTCCCTTGAGTCGGCCTCCTCTTACAACACTGGTTATAACTCCGCACACCGGTGTTAGCCACAAAATCATCCGCCTTGCGCTTACCGTTGCCGCCCTGATTGGTTGAGTTGTTCTGCTGTCCCTTCATGCCGCTACTCTTCTTTCCCTTTCCTGATCTTTCATCCTTAGAGTCGGGGTCCTTGGTACCATCAGAGTCGGCATACTTAACAAGAGCCGCCATAAGCTCCCCCATGTCGTTGCAATGATGCTTAAGCCGCCCGAGCTTCTGCTTAAGTGGAATGAAACGGCAATTTTTCTCCAACATTAGAACCGCTGAGCCGACGTTAATGTTATCTGAAGAATGTATGATAGTCGAGACCCGGTGCACCCAGCTGGTCATTGACTCGCCCTCGGCTTGAACACAAGAAACCAAATCCACGATCGACATGGGCTGCTTGCACGTATCTTTGAAATTCTGGATAAACCGGGCCTTCAGCTCTGCCCAGGACCCGATGGAGTTAGCCGGTAGCCCCTTTAACCAGGTACGAGCCGTTCCTTCCAGCATCATGGTGAAATACTTAGCGTATGCGGCCTCACTAACATCCAGCATCTCCATAGCCATCTCATAACTCTCCACCCAAGCCTCAGGGGGCTGATCTGCTGTGTAATTAGGCACCTTACGGGGGCCTTTGAAGTCCTTGGGCAGATGTTCATTTCGCAGAGCCGCCGTTAAACACGGCACACCCAACGCTCTAGAAGTTACACCTGCCTCAACTGAAGCCGTTGGGTAAACCGGCGCGTGCTGATGAGCCGCCAGTCGAGCCGCCAGCTCGGCCTCTCGACGCGTTCTGCCCTGGTCCACTAAATCATGTGCATTGGTATCATTGCGCGCCGGGTCATATCCATGAGGTTGGTTACGGCGCTACTCAGTACTCGAGACGGCTGGCGAGTCAATGTGCCTACTATAGCTTTGGCCTGGACGAGGGGTCGAATGAATTCGGTCACGACTATAAGAATAAGCTTGCTGCTGTACCAAAGCTGTTTGAAGAAGCTCTCTAGCCCTTCGGGTTTCAACCGCCGTCGGGGTCTCGCCCTCAACTGGCAGAGCTGCCAATCTTGTAGCTGCAGCAATCATATTGTCTAAAGGGATTGAGTAATGATCCGGCGACGTCACCATGTGCTGAGGCGGGGTGTAGTTCATATGCGGAGAACCTGTCACGCGTGGCTGACCCGGCGTTCCACCCCTTCATTCGTCAGCCGTCGGATTTATCACCGGCGGGTCACTGGCCCCTACTCCAGGTGTGTTGAAGAGGTTCCTCGACTCATAAACCAAAGGCAGACGACTCCCGTGCTTTCTCCTTAAGACCTCGTTGGTAGCGTTCTGATCCACCGAGAGCCGATATGAATCTGCTTGAATCCGCTGTGCTTGTGCGTTTAAAACGGCCCGCTCTGCATTCATCCTAGCGTTCTCCGCTGCCAGCTCTATCTTGGCCTGTGCTATCTCATCGCACAGCTTAGCCACTTCCGCCTTATGTTGCTCCTGGTTGTCTGGGGTTACATCTACCTCCATCAGGGTTGCCAGAGCTTCCAACAGATCTGTTAAAACTTGAGCCGACGGGCGTGCTGAACCGCCAACACCCGCTGCCATCACCGCCGCTGCACTGGAGGTCATGGCCGCGGCGGCTGTCGAACCGAGAACCGGTTGGGTGCCAGCCATGAAGATCGCCACCCTATTCGACGGCTCATGGGGATCCGGAATACTGTCGCCATCGGAACAGCCCCCAAGCCGTCCGTCTCATAGTTGATACAGCGAGCTGGTCTCCCCCATGGATGACTCACCATCAGAGTAGATGGCCGTCTCACCGCCAGACACAGAGCCTTCTAACTCAGCCCCGTGTATAAACCCAACGAAGGCACGCTTCACGGCGGGTTGAACCCGGGCAGGTCGTGCGCGCTGAGCCGTCTCAATGATGTCGGCGCAGATGTCCGGCTCAGGGCCCGGCTCGCCGATCTTGCCGATGAAGACGTGGATTCCGCCGAAGGGGACCCGGTACCCGTACTCAATTGAGCCGGCCTCGGGGCCCCAGCCTGCATCGTCGATGTAAAGCTTGCCGCGATGACTCTTGGTCATCCGGCCCACAGCGTACCCCTTGATCCCTTCGAAGTTGCCCTTCAAGAACTCAAAACCACCGTGCGCAGGCCCCACGGTGGGCGCCAACTGTCGTGGAATTGTCACGGTAGATGTCCTAACGAAAGGACTTAGTTGTGGAGCCATGGCGACGAGGTTAGCTTAAAGGGGTTAAACGGGACAAATGACACGAGGAGTTTATACTGGTTCGGCCCCTTGCGATGAAGGTAAAGGCCTAATCCAGTTTGAGGTGGTATTGTTAGGGTTTCGATTACCAGGGAGCGAATACGCTTTGCCTGGCTTTCGAGCTGTTGTCTCTTTTTTTCCCCTAAGCCGCTGCCGGGTCGTCCCCTTATATACATGGGTTGACGCCCTGCGGCCTACAGAGTCCCGGCCGGCTCATACCAACGTGTCCAGCTCGGTGACTTATCTTATATGCCTTACAATACAAGTTTACATATACATGGTGGTTTACACTTACGGGCCTTACGTCGCCTTCGGGTTTGGGCCCTTTAACAAGCCTGTCATTTGAGCCGCCATCTTCAATATACTCTTAGGCTTCATTTAGATGAACCGCCATTGGGATGACCCGGCCCCTCCTGGGCGGGTCATATCTAATAGTCATATCCCCAACTGGTACAATTTTCATGGTTCCTTCTAAAAATAAAAATGGCATGGAGTGTACTCCATATATAGTCAAGGTCTAATGGTACTAATGTTTGTAGTCTTACATATATATACTCCCTTTTTGTTTTCCCTTCGTTGCTTTTGGACATGGCTCTAGATTCGACCGCACCGCATTTGGCGGTGAGGTTCATGGCAACAATGGATGCACCGGCAAGAGGATTGCACAAAGCCTTCTCCAGGCCATGGCGAGAAAGATTGGGATGAGATAATGAATTGAAGAAGAAGAAGAAGCATGCATGATATTGGTAAGAACATGTGGTACATTTTAGACTGGGTCTAAATAGATGGAGAAAAAGATTTGGTCCTATATGATTAATTTGGTCCTTGAATTTCTAACATGGGTTGCATGGCATTCCACCGAGAAATCCCACCGGCATCGCCATCGTCGACATTGCCTCCGAGAGCTTGATCGAAATAGCGGTCAAAATCTTCATGAGCAATTTTAGATACACATAAAAATTTATGATATCGCTTGGGGTGATTTAATAATAATGTTATGTCTACAAAAATTTACTTGGGGCGTGCTTGGTAGGTGTCCTAAGCTTGCTACACCAAAAGTTAGGCAAGTTTGACTAAGTTAGACCCCTATTTGGTCTATAGCCACACTTATGACAAGATTCCTTGCATGCAACTATATCACATATGTCATTGACTCATAAAAGTGTGACAAGACTACTCAAATGTGACAAAGTGTAGCGCCAATTTTGATCGCCTAACCTTAGGCATGCGTGGCAAAACAGTGTGCAAATGGTGGCAACCTTAATATATGAACCAAACATGCCCTTAGACCTTTCATAGTGGGAGGTATCATACATCACTAGTTTATGATGCCACCTTCACCATGTATAGTATCATACACTAATATCATATGGTCCATTCTTTTGTTCATTAGTAAAATCTCAATGCGAAGTTATGGCAAGAATTTATTTCTTATCTTTTTTTCATTTGATGTGCTATGATACTGTATCTTAATTGATACTGGAATTGCTTTGTAAAATGAATATGAAACTAGAACACTCTCTCAAATCATTAATTCAAGTGCCACATCATATTTTGCTTTGGTTTATACTTCCCCTTCCTTGTAGCATACATTGTTATTTGAAAATTTGTGAAAATACAATCAAGAGAAATGCCTTCGGGTTTCCTCGAAAAAGAAAACATAGAAGGTTAGTGGGGACAATGACATGCATGTCGTAAGTCTAGGATTGTCAATGATTTAGAACCTTTTTCACAAGGGTTGTGCTACGCGTCGGCTGATAGATCTTTTTAAAAGATCGCGAGCCGTCAGATCGTCCTTCACTTTTGCGATAGAGGTCATGCTGCAGAAACCTTTGCAACAGAAGTTGTGTTGCAAAAAACATTTGCAACAAAGGTCGTATTGCAGAAATGTCGTCGTGTCCCTGATTGTTCGTCGTCGCCATTTGGAATAACGTCGTTGTTGCAGAAACTCATCACCATCCACCACAACAACAATCACTACCACCGTCGCCAGGACCCCTTCCTCTCTCAACTCTAGCCCTTTGCAACATTATGGGGCACCAAAAATCGAGGGGGAGCTGAGCAGTGCCTCTCGGAACCGTGGTGGCTCGCATGGCACCACCAATGGGCGGTGACGGAAACATGTGATGGTCCAGTGCAACGTAGTTGTCCGGAGGTGAGGGCTGCTGCAACATTTCGAGCTTGGGCTCGAGCAGCAACACAACGCCCATGGCAGTGGTGTACCTGTTTACTACTGTGGACGCCGATGATGGCTGAGGTGCAAACATCGATGCTGACGCTAGCTGAGTTGGACACCATTGATCACCGCTCCACCATCGCCTCCACTCTCTCAACTAGATGAGGCTAAGGCAATTGCTAACGGGAGAAAAACATGAGGCCGAGGAAGAGATATTTTTTGATGAGGCTAAGGAAGAGATAAGATGAGGGAGAGGGACATGGGTGCTCCACCAATGGCAGCGCTGGGGTTTTTCCTTGGAATTCCCTGGAATACCATAGATTTTAGCCCAAAACCAATTACTACATATGTTATATTGGCCCATGAAAACAAGTCCAGCCCGGCAACCGCCGAGCCACGTAGCAAACCAGACATGGCCGCCCGGTGTCTAGTTAGATAGGCGGGCAGTCGAGCACCACCTCCTCTCCTACTCTCCTTCCCCTGATTCCCAATTAAATCCCCAACCTAAACCTAGTGGCGGTGTCCACTGCAAGTCTGGCGGTCGGCCCTCTCCCTTGGTCCCTCTGCTCCCCTTCGGTCGGCCCTCTCCCTCCCCTCTGATGGGGAATGTTGCATGGAGAAACAATTTTTTTCCTACGGAACACCGAAATATCTATCTATGGAGATGCTAGCAACGAGAGAGGGAAGTGTGTCTATGTACCCTTGTAGACCAAAAGCGCCAATGATCTAAAGATCGTGGTTGACGTAGTCGTACTCGCATCACGATCCAATCCGATCCAAGCACCACACATGCGGCACCTCCGAGATTAGCACAAGTTTGGCTTGGTGGCGTCCTCTCCTTCTTGATCCAGCAAGCGAGGGAGAGGAAGTAGATGAGATCTGAACCAACACGACAGTGTGGTGGTGGTGGCAGTAGCGGAACTGCAGCAAGGCTTCGCCAAGCGTCTGCGTGAGGTGGAGGAGGTGTAACAGGAGGGATACGGGCAAGGTTGGAAGGGTGGTTGCCCCCTACGCCTCCCCACCTTTATATATGCGTGGAGGGGGCTGGTGGCTTGCCGTCCAAGGCCCTAGGTCGTTGGCCAACGGGGGAGGAAGGAAATCCCTCATTTCCTTCCCCACCGATTCCTATCCCCTTTTTAGGGATCTTGATCTTATCCCTTCGGGATATGATCTTATTCCTTTTAGGGGGGATCCTTATGCGCCTAGACTAGGGTGTGGAGCCTTTACCCCACCACCCACTTCCATGTGGGTCACCCATGCAGGTGAGCCCCCCTCCGGTACCTTCTAGAACCTTCCCAGTATAATACCGCAATTTTTTGAACATTTTTCGGAACCCTAAATATGACTTCCTATATATAAATCTTTACCTCCGGACCATTCCGGAGCTCCTCGTGCTGTCTTGGATCCCATACGGCACTCTAAACTACTTTTAGACTTCACCATATTAAGATCTCAGTACTTCCCTAGCGCTACTGAACATTAAGTGTGTGACCCTACGAGTTCGAGAACATGCAGACATGACCGAGACTCCTCTCTGATCAATAATCAATAGTGGGATCTAGATGCCCATATTGATTTTCACATATTCAACAAAGATCTTTATCGGTTGAACCATGTCGAGGATTCAGTTAATCCCGTATATAATTCCCTTTGTCCGGCGATATGTTACTTGCCCGAGATTCGATTGTCGGTATCTCTATACCTAGTTCAATCTCATTACTGGCAAGTCTCTTTACTCGTTCCGTAATACAAGATCCACGTAACCAAACTCATTGGACACATGCTTGCAAGCTATTCAAGATGTTGTATTACCGAGAGGGCCCAGAGATATCTCTCCATCTCATGGAGCGACAAATCTCAGTCTCGATCCATGCAACAAAACAACACTTTCTGAGATACCTATAGATCACCTTTATGATCACCCAGTTACGAAGTGACGTTTGATAACCCACAAAGTATTCTTCCAGTATCCAGGAGTAGCATGATCTCATGGTTTAAGGAACATATACTTGACATGAAGAAAGTTCTAGAAAATAACTAAGTGATACAATCTAATGCTAAGCTTATGGTTGGGTTTGTCCATCACATCATTCTCCTAAAGATGTGATCCTGTTATCAAATGACAACTCATGTCGATGGTTAGGAAACCTTAACCATCTTTGATCAACGAGCTAGTCTAGTAGAGGCTCACTAGGGACACGGTGTTGTTTATGTATCCACACATGTATTTAAGTTTCCAGTCAATACAATTCTAGCATGGATAATAAACATTTATCATGAATGGGAAATATGGTAATAACATCTTTATTATTTCCTCTAGGGTATAGTTCCAACACCCTCCCCTCGGCCTCTGGCCCTCGCCGCCCTCCCCTCTACGATTCTGTTCGGTCCAACCCTCTCCTCTGCTAGGGCGCTAGGCGCCAGGCCGCCAGTCCACCTTCAGGCTCCGACCTCCCTGGTCCAGGTTCCCTTGCATGCGCCCTCTAACGCTCCATGGCACAGCTCCACCTCCTTCCTCCGACAGTCCAGGCTCCAGTCCACAATGGTATTTCCCCCTCTATTTTTAAATAAATCTGATGATTTGTCAGATTTGTTGTAAATGCCACTTGCCACTGCCTATGATCGCTAGAAGGAGTAGAAGCCAGTCACTGATTGCTTGTAAACTGAAATTAAACTACTTACTATGTGATTCATTTGCTGCTTATGATCAAAATGATTGCTAGATGGACACTGAAGAAGAAGGATGTTTATGTGATGCTGATACGTCTCCAATGTATCTATAATTTTTTATTGTTCCATGCTATTATAGTATCAATCTTGGATGTTTTATATGCATTTATATGCTATTTTATATCATTTTTGGGATGATTCAGTTGACCACACAATTCCATACCATCCATGTACGCAACACGCCGCCGCTTATCGTTTCCCCTAGTTTGTTTCCCAACCCGGCTCCTCGGTGTTTCATCTCCATGTTCCCCCATCGCGACGCCAGACCGGCAGCCTCCGGCAGCATGCCAAGAATAATAAGCCGGCCGGCGGCGGTGGCTGGCAATTGAAGTCCGAACTGAACGTAATCAGATCACTCTGTCCCTGCTGTGTGGTATTACCTTTTACCCTAGTTTTCTGACTATTTTCCCCTAAACTTTGATTGGTCTATACTATGGTATGCAATAATATTTCTCAAAAAGAAATTGATCACCTGATTCAGATAACGATGTTGGCACTTCTAGTCCATCCGTTAGATGTAATTAAGCAGTACATCGAATGCCGCTGCTGCAAATAATCTCCCAAAGTTTTCAATTGACAGATAAATTACTGCCATATGATGTGTTTGATCTTTTCATGATAATGAAAGATAAAAAAGCTACACACTAAAATGTGAGTGGCTTTACATGCTTCTTTCACTTGATGGTACTTACTTTGAATTTGTCAAACTAACTTGTCATTTTTTCCAATATTTTCAGCAAGATGAGAAGCTGACCATGAAGCTATGAAGTTATTTGGTACTACCATGTTTATAAAATGAAAATAATGATTTTATAATTTCATCCAACTAGTATATCTTGCACTCTTTAGTTTTAAATTTAATCAGTATATATATGATAATCAACATCATATTTTGTTTGTTACACTCTTGTTGTAAGAATTTGTCAAAAAGACGCTTGTTCTAATATAGTTCAAAACTAAACTTTACACTTAATTAATTCGCACCAAATTAATTCTCACAGTGAGGTAATGAGTGAACCCATTGGCCAAATTTTCTGGCTCCGCACCTGCTATGTGTTGGGGAAAGATCCAGACATATATATCCACTCAGATGTAGGTGATCATAAATTATTATTGTTGACGTTACCCTTGAGGTAAATGGTTGGGAGGCGAAACTATATGCCCCCATCTTCCTATGTGTTTGGTTGAAGCTTTGATCTCATAAGTATCGCATGAGTGTTAGAAATTATGAAAGATTAAATGATGGTTGAGTATGTGAACTTGCTAAATAAAAGCTCTTACATTGACTCTTTCTTATGTTATGATAAATTGCAATTGCTTCAATGACCGAGATCATAGTTTGTTAGTTTTCAATAAAGTTTTTGGTCTATACTTTACTTTGTGAACGAATTATCACTCTGGCATAAGAAGTTATATGACAATATATTGTTGTTCTAAAGGATGATCATGATGCCCTCATGTCCGTATTTTATTTTATCGACACCTCTATCTCTAAACATGTGGACATGATTATCGATTTCGGCTTTCGCTTGAGGACAAGTGAGGTCTAAGCTTGGGGGAGTTGATACGTCCATTTTTCATCATGTTTTTATATCGATATTTATTGCATTATGGACTGTTATTTCACTTTAAGATACAATTCTTATGCCTTTTCTCTCTTATTTTACAAGGTTTACATGAAGAGGGAGAATGCCGACAGCTGGAATTCTGGACCGGAAAGGAGCAAATATGAGATACCTATTCTGCACAACTCCAAATGTCCTGAAACTTTACGGAGAATTATTTTGGAATATATAAAAAATATTGGGCGAAGAAACAACAGAGGGGGACCCACCAGGTGGCCACAAGCCTGGGGGGCGCGCCCTACCCCCAGGGCGCGCCTCCCGAGCTTGTGGGCCCCCTGGCCAGCCCTTGGTGCCCATCTTTTGCTATATGGAGGGTTTTGACCTAGAAAAAAAAATAAGAAGGAGGCTTTCGGGATGAAGCGCCACCGTCTCGAGGCGGAACCTGGGCAGAAGCAATCTAGGGCTCCGGTAGAGCGATTCTGCCGGGGAGACTTCCCTCCGGGAGGGGGAAATTGAAGCCATCGTCATCACCAACGATCCTCTCATCATGGGAGGGCCAATCTTCATCAACATCTTCACCAGCACCATCTCCTCTCAAACCCTAGTTCATCTCTTGTATTCAATCTTTGTCTCAAAACCTCAGATTGGTACATGTGGGTTGCTAGTAGTGTTGATTACTCTTTGTAGTTGATGCTAGTTGGTTTATTTGGTGGAAGATCATATGTTCATATCCTTAATGATATTCAATACCCCTCTGATCTTGACCATGAGCATGCTTTGTGAGTAGTTACGTTTGTTCCTGAGGACATGGGAGAAGCCTTGTTATAAGTAATCATGTGAATTTGGTATTCGTTCGATATTTTGATGAGATGTATGTTGTCTTTCCTCTAGTGGTGTTATGTGAACGTCGACTACATGACACTTCACCATGATTTGGGCCTAGGGGAAGGCATTGGGAAGTAATAAGTAGATGATGGGTTGCTAGAGTGACAGAAGCTTAAACCCTAGCTTATGCGTTCCTTCGTAAGGGGCTGATTTGGATCCATATGTTTCATGCTATGGTTAGATTTATCTTAATTCTTCTTTCGTAGTTGCGGATGCTTGCGGGAGGGGTTAATCATAAGTGAGAGGCTTGTCCAAGTAAGGACAGCACCCAAGCACCGGTCCACCCACATATCAAATTATCAAAGTAGCGAACGCGAATCATATGAGCATGATGAAAACTAACTTGACAATAATTCCCATGTGTCCTCGGGAGCGCTTTGCTTTATATAAGAGTTCGTCCAGGCTTATCCTTTGCTACAAAAAGGATTGGGACACCTCACTGCACCTTTGCTACACTTGTTACTTGTTACCCATTACGAATTATCTTACTACCAAAATATATGTTACCAAAAATTTCAGTGCCTACAGAAAATACCTTGCTGAAAACCGCTTGTCATTTCCTTCTGCTCCTCGTTGGGTTCGACACTCTTACTTATCGAAAGGACTATGATTGATTCCCTATACTTGTGGGTCATCAAGACTCTTTTATGGCGCCGTTGCCGGGGAGTGAAGCACCTTTGGTGAGTGGAATTTGGTAAGGAAACATTCATATTACATGCTGAAATTTATTGTCACTTGTCACTATGGAAAATAATCCTTTGAGGGGCTTGTTCGGGGTATCTTCACCTCGACCGGAAGAACAAAGAGTTGCTCCTCAACCTACTGCACCTACTGAAAATATTTATTATGAAATTCCTTCGGGTATGATAGAGAAACTGCTAGCTAATCCTTATGCAGGAGATGAAACACTACATCCTGATATGCATCTAATCTATGTGGATGAAGTTTGTGGATTATTTAAACTTGCAGGTTTACCCGGAGATGAAGTCAAGAAGGTCTTCCCTTTATCTTTGAAGGGAAAGACATTGACATGGTATAGGCTATGTGATGATATTGGAGCTTGGAATTACAACCGATTGAAATTGGAATTTCATCAGAAGTTTTATCCTATGCATCTGGTTCATCGTGATCAGAATTATATATATATAATTTTTGGCCTCGTGAAGGAGAAAGTATCGCTCAAGCTTGGGGGAGGCTTAAGTCAATGTTATATTCATGCACTACTGGGATCAGCTTCTTTGCCGTCTGCCATGCCGGACGGCAAAGGCATACATGCCGGACGGCAAAATGATTTGCCGTCAGCCAGCGGACGGCAAACAGTCCGGCTGAACGAGTGCCAACAAAGGCCTACTTTGCCGTCTGCTTCTTGGAAACGGACGGCAAAGTATTGTGCCATCCGCCGTCGGAGGCCAGCAGACGACAAAGATCATGGACGGCAGTGGGGTGGCAAAGATTCAAACCTCTTTGCCGTCCGCTGGCAGACGGCAAAGTGACCAAAATAGGCAACCAGTGTTCCCAGTTTCTACAGGTGGCTGACACGCGTCCTCTTTGCCGTCCGCTAGCGGACAGCAAAGAGGCTATATATCCCCTGTTTTTATTTGAATCCATTTAATTTGACAGGATTTCACACACAGATATACATGCATACATATCCAACAACATATAACAGCATGTCCAACAACATATTTCATCAAATCCAACATATATATCCAACAACATAGTTCAACAAAGTCCAACATATCCATATATACATACATAACCAGAAACAAGTTTCCAACAACATATCCATACAGACATACATATCCAAACAAGTTTTCATAAACAAAAGGAAGCACCAGAAGAATAGTACACTCCATGAATCCAAGCTTTCTCATGTAAAGCAAATCTGCAAATTGGGAAAGATGTAAGTTAGAAGAAGAAGAAGAAGAAGACTAGCTAGAAGAAAAGGAAGAGGAGGAAAAGAAGAAGAAGAATTTATCTTCTCTTTCTTTCTCTCCTCTCCTATTATTTATCTTCTTCTTTTCTAACTAATGTAGGCAAAAATGCCATTTTTGGGCTAAGGTAGGTAAAAATGCTAAGTGTGTAGGTCAATTTAGAGCTAAGCTAGGCAAATAGGTCATTTTGGAGCTAACATAGGTTAAATGGATCATATTGGAGCTAACCTAGCTAAACTTGGTCATTTTTGAGCTAACCTAGCTAATTATGCCATTTTTGACCTAACTAAGCTTATTGTGTCATTTTAGAGGACAACAAGCTAAGTATATGACATTTATGAGGTTAGCAAGGTTATTATGTCATTTACGAATAAAAACAAGTAAGAGGAGGAAAAGAAGAAGAAGAAGAAGAATAAGAAAAGAAGAAGAAGAAGAAGAAGAACTTCTTCTTCTTCTTACTTCTTCTTCTTCTTTTCTTCCTATTCCTTCTTTCCTTCCTCTTCCTTGATTTTCTTCATCTTATTATGTCATTTGTGGACTAAATAGGCTAAATTATGTCAAAAATGGACTAAACAAGCTAAATAAGAAGAAAAATACCGTTATCACGGAGGTGTAGGAATGGTCGGGGCTGCGCCAGTGGCAGACGAAGGTGAAGGACCGGTCGGGGTTCTGCCATTGGCAGACGCAGAATGATTGGTCGATGCTTGTCGGGAGCCATGCTGCACCAAAGATCATTTCCAATAATGTCTCGTTAGCATGATGCAAACTGAAATGTGAATACTAGTAACTAACGACCATTCAAATCAAACTCACCGTGGTCGCCGGAGCAATCTGGGGCATCGGCGGAGGGGGCTGACCATTTTTCTCGCACATGGTCTGCACATTTGGTTCTCACGAGTCAGTCATATTAGTTAGTAATGCGAACATTACGTGCATGATTGGGCTAATATGCACGAGAAACGTACCACGATGAGCTCGTATAGGGCCCAGTTAGACGCCTCGTTCCGGTTCCTCTCCTCCTCCAACAGCTTAGCCGTCCTCTCCTCCAACTCCCTCTCCCTCTCCGCCGCCTCCCTTTTTGCCTCCTCCAAAAGCGCCTGGGTGTTCAATCTCTCTTTCTCAACCAAGGCCTGCAACACACCACTCCTCGTTAGCATTGTAATCATCGACGGACGCACACGCAATGTAATGGAGGAAAGGTGAGAGAGTCCGTATAACTAACCGCCATGGCGAGCTTCGCGGGCCGTGCACGAGGCGTTATCTTAGGATCAGAGCTACTCTGGCGCTGCTTGATCTGCGGGAGAGTCCTAGGACAACGTATCAGTCCATCACCAATGGCTACGGAGCCATGGGACCTCCCGCCACCAGATATCATCACCAGCTCTGTATCAAAAGGATCCTGGCTCGGGTTAAAGTCCTCCCCTTTCCTCGCCTTCCCCTCGTCTCTGTACTTCACAAGCTTGTGGTGGGAGGAGATGTTGGTGAAGCTCTCTGGATGATCTAGGTCAGACTCTGTGAATGGCTTGACCTTCTTGTACGGGGCCATATGGGCCATGCCATAGAGGTCGAACAGATTTGGCACAGGCTTCTTGTGGTGGTGCGCCTGAGAGAGAGGAACAAAATATTAGTTAAGGGCTCAATCTAGCATGAAGAATGATATTGCTATGTAAATAGGTCATTTTGGAGCTAAGTAAGGTTATTATGTCATTTTCGAGGAAAATAAGCTAAGTTTAGGTCATTTTCGAGGTAACCAAGATTATTATGCCATTTTTTACCAAAGTACGCTAATTATGTCATTATTGAGCTATCCAAGGTAGTTATGCCATTTTTTAGCTAACTAAAGCATATTTAGGGATTCTATAGAGCTATCTAAGGTTATTATGTCATTTTAGAGCTAATTATGTCATGAATGAACTAGGTAAGATTAGTTTAGGTCGTTATTGAGCTATCAAAGGTAGTTATGCCATTTTTTAACTAACTAAAGCATATTAAGTCATTTTATAGAGCTATCTAAGGTTATTATGTCATTTTAGAGCTAAATATGTCATAAATGAACTAGCTAAGATTAGTTTAGGTCATTATTTAGCTATCCTAAGTAGTTATGCCATTTTTTAACTAACTAAAGCATATTTAGTTATTTTATAGAGCTATCTAAGGTTATTATGTCATTTTAGAGCTCATTATGTCATAAATGAACTATCCAAGGTAGTTATGCCATTTTTTAACTAACTAAGCATATTAAGTCATTTTGGAAGGGATAAATGCTAGCATGAAGAATGAAACATGTAGCAAACCACATACCCAGTTATCCCCGTACTCAAACAGGTTGGAGCTCCCTTGATGGTGTGGCACACCTTGCATTTGGTCGCGCTTATCCTTGGCCCTATGGTGTTTGACTAGCCATTGGGGAGAGCACCACGCATCCACCAACGCCTCCCAATAGTCCATCTTATCCACACACCATCTCGGGGGCACCTAAGTGAGTCAAGAGAAATTTCAGCGCTATGCCTACGAATCAAATCAAGAAAACTAAGTTCAAGGCCTTAAGAATAGGTAATTACCTGCATGTACTTCTCCTTACTCAGAAACTTGCCGCGACACTTCTTCTTGGCCCTCCTAATACCCTTCGAGGCATAGTAGTCTCGAACGGCCTGCACCCGAGCCTCGTGCCGTAAGTTCTGAAGTAGGCGCTTGCACTCGGTTTCGACAACCATAGACGCGGCCTCCTGCTCTCCCTCTGAAACCCTGTAGAAGGTCTGCAATCAAACAAGACAACACTGATTAGTACAATCACTAGGTAGTGTTGATTTTTAATTCTGTAAAGGAGAAATTACCCAAAACCGATGGAACACAATGTCGGCCACCGTCTCGCACAAGACTCCGGCGACCATCTCCTCCGGCGGGGCCGGGGCAACCGAGTACAGCTCCCAGCTCAGTGCTAGCTGTGGAACCTGACCCTCACCGGGCAACGTGACCCACCCAGGGAAGTGCTCCCGACAAAGCACACCAAGGACCTGGTTGGGCCTGCGGACACCACGGGGGTGTACCCAGCCCCTGCAGTATGACAAGGCCAACGCATTAGATATTAATTTGAAGGAACATGAAGGCAAAAGGTTAAAAAATAGTAAATGCACTTACTTCAACCCTTTAGGCGCAATCAACCACCTCTGGTCGGGGGTCGTCGGCACGGGCGGGAGCTTTATACAACCACGCTTGTAGACCTTCTTGCCCTTCTCAACCAGCTCGTCGTTGCTGTAGCTATCATCTGAAAAGGTGTCCTCGTTACCATCAGTAGGGCCACTAGCCTCCGGAGTCCCGTGGGAAGAAGACTGCAGGATCGGAGTCCTCTGGGACGAAGACTCCGTGACCGGAGTCTTCTGGGACGAAGACTCTGGGACCGGGCTCACGTGGGGCGAAAGATCGGCGACACGAGTCTGGTGGGCCGAAGGATCGGCGACCGGAGGCTCATGGACCGGAGTCCGAGATGGGTCCACGTCAGACGGAGCAGTCCTGTGGTCGGGTGAATCAGCTGAGGGTGGCGGCGAGGAAGGCGGAGCAGCCTTCCTACCTCTCCCGCTGCCACGTCCACCTCTAGCAGCCTTCTTCGTCCTCCCTCGACCTCTCCCAGCCGAAGAAGAAGCACCCGCCGCAACTGTCTGTATACTGTCTAGCAGCGCTCTCCGGAGGGGCTGGGCTGGAATAATGGAACCACCCCTCCGAGTAGCGCTCGCAGGAGGCTCGGGGCGCTCTGGACCCTTGCCCACCATCCTGTCAACACATGCAATGAAAAAAAGTAAACAAATTTAGTACAACATAAAAAATTTGAATACCTGACATGAACATAATAATATGTATATAATTTAAGTGTATCATCATCATGAACATAATAAAAAATTGAATACCTCACATTACTAATATTACTCTGAATCGTCTATATATGCTCCGGGATCATTAAATGCATCATCATCATCACTATCAGTGACGTGCTCATCATCATCATCAATAAATGCATCAACATGTGGAAGGCCTCCTTTACGTAATCGTTCAAGCATTGACAGGTCATCTGCAGCAGTAACGTCTTCTTGTTCCGGCTCAGGGGTGAAGTCGGATTCACATATCGTTGTCTACTTCAATATTCTGGGGTGGAGTAGAGCGGTTCTTGAAACATTTTTTGGAAAGACGTGTTTCTTGGAAGAATTTTCCTTCGTCATATGTGTCTTGGTTAATGTGAGGTTCATAATCCTCTTCATTGGGGGGAGGTGGTCTAACACGTGTCGGCACTTCATAAACAACATCCCAACCATTGAGATTTGGATCACTTTGACATGCCCACGGTAGATAGAAAACTTGGGTTGCCTGTTGAGCCGTAATATAGACATCGGGAACATCCAAATGGGTGCTTTGTTTGATTTCGACTAGCCCTATATGTTCATGAGTCCTTCTAGTCTCCCTCGGCTGGAACCAATAACATCTGAAGACTACGACGTTTGGTGGGTTTTCACCATAGAATTGAAGTTCATAAATTGCTTCAACTCTTCCATAATACTCGATATCTCCTTCGCCGATAGCAGAGACACAACAATTTGTAGACTTTCGGTCGGCCATAGATAGCTCTTTGCCATAGGTACGAAAGCGATACCCGTTGATGTCGTATTTGTCAAATGAACGGACCTTATAGTCAAAACCATTAGCTACTTGTCTCAATTCAGCATCCATAATCTTTGAATTAGCCTACAAGTTTAATACGAAAGGATTGTTGCATTAGTCGCAAATTAGCCAAAGAAATGAAATGGTCTAATGGAAATTACCGTTTTTTTGAACCAAGAGATGAAACCGGGATATTCGCCTCCTTGCTTTGCCAGAAGCTCATACTCTTCGATGGAATCCTTTTGGATCACCGCTCCATACGAGAATATGGCGACGTATTGACTGCATCAAATATCCAAGAATAAGAGCAGTTCAAAGGAATTAGAAGTTGCGAAACAATGTACCGAGATCTTACTCGATGTACGGCCGCACTTCTATTAGGTTGTTGAAGAGATACAGCGAAATGGTCCGCCATTCTTCAACATCCAACGATACTGGTTTCCAACCACTGGCTAGTGTGAGATTCCCTTTGAATAGGCTGAGGTTGGATCGACCCTTTTTAGGGTCGTCAGCATTGTACCGAGGCTTCGGATTATGCAAATGACGATTTTTGGCTTCGTAGTGTGCTGTCACGAAGTTTGCTACCTCCTCAGTGATGAATGCCCCGGCCATCGATGCTTCAATTCTATGTTTATTTTTACATTTTGCTCAAAGCGTCTTCTGCATCCTCTCAGTTGAGTAGCACCAACGATTTTGCACGGGCCCCCGCAATCGTGCCTCGGTCGGGAGATGCAAAATCAAGTGTTGCATTGGATTAAAGAAGCTTCGCGGAAAGATCATCTCTAACTTGCAGATCAACTCCGGTGCCAACTGTTCCATTTCTTCTAGGAGGCCAGGCGATAGTTCTTTCGCATAAAGAACACGGAAGAAATAGCTCAGCTCTGCCAGTACTAGCCATTCATCCTCAGGGATGAAGCCACACAACATCACCGGCATTATCCGCTCAATCCATATGTGCCAATCATGACTTTTTAGACCAAATATTTTCAATTTTTCAAGACTCGCTCCCCTCTTTAGATTTGGTACATACCCATCGGGGAACATCAACTGCATTTTCACCCACAAAATAATTTCCTTCATAGCTGGCCTTCCAAGATTGAACCATGCCTTTGGCTTCGTCCCGTTCCGCTTTCCTTTCGATTCTTGCATGTTTTGTAACGGTCTATCACATAGCTCCTCTTGATCGACTCTAGCCTTAGTATTATCCTTTGATTTCCCCTCTATGCCGAACAATGTACCAAAAATGGCTTCGGCGATATTCTTTTTAGTGTGCATCACGTCAATGTTGTGTGGGCAAAGGAGGTCTTTGAAGTAATGCAGATCCCAGAAGCATGTCTTGTGAGTCTAGGCGTGTTCCTTATTATACCCCTTGAAATACCCTGGACGCTCTGGATCTGGCTCGAGAGCGTTTAACTGATCTAGGGTCTGTTGGCCTGTCAACGCAGGTGGTGCAGAGTGTTTGACAACTCTACCTTCGATGAAGTTCTTCTTGTCTTTCCTAAACTTATGGCGAGGATCTAGAAACGGTCTATGCAAGTCGAAGCAAGTATACTTGTGCCCTACCGTCAGCCAACGAAACTCAAGAGTTCCCTTGCATGTGGGGCACGGGAACCTTCCATGCACACACCAGCCAACGAATAGCGCATACGCCGGCAAGTCATGCGTCGAGTACATGTACCAGGCACGCATTATGAAGTTCTGTTTGCTAAAGGCGTCGTATGTCTTGAACCCTTTATCCCAAGCTTCTTCTCGTCCTTAAGCGGCTGCATGTACACATTCATATTCTTCCCCGGATAGTTGGGCCCTGGAATTATCAACGTCAGGAAAATGTTCTTTCTTTGCATAATCTGCCCGGGGGGGAGATTGAGTGGAATGACAAACACGGGCCAACAACTGTATTGGGCTGCCGTCTGACCAAACACACTGAACCCATCCATGCTGATGGCGACTCGAGGATGCCTTGGATCTGCCGTTCTTTCCTTATGTAATGCATCGAAGCGCTTCCACGCTTCACCATCCGATGTGTGCACCATCATCACATTCCCATCTGCATCTAGTTCGGTTCTTTTGCTCGTTTTGTGCCATGTCATCTGTCTGGCCGTCTCTTTGACCATGAAAAGATGTTGAAGTCTTGGTACGATTGGCATATACCGAAGAACATTAACGGGTATTTTGGTCTGCGTCTTCTCACCCATACCGTTGTCTACCACAACATACCTGGAAGACTTACAAATGGGACAATAGTTCAAGTCCTCATACTGAAGCCTAAATAAGACACATCCTTTCTCACAGGCATGTATCTTCTCATAGGGCATCTTAAGAGCACAGAGGATTTTGTCTGACTGGTACAGGTTTGGAGGTAGCACATGGCCTTTGGGTAGAAATTGTCCGAATACTGTCATCATCGCGTCGTAGCATTCTCTGCCCAAGTTGGATTGAGCCTTCAAAGCCATTATTTGTGAGATGGCATCCAGCTGACAAAGCTCAGTGTGCTCGTGGAGAGGACGTTTTGAGGACTCCAACATTTCAGTGAAGGCCTTTGCAGATTCCTCCATCTCCTTGTCCGAGTCCCGAGCATCGTCAAAGTCTTGCACCATGTCTTCCATCCCGATACCATGCTCGTCGGTGCGACGACGAACCACCTCGGCTCTGGCACGTTGGGCAGACTCACCATGTAATGTCCAGACCATGTAACCAGGCGTAAAACCAAACTTTTGCAGGTCTTTACTCATTTCAAGCTCGTCCCTCATTTTATAGTTGTCGCACCGGACACAGGGGCACCAGCTTAATTTCTGGCCATTTGCAAATGCGGCTCTAACAAACCCCTTGGTTTTTGTTAACCATTCCTCGGTGCAAACTTTCTGACTAGTGTAACCGGTGTACATCCACGCACGATCATTCATATTGACTTCCTACTGGACACACAAGAAATATATACATAATTAAGCAAACCATATCCATCAGTTAATGGAGTTTGTCAGTTTTATTACGTCCATGCAACCTACACGCTAATAGGTAAAGATAGGTCCTAATCCCACCCGAGTATGTGTAGATTGGGTTCGTTTTCCCATGCTCTGCTCCGGATCCGACGCAAAATTTCGGCAGCACCTCCCCGCTGTTCTCCTGATACATGTCTCAGCAATAAGCAGAGAGGATGTGTACCCGGAGAACAACAAGGAGGCACTGACGAAATTCTGCATCGGATCCGGAGCAGAGCATATGGGAAAACGAACCCAATCTACACATACTCGGGCTGTCCATGGATAACGTTGGACAATTCGAAAGAATCATGATTATAAATATGCAAATGCATGCATATTTATAGATGTAACCCTTTCGAATGGGAGACGCATAGTGGTTACGCATACTGATGATTGACACCTATAGCTAGCAAGTTTCATCGGCACGAAGACCGGAATAGAGCAAATGAAGGGGGAGGAGATGTCATTTGTGCTCACCAATGAACACAGGGGCGGAGCTCGTCGAACGCACAGGGAGGTCATCAAACAGCACACCCTCGCAGCAACGAAACAATTGCACATTTAAATACACCCGATCAACACAAATATATATGATGTTTTGCATAACAAAATCGAAAAATATACGACCTAACTCATAATTCACAAATATATGACCCCGTTGGGGTCGGGGTCGGGGTGTGGTGTGGTGTCAGGGTGTCGGGGTCGATCGGGGTGTCAGGGTGTCGGGGTGTCGGGGTCGGGGTGTGGTGTCAGGGTGTCGGGGTGTGGTGTCTGGGTGTGGCGGGTCGGGAGGGTGGGGTCAGGGTGCATGCCGGTGGGTCCGTTTTGGGTCGGGGGTGTCGGGGTCGGGGTCGGGGTCCGGGGTCGGGGGGTGGGGTGTCACGGGTGTAGGGGTGTCGGGGGTAGGGGTGTCAGGTGTCGGGTCGGGGTGTGGGTGTCAGGTGTCGTGTCGGGGTCGGGTGTGGGTCGGGTTGTGGTTACAGGGGTTCGGGGGGGGGGCTGGGTCGGGGGGGTCCATGGCAAAGTGTCGCGGTGGAGGGGGGGTAGAGGGGTGGCGGGTGGTCAGGGTGTAGTTTTCTTCTTCTCTTCTGCTTCTCGGCTGTATTAGTGTCTTCGCTTATTATTATGCTTAGGAGCGGAGGAAGGGGAGAGGGGGGAAGTGGAGGGGGAGAGAGAGGAGGAAGAAGCGACGAGCCTCGGTCGTCTGCGTCGGCGCGCAAGCCTCGGCCGCGGGGGCGGCCGCGGCGCAGGGGGCAGGCTGCCGCCCGCCTGACGCCGCCGTCCGGCCGCTGCGGGCGGCACGCCGCATCTTGCTGGATCGGCGGCGGCGGCGGCGGCTGCGGCGGCTGCTTGCGGCGGAGGCGGCGCTTTGTCTTCTTCGCTTCTCTTCGGTGGCGTCTGCGGTTCTTCGGCTGTCTGGCGGCGGCGCGGGGGCGGCGCCCGCGCCGCGGCCTCCTCTCGGGCACTCTCCTTCGGCAAACTAAAAACAAACAAGCTAAAATAAACAAACAAAATAAACATAAAACTAAAAATAAACTAAACTAAAACTAAACTAAAACTAAAACTATAAACTAAACAGAAACTAAACTAAAAGAAACTAAAAAAATAAACAAAAAGGGGGGGGGGGAAGAGAACTCACCTATAGGGGATCACGGTGGAGGAGGCGCAGGGCGGCCGGGTGGATGGGACGGAGGGACGCTGGAGGAGGCGGAGCGCCGGTGGAGGGGGACGGCGGACGGCCGCGCGCGCGGACGGGGCGGGGGCGGCGAGCAGCAAGGGAGGGGGCGGGGCGGTGGACGGCCGGGGCGCGGCTGGCCGACGTTGAAGGGGCGGCGGGGCGCGGTGGAGGTCGGGGCGCCGCAGGGGAGGGGAGGTGTGCGGGGCGAGGGGCGAGGGCGACGGGGCAAGGGGTCGGCGGGGGTGGTGGGGTGGTGGTGGGGAAGGGGGGCGGCGGGTGGTCGGGGCGACGGGGCGAAGGGCGGTGGGTGGGTGGGTGGCGGGGCAAGGGGGCGGCGGCGGGTGGCGGTGGTCGTCGGGGAGAGAAGACACAAACAAAGAGAGAGAGGGGGGCGGGGTGGGGCTCGGCCGTTAGTTAGGTCAACTCTTTGCCGTCCGTGCTCCTTTGCCGTCCGCTTTATTCTCTTTGCCGTCTGCTAGCAGACGGCAAAGAGGGGGGCCGTTAGGTTTTTCCTAAGCAGCTCGTTAGTGGGCCCACCTCTCTCTTTGCCGTCCGCCAGCTGACGGCAAAGATTCTTTGCCGTCCGCTAGCAGACGACAAAGAAATGGCTGATGGCAAAGAAGGTCTTTGCCATCAGCCATTTCTTTGCTGTCCGTTTTATGTAAGCGGACGACAAAGACCTTCTTTGCCGTCAGCCAGCAGACGGCAAAGAATTGGCAGACGGCAAATAAGCTAATTCCAGTAGTGATGCCCCAATCATGAGCTCTCAAGAGAAATTACTATTCAGAATTTTTATGCTCGGCTTTCTCGTAATGATCAATCCATGCTCGATACTTCTTGTACTGGTTCTTTTATGAAGAAGACTATTGAATTCAGATGGGATATTTTGGAAAGAATTAAACGCAACTCTAAAGATTGGGAGCTCGACGAAGGTAAGGAGTCCGGTATAAAGCTTGAGTTTGATTGTGTTAAATCTTTTATGGATACTAATGCTTTTCATAATTTTAGCACTAAATATGGGCTTGACTCTGAGATAGTAGCTTCTTTTTGTGAATCATTTGCTACTCATGTTGATCTCCCTAAGGAGAAGTGGTTTAAATATAATCCTCCCATTGAAGTAAAAATAGTAGAACCCATTGAAGCTAGAGAAGAAACTACTACTTATAATGTTGATCCTGTTATTCCTACTGCTTATATTGAGAAACCACCTTTTCCTGTTAGGATAAAAGAACATAATAAAGTTTCAGCTGTGGTTCGCAAGAGTTATACAAGAACACTTACACCCTCTGAAAAAATTAAACTTGCACCTAATGTTGCTATGGTTAAAGATATCTTGGCTAAAAATATGATGGGCATGTTATTTATTTCTGTGATGAAGCCACTAGAATTGATAAACCTGATGAAAAAGATAAACATAGACCTGTTGTTGGCATTCCTGTTGTCTCTGTTAAAATAGGAGATCATTGTTATCATGGCTTATGTGATTTGGTTGCTAGTGTGAGTGCTATCCCGTTTACTTTATATCAAGAAATTATGAATGATATTGCACCTACTGAGATAGAAGATATTGATGTTACTATTAAGCTTGCTAATAGAGATACTATTACACCACTTGGGATTGTTAGAGATGTTGAAGTCTTGTGTGGGAAAATAAAATACCCTACTGATTTTCTAGTTCTTGGTTCCCCACAAGATGATTTTTGTCCCATTATATTTGGTAGATCTTTCTTAAACACTGTTAATGCTAAGATAGATTGTGAGAAAGAAACTGTTAGTGTAAGTTTTGGTGATGTGTCTCATGAGTTTAATTTCTCCAAATTCCGTAGACAACCCCGTGATAAAGAATTACCTAGTAAGGATGAAGTTATTGGTCTTGCTTCTATTGTCGTGCCTCCTACCGATCCTTTAGAACAATATTTGCTAGACCATGAAAATGACATGCATGTGAATGAAAGAAATGGAATATATGAGATATTCCTTAAACAGATGCCTGTTTTGAAACACAATTTACCTGTTGAAACTCTTGGAGATCCTCTTCCACCCAAGAGTGATCCTGTGTTTGAGCTTAAACAATTACCCGATACATTGAAATATGCTTATCTTGATGAAAAGAAAATATATCATGTTATTATTAGTGCTAACCTTTCAGAGCATGAAGAAAAGATATTATTGAAAACTCTGAGGAAGCACCGTGCCGCTATTGGATATACTCTTGATGATCTTAAGGGCATTAGTCCCACTCTATGTCAGCATAAAATTAATATGGAACCTGATGCTAAACTGGTTGTTGATCACCAACGACGGTTAAATCCAAAGATGAAAGAAGTGGTAAGAACTGAAATATTAAAGCTTCTGGAAGCATGTATAATCTATCCTATAGCTGATAGTAGATGGGTAAGTCCTGTTCATTGTGTCCCTAAGAAGGGAGGTATTACTGTTGTTCCTAATGATAAAAATGAACTTATTCCATAAAGGATTATCACAGGTTATAGAATGGTAATTGATTTTAGAAAATTAAACAAAGCTACTAGGAAAGATCATTATCCTCTACCTTTCATTGATCAAATGCTAGAAAGATTGTCAAAACATACACATTTCTGCTTTCTAGATGGATACTCTGGTTTTTCCCAAATACCTGTGTCACAAGAGGATCAAGAAAAAACTACTTTTACATGCCCTTTTGGTACTTTTGCTTATAGATGTATGCCTTTTGGTTTATGCAATGCACCTGCTACCTTTCAAAGATGTATGACTGCTATATTCTTTGACTTTTGTGAAAAGATTGTTGAGGTTTTCATGGATGATTTTTCCGTTTACGAAACTTCTTTTGATGATTGCTTAAGCAACCTTGATCGAGTTTTGCGGAGATGTGAAGAAACTAATCTTGTCTTGAATTGGGAGAAGTGCCACTTTATGGTTAATGAAGGTATTGTCTTGGGGCATAAAATCTCCGAACGAGGTATTGAAGTTGATAAGGCTAAAGTTGATGCTATTGAAAAATGTCTTGTCCTAAAGATATCAAAGGTATAAGAAGTTTCCTTGGTCATGCTGGTTTCTATAGGAGATTTATTAAAGACTTCTCTAAAATTTCTAGGCCTCTCACTAATCTTTTGCAAAAAGATGTCCCATTTGTTTTTTATGATGATTGTGTAGAAGCATTTGAAATACTTAAGAAAGCCTTGATTTCTGCACCTATTGTTCAACCACCTGATTGGAACCTACCCTTTGAAATTATGTGTGATGCTAGTGATTATGTTGTTGGTGCTGTTCTAGGACAAAGAGTTGATAAGAAATTAAATGTTATCCATTATGCTAGCAAAACTCTAGACAGTGCTCAAAGAAATTATGCTACTACTGAAAAGGAATTTTTAGCAGTTGTGTTCGCTTGTGACAAATTTAGATCTTACATTGTTGATTCCAAAGTAATTGTTCACACTGATCATGCTGCTATTAAATACCTTATGGAAAATAAAGATGCTAAACCTAGACTCATTAGGTGGGTTCTCTTGCTGCAAGAATTTGATTTACATATTACTGATAGGAAAGGAGCTGAGAACCCCGTAGCAGACAACTTGTCTAGGTTAGAAAATATTTTTGATGACCCACTACCTATTGATGATAGCTTTCCTGATGAACAATTGGCTGTCATAAATGCTTCTCGTAGTACCCCATGGTATGCAGACTATGCTAATTATATTGTTGCTAAATTTATACCACCTAGTTTTACATACCAACAAAAGAAAAAGGTTTTCTATGATTTAAGACATTACTTCTGGGATGACCCACACCTTTATAAAGAAGGTGTAGATGGTGTTGTTAGACGTTGTGTACCTGAGCATGAACAAGAACAAATCCTACGCAAATGTCACTCCGAGGCTTATGGAGGACACCACGCTGGAGACAAAACTGCACACAAGTATTACAATCTGGTTTTTATTGGCCTATTCTTTTCAAGGATGCTCGAAAGTTTGTCTTGTCTTGTGATGAATGTCAAAGAATTGGTAACATTAGTAGATGTTAGGAAATGCCTATGAATTATTCACTTGTTATTGAACCATTTGATGTTTGGGGATTTGATTATATGGGACCTTTTCCTTCCTTTAATGGGTATACACATATTTTGGCTGCTGTTGATTATGTTACTAAGTGGGTAGAAGTTATTCCAACTAGTAGTGCTGATCATAACACCTCCATTAAAATGCTTAAAGAAATTATTTTCCCGAGGTTTAGAGTCCCTAGATATTTAATGACTGATGGTGGTTCACACTTTATTCATGGCGCTTTCTGTAAATTGCTTGCTAAGTATGATGTTAACCATAGAATTGCATCTCCATATCATCCTCAGTCTAGTGGTCAAGTAGAATTAAGTAATAGAGAAATAAAATTGATCCTGCAAAAGACTGTTAATAGATCTAGGAAGAATTGGTCTAAGAAACTTGATGATGCATTATGGGCTTATAGAACTGCTTATAAAATCCTATGGGTATTTCTCCATATAAAATGGTTTATGGGAAAGCATGTCACTTACCTCTTGAATTGGAACATAAAGCTTATTGGGAAATCAAAGAACTCAACTATGATTTCGAACTTGTCGGTGAGAAGAGGTTATTTGACATTAGCTCACTTGATGAATGGAGAACCCAAGCCTTTGAAAATGCCAAGTTGTTTAAATAAAAGGTTAAAAGATGGCATGACAAAAGAATACAAAAGCAGGAATTTAATGTAGGGGACCATATCTTGCTATACAATTCTTGTTTAAGAATTTTTGCAGGAAAACTTCTCTCCAAATGGGAAGGTCCTTACATTATCGAAGAGTTTATCATTCCGGTGCCATCAAGATGAACAATGCCGAAGGCAACAACCCGAAGGTGTTGAATGGGCAAAGAATCAAGCATTATATCTCAGGTATGCCCATAAATGTTGAAACTAATATTATTCATTCCATAACACTGGAGGAGTACATAAAGGAAGCCTTCCAGAACGCTCCAGAACCCTGAAAAGGAATAGGTATGTGATACGGTAAGTAAACCGACTCCAAAAGTTTCCCAAAAGCAATTTTACCCCGTTTTGGAATATTTAAAAAATTAGGAAAATAAAAAGTAGTCCGAAAAGTGCACGAGTAGGCGACAAGTCTGGGGGGGCGCGCCCTACCCCCTGGGCGGGCCTCCCAAGCTTGTGGCCCCTCGTGTGCCCTCTGGACTCCGTTTTCTCCCAGAATACTTGTTTTGCATGGTAAAAATTCATTATATAATCTCCCGAAGGTTTTGACCATCGTATCACGACAATATCCTCTGTTCTTGTTTCGAGCTATTTCTGCAGCAGATTTAGAGCAAGATGTCTTCGCAAGAGTCGGTCAGGGAGAGTCGGGTCTCTCACCCAACACCGGATCAAAGAGCATACATCGAAGCTAATCCCTTTGGCTGATCAACGAAGGAAGAGATGGAACCCGACCTGAAAAGAGTGGATGCCATGGAAGAGGATCAAGAAGTCAGTTCTCTCCCTCAACCTGGAGCCATGCGTGTGGAACTCGACAACTCGGTCCTCCCAAATTGGGTCAAATCTCCCGGTGCTAAATTTATATCTTACAATAACTTGAAAAAGAGTGTTGCTTCTTCCTCTGCAGCAAGGATGCATTCATGGGTGGACGGTGCTTTAACTATCACTGGAAAGCTACATAAGGAGATTATGGATCTCAAACAGCAAATCAATAAGCTCGAGGAGGAAAATCGCATCCTGAGGGGCATCATTGCCAAGAATATCGCACCACCACCTCCGAAGAAGGAGACTGAGTATATGGGTATGGGAACTCCCCTTGGCTTATGCCAAGCTTGGGGGAGGTGCCCCGGTATCGTATCACCATCACATCTTTATCTTTATTGTTTATCTTAGTTCAATCATTTTGGTTAAATCTTGATCTAGTAGAATAAAAGTTTTAGTATGATCTAGTCTTTGAGTTTTGCTTTGTGTTCTATCTATGTAATCGAGTGTGAGAGTTATATAATAAAGATTAGTTTTGAGTTAAGGGCTTTGCTTTCTTGCTTTGATCTTGGAAAAGAAAAGGAATAAAAGAAATAAAAATATTATATAATAATCTTATGGGGAGTGATGACTTCACATATAAGAAGTAAGATGCATGAAATTTGTTGAGCGTTGACAAACATAGTATTGGTCATTGTTGCAATTATTAGGAAGTAATAAAGGAAGAGAGGTCTCACATATAAATACACCATCTTGGACATCTTTTGTGATTGTGAGCACTCATTAAAATACTACATGCTAAAAAGTTGATGTTGGACAAGGAAGACAACATAATGTGTTATGTTCCCTTATATCCGAATAGAAGTTATATTGTCATGGATCCTCCAACATGTTGAGCTTTCTTCTCATCCTATGCTAGCCAAAAATTCCGCACTAAGTAGAGATACTACTTGTGCATCCAAAAACCCTTAACCCAGTTTTGCCATGAGAGTCCACCATATCTACCTATGGATTGAGTAAGATCCTTCAAGTAAGTTGACATCGGTGCAAGCAATAAAAATTGCTATTTAAATATGTATGATCTTTTAGTGTGAGGAAAATAAACTTTATACGAACTTGTGATGGAGAAGAAATAAAAGCGACGGACTGCATAATAAAGTTCTCTATCACAAGCGGCAATATAAAGTGACATTCTTTTGCATTAAGATTTCTTGCATCCAACTAAAAAGGGCATGACAACCTCTGCTTCCCTCTATGAAGGGCCTATCTTTTATTTTACTTTCTACCTTTATGCAAGAGTCATGGTGATCTTCACCCTTCCTGTTATATTTTCTCTTTTTGGCAAGCACTATGTGTCAGCAGCGAAGCCATCGTGTAGGCGTTGGGTTCACTTGAACCCAATGATCTTTGCACATCACGTCCATGTATACCTGTATTCACTCGCATGAACCCAATACAAATGCACGCTTGAACCCATCAAAGCTAGTACGCACGAGCAAGAAGCCTCTTAGCCCATTGTAAATTTAATATAGCATGATGAATATCCCAACAAAAAGACTACAACAATTTCTCAAAACAAAAGAGCCCAATACCATATGATACAATCCACGCAGCAGGCTCGATAGTTGACCGCACGATTCCATACCATCCATGTACGCAACACACCGCCGCTTATCATTTCCCCCAGTTCATTTCCCAACCCGGCTCCTCGGTGTTTCATCTCCATGTTCCCCCATCGCGGCGCCAGATAGGCAGCCTCCGACGACAACCCAAGAACAGTAAGCTGGCCGTCGATGGTGGCTGGCAATTGAAGTCCAAACTGAACGTAATCAAATCACTCCGTCCCTACTGTGTGGTATTACCTTTTACCCTAGTTTTCTGACTATTTTCCCCTAAACTTTGATTGGTCTATACTATGGTATGCAATAATATTTCTCAAAAAGAAATTGATCACCTGATTCAGATAATGATGCTGGCACTTCTAGGCCATTCGTTAGATGTAATTAAGAAGTACATCGAATGCCGCTGCTGCAAATAATCTCCCAAAGTTTTCAATTGACAGATAAATTACTGCCATATGATGTGTTTGATCTTTTCATGATAATGAAAGATAAAAAAGCTACACACTAAAATGTGAGTGGCTTTACATGCTTCTTTCACTTGATGGTACTTACTTTGAATTTGTCAAACTAACTTGTCATTTTTTCCAATATTTTCAGCAAGATGAGAAGCTAACCATGAAGCTATGAAGTTATTTGGGTACTACCATGTTTATAAAATGAAAATAATGATTTTATAATTTCATCCAACTGGTATGTCTTGCACTCTTTAGATTTAAATTTAATCAGTATATATATGATAATCAACATCATATTTTGTTTGTTACACTCTTGTTGTAAGAGTTTGTCAAAAAGACTCTTGTTCTAATATAGTTTGAAATTAAACTTTACACTTAATTAATTTGTACCAAATTAATTCTCACAGTGAGGTAATGAGTGAACCCATTGGCCAAATTTTCTGGCTCCGCCCCTGCTATGTGTTGGGGAAAGATCCAGACATATATATCCACTCAGATGTAGGTGATCATAAATTATTACTATTGACGTTGCCCTTGAGGTAAATGGTTGGGAGGCGAAACTATAAGCCCCTATCTTCCTATGTGTTTGGTTGAAGCTTTGATCTCATAGTATCGCCTGAGTGTTAGCAATTATGAAAGATTAAACGATGGTTGAGTATGTGAACTTGCTAAATAAAAGCTCTTACATTGAATCTTTCTGATGTTATGATAAATTGAAATTGCTTCAATGACCGAGATCATAGTTTGTTAGTTTTCAATAAAGTTTTTGGTCTATACTTTACTTTGTGAACGAATTATCACTTTGGCATAAGAAGTTATATGACAATATATTACTGTTCTAAAGGATGATCATGATTCCCTCATGTCCGTATTTTATTTTATCGACACCTCTATCTCTAAACATGTGGACATGATTATCGATTTCGGCTTTCGCTTGAGGACAAGCGAGGTCTAAGCTTGGGGGAGTTGATACGTCCATTTTTCATCATGTTTTTATATTGATATTTATTGCATTATGGGCTGTTATTTCACTTTAAGATACAATTCTTATGCCTTTTCTCTCTTATTTTACAAGGTTTACATGAAGAGGGAGAATGCCGGCGGCTGGAATTCTGGACCGGAAAGGAGCAAATCTGAGATACCTATTCTGCACAACTCCAAATGTCCTGAAACTTTACGGAGAATTATTTTTGGAATATATAAAAAATATTGGGTGAAGAAACAACAGAGGGGGACCCACCAGGTGGCCACAAGCCCGGGGGACGCGCCTCCCAAGCTTGTGGGCCCCCTGGCCAGCCCCCGGTTCCCATCTTCTTCTATATGGAGGGTTTTGACCTGTAAAAAAAAGAAGGAAGCTTTCAGGATGAAGCGCCGCCTTCTCGAGGCGGAACCTGGGCAGAAGCAATCTAGGGCTCCGGTAGAGCGATTCTGCCGGGGAAACTTCCCCCTGGGAGGGAGAAATCAAAGCCATCGTCATCACCAACGATCCTCTCATCGTGGGAGGGCCAATCTTCATCAACATCTTCACCAGCACCATCTCCTCTCAAACCCTAGTTCATCTCTTGTATTCAATCTTTGTCTCAAAATCTCAGATTGGTACCTGTGGGTTGCTAGTAGTGCTGATTACTATTTGTAGTTGATGCTAGTTGGTTTATTACAAGCCCAGTGTGGTTCTAATCTCCTCCCTCTAATTCTCTGGCAAGGATTAGCTCTGGACGGTGAAGCGCTGCCGGATCGTGAAGACCGTACGCTTGCAACCAAGTAGAGAGGTCGTGCTTTCGGTCTTCCGTTCGAGGGTAGTTCACGGGATCGTCATCAACAGTTCGAGGGACTCCAAGTATGATCTACACTGACTCATCTACTTTTGCTGCACTCCGGAGTCGGCAACGATCATTGATTCACCCTATTTGCATCTTCATATTGTTCCTGGGTGATCATAGGGCGATTTTTTTGTTTTCTACTATGTTTACCAATAGTGGCATCATGAGCTGTTCTGTGAGTAGATGCGGGTTTCGATCTAGATCGCATGTGGATGTAAGGGTTTGATGTTCTTGCTATGCTTCCCTCTAGTGTTACTTTGGTTCAGTTCATTGACGGCATGATGTCGCTTTTACAAGGTTCTGACAATCGATTGACTCTGGCTGTCGATGATCTGCTAATAGTTCCTTAGTGAGGGAGTCCTGGACCAGGGGGTCCTCAGGCTGCCGGTCTAACTCTAATGGGCCGGACAGGAGGGCCGCACTATTAACTAGAAGACCAAACTATGAAGAGACTTCGTATCCGATGAGAAGACCTTTGATGCCTTGGTGTGTCCTCCAAGTCATGATGAGAAGAATTGGCATGTTTATCCCCCCTTGTAACCGACCATGTGTAACCCTAGCACCCCTGGTGTCTATATAAACCAGAGGATTTAGGCCGTAGGGGCTAGAACAACAACCATCATCCTACTAGTTAGGGTTTAGTTCATCTGATCTCGTGGTAGATCGACTCTGTAATCCTCATATACACAAGCAATATAATCAAGCAGGACATAGGGTTTTACCTCTTAGAGAGGGCCTGAACCTGGGTAAACATCGTGTCCCTAGTCCCTTGTTCCCCATTGATCCAAGATCCATGGCTCGGGACCCCCTACCTGTCGGAATCGGGGCTCCGCGGACCCAACAAGGTTCGAACTCTGGGGCGTGTGCGAAAATCTAGCCTAGCCGCAGTCTCAAGCTCGTCACTCCATGGCTTGGCCTCGTCGAGTTCGTGCGAACGGGGAAGGAAGGACGCGGCAGTTTACCCAGGTTCGGGCCACCTTGCGGTGTAAGACCCTACTCCTGCTTTGTGGTGGATTGGCCTCACGAGGAGGTTGTGGATGAACTAGTACAGTGGGTGAGCAACCTCGCGAGGGCTCAGGGGATGAGAATGAGTCAAACTAGAGGAGACCAGAATTGGATCGATCCCTCTCTACGGTGGAGGCTAGCCTATATTTATAGTGGCCTTGGTCCTCTTCCCTAATAGCTTAGGTGGGAAGGGATTCCACAACGGTCAATTTGAAAGGGGACAAGAGGTACATCTTATCCTGACAAAAGGTGGTCTTCGCCTGCAAAGCTTTTGGCCATGACGCGGTGGTGGGCTCGGTGATGACATCCATTCTGCCGAGCTCGTGGTCTTGGTCTTGTTGCACCAGAATGGAAACCTTTGGGGGATCCCTTGGGAACCCACACTGGTCATTGCCTCCTTAGGACCAAAGAGGAAACTGTCCTCCTCTGCGCCCGCTGGCGCCCGCTTGGCCTTGGTCGTCATGTCTCACGTCACTGTGAGCCTCGTGAGGCGGGGTACCTGCATAGAAATCTCCGCTCCTCAGGAGGCAGGCTCAGGGAGCTACCCCTTGGGAGGTCTTGGCGTCGTTCGCCTCGTGAGGCTGGGAGGGGGGGGGCCTCGCGAGGGTCTTGCTCGCAGAGTCTTGTAGCTGGGCTGCACCGGGCCGTCGACGGGGCCACACGCTGGGCCGTAGGCAGGCAAGTCTGGGTACCCCCGATCCCAGAACGCTGACAGTAGCCCCCGGGCCCAAGGCGCACTCGTCCTGGCTTCGAAGCGAAGGCAAGAGGCGAAGGGCGAAGCGATGCGGGGCCCAATCACCTGCGGGCCAGGCTTGATGCGTGGCACGTGACGGGACGCGGACGCCTCCACTTCCCCACATCACCTCGGCAACTGCCCAGACTGACAAAAGCCTGGCGTGCACCACGGAGCCATCATTGCCCTTCTTCGCCTTGCTCCTGCTCCCCTTCTCAGCCAGAAGCTCTTCCAGATCCAATCGGATCGCCATCCTTCTCTTCGTTCCCCCGCCACCAAGGATTTCTCAGATGGCGTCTGCCAGGAAATCGAAGCCTGTGGCTCAGGCCACGACCTCCTCGTCTCTCCCGCTGGAGCTTATGGTTTCCACCGTTGCCAAGGAGGAGGATCTCGGCCCCATGCTCCCGCTAACGGCGGGGGAGGCGAACAAATGGGGCGAAACCCTGGTCTGGGCCGGCTCTGCAGAGCAGAGCACCTTGGCGAAGACAGTGTACCCCTTCTTCCTTCATAGCATCTTCTCAGGGCTTGTCCCGCCCTTCTCGGAATTCTTCTACGCCATCCTCAGGCACTACAAGATCCATGCCCTCCATCTCTAGCCTAACTCCATTCTCCTCACTACAAAAAAACCACTTCCGTGATGATACGTGTTTGTCACAGTAGGTCACGTTTTCTGTCATGCATGTACATCCATGACGATTTTATGACAGAATCAAGATAGTCATACCTGTGCTGTCGTAGAAGTGTTCCATGACAATACCAAAATTATCATCATGGAAGTGTCCACTTCCATGACGATAAATGGCGCGTCATGGAAGTGCTTTCGTCAAAGGTAACCGACATGTGGCATCCATCGTAACGGGTCACCGTTAAGCTATCGGGTTCCGGTTTGGATCCGATAACCCGTTAACAGCCCGGAGCAATGGGGATTTTCCACGTGTAAAATTCTCAATGGCCAGAGGAACCACGTGTCGGCTCAGCGTTGGGATAGATGTCATCCACTCATTGGACGGGAGCCGCCTATGATACGTCGACACATGGCACGGCCCAATAGAGGCCCATTCAGGTGAAAAGGCCGACCCGTTTGACTTGGTCAAAAGGTAGCGGGCTGGCCCACGGAAAGCCTGTTAAGGGCCTGTTCGCATATAGCCCATTTACAGCCCGCTAACTCACGGCCCGTTATGGCCTATCCGAATTGGGCCCAGTAGCATCATCTGGGCCATCCAATATGATTCCAGCCCATTGTAACTTCTGGCCCATGTATGGCCCATGACATCTTTTGGCCCATATAAGGCCCTTTGTAACTCTGGGCCCATTAAAGGCCCGTGGTGAAACTGGCCCATAATGAACAGTGTATCGCTTTACACCCATTAGCGGCTCATTATTCCGTTGGGCCATTTCCAGCCCGTGTTACCTTTCAGCCTTCTAAGGGCCCATTTATTCTTGGGCTCATTTCCAGCATTCGGTTACTTACGGTCCGTTACTGGCTTGTTTCGCTTGTGGGCCAAATTCAGCCTGTGGTTACAGTCGGCCCATTTGTGGCCCGTTAGCCCGTTGGGCTGTTTTCATAGCGTCATCAAATACGACCCATTAACGACCCGTGATGCCTGCCGATAGAATTAAGCCCGTTGTACATTTTGGCCTATTAACGGCCCGTTATGGTCGGGCCATAAACAGACGATTTCCACTCTAGCCCGTTTACGGCCCATTTTGCGGACCGTTATTGGACCACGAATAGTACGGCCCATGTTTGGCCAATCGATCATACGGCCCGTGGAAGGCACATTGACTATACGGCCCGTAGAAGGCCCATGGATCCTACGGGCCGTAGGAGGCCCATGGTCACTGCAGCAGGCAGCAGGACCATGGTTACAACGGTCCGTATGTTGCCCATGGTTATTGTGGCCTACTTATAAAAAATAGGTTATTGTGGCCACTAGAAAAACGCGGAAAAAGAACTGCAGTGACTACAAGCAAACAACTAAACAAGACAATAAGGGCATAAATAAGCAAGCAACTAACGCTAGGCTATTATGGCTATTACACATATTACATCCACTGGGCATCAAAGTTCGCCACCAGTGCAAATATAGGGAACAAAGCAGCATATTACATACACTGGCCGTCTAAATTGGCCACCAGTGCAAATAAACGCGGCGGCAAAACAAGTCCATAACTGAAACAACTTCAAAAGAGCTCAAGAAACGTTATCCTGGGTATCCACCATGCTGGCAATAAGCTTAGCAAGCTTATTAGCTTTCTCCTGTTTGGCGCTAAAATCCTCCAACGCTTGCTGTTGCACCAGAAGGTATGCATCTGAATTCTCAAGTGACTTCCACAGTCCTTCGGCTTCTTGTCGCAGCACATCTGATCGATGTCTTTCAGCTTGTAGTTGAGACTCAAGAAACCAAACTAATTCAGACAGTCAGTTCGAAGAGCTTGTGCCAGCGGTAGTGGCCAGTAACTCGAACACTACACCAAGACATGACTTTGGGGTTGTCTCACTGTCTTCAAGATAGTTTTCCTTAGCTGTTTTTTTAGCTTTGTTGGAGACCAACAAGGATGTCTCACTATCCTGAACCTTATCTACATTACTTCCTTTACCATTGCTTAATAAGGTACTCTTCCCCAATATTATGTCAGCATTCTAAAAGAAGAAACAAGCAGACACATAACAGGTTTAGCATGTAGTATATGAAACTCATTTCGGTGAACCAGTTCAGTAGTAAGGTGGACAGGATTAAACTACCAAGTCTTCTATTTCCAAGTAGTACATAATAAAAGCATCAAACAAACATATATCTATGTCCTATGGTCACTGTATTGTCTTGCCAAATCAAAATAGAGACACGGTTCAAATCATATCAGTTCAAGACAAAGCAGCATTGAAAGAATACAAGTGTGGGAAACTACACGGCACAACAAGATTTCAGATGGGTGCCATGGGTAACATGTACAACAACACTATTGGCTCTGTTGTGATGCTAGTAATGTGCATGATATGAGAAGTCAATTGTATACACAATTGAAATTGAAATCAACAGAGCAATTTAGAAGAGCAAACCTATTAAAGAAACATGCTTAAACATACCTGTTGTGCCATTGGAGTTTCGATTGGATCCTTCAATTTAAAAATAAGTTTGTATGAGTAAATACAGTGATACAAGAGCAAATCAGTATGCACCATAGCAATGGAATCTTAAATGAGAACAATTGTTCTTCAGGTTTAAGCACTTGTTCTACATGAACAAAGTATAGTAAGACGCATGCATGTAGTACTTAAAAATAAAACAATGAGCTCATAGACCTTACCACATTCTTGGTTCGGGACCAGTACAGAACAAGGCATTCCCAGTCATCATCCCGTAAATGTGTCTCAGGAGAACATAAGGGAATTTGATGAGTTTCTTTGCTAGTGAAGTATGTTTTCTTCAGGTAATTCCGATACTGCCACCAAGCATTCTTGAAGATAGCAGAGGTATTAGCACAGGTTACCTCATCCTGAGTTTCCAAATCAGTCCTTCTCTATAGAAAAAATGGGAATATTTGCTGTATTATAACCAGCATGGAGGTAGAATGTATGGGACAAAGCAAAGTAATTGCCATGAATAACATTACTTACACATAACTCCTGGACGAACACCTTCAACTGGCATTTTCCTTCATCTTCAGTATAATATTTCCATGATGGGAAGATACGCACATAGGATTTAACAACATCGAATGCGATAGATGCTAAACTACGAATGGCTGCTTGTGCTTCGTCCACAGGAATAGGTGTACTAACTGGTGGAGTTGGGGTTCGCCGTGGTAGTACTGGTGCTTTGGGCACTGGAGCTGCCTTACTAACTGCTCTTGTTTGGGAGCTCTGTGGTGGAGATGGTGCTGTGTCAACTGGAACTGGGTTACTATCTGCTGGGGTTGGGGTTAGATTTGGTGAAGCTGGTTCTCTGTCCATCGCACCAGGGGTACAATCAGCGAGAGTCTGGGTTATGTGTGGTAGGGTTGGTTCTCGTGCATGTACAACCGGGGTGCTATCTCCACCAAGAGGTAGCACTATTTTATTTGAAGGCCGTGTTTTTACTCCGCTAGATACTGCCATCACCTGCTCCAATTGAAATGGCTGATAAACAAGAAACGTAGTTGAATGTACATACCTTGTATGAGAGACAGATGCAATAGATAGTGTGGAAAAAAGAGGGCATGAAATAGTTCACATGTATATTGTTTAACTAAAAAGGATAGCATGACATAATTTCACATATATGATGTTTATCTAAACTGGATAGCATAGCATGACATAATTCAAAGATATGATGACTAACTAAACAGGATGGCATGAGATAATTATATGATGTCTTTAGTAAACAGGTTCGCATGACATAATTCACATACATGTTATCTAAGTAATCAGGATCGCATGATATAATTCACATATGTGATTTATATACTAAGCAAAGGGCATTCGCATATATGATGTCTGAACTAAGAACATGGTGTTGAATATTGTGTATATGACGTCTAAACTATGCAATGCAAGACACCATATGCATGATATGAGCAGTATAACCGTGCCAAGTTAGAGCATACACCTCGGTGGGGGAATAGGACTGGTCATCTATCCCTGAATCCATCTCTGAGGAGCTATCGGGGCCCAACAAGAGATCTGCTTCGACAGGTAGCACATTCTGCTCTGAAGACCTTTTTTACACTCCAGATTTTTCCATCACCCACTCAAATGGCTGATTCACAGGAAGAGTAGTTGAATGTACAAACATTGTCGACAAATGGAAATGTAATGAAGAAAAGGATTGGCAAGATATCATTCAAATATATGATGCCTGGTTAAACAGGATGGCATTGCATATTTCACATATATTATGGCTGGCTAAAAGAGGTGAGATTGCATAATTCACATATATGATATAGAAACTAAACAGGTGGCATTACAGAAAATGTCTAAACTAAGCAGATGACATATATGATGTCGAAAGTAGGCACTGCAAGGCAACATATGCATAACCAACATCATCATGCCAAGTTAGAGCAAACACCTCGGGGGGTAAATAAGAGTGGTCAGCTCCGTCTGAATCCGCCTCATAATAGATATCTTCCTCTGAATTACAATCTGGAGGGGGCGGAGTGTTTGCCATTGCACCCACCATGGAGCGATGTCTGCATGACATTGTATTGCCGCGCAAAACTCTTCTCTTTTTCTCTACATGTTCAGCATGACTATGTACAATATCTGACATGCATACGAAAAAAAATATAGTGATATTATGTAAGGAGAGCATGCAGAAATCTAGAGTGATGGTAACAACCAGTGGATAGATCCAAAAATAATGATAGCAGGCTGATGATAGCTTTAATTTAATAAAAAGACAGATGATGATTGCTTTACTGTTTGTTTCCCACCCAAGATGAACAACATAGGCATACCCTAGGTGAACCAGATAATAGACAGATATATTATTCATTGCTGCCTTGATATGTGCCCCACAAGCTTTTTAAAACTCAAGTTTGAACATTAATTTGGACCTGACTTGGAGTCTAAGAGGTGAACATGATGATAAAGTAGCAGGTAATATTAAGCAATGCATAACATAAGCAGAAACAAAAGAGTGCGACCTCTCTTGTGGCCCCATGTACTCCTCAGGTTCATCTGCTGAGTCGATGATGGTGATGCAGTTGCGGTGGGTGCCGGCGGTAGGGAAGGAGATCTGAGGCGGCGAAAGACGGTCAGGAGTCGTGATGTCTAGTATGGTGGATGCTTCTGTCGATGGAGCAGCTCAGGTGATGTGGACGACATCACGGCAGGAGCAGGACAAACCACACAAAGTTTTCTTCGACACCTATCTTTAACTGAAGTGATTCTGTAAGGGCTCCTTTGGCTTGCAGGATTCTAAAAACACAGGGATAGGAAAAACACCGGAATAGTATAGGAATGCACGTGGGAAACAGAGCATTTGTAAACACATGATTTCTGTCAACTTGGGTGTTTGGTTCACATGAATTGGAAGAGCAGAGGAATGCAAAGAAACATGGCCAAATTAAAGTGAAACCATATGAAAGTGTGTACAGTTAGAATGTTATTCTGCCACTAATGCACTTAGTCTTGTTTTCATGCATAGGATTTTGAAAAGTAGGTCTAGGTGGATGTTTTGCTCCATTCCTTTCAACGAAATGCATGAATAATTGAGTAGTAGAGTACCATAGGAAAATTTCCTATTGCTATGTTTTTCCTTTGAACCAAAATAGCCCTAATGGATCGACATGAATGTAGAGTAATAAGTGATGCGACAAGTGTACAACCTCTTTGGCGTAGCCGTGTTGACCTCAGCATCATTGGGTTGGTCACTAAAGAAGTTGCGGCAGAGGTGGCTGTCGGAGGTGTGGAGGGAGATCTGAGGCGTCTGTAGACGGCGTCCAGGGTACTGCTCTGTTGTGATGGATGGTTCCGTCGTTGGAGCAGCTCCGGTGAGCCGTAAGATGTCAAGGCTGAAGCAGTACAAGACATACATCGTTAATCTCAAGTGGGATTCTAATATCATCTCCAATAGATGATGTAAAATACATTACCAAAAAGTGATAGATGTAAAATTTGCATCACCAAAAAACACCTGACTACAACAGATGAGGTAAAAACTGTTGACTCTGAACTTAACTGTCAAAACTGAAATTTACTATGGAATCTGAATGTTACTGTCTAAACTGAATGCACTGGTAGCAGAGAGGCACTTCACATGTAGTTTAAGCCGCTCGAGCACTAGTAGTAGAGAAACAGTGATCTAAATCAGCAGGCGATCGAGAGGGAACACAGTAGCAGATAGCAGCCGGAGCAGCAGCGCCTGGAGGAGCAACGCGAACTGGAGCCAGAGCAGCAACTTGTGTAGCAGTAGCAGCCCATGTACCAGCATCAGCAGCGCAAGCGAGAGCAAGCGCAGAGAAGCAGCACGAGCGAGGGCAAGAGCAGAGCAGCAGCGCGACCGAGCGAGAGACGGAGCAGCAGCAGTAGCAGCATGACCGAGCGAGAGCCGGAGCAGCAGCAGCAGCAACGCGAGCGAGCGAGAGCCAGAGCAGCAGCAGCAGATCGGGCTGGTATGGACGCCGTGTGACACCCTGGTTTTCGCTCCCTGTTTTTTCCTTTGCGGGATTTGACCCCCGTCTTTTTTTTCTCGGTGTTATCGGATTTCTCTCGCTCTTGGGTATACGAAGATGGTCATTTAGCCTTGCCTTTCCTATCCAACCAGAGATTCTCTCCAGTTCAACCTTGCCACCCAAGATCAATTCTCCGGACTTTGCCACCGAAACCCTACCTTCCGAGTTGCCGGAAGGGAAACCCTGATCCTCTCCATTACAAAGGAACCCCAATTTCCTTTGATCTGTTGCCTCCCAAACTTTTCCCAGTGATCATCCTTCATCTACAAACCCTGGATATGCAAAAATATTGCCAAGTCATTTGCAATATTTTTCATTTATAATTAATTCCTTTTTCTGCCAGTTAAAGGAATTAAATCCAGGAAAATATCTATCCATCTCCAAAGTTCATGAAAACTTGTGGAGATACTCTTTGTGATCATATTGAGCTCCCATAAAAATATTGGACACAATTAAATAAGGGAAATTGCATTTTCCTACTTAATGCCAATATTGCATTTTGGGCACTTTCTAAAGGAACTACCATTTTGGTAGCCAGGAAAAATCCAAAATAATTTTTGGAGCTTAACCTACCCATATCTTCACCATTTCCATCAAGAAACCAAGTCCCACCCATTAAAGTTTGAGCACAGCATCCATTTTTTAAATTCTGTTCAGATTTTCGGTTTGCAAAGGAAGTGCTTGAACCCTTGATATTTTTGAGCTGAAATTTTTCATGGTGGTTAACACTACCAAATCACCCATGGAAACCAAAAATCATCTCAATTCATCTATCTATTCATCCACAGCAATTTTCTGAAGTTTCTGTCCAAACTGAAGCTCTGTGAAGGAAGTACCACTTTGGCATTTCCAAATGGGTTGAAATTTTACCAGCATCTTCATATGTTCAAATAATCACCCTCCACCAAAATTCAGCTCATTTCATCAAACCATTTGAGCACAGCTTCAAAATCCCTTTTCTGGACCAGATTTGGCATTACAAAGGAAGTGTGTGCAAATCTTGTCCAAATGCCTTCAAATTTTGCCAGAATATAGTCCTTCCTACCCTATCTCAGTTTGACAAAGTTGCAACCCCCCAACTTCATCCTTTTTTGCACAAAAGCCCACCAAAGTTTGCTGTTAAAATCTGTTTCAGCAAGGTTCACTCATCCTAGAGCTATCTAGGTGGTTCCAGTCACTTGTCCCATCTAATTGAGCAGTGAGGCACCTATTTGACAAGGTCTGACAGGCAGACACGGGCCGGAGCGTGCAGTGCACGCGGTGACCACGTAGCGGGCGCGCAGAAACGGTGCTCTGCGCTTGGCCTACTCCGTTCAGTCATCTCCGGTTGGCCCCTGCTTGTCCGGGCATGTCCAGTGGCTCCACGGAGTCCACATGCCCCTCTCCCGACCCTTCTCCCCCTCTCTTCTTCTTCCCCATGCCACGGCAACTCCGGTGAACTGTTCCGCCTGTGACGCCGATGTCGTTTTCTCCTCTGTCCTCATCTCCCTCGAGCTCTCTTGAGCGCTCTCGTGGTCTCTCCCCTCCCCGCGAAGCCTCTCGTCACCGCAAACCGCGAGCCACGTCTCCTCGCAGCGCCAGTGCGGCGATAAGCTTGCCACGGCGGCCGTCCCGATCCACTCGCCGTCGGCCGGCTATAAATAGCCATGGCCCGAGCCCTCCTCGAGCACCCACGGTACTTCTAGCCCCTCCTCTACCTCCTAGCACCCCGCCCTACCTCTCATTTGAGCTCGAAGAGATCCCGTGCCCGCACATCACCAGCGAGCTCCGCCACTGCCTCCGCTCGGCCTCGGCCAATTCCGGCTACCCCGGCCCCCATTGCTGCCCTAGCCGCCGTAGCCGAGCACCACCACCACCCACCAGCCCTCCCCGCCTCCATTCTGACTGGGGCATGCCGTAGCTCCGGCCCCAAGCGCGCCACTGCCGCCGTTAGACTCCACCCGCGCCCACACGCTTCAGGCCACCCCCGCCTCCGCTTCCACCACTCACCGGCGCGGGGTGAGGCTGGGAGCGCGTCCCCATCACTGCCTGAGGCCGTCGGGCCCCACATCACCGAAAGTCATCACAGCCGGCATCTCCCCTGTCTCTCTCTGTCCCTGACAGAGGAGGGAGACGGCCTGACGGGAGGGCCCGTGCTGTCGGCCTCTCAATCGCTCCCTCCGCCCGTTTTTTTAAGTGGGGGTACGGGTGGGCCGGCCCAGTAAGCGGCAGCAGCTGCGCGGTTCGGTTGGCAGCCCAGGCTCGGTCGCTTTCGGCCCAGAACGGCCCAGCGGCGCAGTTCATTTTAACCTTTTCCGTAGAAAAAAACTGCGGAGGACCCGTATGCAAATATTTATATTACAGAAAGGTCCCTGGCAGTAAAACTGCAACAACTTCTCACTCGCGACTCCGATTCAAGTGAATCCAACACCTACTTCTTCGTTGCGTCGAGCCCGTTCTATTGGTGTCATTTTCACGAGGTTGTCACACTGTGAAAATGACCATTTTGGCCTTGCCCTCTATTCAGCTCCTCCGAGAGGGAATCTTTTCCGGCGATTCTTCCGCGGCTTCACCGCACTTTCTCCCAGAGAAATTCTTCGACCCCAGGCAAGCCGACCATCTGATATATGCCCCAAAGCATTGCTCTATGTTATTCTTGTATGTTTAACCTAATAATGATGCCCGTGCTAGAACTACTTAAATTCCTGTTAGTTTGTATTTATCATTTACATTACTGGATCATGATTATCATTCCTGCGTTAATGACATATTGTGATGCTATACGGAGATAGTTTGTTATGCTTATGCAGTTGTTACCTCATACATAGTTAACACCAGGTCAAGTTATTCATGATGGATATACCTGCCGGTTAAGCACTTGCTAAAACTGAACATAGTTGGTTGATCTTGAGTCACCTGTCCGGGCTTATTCGTGCAACCACATTTGCCGGTATGGGACGGCCTTGACTTGGTCTGGCTCCGTGCTCTTTCACCGGTACCTCCATCCAGGGAGGGTTATGCGTGCGTGTTGCCCTGATCAGGTAGACGGTGATAACCCTGTGAGCCCAGTTGGTTGTTTGCGCGCGGTCCCCATTTGGGACAGTTTAGTTTGGCCACGACGGTGGCAGGTGTTACGAGGTGACACAGGGGCCTCCCAGGGCTTGACTCCGGGGGAGGATGATTGCCGGTGGTACGATGGGAGAGTCACGGGCCAGGCAGGTTTCGTTGGAGCAACGCTGGTCCACCCGAATGGGATCACGAGGTCAGGTGCTCCATGGTGTGGGTAAAGTGTACAACCTCTGCAGAGTGTAGAATCTAGTCGAATAGCTGCGTCCACGGTATTGGACAGCCCGTCCAGACCTCACTAGGTGGTCAACCATAATACTGATAATAATGATGGCGAACTCGTCTTGGACAGACATCAGGTGATGTCAGGCATATGGTATGTTAACCATGTGATGGCTATGGAAGAGATGGTCAGATGGCCGAAAGACTTGGATTGGATTTGGTTCAACATCGGATTGGATCGTGAGAATGTCGAAATATGAATTATTTACTTGCCATGTTATACTTAATCTGCTTTACTTTATTGTACTTTACTTGAGTAGTTATCTTGCTAGATAACCCTGTTATGTCATGATGATCAATGCTGCTAGATGTTTAATTATGCTAGATAATCTTGCTACGACATGACAATTTGTATTGCTAGATAGGTATATTATGCTATGATAATTAATATTGCTCTAATATCAAATACATGCTTGAATGCCATGGATTGCATTGCTTGGTGTATATGTTAGTTTGGTTTGCTTGCGAGTACATTCAGAAGTACTCAGCGGCCTTCAATGTGGCCAGGTTCACATAAGGATCCGTCGTCCGCTGACGAGGAGCTAGAGCGTTCGTGGGCTAGGAGCGTAACCCAGTCAGATCCCTATGGAGTGGAGCCGCACCAAGACCATGTTGCCTTAGATAAAGCTTTTCCGCTGCCACCCCTTTGTAACTATCATGTAAGACTTATATACCCATTAATAGAAATGCATGTGTTCATGATACTTGTTGTAAAAGCGCATGCCAGAGTGATTTTCTGGGCTGGTATGCTAGGCGACCGTCTGGATACAGTGGTACTCAGGCTGGGCGCCACAACGGATGGTATCAGAGCAGCCAGGCTGACTATAGGTTACCCTAGCCAGATTTTATTGTCTTGTGCTCAGTAGAAAGCCCAGATGGATTTCAGCCATCTTTTGCCAACCTGGCACGGCTACTATTGATCATAAGGCAATCCCCATAGGTTTTGGCTCCATCAGACCCAACTCTCGTGGCCTTTGCCTCCGGTGTGAAACGCTCGCACCCGGCAACGACCCGTGAGCCCTGAACCCCCTAGGTAAACTAGATATCCTTACCCTACTTGCTAACCATGGCATTTCTCTCCTTAACTCTAGTTTCCTTTGGGAAACGCTTATAAATTCTGTCTCTCCCCAATAACCCTAGAATCGCACGACCATAGCCATCATGCATTGAGTGTGATGTTCCCTAAGGAAGTAGTAGGAGCTTGACACCAGTGCTACCAGGAGCATTGTGTGGTTTCGCTTCTAAATCCTTAGAGGTGCATCGAGTGCGATATGCTAGTTATACTAGTTTATCCTCGGCCACGTGTGTAAGGTCCGCAAAATTTGAGCTTTGTTTGCTTTTTGGTTTTCACGGTTCTTGTTTCTTTTCTCAGTTTCGTTCCTTCGCTCCGACTGGATCCATCTGCGAGCGTCGTCAAGAAGACCAGCATACAACTTGGATAATACCCAATAATCCCCATTCAGCAAGAGTCAAGCCAAGCCAACTGCCTGGTATTCAGAATAGCAACACCGGATCTGTCAAGAATGAAGAATGGGTCAAAAGCAGAATCTATGTGCAACAGACAAGGCCAGAATATACCTGAGAGAGTTTGCCTCAGAACGGATCATGCCTAAGGAGCAGTCAGATGAGTTACCAAGAATGAATACCAGTAAGGACAAATTATTTCGTCCGTGATACAAGGATTATTTCAGTCAGTGAGGTGAACCGAGTCTTTTCTCAAGGGACTCAAGAATTATTTACCCACAGAAGACATATTTCAAGAATGTGAATGTGCCAAGAGCAGCAACGAAACTCCGGTACATTGGTACAAATTTCAAAGCAAATCTTGAAGTTCACCAGGGTCTATACAAATTTCCGGGCACTGTGAACAAGGTTTGCAAGGAATATGGATAAGTTCACGGCTATCCAGAATCACTGAGCTTCCAAGCATCCAGAATCAAGGAGCACCTAACATGATTGGAAACTCAGCTGAACCGAATGGAATTATCGGCAACACTTGGTTTGGATAAAAAGGGTGTTCCGAATTAATTATCAACATGAGGTATGCACCAGTCTTGCAACCTTTACAGCAACAAGGATCGTACCAGCAGAAGGACAAGAGATGTGCATGACCAATGGAACATCCTCAGTCAAGGTATGGCCTATACCAAGTTTGACTCCGCCATGGGTAAATTACGAAGACTTCAGAAGGAAGCCTGAATCGGCCATAGGTACGACCACATATCACCGTAAAAGACTTCTGGTATATGAAAACCAGCCTTCCTCCACAAGCTACCGAGAGAAGCTTACAACGCAAGACTGCCAATCTTCCTCGGTACACCACTTGGTGAGAAAATCTTCTGGGGTACGACACTTCCATCTTCCACAGTGTGCTACCACGGAAAGCTTTCGGCATAAGGCACCTGATCTTCCACAGTAAGTCACATGAAGGAAAGCTGGTAAGGTACGATACCCAGCCCTCTTCAGTACACTACCCTAGCAAAAGCTTCGAGCATAAGGAATTCAGCCTTATTCAACACGTTATCGTGCCTACAACAAGCTTGTCAGAAGCAAGAACTAGTCTGGACACACATCCGCCTCAGAACTCAGTGGTTATAAAAGGATTCATCTTACACCTGCATATGTTGTGAGCATGCAGTCCAGTGGATCAGTTCATGCAAGCCACTCATACACGGGAATGACTGTGTTCAGAGAAACATTGGCCCCATAGTTCAAAGAAGAATATAAGCACAGCAACCCCTACGAGGTATGCAAGAGTAAGTTGTGAGAACAAGCCCAACAAGCTGGGAAAACAATCAGGAAGCCGTGTAGGCAAGTCATCACAGGTCCATCAAAGGAATCCTCAAGAACAAAGAACTCCCGGACAAACAACCTTCGTGACGGTCAACAAGATACAGTTTCATAGACAGAGCGGTATTACAGATCCTTGTCAGACTCTTGCATATACGGCCACAACAATGCAGCCAGCATGTCATATTCATCCTAAATATGGGCCATCAACCAAGACAAAAGGCTATGCTCCGAAGGATACACCGGATGATAGAGATACTATGTTCAACTCAGTGGTCAAAGCAAGGACTACAAGGCTATATATGACAAAACCCTTTCCACAAGCGACATAGTTGGAAACAAGACATTCAGATGAAATAGCTCAAAGCACATCAGCACCAACAGCTCATAGACACCATGACATCATTGGAATAAGAGATTACTGTCTATGATTACTTTGTGATCACGCCTGATATTTTAGTTGAGGATATAGCAACAATGGCTCGGTTATATTGTTCCTTGAATTGCGAATCACCTAAGGACAATGCCTGAATGCATAAAGCAGAAGGAAACATCAACATGGAACCCACAACCAGATTGAGCATTCTGACATGGCAAAGAGAAAATCCCCTCTAGCCATCAAGGCCATACGAGCATGTGGGACTGGTACTAGGAAAGGATGTCTTGCCCTGACTGTCAGAGTACGAAGTATCACAATAAAACCCAAAGCAGTTGCTTTCGGACAATGGAAACTAAGCTATTTGTGGGTATTACCGCTATCCCACTACCAAGACAAGAGATTTACCTGACAGGAAGGAGAAGGATTCAAGGAAACTATGTGCAAAAGCAACATATGGTCCATCAGAAGAGGCAGTTAAAAGGCCCCGTATTCCAGCCAAGCCTTCTAGAATACGGCACCACTGGCATAGGACGAATCAGCTCTTCGTTACTATGGATAAGGTCACAAAGGTACAAGGATCACATCAGCACGGCAACACTACGCCTGCCCAGGGTAGCCCTATGCTAGCAGCGGAACAATCCGAGGAAGCAGAATGACTCTCGGCAACAGAACGATGACTGCGGTAAAGACAAGATCGCTGATGGATCCAAGTCGCACATAGGTAAGTCCCCCTTCACCGGGAGGTAAGCCCGGAAATCTCGAGGACAAGATTTTCTTAAGGGTGGTAGGTTTGTGACACCCTGGTTTTCGCTCCCTGTTTTTTTCCTTTACGGGATTCGACCCCCGTCTTTTTTTTCTCGGTGTTATCGGATTTCTCTCGCTCTTGGGTATACGAAGATGGTCATTTAGCCTTGCCTTTCCTATCCAACCAGAGATTCTCTCCAGTTCAACCTTGCCACCCAAGATCAATTCTCCGGACTTTGCCACCGAAACCCTACCTTCCGAGTTGCCGGAAGGGAAACCCTGATCCTCTCCGTTACAAAGGAACCCTGATTTCCTTTGATCTGTTGCCTCCCAAACTTTTCCCAGTGATCATCCTTCATCTACAAACCCTGGATATGCAAAAATATTGCCAAGTCATTTGCAATATTTTTCATTTATAATTAATTCCTTTTTCTACCAGTTAAAGGAATTAAATCCAGGAAAATATCTATCCATCTCCAAAGTTCATGAAAATTTGTGGAGATAATCTTTGTGATCATATTGAGCTCCCATAAAAATATTGGCCACAATTAAATAAGGGAAATTGCATTTTCCTACTTAATGCCAATATTGCATTTTGGGCACTTTCTAAAGGAACTACCATTTTGGTAGCCAGTAAAATTCCCAAATAATTTGTGGAGCTTAACCTACCCATATATTCACCATTTCCATCAAGAACCCAAGTCCCACCCATTAAAGTTTGAGCACAGCATCCATTTGCAAATTCTGTTCAAATTTTCGGTTTGCAAAGGAAGTGCTTGAACCCTTGATCTTTTTGAGCTGAAATTTTTCATGGTGGTTAACACTGCCAAATCACCCATGGAAACCAAAAATAAGATCAATTCATCTACCATTCATCCACAGCAATTTTCTGAAGTTTCTGTCCAAGCTGAAGCTCTGTGAAGGAAGTACCACTTTGGCATTTCCAAATGGGTTGAAATTTTACCAGCGTCTTCATATGTTCAAATCATCACCCTCCATAAAAATTCAGCTCATTTCATCAAACCATTTGAGCACAGCTTCAAAATCCCTTTTCTGGACAAGATTTGGCATTACAAAAGAAGTGTGTGCAAATCTTGTCCAAATGCCTTCAAAATTTGCCAGAATATAGTCCTTCCTACCCTATCTCAGTTTGACAAAGTTGCAACTCCCCAACTTCATCCTTTTCTGCACAAAAGCCCACCAAAGTTTGCTGTTAAAATCTGTTTCAGCAAGGTTCACTCATCCTAGAGCTATCTAGGTGGTTCTAGTCACTTGTCCCATCTAATTGAGCAGTGAGGCACCTGTTTGACAAGGTCTGACAGGCAGACGCGGGCCGGAGCATTCAGTGCACGCGGTGACCACGTAGCGGGCGCGCAGAAACGACGCTCTGTGCTTGGCCTGCTCCGTTCAGTCATCTCCGGTCGGCCCCTGCTTGTCCGGGCATGTCCAGTGGCTCCACGGAGTCCACATGCCCCTCTCCCGACCCTTCTCCCCCTCTCTTCTTCTTCCCCACGCCACGGCAACTCCGGTGAACTGTTCCGCCCGTGACGCCGATGTCGTTTTCTCCTATGTCCTCATCTCCCTCGAGCTCTCTCGAGCGCTCCCGTGGTCTCTCCCCTCCCCACGAAGCCTCTCATCGCCGCAAACCGCCAGCCACGTCTCCCCGCAGTGCCAGTGCGGCGATAAGCTTGCCACGGCGGCCGTCCCGATCCACTCGCCATCGGCCGGCTATAAATAGCCATGGCCCGAGCCCTCCTCGAGCACCCACGGTACTTCTAGCCCCTCCTCTACCTCCTAGCACCCCGCCCTACCTCTCATTTGAGCTCGGAGAGCTCACGTGCCCGCACATCACCGGCGAGCTCCGCCACTGCCTCCGCTCGGCCTCGGCCAATTCCGGCTACCCCGGCCCCCATTGTTGCCCTAGCCGCCGTAGGCGAGCACCACCACCACCCACCAGCCCTCCCCGCCTCCATTCTGACTGGGGCAGGCCGTAGCTCCGGCCCCAAGCGCGCCACCACCGCCGTCAGAGTCCACCCGCGCCTGCACGCTTCAGGCCACCCCCGCCTCCGCTTCCACCACTCACCGGCGCAGGGTGAGGATGGGAGCGCGTCCCCATCACCGCCTGAGGCCGCCGGGCCCCACATCGCCGGCAGTCGTTGCAGTCGGCGTCTCCCCTGTCTCTCTCTCTCCCTGACGGAGGAGGGAGACGGCCTGACGGGAGGGCCCGTGCTGTCGGCCTGTCAATCGCTCCCTTCGCCCGTTTTTTTAAGTGGGGGTACGGGTGGGCCGGCCCAGTAAGCGGCAGCAGCTGCGCGGTTCGGTTGGCAGCCCAGGCTCGGCCGCTTTCGGCCCAGAACGGCCCAGTGGCACAGTTCATTTTAACCTTTTCCGCAGAAAAAAACTACTGAGGACCCATATGCAAATATTTATATTACAGAAAGGTCCCTGGCAGTAAAACTGCTACAACTTCTCACTCGCGACTCCGATTCAGGTGAATCCAACGCCTACTTCTTCGTCTCGTCGAGCCCGTTCTATTCGTGTCATTTTCACGAGGTTTTCACATTGTGAAAATGACCATTTTGCCCTTGCCCTCTATTCAGCTCCTTCGAGAGGGAATCTTTTCCGGCGATTCTTCCGCGGCTTCACCGCACTTTCTCCCGGAGAAATTCTTCGACCCCAGGCAAGACGACCATTTGATATATGCCCCAAAGCATTGCTCTATGTTATTCTTGTATGTTTATCCTAATAATGATGCCCGTGCTAGAACTACTTAAATTCCTGTTAGTTTGTATTTATCATTTACATTATTGGATCATGATTATCATTCCTGCGTTAATGACTTATTGTGATGCTATACGGAGATAGTTTGTTATGCTTATGCAGTTGTTACCTCATACATAGTTAACACCAGGTCAAGTTATTCATGATGGATATACCTGTCGGTTAAGCACTTGCTAAAACTGAACATAGTTGGTTGATCTTGAGTCACCTGTCCGGGCTTATTCGTGCAACCACATTTGCCGGTATGGGACGGCCTTGACTTGGTCTGGCTCCGTGCTCTTTCGCCGGTACCTCCATCTAGGGAGGGTTATGCGTGCGTGCTGCCCTGATCAGGTAGACGGCGATAGCCCTGTGAGCCCAGTTGGTTGTTTGCGCGCGGTCCCCGTTTGGGACAGTTTAGTTTGGCCACGACGGTGGCAGGTGTCACGAGGTGACACAGGGGCCACCCAAGGCTTGACTCCGGGGGGAGGATGATTGCCGATGGTACGATGGGAGAGTCATGGGCCAGGCAGGTTTCGTTGGAGCAACGTTGGTCCACCCGAATGGGATCACGAGGTCAGGTGCTCCATGGTGTGGGTAAAGTGTACAACCTCTGCAGAGTGTAAAATCTATTCGAATAGCCGCGTCCATAGTATTGGACAGCCCGTCCAGACCTCACTAGGTGGTCAACCATAATACTGATAATAATGATGGCGAACTCGTCTTGGACAGACATCAGGTGATGTCAGGCATATGGTATGTTAGCCATGGGATGGCTATGGAAGAGATGGTCAGATGACCGAAAGACTTGGATTGGATTTGGTTCAACATCGGATTGGATCGTGAGAATGCCGGAATATGAATTATTTACTTGCCATGTTATACTTAATCTGCTTTACTTTACTGTACTTTACTTCAGTAGTTATCTTGCTAGATAACCCTATTATGTCATGATGATCAATGCTGCTAGATGTTTAATTATGCTAGATAATCTTGCTACGACATGACAATTTATATTGCTAGATAGGTATATTATGCTATGATAATTAATATTGCTCTAATATCAAATACATGCTTGAATGCCATGGATTGCATTGCTTGGTGTATATGTTAGTTTGGTTTGCTTGCGAGTACATTCAAAAGTACTCAGCGGCCTTCAATGTGGCCAGGTTCACATAAGGATCCGTCGTCCGCTGACGAGGAGCCGGAGCGTTCGTGGGCTAGTAGCGTAACCCAGTCAGATCCCTGTGGAGTGGAGCCGCACCAAGACCATGCTGCCTTAGATAGAGCTTTTCCGCTGCCACCCCTTTGTAACTATCATGTAAGACTTATATACCCATTAATAGAAATGCCTGTGTTCATGATACTTGTTGTAAAAGCGCATGCCAGAGTGATTTCCTGGGCTGGTATGCGTGGCGACCGTCTGGATACAGTGGTACTCAGGCGGGGCGCCACACGCCGCCACCGAGGGAGCCTTGCACTGGGGGAGAGCCGCCGTGGAGATGTCACCGGCGGCGCCGGCTTCGAGGTAGCCACGCCATGGGGGTGCAAGATCTAGCACTGTCGGCGCCGGGAGATCGAGTTAAGGAGAAGGTGCGATGCGATGAGTGTACAGCCTCTTTGGTGGCGCCGAGTAGACCTCAGCTTCTTCTGAGGAGTCGGTGAGGATGCTGCGGTTCCGGTGGAGCAGGTTAAGGCGGCGCTGTGGGGATGGAGCAGCCGCGATAGACAAGGCGATCGTCAGAGCAGCTCCTTGGAGGTGGAGGACGGGGCGGCTGAACCGGTGGGACGACAAGATCGACGATGGATCCTTATCCGGGGAGGTGGATGAGGGACGTCGAGCTGTTGCGGTGGACGACATCGTCGGGGAAGAGGCTCCGGCTGGGCAGCGGTGGGGTGGCGGACGAAGGAGGGTTTGGTTTCGTAGCTGGAGCAGAGAGGTTCTAGCGGCCTGAGATTTCGAATGGTGAAAAGGAGGTGATGGGAGGGGGGAACCATGACTTAGGGACGCGCTTGTCCAAAATGTAGGGTGTGTTACAAAAGTAGCCCCACAGATTTGAACTAGCGGCCCTTTCGGCTCAGGGGTAGAAGGGGTGTCGGTGTCAAAACCGGCAGCCTCGGGGTAGGGGGTCCCGAGCTATGGATCTAGGATCGATGGGTAACAAGGGACGACGAACACAGTGTTTACCCTGGTTCGGGCCCTCTCGAAGAGGTAATACCCTACGTCCTGCTTGATTGTATTGATTGTATAACGTGGTTTACAAAGTAGATCTACCTCAAGATCAGTATGAGCTAAACCCTATACTACGGGGGGATGAAGATAGCTCTCCCCCTAATGACTACAACCCTCGGTTTATATAGACACCGATAGGGTTAGGGTTACCGAAGATAGATTACAACAAGAGGGAAATAGATATCATCCACCCTTGACTTGGAGGGCACACCACGGCTTCACAGGTCTCCGGTCACCACACGGCTCCTCCAGTCTGGCCCATGCACAATGGGCCGTCGCCCCGAGGACCCCTTAGTCCATGACTCCCTCAGTAGCCCCCGAACTTGCCTCCAATGCCAGGACTTGTATCCGGTATCCATTCCGACCAGTATTCGGTTTGTGGGGCGAGTTCCTCAGCAAGTCTTCCCCCTGTTCGGTACCAAGTGATGTTCGGAGTCTGAAATGGCTGTTTTACTTAACACCGAAGGTAGTAATAAAAATATCGCTCAAGCGCAAATAGTGCCTTTATCTGACAACTTTTTCTCCTTCAACAAAGAGTCGCTTCCGGCCATAACACCAAGCAGTTACTATTTCTTGAAGCGCGGCTCGAGGCTGACGCCATGCTTGACACGTCCCTTCAAGGTGGAGATCGTGTCCCGCTTTTTGGGGGATATGGTTAATGATCTTGATTCCCCTCCCTGCTCATAACATTGCGGAGATATCGGGAAGTGGAGAGGCCAACGGCGTGAAAAAAGGGATCTCTGGCCTGCCCACAGTCTATAAGGGGGGGGGGCACTACAGTCTGCATCCCATGCCTTCTCCTACCTTTCGCACTCGCGATCCTTCAGAGCTCCAGCGCCCTTTCTCCCTGCTTCCATAGCCAATCCCACTTTACCTCCTTCGACCATGGCCGGATCCGGCGCCAATGGGAAGTGGGAGGCCTCCTCCGTCACCAACGAGGATATACTGAAGCTGAAGGAGGCCGGTTACTTGCCAGCCAACGTCGCCCATCGAGCCCCCGAAGAGGGCCAGATCATCCCTACGCCCGAGCCGGGCGAAAGGGTAGTTTTCTCCCTCATTTCCTTAGGGGGCTTGGATTTCCACTGCACCCCTTTGTGCGGGGGTTAATGTTTTACTATGGGCTAGATTTCCACGATCTAGCCCCCAACTCCCTCCTCCACATTTTGACATTCATCGTCGTCTGTGAAGCGCTCCTCCGGGTCCAGCCGCACTTCGGCTTATGGCTGAAGGTGTTCAACGTGAAGCCCAAGGTGGTTGGCGGTGAGCACGCGAACTGCGGAGGGGCCATGATCAGCAAGCTGACACGGGTCCAGTGGCTGGACGGCCACTTCGTCGACACCGTCTGGATGTGGCAGAAGGAGTGGTTCTATATCACCGAGCCGAGGGAGGCCGCATGGGGAGCGGCCCCCGCCTTCTGGTCCGGACCACCCACCAGATTGGCTTCCTGGACCACCAAGAGTCCGGACTGGGGATGTGAAGCGCTGTAGAAGTGCGCCGACAATGTAATAGAGACCGGTGTGAAGCTGGTCGACATGTTCCAGATCATGCTCCATCGCGGGCTCCTCCCTTGCCAAGAGAGGGCCAAGCCCATGTGGGAGCATGAGCTCGAGGGTCCGGCCACTGTGCGACACCTCTTCGGCATGACTCCTGACAAGATATGCGGCCAACTATTCCAGCCCCAGAAGGAGTGGCTGGCCGAGGGGAAGGACATCGGTCTTGACACCGCGAATCCCCCAAGGGAGGTGAGTGGCATGTCTCTTCGAAGAGTATTCGGATATTCACATTACGTGAGATTCGATCTAACCTGGTTATGTGGATTCTGCAGGGCTGGCTCGCCAAGGGCAAGAAGATCAGTGGCCCGACGCCGCTATCGGAGGGGCCCCGATTAGAGCAGCTGGAGAAGATGCTGGTCGTGGTGCCCTACAAGGTGCCCGCTAAGAAGGGCAAGAAGCAAGAGGCACCGGAGGCCAGGGAGGGCCTCTGCCGCAAGATCCATCCGGGCAACCGGTTCGGAGATGCTGCGGTCTCATCCATACAGGATGGGGGCGAGGAGGAGGAGGACGAAGAGGAGAGTGCCTCTTCGCACTCCAAAAAGAGGCCGACGTCCGAGGACGCCGAGGAGGTCCACCCTTCCCCGGCCCCAAAGAGACGACACCGGCCTAAGCTGGTTATACCTGACAGCTCGGATGACAAGAAGTTCAAGGCGTCCAAGGAGCTCCCGAAGAAGGGATCCAGGGTCAAGTCCCCTGCCAGCAGGTAAGGTGTCTGTATTTTCAGCTATTATGCTTTTAGTAGTTTGTTTTAGTTGAAGGTTAACCCCTCCGAATTGCAGTCCCCCGCATGAGCGCCCCACCGAGCAAATCTCGGAAGGGACGTCTCCGCCCGCCGAGCTGGCGGACAGTGGGTCTATGGCACACTCCACGCCTCCTTTGGTCCCCGAAGAGGCTGAGGAGGTGCGGTCCCAAAGAACTCCTCCTCCTCCGAACACGGAGGGGAGGTAGATGCCGTAATGGCCGAGGTCAACACCTCGGTCACCTAAGACCTCTGTCGACATTTCTGATGCTAACGCAGGCATCTTCCATGACTGTGGCTGCTAATGCTGCGGCGTTAGAGGAGATGGATCGGAAGCTCAAGCTTTCCGATCAAGAGTTGGACCTTGTCAACAAATGGCTTGACGAGGCGCAAGGTAAGCTATGTAAAAAGATGTTTATTCTCCAGATAGGGACTGGCCGGACCATTGACTGATCCTTTATCTTGATGATCTTGCAGCTGCTGCCGCCGAGGTCGAGGTCTTAAAGGAGGCCCTTAAGAAAGCTGAGGCCGAGGCGGCCGAGAAGAGGACAGCTGCTAAGAGGGCGGTGTCCGATCTTGAGCAGGCCAAGCGTGCCGCTAAGCAGCATGAATCTCGGGTAACCGAGGTCCAAGGGAAGCTCCAGGATGCCGCTGAGAAGCTTGAGGCCCTTGAGAAGGGGCGGGAGGAGCAATCCTCCCGTTTGTCCAAGGCAGAGAAAGAGCTCCAGGAGGCGAGGAGTGACACCCGAGGTGTCCGGGAGGAGCTTCGGCAAGCAGCACAAATTGCCAATGGTAAGAAATATTTATTGCAGAGTGTGTTCGAAGGCAACAGATTTGCCCTACTGACGAGGGTCTGGCGCTCCGCAGGCGTCTTCGCTGAACTCCCGAAGAATACGGCGGCCGCGACGAGGCACTATGCCACTCGCGAGGAGGATTCCACGTAGCGGCTCTTTTGGTCACAGTTTCCGGACTCCGAGCGTCCTCCCTCCTCAGCGATCAAATGAAGTAGCTGATGGAGATACATCGGATGTCCGAGCTGGCCTTGAAGGACCTCTGTGTCAGCCTGTGGCCGGCCGAGCCCATTCCGGACACCTACTTCGACCTTGTGCAAAGGCTGCGGGAGGCGCCGCTCCGGATTGATGCCGTGAAGTGGTCGGCGTGCCTTGAAGGGGTGAGGCTCGCTATTGCGAAGACCATGGTTCATTGGCCAAGGATTAATCCAATGGAGATGGCCACTGGTCATCCGCCCCAGGGGAAGGAGCATCGCCGCCTCGAGCAGTACTTCACGCAGGTGATGACCGGAGCGCGGGCGATAGAGGGCCAGTGTTCGAAAAATGTAATGCTTGAGTAGATGTAGCAAGCTTGTACCAAGTGGGATTTATGCTTTATTATGCGCCCGGCGAACTTAGTGATTAAATTTTGACTCCTGTGTGGCCGTATGTTTAGTTCTGAAAGCTACCAGTCGTCGGCTTCAGCCCCCAAGTGAATATCATGAAGGGTGTTTTGTTTCCACACTATTACCCTTAGCCAACGTCTTGGTGCCCGGAGGCGGTAGTGCGGGAACGAAACCAAGCGACCAGACTATTCAGTTTTACTGCTTTCACTTAGCCTTAGGAGCTTGACGATGGGGACTAGGGACTAGCCGCCGGTGTATTTGTGATGTACTTGGGGGTCGAAGCCTGCCCTTTCCGATCACATGGTTTGTGTTAAGATGAACCCTTCGTGTGACACGGCGAAATCGCCAATGATTTTTAGAGTCCAACCTCGTCATCGGATCGCAGACCCATTCGCGCTTACTATGATGATCAGTTTTTGGCTTTTTCCTCCTGAGGTACTTAACCGGGCGAACCAGTAGTACGATCGCAGGGGTTCTCCCTTTGCCCTCTTAGCCGAACAAGCGGAACATAAGGGGCAAACACAGTAGCCGGGCAACCCAACTATTGACCCAAGACATAGTTCGTAACAGATGCATATAGTGCAATATCCGAGACGCCGGACACCTAGCGGGAAGCGATGCCGGACTTAAAGATATTGAGCTGATGTATAAATCGAACTTGTAACTAATTAATATATTTTCATGCCAAGTTGTTCGAAGAGCGAGGAGAGAATCGGAAAGGGACAGAAAAATTGCAAGATGCAGATATCCGAACACCATAAAGGGTATTTTTATTATTTCTCGTAAGCTCAGGACGTCTAACTGTATAATTCAAACTGCGAAGGCAGTATTTGCAAGACAGAAAGAAAAAGAAAATTTACAGGGTAAAGGTTGACGCAGGGCCTTGATGTGTGAGTTGAAGCCTTCACTATGCCCTGCTGCACGTCTGCGCCTTTGCTTCTGATAGGTGGGGGTTGGGACCTTCGATGAGACCTTGATGGGCGAGGACCCTGCCGATGAAGCTTTAAACTTGGGGGTATCCGGAATTGGTCCCCGGGTCGTCCGAAGACGAGGTAATTCCAAAGTTCGGTTTAACCGAACATGTACTTCGGATTAATGTATGCCTCACGGCTGCCCATGGTATTTTGAGTGCGAAGTTGTGCTGACGAGGCACGTGGAGCGTGAAGAATGTGGGCGTGCCGTGGGGCGTGTATCCCTATTTGCGGTGAACGCATGCGGGTTCCCATGATGGGGAACGGGTTCGAACCCGTTTACTGTTGTCGCTGGCCCTTACAGTGGGTCGGCATTCGGGCCTATATGGGCCGGTGTGGTCTTCGGCCGCTAGGGCCGTAGTGTGCTCTTCGGTTCGAAGTGAGCGTTCTGTGTTGCCGTTGATAGTTATGACGCACGAAGGACCAGGCATTTTCAACTTGAGGTACGCGTAGTGCGGAATGACATTGAATTTAGCGAACGCTATTCGGTCGAGGAGTGCGTGATAGCCACTGCGAAAAGGTGCAATATCGAAGATCAAGTCCTCGCTTCGGAAATTATCCGGAGATCCGAACAACACTTCGAGTGTCACGGTGCCCGTGCAGCGGGCCTCCACTCCCGGAATGAATCCCTTGAAAGTGGTGTTGCTGGGTTTAATCCTTGATGGATCGATCCCCATTTTCTTCACTGTATCCTCGTATATCAAATGAGGCTCCTTCCTCCGTCCATTAGGACTCTAGTGAGGTGGAATCCATCGATGATGGGGTCCAGTACTAGGGCTGTGGACCCTCCATGGCGTATATTGGTGGGATGATCCCTACGATCGAACGTGATCGGGCAGGCTGACCATGGATTGAACTTCGGCGCTACTGGCTCGATGGAGTATACATCCCGTAGCGCTCGCTTCCTCTCCTTCTTCGGTATGTGGATTGCGTAGATCATGTTTACCGTCTTGACCATGGAAGGAAAGGGTTTCTGGCCTCCACTATTCGGCCTGCGGGGCTCGTCATCGTCCTCGCTTCTTGGGCTTTTGCCCGAGTCTTCGGCTGTGAGTTTGACGACCTGTTTGATCACCCAACAATTTCGGTTGGAGTGGTTGGTGGGCTTCTCTGATGTGCCGTGGATCTGGCAAGGCCTGTCCAGAATTGTGTCCAGCCTAGACGGGCCATCACTGTTACCTTTAGGGGCTTTCTTTCGGGTTCCGGACTTCTGGTTTCGGAATTCGGCATTTACTGCCGTATCCTCACCCTCGCCGTTATTGTGGCGATGTTTATTCTTGCTGCGTCGGGGCTTTCCATTCCCGTCCCGAACCTCGGAGGTACCGGGTGTGTCTGGGTTGGTGTTCTTGCGAGCAAGCCAACTGTCTTCGCCCGCGCAAAACCGGGTCATGAGGGAAGTAAGGGCTGCCATAGCACTTGGTTTGTCCTGGCTGAGCTGCCGTACAAGCCATTCGTCCTTGACACTATGCTTAAAGGCAGCCAAGGCTTCGGCATCCGGACAGTCAACGATCTGATTTTTCTTAGTCAGGAATCGGTTCCAAAATTGTCGGGCAGATTCTCCGGGTTGTTGCGTGATGTGATTTAAGTCGTCAGCATCCGGAGGCCAGACATAGGTGCCCTGGAAGTTTGCTCGAAAAGCGTGCTCAAGCTCTTCCCAGCAACCTATAAAGTCTTCGGGAAGGCTGTTCAGCCTGTGTCGAGCTGGGCCTTTAAGCTTGAGCGGTAAATATTTAATGGCATGGAGGTTGTCTCCTCGCGCCATGTGGATGTGGAGGAGGAAATCCTCTATCCATACGGCTGGATCTGTGGTTCCGTCATATGATTCGATGTTCACAGGCTTGAAGCCTTCTGGGAATTGGTGCTGCATTACCCTCTCTGTGAAGCACAGGGGGTGTGCGGCGCCCCGAACTCGGGCTACGTCGCGACGGAGGTCTTCGGCCCTCCTACTATGCTGCTGCTCCCGGACACTATCGTTTCGTTTTAACCGATCGTAGTATCCTTCCCGGTATGTGGGCAGATCCTCTCTGGGTCCGTAGATGGACCTGGTACGGCCTCCACGAGCATCTAGGTCATGGCGGAGGTCGTACCCGTAAGTGGGCCGCACCTGATCCTTGCCGTGATGGCGAGGTGGGGCGGCTGGATGTTCGGCCTCGTCAGCTTCCCTGTCCCGCCCTCTAGGGGGTCGGTCTGGCTGTTCGGCGTTTGTATACGTCGGGCGTGTTGGCTCTATAGCCTCGTCGTCAAACTGGGGCAATAGCCTTTGTTTAGGATAACTCCTGGTTGGCTGATCCCGGCCGTACCCCTCTTCGGCAGCTAGGACTTTAGTCCATCGATCGTTGAGGGTGTCTTGTTCAGCCTTGATTTTCCGTTTTTGCTTCTTTAGGCCGTGGGCGGTGGCTAAAAGCCTCCGCTTGAACCGTTCTTGCTCCAGAGGGTCTTCAGGGACGATAAAATCATCCTCCCCGAGACTGGCCTCGTCTTCAGAGAGTGGGAGGTAGTTGCTATCCACAGATTCTTCGTGGCTTTCCAGATTGAGCGGGTCCTCCTGCCCTGCGGGGTCATCCTGATGATGTTCGTTGGCTGCGTCTCCGGCGAGGTCATCCGTATTATTTATGGTGCCATTCTCCACCGAGTCTACGTTGCTTGCGTGGCTTCGACGTGGTTTTGATCAACGGTGCTATTTTCGGCGTTTGGGAGGCTCATCTCTGGGCTTGCCTCGGTCCTGCTCAGGAGTGTCGTTGCCGTCCTTTGGGGTGTCCACCATGTAAATGTCGTAGGTGGATGTGGCCGACCAGCGGCCTGTGACGGGGGGACCGACCTCAGCATTAGCCGCGGTTACGTCCTCCTCGTCCATGTATTCGGCATTCTCCGAATTATAGTCTAACATATCGGTTAAATCATCGGTAGTTCCTACCAAATGGGTGGTGGGTGAGGCGCAAAATTCCCTGTCGAACGCCTCGAAGGGTGGGTGATTGAAGGCGGAGGGCAGGTTCTCCTGGATAGTCATTTTCTGAATTCGGTCTAGCGCCTCGTTCAAAATATCGAGGGTTGCCAGACTTGAGGGCTCTAGGCCAGACTTTGTGGTGACGAAGCGGAGGTCGGTCTGTGACTCAATCTATCCTTGGTCCCGGGTGGACCTATCTTCAGGATTCAGGACTGAAACCTCAAGGGGCACCAAATTGTCCTCGGAAACTAAGGGTGTGCTTTGACCCTCCTGTGCACCTTCCACGCCAATGTTTGTGGTCGGGTCATTTTGGGCCGGGGGTGACCCCTGGCCGCTGTTCGCCGACTCAGGGTGCGGGCTCGAGGTCAGCAAGGTGTTGTGGGGGAGGAGCTCGGCCGAGATCGAATCTTGGCTTCTCTCCTCTGGTTTTGCCTCGAGGGCCGGGGATAAATCCTCCGCCGATGTGAGTTCGATTGATGGTGGGGTAAGGTCCCCTCTCTCAGGGAGTCCTTCCTGGCTCAAAGCCGTTTGGTGGACTAGAGCCAATTCACAGATCGGATCAGAGGTGTACGTCAGAGCAGGCGCGGCAAGGCCTGCGGGGGTGGTGAATCTGGTGAAAACCAAATTCCCCCGCGCGTCAGTAACGTACTCCAGATTGCCGAATCAAATCCGGTGTTCCGGAGCGAAGTTGTTGACCTGGTCAAGATGGCCGATCGAATCAGCGTGCAGTAGGATGCTGCCAAAAGCGAAGAGTTGTCCAGGGACGAAGAGATCCATGGAACTGATGTCCTCTCCAAGGACTAAGCAAGCCATCGATCCTTCCGGGGATCCAACAGTGGAACTCTCAATGAAAGCACCAGTGTCGGTGTCAAAACCGGCAGACCTCGAGGTAGGGGGTCCCGAGCTGTGGATCTAGGATCGATGGGTAACAAGGGACGACGAACACAGTGTTTACCCAGGTTTGGGCCCTCTCGAAGAGGTAATACCCTACGTCCTGCTTAATTGTATTGATTGTATAACGTGGTTTACAGAGTAGATCTACCTCAAGATTAGTATGAGCTAAACCCTAGGCTACGGGGGGATGAAGATAGCTCCCCCTAATGACTACAACCCTTGGTTTATATAGACACCGATAGGGTTAGGGTTACCGAAGATAGATTACAACAAGAGGGAAAGAGATCTCGTCCACCCTTGACTTGGAGGGCACACCACGGCTTCACAGGTCTCCAGTCACCACACGGCTCCTCCAGTCCGGCCCATGCATAATGGGCCATCGCCCCGAGGACCCCTTAGTCCATGACTCCCTCAAGGGGGATTTCGTGTGTCGGGATTTGGCAGCTGGAGGGAGTTTTCGCGCGCGTTGTAATTTCGGGATAGCAAGGCGCGGGTTGTGAAGGCGCGAGTTTTGGGAGCACGATATCTGAATTTTTGGGCTAACAAGGTGCAGGTTGGAATTTAGGGACAAGCCTAACATGTAATAATGTACGTACCAAATCAATTCGCACTTCCCTCAACGAAAAAAAACAAAATTAAATAAAACTATTCGCACCACACAAAGAGAGAGTCTTGTATTGTTTTACTGTACAAATGCTATTCAAAGCTATGAATCCATGCTATGTCCAATTAAATTTTTTCACTGGCTGTATAATGCATTTAACCTACTCATACGAACATTTTAGTGCATTCCAAATGTCTATACTACCGATGTAATTCGAACTAAATTTGAATTCGTTTCTCTATTTGAATAAGAATCTACAATCATGATTGTTGCCAAGTTGAACCATCATTTGTATATTATCTTAACAACACACCACATGATTACTATAGAGTTAGATATGAACTATGTGTACTATATATATGAACTCGAATTCAAAATTTTGAATACACTTGATGTTGATTCCAAATAATAGTACATTTGATGTACTAGCTAGATCTTCATATCTAAACCATGTTTCATACGTACACTGTGTTTATCACACAAAGTATAGTGCCCCGTCCCCAACATTATGACAAGTATTTAGCCCTGAGCTGCAAAAGCCACACATTATCACAAATTCAAATAAATGTTCTATATATTATATGTAGTATAACATGTTCATAACCACACCATGCGTATCACCATTATATATATTCATGCATTGTCAGGGTACACAAACAGGGGTGTATGTTTCCCCCTGACTTGTGCACGGACAGGCGCGTCTCCGGCACGGCAGCAAGGAAGCAAGCTTCACCAAGGCCAACAAGAAGGAATAGCTCTTTGAGAAATCAAAGGACGGATCAAGAAGACCAAGACAAGCCAAAACAGCAAGATATCACTAAGGGAAAAACCTCCCTTGCTAGGCAGGCGAGCCTGGTCAGGTCGAGGCCACCCCAAGAGCAAGTCCCAAGACCTCCCCGGCAAGGGTTGCTGGGGTGCTGGTGGCCTACTATCCCGCCAAGGCTCCACTGCTCCACCTCACAGTGATGCAAGTCGCTTATCGATGCGGTGTCGAGCCCCCAAGTGATTAAGTGGCAGTCATTCAGCACGTGGCAGCCATTTCTGAGGAAGATCACCCCTAAATGACACCCGTCCAGGGGCGTGTCACGCGGATAGGCGAGAAGGTGGTTGAATGGCACAGCAAGGCTTGCCGGGCTGCATCCACGACGTGACACTAAGCGATGCATTTAATGCACCTTGTCCTGTCTGTAGAGTTAGGTATGATAGCACTGTGGCTATCTAATCACTGGATAATGACTGTTTTGTCACTGTGGTAACCCCTTGACCTATAAAAGGAGGGCCGAGGCAACCATAGAGAGGATTCAGACCCTTGTACACTCATACGCGCGTAGCTGCTCTCCCCAAGGCAACCTTGCCGGGCTTGAGCACCGCACGTTCGTCACGGTCTTCCACCCAATCCACCAAAGTAGGAGTAGGGTTTTACGCCTCGCGGCGGCCCGAACCTAGGTAAAAACCACCCGTGTCACCATTGCCGTGTTGTTCTAAGATCTTTGCTCTTTGTGCAACGTGCCCTCCCCCCCCCGCCGAACCACGAAGGGGCCGATGGCCCCATAGGTGATCGTGTCGAACCACGACATCTTTGGCGCGCCAGGTAGGGGGTGGCGCGTGCGCGAACCTGAGGTCGAGATCGGCGCATTGGATCTTCATCATCGTCGCCTCCATCGGCGACATCATCATCCATGACACCTGATATAGCAGCACGGGAAGGGAGCGACATCGCTCCTTCGTCCGTCCTGCCCAATTTCCGTCACCCGTCTCCGCCGCGGCCGCAAGCGGCGGAAGCGAGGAATGGTGACGACGCGGCGACCCCGAGCGGCTCGGGCAGCGTGGCGACCATGCGGGCCCCATTCGAGGAAAAGGGCGAAGAGGTAAGATGCATGGTTTCCCCCTCCACCACTTTCACTTGTCAACGATCGAGCCACACTGGGTTTTTAGCATCGTCAACGTCGATAAGCCCGCGCGAAACTCGGTCCAGCATTTACCCTGCTAAGGGAAAATCCTGAGTAGAACGCCGGTGCAAATCCGTTGATTGATGCCCCGGCAAGCATGCTCCGGCAAGGCCGTCCGTGCTAGCGTGACCTTTGTGCCAACTGCCATAAGATCGTTGAAAGTGTAAAGGGAAGGAGAGCGAAACCGTCCCTGCCTTGCGCCAAGTTTTATCGACCGCAAGAGATTTGTGGTCCCCTCTGGCCCTTGCCGGGGATCTATAAATGGCTCGTGAAGTGCCATCCCCCCCAGGATGTACGGATGCGATGAACGACCACAACCAAGAAGGGAGGGAGGCATGAACAAAAAGCTAAGTCGACGTGCTCATTAGCTCTCTCTCCAGAGTTTGCGTTTGCTTATCCCTCGGACAACCAATGTTTTTCGTATGGTCAAGTCTTTCGTGTGATGGCAGCTTGTCGGATTTGTCTACGCCCTCGCTCTGTTCTGGGCCTTCTCATAGAACGGGTGGCTGCATCAAAGACTCCTAAAGGAAAAACCTGTCGGGGCATGTCTTCGCCATCTGAATGCTAAGGACCCGTTCCTCGCAGCAATCGCGGTAGTATGCTACCGGCGGGCAACCAAAGCACATAAGAAGAAACTAGCCATACGAACATCCATGGATAAAATGCGAGAGGGATAGCATGCATTCGAAATTAGTTAAAACACCAGTTCGGCACAAACAAAAGTGGTACTAGATCTAAACACGGGACATGAATAATGTTTTGTTACCGGACAATACGGCAATGCGAATGGTTCAGGGCCATGCTTGGCGGCCTTATGGAGCCCTGGGGACGGAGAGCACCTTGTCGGCAAAAGGGGCAGCCTTCTCCTCGGCAGTAGAAACATCAGCGCCTGCCGGCAACTTCCTGAAGCCATCTGTAAGGTTGAGATCTGGGTGGCGGTAGGCAATGTTGCTCAAGACCATGAAAAGGGCCTTACGGGTAAGCCTTCGGGACTCGCTTGCAAAATGAGCGGCTCTTCCCTCCTCAAGGACCTTCAGCCCTCTGATCAACCCGTCGAGGAAGAGCGCCAGCTTGACGCTTGGGGCCTCATGCCTACCAACCGAGAATATCGAACCCTCCATGCCCATCGTTGCGATCTGGGCAGTGAGGCGCTCGGTAATGTCGACCAGGTTCTTGATCCAAAGATCGCGCTGCTGAACCTGGTTCGCCAATTTGTCCTCCGCGTCCTTCTGGAGGATCTTCATATTTTCCAAGTCCCTTATCAGCTACTTCTCACGAACCTCGGTAGACTCAATCTTGCTCTCCAAAGTACCAATCCTTGCCTGCATGTCAGTAATGGTGCCATTGGCGGTATCAAGGGCCTGGCCCTTAGAGGAGAGTTGCGATTGCACCTCTTTCAGAAGAATCTCCGCTTTCTGCGCCTCCTCCTTAAGGGCCATAGCTTCCTTGGCACTCCCGGCAAGCTCCTCTATCAGTTTGGCCACCTGTTGATCAAGATCAGCTTTGGCAGTGGATGCAACGGCAAGTTCATCGGCAACCTTTTTCAGCTGAGCAGTGGAATCAAGGGTGAGCGCATCCAGGGCCGCCTTATGCTTGTCCTCCAGCTCCTTGGTGCGTTGCTGGACAAGGGCCTCCAGTTCTCCGCCCTTGCCGTGAAGAGTGTCTTCGAGGTTCTCTTCCCGGGAAGAAACGTCCTTCTCCCTGGCATTCAGGAGCGCTGTACATTCCGCCAAACGGGCTTCCCAGGCGGCGACATCCTCCTTCGCCATGGTGATCGTCTCCTGTTGCCGCATAAAGACTTGGAATTGCTTGCCGTGCCACTCGCGCAGCTCGCTACCCTTGTCCCTCAGCTTCTCATCCATGCTATTGGCGGAGTTGCGCTGCTCCTTGAGTGCCTACCACTTCTGGCCGTACCGGTTCTGCATCTCCTTGATGCCTGCCGCCACGGACTCCAGGAAGGACATGTCCATGACTGCGCTGACAGAGTCATCAGCTTCTTCAACTCGCTGGGATAGTGGCGTTATGATGCGCTGGATCTCCTTGTCAAGATTTGCGCTCACTGCCACGGACGAGCCGGAGGCTCCCAGCCCAGGTTGGGCGAGAACCAACGCCAGACTGCTCGAAGATGGCTGCGGGGCTGCGACCGAGGTGCCAAATTGGGGAGGGGGCTCATGGTCTAGAGAGGAACCTTCTCTTCGACCACCACCCCCAGTCCTGACACGCTGTCGGGGGCTTCCCCTGGGACTTCTCGGATTTCCCCGGCAACATGTTCCCGGCCTTCCGCAACGGCGATCTTGGCTGCCTCTTCAGTAGCATCATTGCCGATGCTGGCCACCTCTTCCAGCAGCTCTGGTTCCTCAGCTGCCAGGACTGCAAACGAGATCAGCAAGCCTTGACAAGGAAAGAATATGCGTCAGAAGGACAGAGACTGGAAGCAATATGATGAAGGCAGCAGAAAACAGAAGGACAAGCGAATTACCCGGAGTTGTTTGCCGTGGAAGGGCTTCGGTTTCCCCGGTAGTATCAGTTGCCAGGATGCGACCACCGCCCTCTTCCTTAGTAACCACGGCGTCAGCTTGGGCCGATCCTTCCGTGGAGGCCCTTGCCGGGGACCCCTCGGCTCGGGTTTCAGGGAGGGTGGGCCCCTCTCGAAGAACCTCACCCAAGGGAATCTCCCCTTCCTCCTTAGCTGGAGATGGGGCGCGCTCCTTCATGCCACCCTTGGTGGGGAGACCTGCCCCATGCCTCCATGCCGGGGGCTAGGCTGGGGGCTTGGTGCCAGATCGTTCGTGCTACTCCCTGCCAAGCCCGTGCCCTCCGAAGGCCCCGATGGCTCCATCTGCTTGAGCCATTTGGACCAATGGATGAGGGTTTCCTCCTCCTCCTCTTCCTTGTCAAAGGCAGCAAAAAAATGGAATCAGCAAACCAACAAATACGCAAGACTGGGATAGGAACAAAAATTATTTTCCTTACTCCGAGTCCATGAGCATGGAGCCCAGCTCGAACTCCATGGGTGGTGGAGGCGCTCTGCCTCTCTTCAGGACCGGGGGAACGGTACTCCCCGGTAACTTCAAGTCTTGCTTGGGTGAAGGGGGTTCCGGCGAGGACGAGCTGCTCGAGGAGCTCGAGTCTGATTGGAAGCTGGAGTCGACTCCCGTGACTGCCCGTCGCTTGACGGGAGGGGTCTTGGCCTCGGAAATACGAGAAGAATGCCGACGCTCCACGTCCGGCTTATCGCTCTTAGAGGCGATCTTCTTCACCTTCCTGATGGCAGGCGCAGGAGCAGGAGCTGCTGGTCCCCGACGAGCCGCTCACCTACAAGGGCGCTGGTCCAGGTCTGGCTCGGGGGCTTGTGGGCCCACTGAGAGCCACTCCTCCTCGGGCTGTGTGGCGCCCCACCTGATTACCACTATAGCCAGACGGTCGCCACGCATGCCAGCCCAGGAAATCACTCTGGCATGCGTGTTTACAACAAGTATCATGAACATAGGCATTTCTATTAATGGATATGTATAAGTCTTACATGATATTTACAAGAGGTGATGGCAGCGGAAAAGATCTATCTAAGGCAGCAGGGTCCTGGTGCGGCTCCAATCCACAGGGATCTGACTGGGTTACTCTTCTAGCCCGCGAACACTCCAGCTCCTCGTCGACGGACGACGTATCATTATGTGAACTTGGCCACATTGAAGGCCGCTGAGTACTTTTGAATGTACTCACAAGCAAACCAAACTAACATATACACCAAGCAAAGCAATCCATGGCATTCAAGCATGCATTTGTTATTAGAGCAACATTAATTATCATGACATAGTATACCTATCTAGCAAGATTAATCATCAAGTCATAACAGGTTTATCTAGCAGGATAACTACTAAAGTAAAATACAGTAAAGTAAAGCATATCAAGTAAATAATCCATACTCCGAACATTCTCATGATCCAATCCGATGTTGAACCAAATCCAATCCATGTCTTTCGGTCATCTGGCCATCTCTTTCATAGCCATTCCATGGCTAACATATCTTATCCCTGACATCATCCGATGTCTATGCATCTCCACTGTAAGTCTGATAAGCTTACTCTCTTACGGGTTGTCCCACAACCCTCGGAATACTCATGAGTCACTGAGTACCTCCGATCATAAGACAAGTTCTTCCATCATTATTATCTTTGTTACGATTGACCACCTAGTGAGGTCTGGACGGACTGTCCAATACCGTGGACGCGGCTATTCGAACAGATTTTTACACTCTGCAGAGGTTGCGCACTTTACCCACACCATGGAGCACCTGGCCTCATGATCCCATTCGGGTGGACCAGTGTTGCTCCAACGAAACCTGCCTAACCCGTGACTCCTCCACCATACCACCGGCAATCATTCTCCCCGGGAGTCAAGCCCCGGGTGGCCCCTGTGTCACCTCGTGACACCTGCCATCGTCGTGGCCAAACTAAACTCTCCCAAACGGGGACGCTGGCACAATACTCAACTGGGCTCACAAGGTTATCGTCGCCTACCGGGCCAGGGCAGCACGCGCGCATAACCTTCCTTGTTTGGTGGTACCGGTAAAAGAGCACGCGATCAGACCAAGTCAAGGCCATCCCATACCGGCAAATGTGGCTGCACAGATAAGTCCGGACAGGTGACTCTGGATCAACCGACTAGGTTTAACTTTAGCCAGTACTTAGCAAGCATGGATATTCATCATGAATAACTTAACATGGTGGTAACTATGTAAGAGGTAACAACTGTGGAAACATAACAACCTATCTCCATATAACATCACAATGAGTCATTAATGCGATAATATGATGAGCAGTAGCAGGTAATGTAAAAGACAGTATCTAAATAGCAGGAGTTTAATTATTTCTAGCACCAGCATATTCATTAATTAAACACGCAGGAACAACACAGAGCAATGCTTTAGGGCATATATCAGATGGTCGGCTTGCCTGGGGATGAAGAATACTCCGGGAAAGAGTGCGATAGCCTCACAGGAAAATCCGCTGGAAAAGATTCTCTCTCGGAGGGCTGATAGAAAGGCAAGGGCACAATGGTCATTTTCAAAATGTGGAAACAATATGAAAATGATACCATCGGGACGGGCTCGACAAACTGAAGACGTGAGCGCTGGATTCACCTGAACCGGAGTCACGAGCGAAAAGATATAGTCGTTTGAAATACAGGGACTTTTCTATAAATAGAATATTCACAGACAGGCCCCTGGTAGCTGGAGAGAGAAGACGCCCTGGACGGAATACGCTTTCGACGATGCGGTAGCGCACTCCGGAGAGTGCGTCTCCACTTAAGCCAGCTGGGCCCAGGGTGGGGTCAACGCGGCAAGGCTGACTGGCGGGTCCCGCGCTGACCCTCTCTCTCCTCCCTCCCTTTTGCTTCTCCTACCTCCTCCTCCTCTGTTCCCCGACGCGGCGACAGGGGCTTCGGCTCCGGCAGCTCGTCGACACTCCGGTGGGCCTCGCGGGCGACCGAGTGGATGGCCGAGGTCACTAGCCTGCACCACATCCACCGGTGGGTGACTCAAGCGGCGGGGACGGCTGGGAGTGCGATGGAGAGGGGGAAGCAGTGGCGGTGGCCGTGAGCAACGGGGTGCTCCGGCGAGCTAGATGGCTGGGCAAGGGGGGGGGGGGTCAGGCGAGTTCCCCGAAGAGTGGTGCGTTCGGAGGTGGGCTCGGCCGGAGCCGGGGACGGCCGGAGATGGGGACTAGAGGCGGAGGCCGAGGGCGAGCTCTGGCTAAATTGCCGAGCTCCGGCGAGGGATTCGACCGGGCGAGCATGCAGGGGTGATCCAGAGGGAGAGTGAAGGAGGTTTGTGTGCTCAGGAGGGCTCTGGCCATGGCTATATATAGCCGGCCGAGGCGTGCGGATAGGCACGGCCGCGGTGGCATGCTTATCGCCGCCCTGGAGCTCCGGCGAGGTGGCGAGCGGGGAGAGGTGCCGACCTGACGCGTGACAGAGGGAGTGGACGGCTCAGGGAGGAAGGAGCCAACGAAAGGGGAAGACGACGACGCTCACGGACGGGACAGTGCCGTGGCGGCGGCTGCCGTGGCGTGAGGAGAAGGAAAGAGGAGGGGAGAAGGTGCTGGAGAGGGGCATGTGGATGCCGCGAAGCCGCTATACATGCTTAGACAAGCCGGGGTTGCCTGAGCTGTCCTGCCTGACACGACGACCGCGTAGAGCACTGACTTGGCCTGTTGCTCACGCGGTCACCACGCGGACCGTGTGCTCTAGCCTGAGTTAGCTTGTCTAGGCTTGTCCAACATGTGCCTCACTGCTCAATTGGATGAGTTGGATCATTGGATGGACCAAGAAGGCTCTGGAGTGGTCGAGGGGATCCAGAACAGTTTCTGGTCAGAAAGTGTTTGTAAGTTTCTGGAGAAGATTGGCTTGGTGAAAGTGGCTGGTTCTTGGCATGGAGCAATGATCTACCAAGGTGACTACCCTGGTAGATTTTGGGGCCATTTGGATAAGAATTGAGGACACTTGCTGTAGAATGGACCCCACTGGTCAGAAATGCAAACTTTGATGTGGCACTCACATACTAGCTTGCATTGAGATGAAATTTGGAGGAGGTGAGTGATTTGAACATATGAAGCCACTGTAAAAGTTTCATACCATTTGGGTACACCAAAATGGTACTTGCTTCATAGAGCTTCCAAATGGACAGAAACTTAGGAAAAATGTTGTTGGAGAATGGATGGATGGATTGAGCTGGTTTTTGGTTTCCATGAGCGATTTATCAATATTAATCACCATGAAAAATTTCATCTCAAATAGATCAAGGGTTCAAGTACTTCCTTTGCAATTTGCCCAACTGGACATAAATTGCAAATTGATGTTGTGCTCAAAATTTGAACTATGGAACTTGGGTTCTTGATGGAAATGGTGAAGATATGGATAGGAGAAGCTTCACAATTTATTTGGGATTCTTCCTGGCTACCAAAATGGTAGTTCCTTTAGTAACTGCCCAAAATGCAATATTGGCATTAAATAGGAAAATGTAATTTCCCTTATTTAATTATTGCCAATATTTTTATTGGAGCTCAATATGATCACAAAGAATATCTCCACAAGTTTTCATGAACTTTGGAGATGGATTGATATTTTCCTGGATTTAATTCCTTTAACTGGCAGAAAAAGGAATTAATTATAAATGAAAAATATTGCAAATGACTTGGCAATATTTTTGCATATCCAGGGTTTATAGATAAAGGATGATCACTAGGAGAAGTTTGGGAGTCAGGAGATCAAAGGAAATTGGGGTTCCATTGTAACGGAAGAGATTAGGGTTTCCCTTCCGGCAACTCGGAAGGTAGGGTTTCGGTGGCAAAACCCTGAGAATATATCTTGGGTGGCAAGGTTGGACTAGAGAGAATCTCTGGTTGGATAGGGAAGGCAAGGTTAAATGACCATCTTCATATACCCAAGAGCTAAAGAAATCCGATAACACTGAGAAAAAAGACGGGAGTCAAATCCTGCGAAGGAAAAAAAACAGGAGCGAAAACCGGGGTGTTACAGGCTGCTCCACCGCCTCGGCCTCGTCCCCTTTCTGGGTTTCTGCTGCCGCGGCGTACAAGGCTTCAATCGCGGAAGGTTCACCCCCGGCAGGGTCTTCCCCGACAACCTCCTCTGTGGCGTGCACCTCGCTCCTGCCGTGGGAGGAGCCCTCGCCCTCGGCCTCCCCTTCCTCTTCCTCCTCCACCCTTCTGGGCCTTGCCTTCCCAGCGGCCCAGGCCGCTTTGTCCTCCTCGATCCGCCTCCTGATGAATTCCGCCTCCACCGTGGAGGTGCACTTGAACATATTACTCTCCACCCTGACGGCTCTTTCCTCTAGACCGGAGAACCACTCAACCTCCACGTCGATATCGGGTAGTTGCTAATCGCTCGCAACCCCATAGGCGTTGTAGTCGGGCATCCACTTCAGGATCTGATCCAGGGCAGAGTTGACATTCAGCGGAACAACCCTTGCCGGCAATTTGAACGGCCCCAGGCTGCCGAACAATTGTTCGCACAACCAGTCATGGCCGTAAGCCGACAAGTTGTTGGTAAGGCCTGGGTACAGACGCATTCTGTCTCCGGCGTCTCCGTACCGCCAGGCAAACCTATCCCTCTTCTGCAGTGGCGCAATGTGGCACCGGAGGAAATCGGCTCCCACCTGTTTGATGGTTAGCCCGACAGCTTTGAGACGAGCGATCATGTTTCGCACCGGGCGAAGCCTGTCGTCAGTGAGGCCCAATTCCCTCCAGTCATTACCGCACACGATGCACTCCGTCCGTGCCTGGCAATACTCTAGAGCTTCCTCATCCTAGATCCATCACCAGTCCGCCCTCCATTCCTCCCATCTGCCGCACTGCTGACCAGGAAGATAATCCCAAATCTCCCTCCTCTCCCGGGGGATCCAACTTATGTTTCCCGAGTGATGAGCCTTGTTTTCCACCCGCAGGACAAAAAAGTGCCTGAACAGGTCCACATTGGGGGCGACCCCGACAAAGTTCTCGCACAAATGGGCAAAAATCGCCATGCACGCCATTGCATTTGGCGTGAAGTCCAATAGGTGGAATCCATACACTACCATCATTGCCTCAAAGAAATCTGAGAAAGGGGGACAGAGGCCACAGAAGAAATACGCACAGAAGAATCGATAAGAATCCGATGGATCCTTTTTCCCCTCTGGCAGAACCTTGGGCGCGCCATGCCCCTGTGGGACTTCCCTTCCCCACATATATCCATACCTTGCAACCAGAGCATCGCTATCCAAGCTCGACGGGAAGAAAACCACATCTCCCCGTCACTTCTTGTCCAGCTCCGCCGCTCTCTTCTTGTTCCCCTCTGCAGTCGTCTCCTTCGCAGCGGCCGCATGCTTCCCCTTGACAGCGGCGGCTTTCTTTCCCATCCTCAGGAGCCCTAGAAGGGATGGAAGGTCGGGTGAGGCGTCGGAGGCGAATGTGGGCGCGGGAGCAGTTGCTTGGCTTGAGGAGGACGATGGTGGAGAAACAGGTGCGAATGAGCCACACCCCTTCGTGTTTTTCCTTTTTTATGAGGAACGAACATGGGGGAAGGGGCGACTCTTCGCTGCTTTCCCTCGGAAAGTCACCGTTTTACATTAATTGCTATAGTCCCACGACCCCACGACCTGCGGTAATTACGTGTAGTGGACGTTGGTTTGACTAGTCATCACAACCGCTGCACGCGCAACACTCCCTTGACGTGTGTCCGTGCACTATTTAGGACCTAACCCAACGTGCCCGGCGACACGTATGGCTCAGGCCCGGGGGCTTCTATTGGGGTACACAAACAGGGGTGTATGTTTCCCCCTGACTTGTGCACGGACAGGCGCGTCTCTAGCACAGCAGCAAGGAAGCAAGCTTCACCAAGGCCAAGAAGAAGGAATAGCTCTTTGAGAAATCAAAGGGCAGATCAAGAAGACCAAGACAAGCCAAAACAACAAGATATCACTAAGGGAAAAACCTCCCTTGCTAGGCAGGCGAGCTTGGTTAGGTCGAGACCACCCCGAGAGCAAGTCCCAAGACCTCCCCGACAAGGGTTGCCGGGGTGCTGGTGGCCTGCTATCCCGCCAAGGCTCCACCGCTCCACCTCACAGTGACGCAAGTCGCTTATCGGTGCGGTGTCGAGCCCCCAAGTGATTAAGTGGCAGTAATTCAGCACGTGGCAGCCATTTCTGAGGAAGATCACCCCTAAATGACACCCGTCCAGGGGCGTGTCACACGGACATGCGAGAAGGTGGTTGAATGGCACGGCAAGGCTTGCCGGGCTGTATCCACGATGTGACACTAAGCGGTGCATTTAATGCACCTTGTCCTGTTTGCAGAGTTAGGTATGATAGCACTATGGCTATCTAATCACTGGATAATGACTGTTTTGCCACTGTGGTAACCCCTTGACCTATAAAAGGAGGGCCGAGGCAACCATAGAGCGGATTTGGACCCTTGTACACTCATACGCGCGTAGCTGCTCTCCCCGAGGCAACCTTGCCGGGCTTGAGCACTGCACGTTCGTCACGGTCTTCCACCCAATCCACCAAAGCAGGAGCAGGGTTTTACGCCTCGCGGCGGCCCAAACCTGGGTAAAAACCACCCGTGTCACCATTGCCGTGCTATTCTACGGTCTCCGCTCTTTGTGCAACGTGCCCTCCCCCCCCCTTCGCCGAACCACGAAGGGGCTGATGGCCCCATAGGTGATCGTGTCGAACCACGACATGCATGCGTTGGTTTAAAAAACTATGATCTGTTGTTCAAATATCTGAATCCACTTTTATAATGAATTATGATCTCTATTCGTCTTTTACACCCACACAATCCTCTTATCTCTGTAGCTAGCGCTAACTTTCTCTCGTGCATGCACACACCCGCCTCCCTCTCACCCTCCCTCAGCATTCTCTAGCTCCATCGCGCACATTCATCATTTCTCTTTTGGTCGTTCACCCATGGTGTGTGTACGCCCCCAGCTCCTTCTTTCCGGCACACACCGATCGATATACCTCTCTAGCCAGGTGTGCCTACCACAAACACAAGCTTTCCCTCTTCTCTTCTCACCGTCCATGCATGCCCCCCTCTTTCTAATACGGTTCCACGCACGTGCACACTCCCGCCCCTCTTTTCATCGATCTCATACTCGCACACTCCTTCCCCCTCGATATAGTAGGCCTCTCACACCACCTCCTAGCCGCATCCCTCTCTCTATCTATCCTTCTCTCCGAGCCTTATTTGCTTCTAACACATGCATGCATGTATACCGATCGATCTCCCTACATATACCTAGGTCGACTATAACTCTTTTTCCCCACTCACCGATCGACGTACCTCACAAGTTATGTCTCTCCCTTTCTCCGACACAGGATGATTGATCTTCCTATAGTTACATCTGCTTACCACAACCATATCGTCCCCCTCATCATTCGTGCATGCCTCCTGACCCGTCTCTCACACACACGTGCACAGACAGGCAGGCATCCCCTCTCTTATTGATATTGCGGTCGTGCCCTCCGTTTGTCTAGCAGGCCTCTCCCACCATTTGTGAGAAGCAACTCCACCACCAACCCTCCGACACTCTAGCTCTGTCTCTCTCCCAACATTATTCCTCTCCTACACATATGCATGGATGTCGATCGATCTCCCTCAATACATAGGTAGGTCTCTCTCCTTCTCCACACATATACCAGTCATTTTACCTCTATAGTTAGGTCTCTGCCCCCCCACACACACCGATAGTCGAACGCTGTAGGTAGGTATCCATGCCACAGAGACAAACTGCACCTGTCCCCTCTCATGTTCCAGTAGGCCAGCCACCCTATATCTTTGACGTGGGCACACACAAATTCGATGGCACTCTTTATCGATCACGCACACACACACACACACTTCATCCCTCTCTTCAATTCTATGGATATCTCACGCCGATGATACCTCCACTCTCTTCTTGTGGATCACCCCCTCTATATATGATATATCCAGGCCTCTGTTTCACACACATTGCATAAGTTACATTTTTTGTTTGAGATATCATCGACACATATTCCCTGTCTATCTCTCACGCACCCCCCAAAAAAACACTCATGAACCCATACACCATCTCTCTCTAGGTTTGTATCTCTCTCACACACACCCATGTAGGTGGTGTACGTACATGAAGAGAATAGTTGCACGTACTCATGCTTCGTGCCCAGCCACACCCGCGTGGGTACACGGTGGAGCTCAAGTACGAAATCGCAGCCCATGTGCTAATTTGAGAGCGTGTAGCGGTTGTTTACTTACGGAGGTCGTGCACCACGCGTGCACGAAACAAAGTTTGACTTGATGCGTTGGCGCGTTATTTTTAAATAAAGTTATATTGCTCAATGACACGTACACAGAATATAAAATGATTGTTATGGAGAAATAAGTAGTCCGCTCCACTATATACAATGGAGCTTGCCTATCGGGGTTTGTCTCTCTTCACAGTATCTCACACAAGGTGGCAGTGGCCTCTCCCTCTCTCTCACGGTTGGTCACTGATCCGGCCGCATCCCGTCCACCAGCGGAAAGGGAGGATGTGCATCATTTCTCCATTCGACGGTGTCGAGGCAGCACGTCCCGATCTGCGGTACCCACCATTCTCTCTGACCAAGCTCCGGCGCGGTAGGGCCTACGCCACTTACTCGCTCCCGCAGTATGGGCAGATCCCGCCCGCTGCCGCCCTCCTAGTTACATCCCGACGACCCCTAGGTATCCCCTCCGGCCTTGCTCCACTGCCCATCTTCCCACGTTGCTGCATGTGGAAAATCCTGCATGTGGATCTTCCCTAGTTCTTTGCCCAAAATGTAGCTCGTCCGGCATACTTTCTATATTGCAATCTCGTCCTCACACCATTTTAGATAAACAACCGTGCTGCTATCTTCCATTAGGACAAGGATTATGCTTCTTTTTTGTCGTCGTATGTGTCATCAACTGTTACTGGCCAGTAATTGTTTCCTTTCTACCTCTTTTTTGCAAATAGGGCTGTCCATTTCACCTCGTTGCTATTGCGACCTTTTGGTGAACTGCACAAATCACTTTTTTCTTAAGAGTGTCATGTGCAGTTCCGCTAAAATGCCACACGGGCAACGTTTTTACATTTCTGTGGGACTGCAGAAAGGGAGATTGGTTTTGCTATCCTCCTCACCCAACTTCGAGCCTAATCTTCTCCAACAAGTAGTTAGTCTTAAAAGAGATCGCACATGTGATCGGCTTCTATTTGTGTGTGTTATGTTTCATCATCTAGTTCCACTATTATCGTAATCACACTGACTGAATATCTTTGCAAACAGGGATGATCAGCTCGATTTTACTGGAACTGCACAAAATGATCAGATTGTGATGTTCCTCCATACACCTCTTTCTTGGCTACAGAGCTGCGTGAAACTAGCTGTGAACCAGTGAACACCGTGGCCAGGAAATGGAGCCATGCCTACGAACAACATCGATCAATTATATATATTTTTTATTTGTACACCTTCTCACAACTTCGTCTTCAGTTGTGATGTGAATATTGGCGCTGATCTACGAATCATTGAGATGCATTAGCATCCATGGTAGTTTCATTTGTATTTGATGGAATGTTGTAATGAGACAATCTTGAGGCAAGAGGACACATGAATCCTAAGTTGAAACCTTTTTTTTCAGCGGGAACCAAAGTTGAAACCTTCATAGCATTACAGTACAATTTCATTATGCTGGAAAATTATGCGTACATATAAACAAATCCTGAAAGATTGATAGCAATGTTAGAAACCATTCAACTTTGTTTGGCTGACATGTGGGACATCCTTCATCCGGCTCCACCTGCCATGCACCAATATTGAGAGTGCACAACTGCAGGGGAGATTCACCCCGGTTGTTGCACCGCAGTAATAATGACTAGTGAGCAGTCAAATCACAGAGCCCCACCTTCGCCACAGTAAGTTGCTCGGACGAAGCAACCATCATTTCACTCTTCGTTGAATCCGCTGGTACTCCAATATTCCCAGAGTAATAAGTTTCTCGGACGAAGCAACCATCACTTCACCTTTCCCACAGTAAGTACTACCTCCTTTTTTTATTCTAGAAATCACCACACGTGAATATTGGACGGTAGCAGCACAACATCAAGTGTACTAGCACTACTCAATTCAAAAATTGAAACCAACCAATGAACTACTAAATGGTGAGCGTTTGCTGTATCATGTACTCCGTCTGTCCATGTATATAGGGCCTAATGAGTTTTTCAAGACTAACAGTATAGGACATGCAAGTTGCTCAAAGCATATCGTCAATTTCGTACGTGAAAGGATCTTCGAATAATATAATTTTCAAATTATATAAAATCTTATCAATAGTCAAAGGTAACCTTGAAGAATACATTAGGCCCTATATATACGTATGGATGAAGGGAGTAGTACTTTGAGAGAGACGAGAAGCGATACGGGCTGGTGGATTACTAGAGCTAGGTGTCGCACGGAGGCCAAGAAATATGGTGATAGCGTGAGGTGGGCCATGTATGATGTAAACTACACTGGGCTGCCATGTTTCGGAGGTCTACTAGATGTGGAGAAGATTGGGTTGATTTTATATCGCTGAATATATAAAATATATTAAGAGTCCAGAACGATCCACCGTGAGGTTCCTTGCTCCTTCTCGGTCGTCGGAAAGCGTTCTTCTTCATTTTGCCGACACGTGGGACATCCAGCATCCAGGTCCACGGGTCATGCAAGAACTTTCTAGAAAAACATCCAACATCCAGGTCCACAGCTCCTCCATTTCTTTTTAGTCTGCATATAAGATTTGGTCAAAGTCAAACTTTGTAAAGTTTGACCAACTTTGTAGGAGAGACTCACCAACGGTCACGAACGTAGGTGGAGTTTTCTCTTAATTCTTGCATGCAACGTTTTAATGAAGCTTGAAATATGAACATGCCAATGGGAGGGAGTAGAAGCCTCATGCATGCATGCAACACTCACACGTACACATGCATGCACGCAACACTCACACATCCATGCGGCACACAACACACAACGCAACACACACGCTCACGCTCAAGTGCTCAACCTACTCCCTCCGTTCGTGAAAGACTGTACATATAGAGATTTACACAGTGACCAAGAGGAACGGAACTCCACATCATTTAGAGCAAGTACTCTCTCCGTTTCTTTTCTTTGATTCGCACATCATTTAGAGCAAGTACTAGGATTCTTAAAACACAGGAATAGGAAAAAACAAAGGATTCGAGTGGCATGTCCACTTGAATCCCATAGTATCAGCACTGAGTGTTTGATGCCACAGGAGAAAGAAAGGAAGTGGAAAAAAAGTTCGAGCGGATTCGATAGATTTGCAATGAAATGTTATAGTAGTACATGTGATTCCATACTATAGGTAAAAATTCCTATAGGATTCAATCCTATGAATCAAACGACTAATGTACTAAGGTCCACGGTCAAGGCGGCACAGGGCGGACATGACCTCTCACTGCGTTTGCCATTGAAGCGGCGCGCTGGCCGAGGGCGCCGCCCGCTGCACGCCCGACTGAACGAGCCTCCTCACCATATTTAAACGCCTACATTAAACCCGCGTGGAATCCGAGAAACCTACTCCGCGTGGAAACCGGTTATTTTATGTAAATGTAATGAAATTCGGCCATGTTTGCACGAATTTGTTTACGTACAATCTGAGTGGATTGCCCCAGTGGTCATCACACGTGAGCCAATCGATTCGCACCCTTCGAGCATGATTAATAGTATAGCCAACAGCCGGCTATATGAATTTGCCATGTCACTTATAGCCAATCTTATAGCCCACTCATACAATAGTTAGTCATACTAGTATACTACATCATTAATATATGGCCCACATGTTTCTCTCACAAAAGGTGTTGGAGCTCGTGCTATAGCCGGCTGTAAGTTTGTAGCCCGCTTTTCTTCTCTCACCTCTTCTCTCTCATCCAACTAAGCAAAAATATATTATTCAAAGCCTTACAGCCCGCCTACATCACCTTATTGTACTTGCTCTTTCGCGCTCCATTTTGTCTTGCGTTACTTCCTCCGTCCAGCACGCTGACAAGTGGGCCCCATGCTCATTTATGCCAACGTGGTAGTCAATTATTTTGTCAGAGTCAGCTATCACACCCTTCCGGTGCCATGTTAACGAATCCACAAGAAACAAGTCTAGACTTGTTCGGTTCAACCGCCTCGCTAGGTGTTTGGATAGGAATTGGCCGACGCTAGGTGGTTCTATAGGTGGGCTGGTGGAAAAAACAGGGGAAAACGCGGGAAGCAGCTAGACGAGGGAGGGAAGCTTCTACATTCGCGGGTGACGTGGCATTGACCATTGGGCGGCAATAGGCGGTCATCCGTGTACGCAATAAAGGATACGAAGAGGCATCCTATATCAACAAGGACCAGCTTCCCTACCGATAGCTCATCTAACAGAACTCCCAAGTTAACTGTGCTGAGGCTGGAGTAGTCATGAGATGGGTGACCGGATGGGAAGTGGACTCGATATTAACTAATTTGATGGGTCACTGTAAAGGTTATTTAAAACCTTTACAGTGACCAATCAAATTAGTTGAACCTCGAGGTCTTTGTTTTGTAATTTTCTACATTTTTTTTGTTTTTTGAACACATGTTAATCGAAGGTCTATCGCGTTACTTTTCAATAATTTTTGTCATTGATGACCCACAAGTATAGGGGATCAATCGTAGTCCTTTCGATAAGTAAGAGTGTCGAACCCAACGAGGAGCAGAAGGAAATGACAAGTGGTTTTCAGCAAGGTATTTTCTGCAAGCACTGAAATAGTCGGTAACAGGTAGTTTGATAGCATGATAATTTGTAACGAGCAAATAACGGTAATGGTAAATAAAGTGCAGCAAGGTAGCCCAATCCTTTTGTGGCAAAGGACAGGCCAAAATGGTCTCTTATGATAAGCAAAGCGTTCTTGAGGGTACACGGGAATTTCATCATATCACTTTCATCATGTTGGTTTGATTTGTGTTCGCTACTTTGATAATTTGATATGTGGGTGGACCGGTGCTTAGGTGCTGTTCTTACTTGAACAAACCTCCTACTTATGATTAACCCCCTCGCAAGCATCCGCAACTACGAGAAAAGTATTAAGATTGTCGTGGTAGAACACGGCCACCTATGGGGCCATCGGCCCCTTTGTGGTTCGGCAGGGGGGAGGACGCATTGCACAAATAGCGGAGGCCATGGGACAGCACGACAGTGGTGATGCTGGTGGTTTTTACCCAGGTTCGGGCCGCTAAGAAGCGTAAAACCCTACTCTTGCTTTGGTGGATTGATGGAGAGACCGTGAAGAACGCACGACGCTCGAGCCCGGCAAGGTCGCCTCGGGGAGAGCAGCTACGCGCGTATGAGTACACGAGGGTCCCCATCCTTTCTAAGGTTGCCACGGTCCTCCTTTTATAGGCTAAGGGGTTACCACAATGGCAAAATGGTCATTATCCAGTGATTAGATAGCTAACAGTGCTATCATACCTAACTTCGTCAGTTAGGACAAAGCGCATTAAATGCACTGCCATGTGTCGCGCTGTGGATGCGGCCCGGTAGGTCTACCGCGCCGCTTTAGTCATCTTCCACCTGTCTGCTTGACACGCCTCTGGATGGGTGTCATATAGAGGTGATCTTCCTCCTAAATGGCTGCCACGTGCCAAATGACAGCCACTTAGTTATCTGGGGGCTCGACACCGCACCGATGGATGACTTGCGTTGCTATGCGATGGAGCGGTGGAGTCTTGGCGGGGATGTAGGCCGCCAGTGGCCCCGGCAATCCTTGTCGGGGAAGTCTTGGGACTTGTTTTTGGGGTGGCCTCGGCCTGACCAGGCTCGCCTGCCTGGCAAGGGAGGCTTTTCCTTGGTGATATCTTGCTGTCTTGGATTGTCTTGGTCTTCTTGATCTGCCCTTTGATTCCTCAAAGAGCCCTCCCTCTCTAGCTTGGTTCTGTCTTGAATGCTTGGCGTTGTTTGCATTTCTACCACTTGGGCCTGTGTACAGTCCGGGCAACATACGTGAAGGTTTGTTGCACCGACAGAAGCCCCGGGCCTGGCCCAAACATGCTGCCGAGCATCGTTGGGGTAGGCCCTATCAGGTACACAGGCGGGGTCTTGCACTGATATTCTCTTTTTCTTGATATTTTCCTTGCTTCTTCATGAACCTGTGCTTGAGTCAGTTCCTGGTTTTTCCTTGCGTCGTGCAAGACATCGTGGGGGAGATTTACTCCATGACCCGTGGGTCGCCCACGTCCCACGTTCACGGGGCGGTAACTGCCATTCCACTAACTCCCCTGCCTCCGCCATTTCTGCCACGTATGCCGCATGCATTGCGCAAGGTTGGTGGCGGACGCGGAGGGCATGGGTGTCGGTGTCAAAACCGGCAGACCTCGGGGTAGGGGGTCCCGAGCTGTGGATCTAGGATCGATGGGGAACAAGGGACGACGAACACAGTGTTTACCCAGGTTCAGGCCCTCTCGAAGAGGTAATACCCTATGTCCTGCTTGATTGTATTGGATGTATGATGTGGTTTACAGAGTAGATCTACCTCGAGATCCATATGATCTAAACCCTAAGGCGATGAGGTCATGAATGTAGCTCTGGCCCTAAAAACTAAAAACCCTTGGTTTATATAGACACCGGTAGGGTTATGGTTACCAAAGATTGATTACAATAAGGGATTAAAGAGAACCGGCGCCTTCTTGACTTGGAGGGCACACCACGGCTTTATAAGTCTCCTGTCACTATACGGCTCCACCAGTCCGGCCCAAGTCCAATGGGCCATCGCCCCGAGGACCCCTTAGTCCATGACTCCCTCAGTAGCCCCCGAACTTGCCTCCAACGCTGGGGATTGTCCTCTGGAATCTTCAGATTGGTGGCTTGTGAGATGAGTTCTTCTATTCCTCTATTCAACTTGGAGCCATGTTACTTTTTCCGAACCCTATCCAGAACCCGGGCTAATGTGCTTCAAGCCTGGACAGGTTCAGGACTCTGGACTCCGAAGACATCTCAAGATCAAGGTGGGACCATCAGAGTTTTAATACCATCCCTCGGGGCGAGAGCGTCGCGCACCTTTTCAGAAGGTGTGTGGTCCAATGCCGACTTTCCATGAGCCCGCCCTTCCAGCTTCAAGGCAAGACGCCCATTTATAGATCCACAGGTGCGGCGGACAACTTACTTCTCCTTTCTCACAAGGAACAGCACTGAAGAAATTCCCCAGCACCATGGCTGATCTCCCGGGCTCATCCTCGCGCCCGCATGGTCCACTCCCAAGCGATTGGTCAAGCTGTTCAATTTCGCACCTTCATCTGAGGTGCTTGCAGATGCAGTGTTTCCTCCCTCCAGCAGATTTGGTTCCTGTCCGTGCCGGTCTCATCTCTGTCGATGGATACGCCCTTGCCGAGAACTCCCCCGCTCCGAGTAAGGAGGAGAGGGTATGTCTCGTGCCCTTCTTGCTAAGAGGTTTGGGTTTTCCTATTCATTCTTTTTTGCAGGGTTTGTTGGAGTTGTACGGGATCCAGCTCCACAACCTCACCCCGGGGTCCATATTGCACATCTCTGGCTTCGTAGCCCTATGCGAGATATTTCTGAGTTGCAAGGCCCACTTTGACTTGTGGAGGAAGTATTTCTGTCTTGTCGCTCACCTCCGGGAGGGATCCATATTCGAGGTGGGCGGCGCCGAAGTATGTCGGATAGCCGGGACAGGGTACCCAATTGGGACCCCACAGAAAGATCCCGAAGGATGGACTTCGGAGTGGTTTTACATCGAAGACGTTCCACTCACCGATCCAATTCGGCAAGGGTTGCCCGAATACTCAAATGACCCGCCTATAAAGCGCTTCAACTAGCGGCCCAGGGGCCCTTCCCAACAGGACAGTGAAGAGGTGCGTGCACTGGCAGCCAAGATCAGGCTGCTTACCAGCAGTAAGCTGACCATGGTTGAAGTAATGGCCATCGCTATTACCTGATGTGTGCAACCCCTACAGCAGCGGGGTCATCCTTTATGGTGCTATAACGGGACCAACGTCATAACCCATTACCAATGACAAGGGCCAGACAACAAGGTGGCTCTGGCCAAAATATTGGCCGATCTCTTCAAGGGAGAGGAGGCAGAGTTCGCTCGCATGAGTATTCGAGAAGGCTGCTTCGGATACAATCCGACCGACTGGGTAAGCCACGATCCACTGTATTGAGATCATAGATTACACCCGAACTCTGACTGGTTGTATTTAAACAGGGATGGAGGCGTCATGTTGCGTCCATTAATTGCCCTCCTCCTCAACCGGAGAATCATTCCCGTGATGACGATCCGAGGTATCATGACGACCCAGAGATGTTGATCGATTTTGAAGATGGGGTTTTCTATCAGGAGATCCTTGACGACGTCAAAGTTGCTGTGACAGCCGATCACCCCGGGGCTCTACCTTCTTCCAAAGTAAGTGAAAAGAAGACCCTTACCCGAACAGGGTGCTCATCTCGCGCTATTCCCCATGTGCTGACTTCTGCTCCCAAGGGTCGCCGCACTACGCATAAGACCATTTTGGGAGGAGTGCGGACCGCGCCAACTTCGGCCCCTAATGGGAGATCAAAGTGGAAAGCCTCCGCCGAAGCGGAAGCACCTGCCCCCTCGGCCCAGAGGTAACGTATTTCGGAATTGCAGCAAGGGTTGATTTTAGCACTCTTTTACTAAAACTTGCTCAACTTTTGCAGAAGGCGTATGCCTCTGCACCAATCCGAAGATTCCCCGGGTGCGCCGAATTGTAGCTCCGGTCCCAAGTCTTCGGCACAAGACAGAGCCTCCCCCGAACACACGGCGGCCGGCGCTCCTCCAGTGGATTCCGACGATGTTTCAGTCACCAACTCCGAAGTCGAGAGCGTAATGAATCATCGCTGCCGGAGGGAGACGTTATGTCATACTGCCTTTGCCGAACATGAGTTTAGTGCTTTTAATTCGGTGATGCGTACCTTGGAGCGGCCCGGAAAGGTCTTGAAGGGATCGCTAGTCTTTTTGCCGCCAAGGTGCAGGTATATAGCTTGAAAGCAGATCATGTTCCCTAACCACCTAGCCCCCAAGCCTTAATTTGGGCGGGACGGCCGAGTTAAGGGTGTCTAATGATATTATTTTTGTAGGACGCAAGAGAGCAGAACGAAAAGTTGTCCGAGGATCTTAAAGTGAGTCGCACACAGTTGGTCGAGACCAAGGCCTAACTAGGTGCGTCTCGAAAAGCCAGCAGCGAGTTGTCCGGTAAGTAGAAAAGACTTGTTGCGCAAGTATACATTGTATTTTATGCCTTAACACCGTATTCTCCGTATAGCCGCGGGAGCTGCAAGCGAGCTGCGGAGGGAGCTAGAGGCTGGCAAACGGGTGCTGACGCGAAGTCAGGAGGAGAAAAATGAGCTCAAGAAAGAGAACCGGCGAAAAACCAAGGGGATTGACAACTTAAGAACCCAGCTGGCGCAGCCTTGGAGGAGAACCAGAAGCTAAAAGGTGGCATATTTGGTATGTACTACTCTGACCGGTATGGTGGTCCAGTGTCATTGCCGTTGTAATGACGATATGCAACACCTGCTTGATAGGTCTCCTGACTGGGCGGCCCAAGGAAGAAGTCAGCGCCTATGACGGGAATCTTTTAAAGGAGCTGTCGAAGACGTACGAGAGGGCCCGGAAGGCCATGAAGAATATGGGGAAGGCGTTATGGCCGTCGGAGGTGCTGCCAGAGAGCATGGCCGAACTAGCCAGTCGCTTTAAAGGAGCTCGGCGAAGGTTTGAATTATGGAAGATCTCTTCTTGCCGAGAAGTGGCGCGCGAGGCATGGGTTATGGTAAAGACCCGTTTCACCAAGCTGGACTCGGAGCATATGGCCCGGGTTGGTCCAGTGGGCCCTGACGGCCAAGAGATACCTCTAAGCTTGGTGTATGATGACGTGATGCCAGCCACTCGTCATTCTCAGAAGGATTGCGCTTTAGAGCAATTGATAGACAATGTAGATCAAGAGTAGTTGTGTCAATTCTATGTATCTATGTACTGTACATTGACCGAGCTCAATCCGTGGTCTTGTTTTAAAAGAAATGTTGTGTTAACCGGCCATCGGCTTCCACCTCCCCGATCAGTGATCGGGAAGTGTCCCGTACTACGTGCCGAGGGAAACAAGGCAGTACTTCGGGAACCAGGCAATCCGGCCATTTGGCTCGAATGGACGAAACATGTGCGGAGAGTTATGTTATATTACTGTTTGACGTAAGAAACATCTTCCGACGAAAATAGTTCCTCCAAAGGTTCCTTTCTTCGGGTAAGTTTATAGTCCGGATGTGTGAAATCAATGGAGACCATTGGCTGCGAGAAAACCCTGGTGATAAGCACGAGGCTATATTCCCTTCTCTTAGGCTGACTCATTGTATTCTGTAAGAACGCTAGCTTTCGGCTTCACCCGTCTGAGGTACGGTCCTGGATGACCCGGTCGTAACAATCGCAGAGGTGCTCCCTTTACTCCCTAGCCGAACAATCAGGAACATAGGGGTAAACACAGGAGCCAGGCAACCCAGCTTGGCAAAGATCTTAAGTCAAACAAGTGCATGTGTTGGCTTAATATGTGTGAGAAGGATGCAATCAGTACGAATGCGATTTATGCATTTATTCGGCTCTTCTGAGTGAGCCCCCATGCGAAGTGGGGTGTTACATTCAATGATGTATATAATGCGAGATTGGTATGGTTCGGTTTAGCCGAACTAGCACCATGTCGAAAAGAGAGAGATAAGGAAAATAAAAGAAGGACAAGGTGGAGATGTATGTCAAGCTTAGGCGTAAAAACACCGCAGCCGGGCTGCGTTCCACGGGTTCGGCTCGAGGCAGTCGTCGGACGGGCGGCGAAGACGATATGCTCCTCCAATGAGTACTTCATCGATGATGTATGGTCCCTCCCATTTAGGTGATAGTTTATTCTTCTGCTTCTCGGGGAGTCGGAGGACGAGATCTCCCATGTTATATGTCTTCGCCCGGACTTCACAGTTGTGGTAACGTCGCGCTTGCTGCTGATAGAACGCGAACCGAGCTCGAGCTATGTCCCATTCTTCTTCCAGAGTATCCAGACCATCCTGCCGATCGAGCTAGGCTTCCTTTTCTTCGTACATGCGCACTCTAGGCGCGTCATGGATAAGGTCGCATGGGAGAACTGCTTCCGCACCGTATACCATAAAAAATGGTGTGTATCCAGTTGACCGATTAGGAGTAGTGTGCAACCCCCATAGTACGGAATCAAGTTCCTCAACCCAATGGCAGTCTGATTGTTCAAGGGATCGGACTAGGCGAGGCTTAATGCCGCTCATAATGAGTTCGTTAGCTCATTCGACCTGTCCGTTGGTCTGTGGGTGGTACACCGAGGTGTAATCGAGCTTAATTCCCATTTTACCGCACCAGTCTTTAACTTCTTGGGTGGTGAAGTTGGTACTATTATCGGTAATTATGATGTGGGGGACACCATAACGGTGTACAACATCGGATAAGAAGTCGACGACTGGTCCGGATTATGCCAAAGTGACGGGTCTTGCGTCGATCCACTTGGTGAATTTGTCGATCATGACCAATATGTACTTCTTTTTGTTTGTCCCCCCTTTGAGCGGCCCGACCATGTTGAGACCCCAGACCGCAAAAGGCCATGTGATCGGTATAGTCCGAAGAGCTGTGGGGGGCATGTGGCTTTGATTTGTGAACAGCTGGCATCCGACGCAATGTTGGACTAATGTGCGGGCATCTTCACGGGCGGTAGGACAGAAAAAACCTGCTCGGAAAGCCTTGCTGACCAAAGCCTGAGCTGCCGCGTGGTGTCCGCCCATGCCCGCGTGTATCTCTGCCAAGAGCTGCTGCCCCTCTTCTTCGGAGATGCACCTTTGTAAAACTCCTGTGGTACTCTTCTTATAGAGTTCACCCTCATGGACCTTGTATGCCTTAGAGCACCGAGCTATGCGTCGTGCTTCGGTTTGATCCTCCGGAAGCTGATGTTGTGTGAGGTAGGCTAGCAGGGGTTCTGTTCAGGGTGGGATTACGGCCATTACTTCGTGTGCAGAAGGTGTTTCCTCAAGTGCGGAGCCGCCGATGATGTGATCGTCTTGTTCATTTTTGGGCGAGGCATTATGAGCGGGCTCGTTGGATAGTGCACCGGTGACGTCGTCCTGCCACACCACGAAGGGCTTAAAGAGCCGCTCGAGGAAGGTGTTTTTGGGAACCGGGTCGCGCTTGGCGCCCATGCGGGCGAGGACACCGGCTGCTTGATTGCTGTCTCTAGCGACATGGTGAAATTCTAGGCCCTCAAATTGGGCCGATATCCGGAGGACCGCGTTTCTATATGCTGCCATCTTGGGGTCTTTGGCATCGAATTCGCCATTGACTTGAGAGATCGCCAGGTTTGAATCTCCCCTTACCTCGAGGCATTGCACGCCCATTGTCTTAGCCATGCGAAGACCATGTAGTATTGCTTCGTACTCGGCTGCGTTGTTGGAGTCCGTGTACATTATTTGGAGGACATACCGAACAATGTCGCCTGTGGGGGAGATTAGGATGACCCCAGCCCCCAGTCCGGCTAACATATTTGAGCCATCGAAATAAATTGTCTAGTGCGAGTATGTATAGTACTCTCGGGGTAGTTTGGCCTCGGTCCATTTGGCTATGAAATCGGCCAGCACCTGAGATTTAATGGCTCGGCGTGGCTTGTATGTTATCTCGAAGGGGAGGAGCTCAATTGCCCATTTGGCGATGCGGCCCGTGGCGTCCCTATTATTGATGATGTCATTCAAGGGAACCTCAGAGGCCACTGTGATCGAACATTCTTGAAAGTAGTGTTGTAGCTTTCGGGATGCCATGAAAACAGTGTATGCTATCTTTTAATAGTGTGGGTATCATGATTTGCATGGTGTAAGCACCTCAGACACGTAGTAGACCGGCTTCTGGACTTGGAACTTGTGGCCTTCGGACTCCCGCTCCATGACGAGCACCGGGCTGACCACCTGATTAGTGGCTGAGATGTATAGTAGCATGGGTTCGTCGATGCTGGGTGCGGCCAGGATAGGGTTGCCGGCGAAGAGTGTTTTAATCTCCTCGAGTGTCGTGGTTGCTTCATCTATCCACTGGAAGTTCTTGGACTTTTTGAGCAGTTTGTAGAGTGGCAATGCCTTTTCTCCGAGGCGAGATATGAAGCGGCTCAAGGCGGCCACGCATCCCGCTAGCTTCTGGACATGCTTGAGCTCTGTTGGTATTGCGAGCTAAGACAGTGCTCTGATTTTGGCCGGATTCGGTTCGATACCTCTATGGGAAACGATGAATCCGAGTAGCTTTCCGGCAGGGACCCTGAAGACGCATTTCTCTGGGTTGAGCTGTATGTCGTAGGCCCGCAGGTTGTCGAAGGTTTGGCGTAGGTCGTCTATCAGTTGGTCGATATGTTTGGTTTTGACAACCACGTCATCCACGTATGCCTCGACTGTTCTGCCGATTTGGTTTTCGAGGCATGTTTGAATCATGTGCTGGTATGTGGCTCCTGCATTTTGTAGCCCGAACGGCATGGTGTTAAAGCAAAAAGGCCCGTAAGGGGTGATGAATGTGGTTGCTGCCTGATCGTACTCCTTCATCTTAATCTGATGGTATCCGGAGTATGCGTCAAGGAAGCATAACGAGTCGTGTCCGGCGGTGGCGTCGATGATCTGGTCTATCCTTGGTAGGGGGAATGGATCCTTAGGGCAGGCCTTGTTGAGGTCTTTAAAGTTGACACATAGCCGCCAGGACTTATCCTTCTTGGGTACCATAACCAGATTTGCTAACCACTCGGGGTGCTTGATCTCACGGATGAATCCGGCCTCTAGCAGTTTTGCAAGTTCTTCGCCCATGGCCTGCCGTTTGGGTTCGGAAAATCGGCGCAGGGTTTGTTTCACTGGCTTGAAGCCTTTTAAAGTGTTGAGGTTGTGCTCTTCTTGCCTGCGTGGGATTCCTGGCATATCTGATGGGTGCCAGGCGAATATTTCCCAGTTTTCATGCAGGAATGTCCTAAGCGCCTTGTCGACTGCGGGGTCCAGCTGTGCTCCTATGGATGCCATTTTGTTGGGATCTGTTGGGTGCACTTGAAATTTTACTATTTCGTCTGCGGGCTTGAATGATGTGGGTTTTTGTCTTTTACTGAGAACCACATCATCCCTGTTGACTGTAGTGCATAGTGCTGTAAACTCTTCGGCCGCGAGGGCTTTGGATAGTGCCTCTAGGGCGAGGGATGCCGTCTTGTTTTTGGCTCGCAAGGCTGTGCTCGGGTCGCTTTTAAGAGAGATCACCCCGTTGGGCCCTGGCATCTTGAGTTTCATATACCCGTAATGTGGTATGGCCTGAAATCTTGAGAATGCCTCACGTCCTAGGAAGGCGTGGTATCCGCTACGAAGGGCACAATGTGAAATAGTAAGGGTTTGGATCTGTAGTTATCGGGTGTGCCGAACACAACATCCAGGGTTACGCGTCCCGAGCAGTGTGCCTCCCTACCAGGTATTATACCTCGGAATGTGGTATGACTGCGTTCGATGCGAGACCTGTTGAACTGCATCTTGTCTAGAGTATCCTCATAAATGAGGTTGAGGCCGCTGCCTCCGTCCATCAGCACTTTAGTCAGCCGGGAACCGTCGACAATGGGGTCGAGGACCAGTGCGGCCAGTGCGTGGTTGTTACGGGGGCTTGGATCGTCCTTCTCGTTGAAGGTGATAGGCGTGGCTGCCCATGGCTGTGCGGCCGTCACTTGATATATTTGGTTGAGCTCTCAAAGAGCCTTTTTCCTTTTATTGTTTGAGGCGAACGTCTCATATACTGTAAGGACATTGTGGTCCTGTGGTGAAGCCGAGGACTGTTTATCTTGGGGTGTAAGGCCCAAGATTGGCTCGCCATATTTGGCCACTTGTCTTACCACCCAACAGGCTCGAAGTCTATGGGTTGGGTTTGCGTCTAGCAAGACCGAGTGTATTGGGCATGGTTTATCCAGCAACTCGTCTAACACCGATCTGGGCCTAGTTTTCTTTTCATTAGGCTCGCGGTCCGGCGACCGATTTGTGTAAGCTCGTTTAAAGCGAGGCTTTCCGTGATGCGTGGCGGGCTGTGGCCCCATGTTCATCTGTTGCACCCTCCACGTGTTCTCCATGGCACAATATTTGCGTACCATGTCTGATAGTTCGGTGAAGCTTTGAATTCGGCGAAGCGCGAGGGCGTTTAAGAGACCCTCGTCCTTGCAGTTAAACTGGAAGGCTTTAATTATTTCTTTGTCACAGCAAGGTGCCATCCTATTCTTTAATAGGAGAAATCTAGCCCAATAATGGTGGACTGTCTCGTTTGGCAGCTGTTTGACATACATGAGGTCCCATATGTCTGGGTTTCCCGAATCCGGAGAGTATTCCGTGTGGTGGGTGGGTGGAAAATTTCGAGAATTCCCTCCTGCCGCGGACCCGGACTATCCTTGATGGGTTGTTGAGTCATGTCTGGTTCTGGTCGTGTAGAGCTTGGATCTGGACTAGTGTGCGGCCGGATCGGCTTGAGGTCGGATCTAGCGTTGGGGCTCGAGTCCGGACGTACATCTGAGCAGGTGTCTGACTTCGAGCTGGAGATTCGAGTGTATACCGTTCTTAGATTGCAGGGCTGTGGCCCTTCCTGGGCCTCTTCGACCGTGGCGACGAGGTGCGTGACCGGAGGGGTGTTGATTTCTCGGTTGTCGGGTTTAAGCCCGATCCGATCGTAGGCCGTAGGCCTGATAACAGAGATTCCCATTGCACGAAAAAGACTCACCAAGTGGTCTGCCGGCTGGCAACATGGGGGTGCCGGACACTCCGGCGATTCGGCGGGATATCTTGTGGGCGGTCTGTCGGAGTCGAGCTTCAGGGCCGGACTCTGAGAGATACCGGATTTTTGTGAGTCTGCTGGTCCTGGGGTCGATGCCCCTGAACCAATGAACCCTTCAACGGGGGTGAAGCCTTCGATCTGGTCGAGGCGACTAGTGGGATCAGTGCGCACTAACATGCCGCCGAAGACGAAAAGATGACCAGGGGCGGGGAAGCCCTCGGCGCGGGTGTGGTCTCCAACGACCGGTTGAGCCATCGATTCCTATGGCGATCCCACAGTGGAACTCTCAATGAAAGCACCAATGTCGGTGTCGAAACCGGCAGACCTCGGGGTAGGGGGTCCCGAGCTGTGGATCTAGGATCGATGGGGAACAGGGACGACAAACACAGTGTTTACCCAGGTTCAGGCCCTCTCGAAGAGGTAATACCCTACATCCTGCTTGATTGTATTGGATGTATGATGTGGTTTACAGAGTAGATCTACCTCGAGATCCATATGAGCTAAACCCTAAGGCGATGAGGTGATGAATGTAGCTCTGTCCCTAAAGACTAAAAACCCTCGGTTTATATAGACACCGGTAGGGTTAGGGTTACCAAAGATTGATTATAATAAGGGATTAAAGAGATACGGCGCCTTCTTGACTTGGAGGGCACACCACGGCTTCATAAGTCTCCTGTCACTATACGGCTCCACCAGTCCGGCCCAAGTCCAATGGGCCGTCGCCCCGAGGACCCCTTAGTCCTTGACTCCCTCAACGGGAATGAGTGCCAAGGCAGAAAGCCAGGTGCCATGGATAGGCGCAGGAGGCCGGTCTTGATTCCGTGCGCCGTTAGTGACGCAGAGGAGTCAGATTGGTGGTTCGGGGCAGTTGCCTCCTGGGTGAGGAGCCAGCCCCCGGCCTCGTTCACCTATAAAAGGGAACGTGGGCGAGGTGCTGGCTCACACCCATCTTTTCCTCCTTCCGTCTGATATTATCTCTCCACCATGGTGAGGGGGAGAGGGCGTAGTGGCACCCCAGTGGTGGTGATGAGGGCTTCTGCTCGACAGCGCCTCCCTCCTCCTGTTGGGGACGCGGTGGCGGAGCTCGCCGTGAGAGGAGGCGGGAGAGGGTGTGGCCATGGTCATCGTGGCGCTCGGGGTCGAGGAGGACAGAGCGGTGAGGGAGTCATGGACTAAGGGGTCCTCGGGGTGCCGGCGCATTGAACATGGGCCGGACTGGAGAAGCCGTATAGTGACGGGAGATCTATGAAGCCGTGGTGTGCCCTCCAAGTCAAGAATGCACAGGATCTCTTTATCCCTTATTGTAATCTATCTCCGGTAACCCTAACCCTACCGGTGTCTATATAAACCGAGGGTTGTAGTCTTTAGGGCTAGAGCTACATTCATCACCTCATAGCCTTAGGGTTTAGCTCATGCTGATCTCGAGGTAGACCTAGTCTGTAAACTCCATCATATATTTAATACAATCAAGCAGGACGTAGGGTTTTACCTCTTCGAGAGGGCCCGAACCTGGGTAAAAATCGTGTTCATCGTCCCTTGTTCCCCATCGACCTTAGATCCAAAGCTCGGGACCCCCTTCCCCGAGGTATGCCGGTTTTCACACCGACATTGGTGCTTTCATTGAGAGTTCCGCTGTTGGATCACCCAAAGGATAGATGGCTCAACCGGTCATTGGAGACCACGCCCGCTACGAGGGCTTCCCCGCCCAGGTTATCTCCTCGTCTTCGGCGGCATATTGGTGCGCACCGATCCCACTGGTCACCTCGACCAGATTGAAGGCTTCGTCCCCGTAAAGGAACTCACCGGTTCGGGGGCATCAACCCCGGGACCAGCAGACTTTCAAGAATCAGGTATCTCTCAGAGTCCATCTTTGAAGCCTAACTCCGACAGACCATCCGTAAGATCTCCCGCCGAATTGCCGGAGTGTCCGGCACCCCCGTGTGCCTAGTCGGCAGACCACTTGGTAAGTCTATTCCGTGCAATGGGAATCTTCGTTATCAGGCCCACAGCGTATGATTGGATCGGGCTTAAACCCGATGACTGAGAAATCAACACCCCCCCGGTCACTCACCTCATCGCTACCGTCGAAGAGGCCCAGGAGGGGCCGCAACCTTATAATCTAAGAACGGTGTACACTCGAGTCTCCAGTTCAGAGTCAGACACCAGCCCAGAGATACGCCCGGACTTGAGCCCCAACGCTAGATCCGGCCTCGAGTCGATCCAGCCGCGCACCAGTCCAGATCCGAGTCCTGCATGATCAGAACCAGACATGACTCAACCACCCATCAAGGATAGTCTGGGTCCGCTGCAGGAGGGAATTCTCGAATTTTTCCCACCCACCCATCACATGGAATACTCCCCGGATTTGGGAAACCCAGACATATGGGACCTCATGTATGTCAAACAGCTGCCAAACGAGACAGTCCAGCATTATTGGGCTAGATTTCTCCTGGTGAAGAACAGGATGGGGCCTTGCTGTGACAAAGAGATAATTAAAGCCTTCTAGTTCAACTGCAAGGACGAGGGCCTCTTAAACACCCTCGCGCGTCGCCGAATTCAAAGCTTCACCGAACTATCAGACATGGTACGCAAGTATTGCGCCATGGAGAACACATGGAGGGCGCAACTGATGAACATGGGGCCACCGCCCGCCGCGCAGCACAGAAGGTCTCGCTCTAAATAGGCATATACAAATCGGTCGCCGGAACGCGAGCCTGACGAAAAGAAGACTGGGCCTAGATCAGTGCTGGATGAGTTGCTGGATAAACCATGCCCAATACACTCAGTCTTGCTAGACGCAAACCTAACCCACAGACTTCGAGCCTGTTGGGTGGTAAGACAAGTGGCCAAATATGGCGAGCCAATCTTGGGCCTTACACTTCCAGATAAGCAGTCCGCGGCTTCACCACAGGACCATAATGTCCTTAAGGTATACGAGACGTTCTCCTCAAATAATAAAAGGAAAAAGGCTCTTCGAGAGCTCAGTCAGATATATCAAGTGACGGCCGCACAGCCTTGGGCAGTTGCGCCTATTACCTTCGACGAGAAGGACGAGCCAAGTCCAGGCAGTAACCATACACTGGCCGCACTGGTCCTTGACCCCATTATCGATGGTTTTCGGCTGATTAAAGTACTGATGGATGGAGGCAGCAACCTCAACCTCATCTACGAGGACACTCTCGACAAGATGCAGCTCAACAGATCTCGCATCGAATGCAGCCACACCACATTCCAAGGTATAATACCCGGTAGGGAGGCACACTGCTCGAGACGCATAACCCTGGATGTTGTGTTCAGCACACCCAATAACTACAGATCCGAACCCTTGCTATTTCACATTGTGCCCTTTCGTAGCGGATACCACGCCCTCCTAGGACATGAGGCATTCTCGAGATTTCAGGCCATACCGCATTTCGGGTACATGAAACTCAAAATGCCAGGGCCCAACGGGGTAATCTCACTTCAAAGTGACCCAAGCAAAGCCTTACGAGCCAAAAACAAGACGGCATCCCTCGCCCTAGAGGCACTATCCAAAGCCCTCGCGGCCGAAGAGTTGACAGCACTACGCACTACAGTCGACAGGGATGATGTGGTCCTCAACAAAAGACAAAAATCCACATCATTCAAGCCAGCAGATGAAATAGTAAAATTTCAAGTGCACCCAACAGATCCCAATAAAATGGCATCTATAGGAGCACAGCTGGACCCCGCAGTTGACGAGGCGTTAAGAATGTTCCTGCGTGAAAACTAGGAAATATTCGCCTGGCACCCCTCAGACATGCCGAGAATCCCACGCAGGCTGGCAGAGCACAGCCTAAACATCTTAAAAGGCTTCAAGCCGGTGAAACAGACTCTACGCTGGTTTTCCGAACCCAAACGGTAGGCATGGGCGAAGAGCTAGCAAAACTTTTGGAAGCCGGATTCATCCGCGAGATCAAGCATCCCGAGTGGTTAGCAAATCTAGTTATGGTACCCAAAAAGGACAAATCCTGGCGGCTCTGTGTCGATTTTAAAGACCTTAACAAGGCCTGCCCTAAGGACCCTTTTCCCCTACTAAGAATAGACCAGATCATCAACGCCACCGCTGGACACGACTCGCTATGCTTCCTGGACACATACTCCGGATACCACCAGATCAAGATGAAGGAGTCCGACCAGGCGGCAACCGCATTCATCACTCCTTACAGACCTTTCTGTTTCAACACCATGACGTTCAGACTAAAAAACGCAGGAGCTACATACCAACGCATGATTCAAGCATGCCTTGAAAACCAAATCGGCAGAACGGTGGAGGCATACATGGAGGATGTGGTTGTCAAAACCAAAAACATCGACCAGCTGATAGACGACCTCCGCCAGACCTTCGACAACTTATGAGCCTATGATATACGACTCAACCCAGAAAAATGCATCTTCGGGGTCCCCGCCGGAAAGTTGCTCGGATTCATCGTCTCCCATAGAGGAATCGAGGCCAACCCAGCCAAAATTAGTGCGCTATCCCAGCTCACAATACCAACAGAGCTCAAGCACGTCCAGAAACTGGCCGGATGTGTGGCAGCTTTGAGCCGCTTCATATCTCGCCTGAGAGAAAAGGCGCTCCCACTCTACAGACTGCTTAAAAAGACCAAGAACTTCCAATGGACAGACGAAGCAACTACGGTGCTCGAGGAGATTAAAACACTTCTCGTTGGCAACCCCATCCTGGCCGCACCTAGCGTCGGCGAGCCCATGCTACTATACACTTCAGCCACCAATCAGGTGGTTAGCGTGGTGCTCGTCGTGAAGTGGGAGTCTGAGGGCCACAAGTTCCAAGTCCAGAAGCCGGTCTATTATGTGTCCGAGGTACTTACGCCATGCAAAATATGATACCCCCACTATCAAAAGATAGCTTATACAGTTTTTATGGCATCCCGAAAGCTACGACACTACTTTCAAGAATGCTCGGTCACAGTGGAGTCAGAGGTCCCCTTGAATGACATAATCAACAACAGGGACGCCACGGGCCGGATCGCCAAATGGGCCATAGAGCTCCTTCCCTTTGAGATATCATACAAACCACGCCGAGCTATCAAATCTCAGGTACTGGCCGATTTTATAGCCGAATGGACTGAAGCCGAACTACCCCGAGAATACATCACATATTCGCACTGGACGATGTATTTTGACGGCTCAAAAATGTTAGCCGGACTGGGGGCTAGGGTCATCCTAATCTCCCCCACAGGAGACACTGTTCGGTATGTCCTACAAATAATGTACATGGACTCCAACAATGCAGCTGAATACGAAGCACTACTACATGGTCTTCGTCTCGCCACGTCAATGGGGTACAATGCCTCGAAGTAAGGGGGGATTCAAACCTAGCTATCTCTCAAGTCAATGGCGAATTCGACGCCAAGGACCCAAAGATGGCGGCATAGAGAAATGCGGTTCTCCGGATATCGGCCCGATTCGAGGGCCTAGAATTCCACCATGTCTCTAGAGACAGCAACCAAGCCGCGGACGTACTCGCCCGCATGGGCGCCAAGCACGACCTGGTTCCTAAAAACACTTTCCTTGAGCGGCTCTTCAAGCCCTCCGTAGTATGGCAGGACGGTGATGCCGGCGCACTAGTCAATGAACCCGCTCACAATGCCTCCCCGGACAAGGAGCCCGACGACCATATCATTGGCGGCTCCGCACTCGAGTAAACACCTTTCGCCCATGAAATCATGGCCATAATTGCCCCCTGGACAGAACCTCTGCTCGCCTACCTCACTCGACAACAGCTCCGGGAGGACCAGACGGAGGCACGATGTATAGTCCGGCGTTCCAAAGCATACAAGGTCCATGAAGGTGAGCTTTACAAAAAAAGCACCACAAGAATCTTGCAAAGGTGCATCTCCGAAGAAGAGGGGCATCAACTCCTGGCAAAAATACACGCGGGCATGGGCGGCCACCATGCGGCAGCTCGGGCCTTGGTCAGCAAGGCTTTTCGAGCAGGATTCTTTTGGCCTACCGCCCGTGAGGATGCCTGGGCTTTCGTCCAATGTTGCGTTGGATGTCAGCTGTTCGCAAATCAAAGCCACATGCCCCTCATAGCCCTTCAGACCATACCGATAACATGGCCTTTCACGGTCTGGTGTCTCGACATGGTCGGGCCACTCAAAGGGGGCACAAAGAAAAAGAAGTACCTATTGGTCATGGTCGACAAATTCACCAAGTTGATTGAGGCAAGGCCCGTCACTTCGGCAGAATCCGAACCTGTCGTCGAGTTCTTATCTGACATCGTACACCGTTATGGTGTCCCCCACATCATAATTATCGATAACGGTACCAACTTCACTGCCCAGGAAGTCAAGGACTGATGCGGCAAAATAGGCATTAAGCTCGATTACGCTTCAGTGTACCACCCCCAGACCAATGGACAGGTCGAGCGGGCCAATGGGCTCATTATGAGCGGCATCAAGCCCCGCCTGGTCCAATCACTTGAACAATCAGACTGCCATTGGTCGAGGTACTCGATTCCGTATTATGGGGGTTGTGCACTACTCCTAACCGGTCAACCGGATACACACCATTTTTTATGGTATATGGTGCGGAAGCCATTCTCCCATGCGATATAATCCACGACGCGCCTCGAGTGCGCATGTACGAAGAAAAGGAAGCTGAGTTGGATCGGCAGGATGACTTGGACGCTCTTGAAGGAGAACGGGATATAGCTCGGGCTCAATCCACACTTTATCAGCAGCAAGCACGTCACTACCAAAACTGCGAAGTCCAGGCGAAGACATACAACGAGGGTGACCTCGTCCTTCGGCTTCCCGAAAAACAGAAGCATAAGCTCTCGCCCAAATGGGAGGGTCCGTACATCATTGAAGAAGTACTGGCAGGAGGAGCATACCGCCTTCACAGCACGTCCGACGATCACCTCTAGCCGAACCTGTGGAACGCAGCCCGGCTACGGTGCTTTTACGCCTGAGTTAGACGTTGTCACCCGCATACATCCTCACCTCTCTTTGTTCTTTCTTTTCATTTTCCTTGACATGGCAGGTGTTCGACTGAACCGAACCATACCAAGCCAATATCGTATACGTCATGGAATGTAACACCCAGCTTTACATGGGGGCTCCCTTAGAGGAGCCGAATAATATAATCAGTATACATCGCATTCGTTTCGTTTACAGCCTTCTCATATCTTTCAAGCCAACATATGCACTTATTTGACCTAAGATCTTTGCCAAGCTGGGTTGCCCGGCTCCTGTGTTTACCCCTACGTTCCCGATTGTTCGGCTAGGGAGTAAAGGGAGCACCTCTGCGATTGTTACGACCGGGTCATCCGGGACCGTACCTCAGACGGGTGAAGCCGAAAGCTAGCGTTCTTACAGAATACAGTAAGTTGGCCTAAGGGAAGTGAATATAGCCTCACGCTTATCACCATGGTTTTTTCGCAGCCATTGGTCTCCGTTGAGTTCACGTATCTGGACTATAAATTTACCCGAAGAAAGGAACCTTTGGAGGAAATATTTTCATCAAAAGATATTTCTTACGTCAAACAGTAATATAACATAACTCTCTGCACATGTTTCGTCTGTTCGAGCCAAATGGCCGGATTGCCTGGTTCCCGAAGTGTTGCCATGTTTCCCATGGCACGTAGTATGGAACACTTCCCGATCACTGATCGGGGAGGTAGAAGCCGATGGCTGGTTACGACAACATTCTTTTAAAAATAAGACCGCGGATTGAGCTCGGTCAATGTACAGTACATAGTTACATAGAATTGGCAAAACTACTCTTGATCCACATTGTCTATCAATTGCTCTAAAGCGCAATCCTTCTAAGAATGAAGAGCGACTGGCATCACATCATCATACACCAAGCTTAGAGGTATCTCTCGGCCGTCAGGGCCTACTAGACCAACCCGGGCCATATGCTCCGGGTCCAGCTTGGTGAAACGGGTCTTTACCATAGCCCACGCCTCGCGCGCTCCTTCTCGGCAAGATGAGATCTTCCATAATTCAAACCTTCGCCGAGCTCCTTTAAAGCGACTGGCCAGTTCGGCCATGCTCTCTGGCGGCACCTCTGACGGCCATAACACCTTCGTTGTTAGATTCAGGGCTCCGTAGACCCAAGAAAGGTTTGAACTCTGGGGCGTGTGCGAAGAACTCAACCTCTCCAGCCAACCAACCCGTCGCCCTATAGCCTAGCTCGATGATCAAGGAAGAAGACGAACACGGCAGTTTACCCAGGTTCGGGCCACTTTGCGGTGTAAGACCCTACTCCTGCTTTGTGGTGGATTGGCCTCACGAGGGGCTGAGGATGAACTAGTACAGAGGATGAACAAGCTCGCGAGGCTCGCTCTGGTGAGAATGAGTCGACCCCTCTATGGTGGTGGCTAACCTCTATTTATAGCGGCCTCAGTCCTCTTCCCCGAAAATGTAGGCGGGAAGGGATTCCACAACGGCCAATTTGAAAGGGGACAAGTAGTACATCTTATCCTGAAGAAAGGTGGTCTTCGCCTGCAAAGCTTCTGGTCATGACGCTACGGTGGGCTCGGCGATGAGATCCGTCCTGCCGTCCTGGCAGTCTTGGTCTCGTTGCACGGGAATGGAAACCTTTTGCTGATTCCTCGGGACCCCGCGCCTGCGCTTGCCTCCTTAGCACCAAAGAGGAAACCTGCTCCTCTGCGCCCACTGGCGCCCGCCTGGCCTTGGTCGTCATGGCTTGCGTCACCGCAACCTCATGAGGTTGGGCACCTGCATAAGAAACTTTGCTCCTCAGGAGCAGCCCAAGGGTGGCCGCTCCCTCAGGAGGTCTTGGCGTCGTCTACCTCGCGAGGCTTGGCCCCTCGCGAGGGTCTTGTCTTGTTGATGCTGAAGCCAGGCCGTACTAGGCCGTCGATGGAGCCATGCCGTGGGCCGCAGGCACGCAAGTTTGGGTACCCTGGTTCCCAGAACACCGACAGTAGCCCTCGGGCCCAAGGCGCGCTCGGACTTGGCTTCGAGGCGAAGCCAAAAGGCAAGGGCAAAGCGCCACGGGCCCTAATCACCTGTGGACCAGGCTGACGCATGGCGCTTGATGGGACGTGGGCGTCTCCACTTCCCCATGCCGCCTCGGCAACTGTCCAAGCTGACAAAAAGACTGGCGCATGCAGATCAGCCATCATTGCTCGGAGCGTGGGAGGCCGGCGGTTGGCCTCCCTCTGCCTATAAATGGGAGAGGGGGCGGAGCCCACAGCTCGTCTTCATCTTCTCACCTCCTGCCCTTCTTCTTCTTAGTTCCCCCGCCATCTTGCAAAGCTTCCATGGCGCCAGTGAGGAGGCTTTCGGCTGCGAAGAAGGGAAAGGCTCCCAAGGAGGGACCGGACTCGCCGCCACCCAAGAGAGGCCGTGGCTGCCCCCGCAATTACGCCGCGATGCTAGCGGTGGCTCCCCGAGGGCGTGGGCGCACTCCCTCAAGGGCTGGCACTGCCTCCGACAGTCGCGGGGGTGCTCCTTCTCACGACGGGAGCTACCGCGGCCGGGGCAGCCACAACGAAGGGGGAAGGCACGCGACAGCCGTCCGGCCACCGCGCCCGCAACTCCACTCGATCGACGCGTCCTCGGAGTTCGTGGTGTGGGCGGAGAGACCCGCCGGCTCCTGGCTCCATCTCCCGCGGTTCTTTGCAGGCGCGCTGCTGGCTGGGGGACCTGGCGGCCTCTGGCTGCAGGCCAATGGTTGCTGCAGCAAGGCCTCTTGGGTGGCGGTCGAGGTCACCCCCACCGGCAACGTGTTCCTGAACCGCGGGTGGCAGACGTTCGCCCGCGCACGCGGCCTGCAGGGGAGGTGTACCCTCCACGTCAGGTATGACGGTGCCGTGACCCTCTACGTCAGGGTCTTCGGGGAAGGTGGTCAGCGCCTGGGGTGCTTCCCGGAGAGCGACGGCGACGACGACGTCGGTGGTGAGCTTGCCCTTGGCGATGGCCGCAATGCCTCCAGCAGCGGCGGCTCCTCCTCCAGGGAGAGCATGAGCGACGGCGACTACGATGAGCCACCATGCCGCCGATCTCGGACCAGGGACGGAGACGAGCCACTTCGCCACCGCACCCCGGTGAAGCAGGAGGAGGACTCCGACTGAGCGCGGGCGTTGCTGGAGGCGGGTCCCGGGAGCTGCTGTAGTCGCGTGGCTGCTTTTGCTTCTTCTTCTTTTTCTGCATCAAAAAGGTGGAGAGCCCTGTCGGGGCGTGTAATGGACCGCGGCGCTTGCGCCATTATGTTGTCGTTTTTATATTGCATCCTGGTATCCGTGTTGCCACTGTTTGTGATTGAATTGACTTAGCTTAGTGTGCCTGTGGTAGACTCCTGTGCCATGAGGACGAGCTTCGCTGGAGCTTTGGATTTCCCACACGTCCCTGGTTCCAGAGAGGTCCTCCGGAGGTTTCCTTCTTGTGGACTCGAAGGTCCTCAGGCCTCGGGAGACACCCTGCAGCTATGGAGTCAGGGGAGCTTTGGAGGTGCCGTTCCCCGCGTGAGCCCCTGAGCGTGGGTCGCTGGTACGCCGTGTCGTGATGCCCGGAGGCACGGACTCAGGACGGCGTGCATGCCCGCTAGCTCGTTTGAGGGCGTCACGCGAGGATAAGACGCCAAAGGCCAAGGCTTTGGCGAGGTGCGTGTCGGCGTTCTGGGAACGGGGGTACCCAGACTTGGCTGCCTGCGACCCACAGCGTGGCTCCATCGACGGCCTGGTACAGCCCAGCTTCAGCGACAACAACTCAAGACCCTCGCGAGGCGGACAACACCAAGACCTCCACGAGGAGCAACCTCCTCAGGCTGGCTCCTGAGGAGCGGAGAGTTCTATGCAATCCTCACCTCGTGAGGTCCGGATGACGTGAGCCATGACGATCAAGGCCAGGCGGGCGCCAGCGGGCGTAGTGTACCAGTTTCCTCTTTGGTGCTAAAGAGGCAAGCGCAGGCGCGGAGTCCCGAGGAATCAGCCAAAGGTTTCCATTCCCGTGCAACAAGACCAAGACCGCCAGGACGGCAGGACGGAGGTCATCACCGAGCCCACCACGGCATCACAACCAGAGGCTTTCGCAGGCAAAGACTACTTTTGTCAGGATAGCATGTACTAGTTGTCTCCCTTCGAATTTGGCCGTTGTGGGATCCCTTCCCGCCTTTCATTTGGGAAGAGGACCAAGGCCACTATAAATAGGACTTAGCCACCACCGTAGAGAGGGATCGGATCAGTTCACATCGGACCCCCACTCCACAGCTCACTCAAGCTCAAGAACACCTCTCCTCCTGAGGCCGTTCGCCACTGTACTAGTTCATCCTCAGCCCCTCGAGGCCAATCCACCACAAAGCAGGAGTAGGGTTTTACACCGCAAGGTGGCCCGAACCTGGGTAAACTGCTGTGTCTCTTTTCCTTACAGTTCATCGAGCTAGGCTGTGAGATTAGCGAGTAGGCAAACTGGGGAGGACGAGTTCTTCGCACGCACTCCAGAGTTCGAACCTCTCAAGGGTTTGCGGAACCCGAAATCCGACATTTGGCGCGCCAGGTAGGGGGGCGTCGAAGCTTCGCCTCACCGTCCGCCGCACTCCGCCCTCGCCGTTCAGCTCTCATGGCGGGCACCTCTTCTCCGACTGGATCGACGGGCGCGCACGGAGGTGCCGTGGGTCTCCGGGCCTTCACCCCCGCCTTACGACGAGTGCAGTGGCCGCCCAAGTTCAGGCCGGAGATGTCGCCTCGCTACGACGGCGTGGCAGACCCGGTGGGGTTTCTCCAGGCGTATGAGGAGGCGGTTCTGGCGGCCGACGGCGATGACAAGGTCATGGCAAATTGGCTCCCCATGGCCCTCATGGGCGCGCCACGCGATTGGCTCCTGGGCCTGCCGGAATCTTCGGTGGCCTCCTGGGAGGAGCTGCGCGCCTTTTTGTCACGCAATTCGCAGCACCGGCACCTCACGTCGTCGCAGCCATCCTCGGCGGCTCACAGGCGCCGCCCTCGGATCGCCACATCAAGCAGTTCTTTCGCTAGGCGGGTGACGCCCATGTACAGTGGGCGGCGCCGCCGGGTTGGGCGGCGCCCAAGGCCGACCTCACCTTCGACTCTGGGGACCACCCCGTGGTCACGGCCGGCGCCGGCGCTCTCCCGATGCTCTGCACTCCCACCATTTGCAACGTGGCGGTCACCAAGACCCTCATCGATGGAGGAGCCGGCCTCAATGTGCTCTCAGTGGAAGCATTCGGCATGCTTCATGTGCCCCATGGCCGGATCCGCCCCACGAAGCCCTTCTCTGGAGTCATCAATGGCTCCACCAACCCCATCGGGCAGATCCGCCTCCCCGTCACCTTCGGCACCCGCGACAACTACCACATCGAGCTTATCGACTTCGACATCGCCCGCATCAGCCTCCCGTACAACACCATCCTCGGGTACCCGGCCCTGGCCAAGTTCATGGCAGCGACTCACCCTGCCTACAACCTCATGAAGATGCCGGGAAGCAGCGGCGTGCTCACCGTGGCAGGAGACACCAAGGACGTGCTGTGTGCCCTCAAGCTTGCCTTCAGGGCTGTGGCGGCTGCACGGCCGACTGAGGAAGGGGCCCTAGAGGCTCCGGGGGCTACGCCAGCGAAGAAGAAGCAGTTGTTCTCTCAAGATCGGGCCGAGACGAAGCAGGTGCCGGTCCATGAAGACGGGGCGTCAGGTGCCACCTTCACCATAGGTGCCAGCCTCCCTCCAGATCAAGAAAAGGCATTGGTCGACTTCTTACGCGCGAACAAGGAAGTGTTTGCATGGGAGCCCAAGGATCTGGTTCGGATCCTGAGGGGAATAATCGAGCATCACCTGAGGGTGTGCCCTAACGCACGACCGATGAAGCAGAAGGCGCGGCGGTAGTCCACAGAGAAGCAGTCATTCATCGTCCAAGAGACCCGCAAGCTGCAAGAGGCTGGTGTCATTCGGGAGGTGCAGTACCCAGAATGGTTGGCGAACCCGGTCATCATCCCCAAGAAGGGCGGAAAGGAGCGTATGTGCGTCGACTTCACTAACCTCAACAAGGCTTGCCCTCAAGACCCCTTTTCGCTTCTGTGTATCGATCAGATCGTCAACTCCACCGCCGAGTGTGACCTGCTGTGCTTCCTGGACGCCTTCTCAGGCTATCACCAAATCAAGATGGCGGTGCAAGATGTTGAGAAGACGGCTTTCTTGACCCCATGCGGGGTGTATTGCTACACCTGCATGCCATTTGGGGTGCGTAATGCCGGAGCAACCTTCCAGCGGCTGATGCACATCGCTCAGGGCCGGCAGCTCAGGAGGAACGCAGAGGCATACGTCGACGACATAGTGGTGAAGTCTCGGGAGGCAAGAACCCTTATTGAAGACCTGGAAGAAACATTTGCCAGCCTGCGCAAGGTGGATCTGCGACTCAACCCGGAGAAATGTGTGTTCGGCGTCCCATCCAGCAAGCTGCTGAGCTTCTTGGTATCGCACAGAGGGATCGAGGCTAACCCAGAGAAAGTCAAGGCCATAGAAAGGATGAGCCCGCCGCAGACTCTCAAGGAGATGCAGAAGCTGGCAGGTTGCGTGACCTCGCTGGGGCGTTTCATCTCCAAGTTGGGAGAACGCGCCCTCCCGTTCTTCAAGCTGATGAAAAGGAGAGGGCCATTCGAGTGGACTCCAGAGGCTGACACGGCCTTCCAAGACCTCAAGAAGTACCTCACCAGTCCGCCGGTGATGGTGGCGCCACGTCCCCTTGAGCCCCTGGCGCTCTACTTGGCCGCCATGCCTCACTCAGCCAGCGCAGCACTGGTGGCAGTGAGGGAGGAGCGCCTTGGCAAGGGCTCACGACGGGGCGCCCCGTCACCAGATGGGGCGCCGCAGTCTCAATAAGGCGCTCCCGAGGCTCCGACTCCACCACCGGCCAACAACGCTCCTGAGACCTTAGCCAACCCCCCTCGCAGTGGGTCTCCTGAGGACGATACTCCTGAGGTCACGGCTGGCATGGCGGATGATAAGGCTCCTGAGGACCCGCAGACTCAGGAGTTGCAAGACCTCACCAATGCTTCCTCCCTCGTCGAGCACCCGGTATACTTCGTCAGCACTGTGCTGCGAGACGCGCGGGCACGCTACCCCATGCCATAGAAGCTACTGCTCGCGCTCCTCGTCGCCTCTCGAAAGCTGCGCCACTACTTCCAAGGCCACCCCATCAAGGTTGTCTCAGCTTACCCTCTGGAGAGGGTGCTCCGGAGCCCCAACGCTGCAGGAAGGGTCGCCGAATGGAACATTGAGCTGCAAGCGTTCCAGTTGGAGTTCAGTAGCACCAGGATCATCAAGGGTGTGGCCCTCGCTGACTTCATGGCGGAATGGACTGACATCCCTGACCGTGAAGTGTGCGAGGACCACTGCCTCATACCCAGCGACGAGGCACCAGATGGTTGGATCATGTACTTCGACAGCGCGTTCTCACGCCAGGGCGCGGGGGCTGGAGTTGTGCTTATTTTGCCCACCACAGACAAGCTCTACTACGCCGTGCAACTCTGCTTCCAACACGGCGAGAAGGTCTCCAACAACATTGCATAGTACGAAGGCCTGATCGTGGGACTCAAGGCCGCCGCAGCACTGGGGGTCAGGCGCCTCACCATCAGGGGTGACTCGCAGCTCCTCGTCAACTTCTCCAACAAGGAGTACACCCCGAAGGACGAGCACATGGAAGCATACCTTGAGGAGGTATGCAAAATTGAGAAAGGATTCTTGGGCCTGGAATTGCAGCACGTGCCACGAGGCACAAACAAGGAGGCGGATGACATCGCCAAGAGGGCGTCCCGGCGTCTGCCTCAGGAGCCAGGCGTCTTCGAAGAGCCACTCTTCAAGCCATCGGCAGCTCCACCCACCGCATAACCAGCACCGCCTCACGAGGACCTCCCCCAGGCTCCTCCGTCGGGCGCCCCGGCTTGTGGCCCGACCTCAGGAGCTCGCCTCCTCCTCGCGATGGAACCTCAGGAGGGGTGTTGGACCAAGGAGTTCAAGGCGTACCTACTTCGGGGCACCCTGTCGGAGAAGGAGGAAGACGCAGAGCGTGTGGCCCGCCAAGCCACAGCATACTGCATCCAGGACGGTGAGCTCTATCGGAGGCGTCCAAATGATGTTTCTTTACGGTGCATCTCCAGGGAGCAGGGACGCGAGCTGCTGGCCGATATACATGGTGGGGACTGTGGGCATCACTCTTCATCACGCACGCTCGTGGGCAAGGCATTCCGCAACGGGTTCTACTGGCCCATAGCGCTCAACGATGCTACCGAGCTGGTGAAGTCCTGTGAAGCCTGCCAGTTCCATGCCAAGCAGATCCACCTGCCCGCTCAGGGCCTCCAGACCATCCCGCTCACATGGCCGTTCGCGGCCTGGGGGCTGGACATCTTGGGGCCATTCCCACGGGCGCCCGGGGGCTACCGCTACCTCTACGTCGCCATCGACAAGTTCACCAAGTGGGTAGAGGTGGAAGCTGTCCGCACCATCCCGGCCGGCTCGGCCGTCAAGTTCATCAAAGGCCTTGTGAGCCGGTTCGGGGTTCCTAACCGCATCATCACCGATAATGGCTCACAGTTCACCAACAGCCTTTTCAAAACATACTGTGCTAACCTTGGAACGCAGATATGCTACGCTTCGGTGGCACACCCCAGGAGCAATGGCCAGGCCGAGCGCGCCAACGCAGAAGTCCTGAGAGGCCTCAAGACAAGGACCTTCAAGAAGAAGCTCAAGGCCTGCGGCAGGGGCTGGCTCGACGAGCGAGACTCCGTTCTTCCTCGTCTATGGAGCCGAAGCGGTTCTCCCTCACGAGGTCAAGCATCGCTCCATGCGGGTCTTGGCATTTGGCGAGGCACACCAGGATGCCACGCGGGGGATGGACCTCGTGCTGGGGGAGGAACGCCGCCATCAAGCCTCGCTCCGAGCGGCAAGGTACCAGCAAGCACTGCGGCGGTACCACTGCCGCAGCGTTCGGTCCAGGACGCTCGAGGTGGGTGATCTCGTCCTGAGGCGGGTGCTCTCCAAGGAAGGGCTGCATAAGCTCTCACCCATGTGGGAGGGCCCGTTCAGGATCGCCCGTGTCTCCAGGCCTGGCGCCGCGTGCCTGGAGACGCAGGACGGGATCCCCATCCAGAACGCCTGGAACATCCAGCACCTCTGAAAGTTCTACCCATGAAGCAAGGCCCCATGCCTGTGAAGGTCTCCGCTCGTGACACTCTCACGTAATAATGAGTGGGGCTGTACACGCCCCGGATTCTCCTGAGTGTCGCCCGCGGGCCTCACGGGGGCTCCCTCCCACGTCCTAGTGGCAGCACTTAGCTCCGCGCTGGTGAGAAGACTAGACTAGGTGCCAGATGCGCCTGTTCTTTTGCTTGCTTTCAGTAGTTGGTTTGCAACTTCTTAATGGAATTTGGAGTTTTCGCGTTTCTCGTTTGCCAAAGCTGGAACTTTCTTTTCCTCTGTTCGTTCGCCTCTCCAGCCTTGTCCCAGGAAGAGCGGCAGTTGCCCGTCGCTCCTCCTCACGCGTCCCGTGCGCGGGGGCTAGGTAGGTGTGTGCGCTTGGCGCTCGCTGCGACCACACCTCACCGAAGCCCTGTCGCCCCAGAGCTTCGGTCCTTAAATCCTTGCGAGACGCTCTCAAATGAGCTCGTGGGCACGCATACCTTCTCAAGTCTGTGCCTCCGGGCATCGCGACGCGGTGCACCAGCCACAATCAACCCACGCTCGGGGGCTCGCGCAAGGAAGGGCATGACACCCTGTGAAGTTTTCTAATAATTCTGCAGCTGCACAATGCCTCCTAAGGCCCGACGGCTCCTCAGTCGTTAAGAAGCAAACTTTGCCAGATGTTGCTAGAGAGGCGCACCCTCGCGAGGCAGGAAACTACAGCAAGCATATCAAGCTAAGTTATTCTAACCGCACCTGATTAGAATATTGGTATCCCGACACAATATCAAAATAACAAACATGGCATAATGGCACGAGTGCCCTGGTTCATTACACGCCCTAGCGGGGCCCTCTACTTTTTTCAAGTGCAGGAGAAAGGAAAGGTTAAACAAAAGTGGCCCACACGACCGCAGCAGCTCCCGAGGACAGGCTCCGGCAGCCCTCGGGCTCAGCCCGAGTCTTCCTCCCGCTTCACCGGAGCGCGGCGATGAGACAACCCGTTGCCTTCCCCGATGCGAGCCTAGTGGCGTGGTGGTTGGTCGTAGCCGCCGCTGCTGGTGCTCTCGCCGGAGGAGGAGCCGCCGCTGCTGAAGGAAGCGCGGCCGTCGTCAAGGCCAAGCTCATCGTCGTCGCTGCCGTCTTCCGGGCAGCACCCCGCACGACGGCCATCCTCCCCAAACACCCTCACGTAGAGGGTCGCGAGGCCGTCGTACCTGAAATGAAGGGTGTGCCTCCCGCTCAGGCCTCGCGCGCGGGCAAACGCCTGCCAACCGCGGGTCAAGGACATGCTGCTCGTCGCGGTGACTTCGACCCCAACCCAGGAAGCCTTGCTGCAACAGCCGTCAGCCTGCAGCCAAAGGCCGTCAAGCCCCACGACCGGCAGCTCACTCACGAAGAAGCGCAGGAGTGGGAGCCAGGTGCCGGCGGGCCTCTCCGACCACACGACGAACTCCGGGAGCACATCCGCCGAGTGCAAGTGCGGCCGAGGAGGCCGGACAACCACGGCGCGCCGCCCCTCATCATAGGGGCTGCCTCGCCCTTGGCGGCCCCCGCCTCGAGAAGAAGCACCGCCGCGGCCGCCCAAAGCGACACCGGCCCCCGAAGGAGTGCGCCCATGCCCCCGAGGAGCTACCGCCGGGGTCGCATCATGCTTGCGGGGGCGGCCACGCCCTCTCTTGGGTGGCGGCGAACCCGGCCCCTCCTTGGGGGCCTTCCCTTTCTCGGCGGCAGAGAACCTCCTCGTCGGCGCCATGGATGCTATGGCAAGACGGGGAGGTGAAGAAGAAGAAGGAGCGAGCAGCGAGAAGATGGAGATAAGTGAGGGGGGCTCTGCCCCTCCCCTCATTTATAGCCGGAGGGAGGCCAACCGCCGGCCTCCATGACCCCACGCAGTGATGGTTTTTCTCTACATGCAGCAGAGTCTCATCAAGTCAAACGGTTGCCGAGGCGGCGTGGGGAAGCGGAGACACCCACGTCCCATCAATCGCCATGCGTCGACCAAGGCCGCAGGCGGTTAGGGCCCGCAGCGCTCCGCACTTGCCCCTTGGCTTCGCCTCGAAGCCAAGTTCGAGGCGCCTTGGGCCCGGGGGCTACTATCAGCATTCTGGGAACGGGGGTACCCAGACTTGCCTGCCTGCGACCCACGGCGTGGCTCCATCAGCGGCCTGGTACGACCCAGCTTCAGCGACAACAACTCAAGACCCTCGCGAGGGGCCAAGCCTCGTGAGGCGGACGACACCAAGACCTCCACGAGAGGAGGCTGGCTCCTGAGGAGCGGAGCATTCTATGCAATCCTCACCTCGTGAGGTCCGGATGACGTGAGCCATGACGATCAAGGCCAGGCGGGCGCCAGCGGGCGCAGTGTACCAGTTTCCTCTTTGGTGCTAAAGAGGCAAGCGCAGGCGCGGAGTCCCAAGGAATCAGCCAAAGGTTTCCATTCCCGTGCAACAAGACAAAGACTGCCAGGACGACAGGATGGAGGTCATCACCGAGCCCACCACGGCGTCACAACCAGAGGCTTTCACAGGCAAAGACTACTTTTGTCAGGATAGCATGTACTAGTTGTCTCCCTTTGAATTTGGCCGTTGTGGGATCCCTTCCCGCCTTTCATTTGGGAAGAGGACCAAGGCCACTATAAATAGGACTTAGCCACCACTGTAGAGAGGGATCGGATCAGTTCACATCGGACCCCCACTCCACAGCTCACTCAAGCTCAAGAACACCTCTCCTCCTGAGGCCGTTCACCACTGTACTAGTTCATCCTCAGCCCCTCGAGGCCAATCCACCACAAAGCAGCAGTAGGGTTTTACACCGCAAGGTGGCCCGAACCTGGGTAAACTGTTGTGTCTCTTTTCCTTATAGTTCGTCGAGCTAGGCTGTGAGATTAGCGAGTAGGCAGACTGGGGAGGACGAGTTCTTCGCACACACCCCAGAGTTCGAACCTCTCAAGGGTTTGCGGAACCTGAAATCCAACAGTGCTTTCGCGGGTAGGCCCAAACGTACACACCGTGCCCAGCCCCCATGCGCGGGACGCGCGAGGAAGAGGGACGGGCAATTGTCACTCTCCCTAAAACGAGGCCTGAAAAAGCGAGTGCTGCGAGGAGAAAAATTCCCAACCCTTTCAAATAAAGACGCGAGAACTCCAAATTTCATTTCAAGAAGTTGCAAATCAACTACAGAAAGCAAGCAAATGAACAGCCACGTCCGGCACCTATACTAGTCTTCTGGTCTTCCTGCCAGCGCGGAGCATGGGGCTTCCACTAGGACGTGGGTGGGAGCCCCCGTGAGGCTCGAGGGCGACGCTCAGGAGGCTCCGGGGTGTGTACAACCCCACTCATTATTACGTGAGAGTGTCACGGGCGGAGACTTGAAAGGCGCATGGCCTTGTTCATGGATAGAACTTCCGTAGGTGCTGGATGTTCCAGGCATTCTGGATGGGGACCCCGTCCTGCGTCTCCAGGTGCGCGGCGCCCGGCCTGGAGACACGGGCGATCCTGAACGGGCCCTCCCACATGGGCAAGAGCTTGTGAAGCCCCTCCCTGGAGAGCACCCACCTGAGGATGAGGCCACCCACCTCGAGGGTCCTGGAGCGGACGCTGCGGAAGTGATACCGCCACAGCGCCTGCTGGTACCTCGCGGCACAGAGCGCGGCTTGGCAGTGGCCCTCCTCCCTGAGCACAAGGTCCATCCTCCGTGAGGCGTCCTAGCATGCCTCGTCAAACGTCATGACCCGCGGGGAGCGATGTCTGACCTCATGCGGGAGGACCGCCTCAGCCCCGTAGACGAAGAAGAACGGGGTCTCACCGGTAGGCTTGGTCACGGTGGTGTGGATGGACCACAACACGGATTGGAGCTCATCGAGCCAACCCCTGCCGCAGGCCTCGAGTTTCTTCTTGAAGCTCCTCGCCTTGAGGCCTCTCAAGACCTCCGCGTTGGCACGCTCGGCTTGGCCGTTACTCCATGGGTGTGCCACCGAAGCGTAGCATATCTGCGTTCCAAGGTTAGCACAATATGTTTTGAAAAGGTTGCTCGTGAACTGAGAGCCCTTGTCGGTGATGATACGGTTGGGGACCCCGAAGTGGCTCACGAGGCCCTTGATGAACTTGACGGCCGAGCCAGCTGGGATGGTGCACACGGGCTCCACCTCCGCCCACTTGGTGAACTTGTCGATGGCGACGTAGAGGTAGCGGTAGCCCCCAGCTGCTCGAGGGAATGGTCCCAGGATATCTAGCCCACATACCGTGAACGACCATGAGAGCGGGATGGTCTGGAGGCCCGGAGCGGGCTGGTGGATCTGTTTGGCATGGAATTGGCACGCCTTGCAAGATCTCACCAGCTCAGTGGCGTTGTTGAGCGCCGTTGGCCAATAGAATCCACTGCGAAATGCCTTACCCCCGAGGGTGCACGATGAAGAGTGATGCCCATAGTCCCCACTGTGGATGTCAGCCAGCAGTTCACATCCCTGCTCTTTGGAGATGCACCGCAGAGAGACATCATTTGGGCGCCTTCGGTAGAGCTCGCCATCCTGCATGCAGTAGGCGGTGGCCTGGTGGGCCACGCGTTCTGCTTCTTCCTCCTTCTCTGGCAAGGTGCCCCGGAGTAGGTACGCCTTGAACTCCACGGTCCAGCACCCCTCCTGAGGTTCGAGGGCCAGAAGTAGGCGGGCTCCGGAGGTTGGACCGTAGGCTGGGGCGCCCGAGGAGGGGGCCAGGGGCAGTTCCTCCCGAAGCAACGTCGGGCTCGCATCGGAGGGGGCCGCCGATGGCTTGAAGAGCCTCTCCTTGAAAATGCTAGGCTTCTGAGGGTCGCGCCGCGATGCCCTCTTGGCGATGTCGTCCGCCTCCTTGTTCATTCCACGTGGGACGTGCTGCAATTCCAAACTCAAGAACTGTTTTTCAATTTTGCGTACCTCTTCCAAATATGCCTCCATGTGCTCGTCCTTGGGCATGTACTCCTTGTTGGAGAAGTTGACGAGGAGCTGAGAGTCGCCATTGATGGTGAGGCGCTTGATCCCCAGGCCCGCCGCGGCCCGGAGGCCTGCGATCAGGCCTTCATATTCCGCGATGTTATTGGAGACCTTCTCGCCATGCTGGAAGCAGAGCTGCACGGTGTAGTAGAGCTTGTCCTAAGTAGGCAAGACAAGCACGGCTCCAGCCCCCGCGCCCCGGCGTGCGAACGCGCCGTCAAAGTACATGACCCAGCCATCGGGCGTCTAATCTCCATGCACGAGGGAGCGGTTTTCACTAACCCCTCGGTCGGGGGCGTCAGTCCATTCTTCCACAAAGTCAGTGAGGGCCCCGCCCTTGATGACCCTGGCGGTGCTGAACTCCAGCTGGAACGTCTGCAGCTCGATGTTCCATTCAGCAACCCTGCCTACAGCGTTTGGGCTCCGGAGCACCCTCTCCAGGGGGAATGCGGAGACGACCTTGATGGGGTGGCCCTGGAAGTAGTGGCGCAGCTTCCTGGAGGCGACGAGGAGTGCGAGCAGGAGCTTCTGTGGCATGGGGTAGCATGCGCGCACATCGCGCAACACCGTGCTAACAAAATACACGAGGTACTCGACAAGAGATGGGGTGCTGATGGCGTCCGGCCCTGTCTGAGGCGTGGGGGCCTCAGAAGCCTTGCCCTCTGTCGGGGTGACCAATGCCTCAAGAGCGCCGTCCTGAGGTGGCGATGGCGTGGCTGAAGACGGGGAGGCGAATCTGCCCCAGGGGGACGATGGAGCCGTCGAGCACCCCTGAGAAGGGCCTGGTGGGGGCGAGCCAATCGTAAGGCACCTGGAGCAGGTCGAAGGCTTCCACGGAGAGGATGTTAAGGCTAGCGCGGCCGTCGATGAGGGTCCTGGTGACCGCGACACCGCTGATGGTGGGTGTGCACAGCAAGGGAAGCACGCCTGCGCTGACTATAGTCTTGGGGTGATCCCTAGAGTATAAGGTGATGTCGGTCTCAGGCGCCAGCCGGCCCGAAAAAGCCCCCTGCCGTGGCTGGGCGGCCCCCATCTGCCGGAAGAACTGCTTGACGTGGCGACCCGAGGCCGGCGCCTGCGACCCACCGAGGATGGCCGCAACGGCATGGGGTGCCGGTGCCGCAAAGCGCGCGATGAACTGACTGCGCAGCTCCTTCCAGGAGGCCACCGACAACTCCGGCAGGCTAAGCATCCAGGAACGCGGCACGCCCATGAGAGCCATGAGGAGCCAGTTCGCCATGAACTCCTCGCCGCCACCTGCCGCCTCGATGCTCAGCTCGTACAGGCGAAGGAACTCCACGGGGTCGCTCGTGCCATCGTACCGCAGGGGCAGCGTCGGCCTGAACTTCGGCGGCCACCGCACAAGCTGTAGGGCGGGGGAGAATGCCCGGTGGCCCGCCACGGCTCCGAGTGTGCCCAGCGGCTCAGCGGGTGGGGCAGCACCCGCCATGAGAGGCACGCAGCGCAGGTGGCGCTCGGCTGATGAGAGGGGTAGAGCTTCGACACGCCCCTACCTGGCACGCCAAATGTCGGATTCAAGGCTCCGCAGACCCAAGAAAGGTTCGAACTCTAGGGTGTGTGGAAAGAACTCAACCTCTCCAGCCAACCAACCCGTCGCCCTACAGCCTAGCTCGATGAACAAGGAAGAAGATGAACATGGCAGTTTACCCAGGTTTGGGCCACCTTGCGGTGTAAGACCCTACTCCTGCTTTGTGGTGGATTGGCCTCACGAGGGGCTGAGGATGAACTAGTACAGCGGATGAACAAGCTCGTGAGGCTCGCTCTGGTGAGAATGAGTCGACCCCCTCTATGGTGGTGGCTAACCTCTAGTTATAGCTGCCTCGGTCCTCTTCCCCGAAAATGTAGGCGGGAAGGGATTCCACAACGGCCAATTTGAAAGGGGACAAGTAGTACATCTTATCCTGACGAAAGGTGGTCTTCGCCTGCAAAGCTTCTGGTCGTGACGCCGCGGTGGGCTCGGCGATGACATCCGTCCTGCCATCCTGGCGGTCTTGGTCTCGTTGCACGGGAATGGAAACCTTTGGCTGATTCCTCGGGACCCCGTGCCTGCGCTTGCCTCCTTAGCACCAAAGAGGAAACCTGCTCCTCTGAGCCCGCTGGCGCCCGCCTCGCCTTGGTCGTCATGGCTTGCATCACCGCAACCTCATGAGGTTGGGCACCTGCATAGGAAACTCCGCTCCTCAAGAGCAGCCCATGGGTGGCCACTCCCTCAGGAGGTCTTGGCGTCGTCTGCCTCGCGAGGCTTGGCCTCTCTCGAGGGTCTTGTCTTGTTGATGCTAAAGCCAGGCCGTCGATGGAGCCACGCCGTGGGCCGCAGGTAGGCAAGTCTGCGTACCCTGGTTCCTAGAACGCCGACATTCGCCATACTCTTCATGGCCTTCCGGGCCCTCTCGTAGGTCTTCGACAGTTCCTTTAAAAGGTTCCCGTCATAGGTACTGACTTCTTCCTCGGGCCGCCCAGTCAGGAGACCTAACAAGCAGGTGTTGCATATCGTCATTAAAACGCCAATGGTACTAGACCAACGTACTGGTCAGATCAATGCTTACCAAATATGCCACCTTTCACCTTCTGGTTTTCCTCCAAGGCTTGCACTAGCTGAGTTTTCAAGCTCTCAATTTCCTCGGCTTTCCGCCGATTCTCTTCCTTGAGCTCATTTTTCTCCTCCTGACTTCGCGTCAGCACTCGTTTACCAGCCTCTAGCTTCTTCTGCAACCCGCCCATGGCCTCCGCGGCTATATGGAGAAAAAAAGGTGTTAATGCATAGAATACACCGTATACCTTTCTACGTGTTGGGAAAAAGTTCTTTCTACTTACCAGACAATTCGCTACTGGCTTTTCGAGCCGCATCCAGTTCGGCCTTGGCTTCAACCAACTGTTTCCGGCTCACCTCAAGGTCCTCGGACAGATTTTTGCTCTGCTCTCTTGCGGCCTATAAAAAATAATATCGTTAGAAACCCTTAACTTGGCCGTCCCGCCCAAATTAAGGCTTGGGGGCTAGTTGGCTAGAGAACATGATCTGTTTTCAAGCCATTATAGTTACACACCTGCATTCTGGCGGCAAATAGACCGACGATCCCTTCAAGACCTGTCTGGGCCGCTCCAAGGTATGCGTCCACCGAATTAAAGGCACTAAATTCCTGGTCGGCAAAGGCAGTATGATATAATGTTTCCCTCCGGCGGCGATGATTCATCACGCTCTCGACTTCGGAGTTGGTAACCGAAACATCATCGTAATCCGCCGGAGGCGCGCCGGCTGCCGCGTGTTCAGAGGAAACTCCGGCTCGTACCGAAGACTTAGGACCGGAGCTGCGATTCGGCGCACCCGAGGAATCTTTAGACTGATGCAGGGGTACACATCTTCTGCAAAATTAAGCAAGTTTTAATAAAAAGGTATTAAAAGCACCCCTTGCTGTAATTCCAAAATACGTCACCTCTAGGCCGAGGAAGCAGGTGCTTCCGCTTCGGCAGAATCCTTCTGCTTTGATCCCCCGTTAGGGGCCGAAGCTGGCGCGGTCCGCGCTCCCCCCAAGATGGTCCGACGCGTAGTGCGGCAACCCTTGGGAGCAGAAGTCAGCACATGGGGAATAGCGTGAGATGAGTGCCCGGTTCGGGAGAGGGTCTTCTTTTCACTTATTGTGGAAGAGGGAAGAGCCCCAGGATGATTGGCTGTTAGAGCGACCTTGGCGGTGTCAAGGCTCTCCTGATAAAATACCCCATCTTCAAAATCAATCGACATCTCTAGGTCGTCATGATACCCAGGATCGTCATCATGGGAATGATCCTCCGGTTGAGGAGGAGGGCAACTAATGGACGCAACTTGACGCCTCCATCCCTGTTCAAGTACAATCAGTTAGAATTCGGGCGTAATCTGTGAGCTCAAAACAATCGATTGTGGCTTACCCAGTCCGCCGGATTGTATCCGGAGCAGCCTTCCCGAATACTCATTCGAGCGAAATCTGCCTCCTCTCCCTTGAACAGATCAGCCAATATTTTGGCTAGAGCTCCCTTATTGTCTGGCCCTTGTCGCTGGTAGCAGGTTACGTCATTGGTCCCATTATAGCACCATAAAGGATGACCCCGTTGCTGGAGGGGTTGCACGCATTGGGTAATAGCAATGGCCATCACTTCGATCATGGTCAGCTTATTGCTAGTTAGCAGCCTGATCTTGGCCGCCAATGAACGCACCTCTTCGCTATCCTGTTGGGAAGGGCCTTTGGGCCACCAGTTGAACCGCTTTATAGGTGGGTCGTTTGAGTATTCGGGTAACCCTTGCCGAATTGGGTCGGTGAGGGGGACGTCTTCAATATAAAACCACTCCGAGGTCCATCCTTCGGGATCTTTTCGTGGGGTTCCAATTGGGTACCCTGTCCCAGCTATACGCCATACTTCGGCGCCACCCACCTCGAATATGGATCCCCCTGGTAGCGAGGGACAAGACAGAAATACTTCCTCCACAAATTGAAGTGGGCCTTGCAACTCAAAAATTATCTTGCAAAGGGCTACAAAGCCCGAGATAAGCAATATGGACCCCGGGGTGAGGTTGTGGAGCTGGATCCCATAGAACTCCAACAAACCCCGTAAAAAGGGATGGATGGGAAAGCCCAAACCTCTTAGAAGGAAGGGCATGAGACATACCCTCTCCTCCTTGCTCGGAGCAGGGGAGTTCTCGGCAAGGGCGCAGCCATCGACGGAGATGAGATCGGCGCGGACTGGGACCAAATCTACCAGAGGGAGGAAGCACTACGTCTGCAAGCGCCTCAGCTGGAGGTGTGAAACTGGACAGCTCGACCAATCGCCTCGGAGTGGGCCGTGTGGGCGCGAGGATGAACCTGGGAGGTCGGCCATGGCGTCGTGGAATTTCTTCGGTGTCGTTCTTTGCAAAGGGGGGGGGGGGCGGTAAGCTTTCCCCCGCACCTTTGGATCTATAAATAAGCGTCTCACCGCGAAGCTGGAAGGACGGGCTCGTGGAAGGATGGCATTGGGCCGCACGCCTTCTGAAAAAGGTGCACGAAGCCCTTGCCCCGAGGAATGGCATTAAACTCTGATGGTCCCACCTCAATCTCAAGATATCTTCGGATCCCAGAATCTTGAAACTGTCTGGGCCCGAGTACATTAGTTCGGGCTCCGGGTAGTGTTCGGCGAGATTGACACGACTCCAAACTGAATAAAGGAATGGAAGAACTCGTATCGCAAGCCGATGATATGAAGATTCCAGAGGACGATCCCCGGCGTTGGAGGCAAGTTCGGGGGCTACTGAGGGAGTCATGGACTAAGGGGTCCTCGGGGTGCCGGCCCATTGAACATGAGCCGGACTGGAGAAGCTGTATAGTGATGGGAGATCTATGAATCCGTGGTGTGCCCTCCAAGTCAAGAATGCGCAGGATCTCTTTATCCCTTATTGTAATCTATCTCCGGTAACCCTAACCCTATCGGTGTCTATATAAACCGAGGGTTGTAGTCTTTAGGGCTAGAGATATATTCATCACCTCATCGCCTTAGGGTTTAGCTCAAACTGATCTCGAGGTAGATCTACTCTGTAACCATACTATACTTCCAATACAATCAAGCAGGACGTAGGGTATTACCTCTTCGAGAGGGCCCGAACCTGGGTAAACATCGTGTTCATCGTCCCTTGTTCCCCATCGACCTTAGATCCACAGCTCGGGACCCCCTACCCCGAGGTCTGCCGGTTTTGACACCGACAGGCGGGGATAACCGTTTTCGGTGTTTCTTCATCTGGGGTTGGTGTCCATTCCGCGATGAACTCCGCCAATGCCCTACTCTGAATGGTTGATGTACTCTCATACTTCAGATCAAAGCTTGACAATTCCAAGGCCCATTCAACTATTCTGCCAGTGGCTTCCGGGTTCTTTAGTATGCGTTGCAAAGGAAAGCGGGTGACAACTGTGATCTCGTGGGCTTGGAAGTAGTGGCGCAGTTTCCTTGAGGCCATGATGAGGCCAAAGATCAACTTTTGCATGCCAGAGTACCTTGATCTAGCCCCCTGTAATAGGGAGCTGACAAAGTACACTGGCTGCTGCACCACCTTCTTCTTTGCCGCAGTCTTGGAATTGCCTCTGTTATCCTGCTCTTCTTTCAACTGATCTGCACCGGACCTTGCCGGGATAGGTTCACTTTCTTCTCCGAAGGGGACAGGAGCTGCGGCTGCTCCTTCATCCACTTCCCGCTGTGCCACCAATGCTGCACTAACCACTTGATTGGTTGCCGCTAGGTACAGCAGCAACGGCTCTTGTGGTTGAGGAGCGACCAAGGTGGGAGCAGAGGAAAGATAGGTCTTCAAGTCTTGCAACACTGCTTCTGCCTCCAGGGTCCACTTCATTGGCCCTGCCTTCTTCAAAATTTTGAAGAACGGCAAGGCGCGCTCGACAGACTTGGAAATGAACCTACTCAGTGCGGCAATACATCCGGTCAGGCACCTCACGTCTTTAACTGTCTTGGGTGCTTGAATTTGCTCGATCGCCTTGATCTTGTCGGGGTTGGCCTCTATCCCCCGGTGGGATACAAAGAAACCAAGTAGCTTGCCGGAGGGAATGCCAAACACACACTTCTCAGGGTTTAACTTCAAGTTGATCTTACGTAAATTTGCAAAGGTCTCTTCCAAGTCCTGAATGAGAGTTGATTTGTCCTTGGTCTTGACTACTATGTCATCCATGTAAGCTTCAATATTCCTGTGTAATTGAGGCTCAAAACCAATTTGCACTGCCCTTGCAAAAGTGGATCCAGCGCTCTTCAACCCGGAAGGCATCCGCACAAAGCAGTACGTGCCACATGGGGTTATGAATGCGATCTTCTCCTCGTCCTCTTTGGACATGAATATCTAATGGTATCCAGAGTAGGCATCCAAGAAGGAAAGCAGATCACACCCGGAAGTGGAATCTATGATCTGGTCGATGCGCGGCAAGGGGAATGGGTCCTTCGGGCATGCCTTATTCAGATCCTTGAAGTCTATGCAAAGCCTTCATTTCCCGTTCACCTTGCGTACCACCACTGGGTTCGCCAACCATGTTGGGTGCAACATTCCTCTGACCAAACCATCTGCTTCAAGTTTCTTGATCTCCTCGGCAATGAACTGTTGCCGCTCCAAAGCTTGCTTCCTGACTCTCTGCTTGACGGGCCGGGCGTGAGGGCAAACAACTAGGTGGTGCTTGATTACCTCCCTGGGAACACCGGGGATGTCAGATGGTTGCCAGGCAAACACATCTACATTCGCCCGCAGGAAGGCAACGAGCGCGCTTTCCTATTTGTCATCAAGGGTGGAGCTGATGGTGAATGTACCACCAGCGCCATCCAGCCTTGTCGGGACCTTCTTTACCGCAGGTGAGGCAGCGTTGGGTTTCTTGCTAGTGGAGCTCTCCAGCAGATCATCGACGGGTGCAGCACACTCTGAAGAGGTGCGCTTCCTGGATTCCATGCTGGTATCGTTGCTAGCTTTCTTCCCTTTCTTACTTTCCTTGGCGGGATCTGCAGCTTCCGCAGCCTCAGCGGCGACTGCATCTCGGTACATCTTATCCACGCATATGATTGCATCCTTCTTGTCTGACGGAATGGAAATGACGCCCATCGGTCCTGGCATCTTCAGTGTGTTGTAGGCATAGTGGGATGCCGCTATGAATTTTGCCAGGGCTGGACGACCAAGGATTCCATTGTATGGCAGGGGGAGATCAACCACATCAAACACAACCTTCTTGGTCCGGTAGTTCAATTCTCCTCCAAACATCACTGGCAGTGTGATCTTTCCCTTAGGACGACTCCTGCCGGGGTTGATCCCTTGGAAAGTGCCAGTAATCTTGAGCTCTTCATCTAATATTTGAAGCTTGCTGAGCACCTTGGGGGAAATCAGATTCAACCCAGCCCCGCCATCAACCAACATCTTCATGACCTTGAGGTTGCGAATTGTTGGTGAAACCAACAACGGCAAGCACCCTACCACGATGGTGCGGTCAGGGTGATCCTCTTTGTCGAAGATGATGGGCGTGCGGGACCATTTGAGCGGTTTCCGGGAGTCTACTGCTGGCTCTATGGCATTGACCTCACACGCCCATTGTTTAAGCTGGCGGTGAGAGGAGTGCAAAGATGCGCCTCCGTCAATGCACAGGGCCTCAGTGGCTTTCTGGAACTCTTGCTCACTGGTTTCCTCTTCATCCCCTTCATCACTTTCGTTTTCGCCTTCTTTCTTCCCACAGCCTCTTGTAGGCCTCTCTGGATGCTGGGGATCCTTGCCGCGGCGGCCTCCTCTGCCGCCTCAGCCTTGCCCGCCAACACCTTCTTGGTCTCTTTCCTTGTCATGCTTCTCGTACTCAGCTCTCTGCTTCTTGACAAGTTGCTCAACTTGGTGACACTCTTGGAGATCATGGCCCTTGGTCCGGTGGATCTTGCAGTATGGCCCGTCAGCCTTCCCTGCTTTTTAGGCCGCCACAGCTTCCCGGCGATCAGTGCACATGGCAACTTCCTTGCCGGGGGCTTCGGTCTTGGCCTTCTTGCCTGTACTAGGAGTGCTAGAGCCCTCAACAGCCAATACTGCCTTTTCCTTGCGCTTCTTACTACGTTTCTTGTTCTTCCTCTTCGGGTCAGCGGCATCGTCGTCATCCTCTGAGTCGACTTCGATGCCATCCTCTTCTATGGGGAGCCGCCTCCCTTCCTCTCTTTGGGCACACTTATCCGCTAGGGTGTACAGCTCATTCACAGTCTTGGGCAACTAGATGTTCATCTTGGAACGTATCCTCCTGTTGCGCACGTTGGACTGGAACGCGGCAATCACAGCTGCCGGGTGGATGTCTGGAATGTTTCTGTGCACCCGGCTAAACCTCTGCATGTACTTCCGCAAGATCTCCCCTTCCTTTTGTGGAAGGAGCTGCAGATCGCTGGGCCGTCCTGGTTCTTGATGGCCGCCCGTGAAGGCGCCAACAAACTCATGGCACAGGTCAGCCCATGATGAGATGGAATTCTTCGGAAGGTGCATCAGCCATGACCTTACATTTGGCTTGAGTACCAAAGGGAAGTAATTGGCGAACACCTTCTCATCTCTTCCTCCGGCAGCTTGAACAATGATGGTGTAGATGCTCAAGAACTCTGCCGGGTTCAGCCTTCCATCATACTTTTCTGGTATTTCTAGCTTGAAAATGTGGGCAGATGGCCAACGGACTTGCCGTAGCTCGTGAGTGAAGGCAGGACACCCGACCTCGAAAGGTAGGTATCCGCCCTCACTGGGCGCGGGTTCGTCGATGTCTGGGCCATTGCGCCTGTCGGATTGGCGGCGGGTTTCACCGCGTCGTTCTATAGTGACGCGCGCGTCTTCCCTCCGCCGATCCTCCAGGACCTGCCGCTGATCTCGACGGGCCGAGGGTCAGACGAGGCCATCGATACCTCGTCGGGCTCCTGGTTGCGTGGTTCTATTTGTGGTCCTTGCGCTGGCTATCGAGGAGGGGACTGTACTGTTGGAGTGGCCCCCTCAGCACGGCCAGCAGCTCGGGCCGTGGCAGATCCGCCCGCTGCGATCCTCCCGCTTCAGCAAAACCGATCAAACTCTGGATGGTGTCTCTCCACTCATCCATTTGATCGGCCGCTAGTGGGAATCTCAGCAGGAGTTAGGCTCGCGCCATGGTTTCCGAAGCGGTGCTCGGCATAGACGACGACGCAGACCGTGACGTCGCTCGGCTCCTGCCAGTACCAGTGGCGGCAGTGCCGTGCTCTCGTCGCCGCGAGCCAGCCACCACGGTGGTACGGTGGTGAGAAGGGTGCGCTTGGGGGTTGATGGCCCCGTTCGGCACTTCGTCTTGGTTACCCCGCCCCGGGGGAGGTGCTTGCCCCGCCGTTGCGCCCGTTACAGGGGCAGCCAAGGGCCCACGGTTCACACCGGATGGAGCATTGTCGCTGTGGCTGCGCTCTTCGGCACAGTGGGGGGGGGGGCGGGGGCGGTGGAGACTGAATGTTCTCCCCCCTGTGCGTTATAGAGCATGGCCGTCGGAGTGCTGTTGTTGCCGCCCTCCTCCGGCATTTTCTGCTCCCGCCTCGGCCATGGGGGGAACGATGATAGCGCCGCTTGCGCTGGTCATGTCCCCCATGGCGTCCGCGTCCCTCGACGCCACTGCAGCCCCCACAGCATCGGCGGCTGCATGCGAGGGGGCCTTCGAGGTGGAAGCATGAGCAGTTGCGCCGGACTTCTTCTTGGGCGCCATGGATGATGAAGCCAACGATGATGAAGACTGACGCGCTGTTTACGACCTCGGGTTCGCACAAGTGCTCCCCCTACCTGGCGTGCCAAATATGTCGTGGTAGAACACGGCCACCTATGGGGCCATCGGCCCCTTTGTGGTTCGGCAGGGGGAGGATGCATTGTACAAAGAGCGGAGGCCATGGGACAACACGGCAGTGGTGACGCTGGTGGTTTTTACCTAGGTTTGGGCCGCTGAGAAGCATAAAACCCTACTCGTGCTTTGGTGGATTGATGGAGAGACCGTGAAGAACGCACGGCGCTCGAGCCCGGCAAGGTCGCCTCGGGGAGAGCAGCTATGTGCGTATGAGTACACGAGGGTCCCCATCCTTTCTAAGGTTGCCACAGTCCTTCTTTTATAGGCTAAGGGGTTACCACAATGGCAAAACTATCATTATCCAGTGATTAGATAGCTAACAGTGCTATCATACCTAACTCTGGCAGTTAAGACAAAGCACATTAAATACACTGCCATGTGTCGCGCTGTGGATGCAGCCCGGCATGCCTGCCGCGGTGCTTTAGTCATCTTCCACCTGTCTGCTTGACACGCCTCTGGATGGGTGTCATATAGAAGTGATCTTCCTCCTAAATGGCTACCACATGCCAAATGACAGCCACTTAGTTATCTGGGGGCTCGACACCGCACCGATGGATGACTTGCGTTGCGATGCGGTGGAGCGGTGGAGTCTTGGTGGGGATGTAGGCTGCCAGTGGCCCCGACAATCCTTGCCGGGGAAGTCTTGGGACTTGTTTTTGGTGTGGCCTCGACCTGACCAGGCTCGCCTGCCTGGCAAGGGAGGCTTTTCCTTGGTGATATCTTGCTGTCTTGGCTTCTCTTGGTCTTCTTGATCCATCCTTTGATTCCTCAAAGAGCCCTCTCTCTCTAGCTTGGTTCTGTCTTGAATGCTTGGTGTTGTTTGCATTTCTACCACTTGGGCCTGTGTACAGTCCGGGCAACATACGTGAAGGTTTGTTGCACCGAAAAGATAAAATCTAACCATAGCATTAAACTTTTGGATCCAAATCAGTCCCTTACGAAATAGCGCATAAACTAGGGTTTAAGCTTCTGTCATTCTAGCAACCCATCATCTAATAATTACTCCACAATGCATTCCCTTAGGCCCAAATATGGTGAAGTGCCATGTAGTCGACGTTCACATGACACCACTAAGGGAATCACAACATACATATCATCAAAATATCGAACACATATCAAGTTCACATGATTACTTGCAACATGACTTCTCCCGTGACCTCAAGAACAAAAGTAACTACTCACAAATAATAATCATGCTCAAGTTCAGAGGGGTATTAAATAGCATAATGGATCTGAACATATAATCTTCCACCAAATAAACCATATAGTAATCAACTGCAAGATGTAATCAACACTACTAGTCACCCGCAAGCACCAATCTAAGGTTCCGGTACAAAGATTGAACACAAGAGATGAACTAGGGTTTGAGAGGAGATAGTGCTGTTGAAGATGTTGATGGAGATGGCCCTCCCAAAGATGGGAGAGTTGTTGGTGATGATGATGACGATGATTTACCCCTCCGGGAGGGAAGTTCCCCCGGCGGAATCGCTCCACCGGAGGGCAAAAGTGCTCCTACCCAAGTTTCGCCTCGAGACGGCGGTGCTTCGTCATGAAAGTCCTCTCCTTATTTTTTCTAGGTCAAAATGACTTATATACCAGAAGAGGGGCACCGGAGGTGGGCCGAGGAGGGCACAACCCATCAGGGCGCGCCTGGGCTCCCTGGCACGCCCAGGTGGGTTGTGCCCACCTGGTGGGCCCCATCTAGTAGTTATTTGCTCCAATATTCTTCATATATTCCAAAACAATTCTCCATAAATTTTCAGCTCATTTGGAGATGTGCAGAATAGGTAACTCTGACGTAGCTTTTCCAGGTCCAGAATTCGAGCTACCGACATTCTCCCTCTTTGTGTAAACCTTGCATAATATGAGAGAAAAGGCATTAGAAATACTCCAAAAAGCATTATTATACATAAAAACATTATAAATAACAGTAGGAAAACATGATACAAAATTGATGTATCAACTCCCCCAAGCTTAGACCTCGCTTGTCCTCAAGTGAAAACCGAAATCGAAAAACATGCCCACATGCTTAGAGAGAGAGAGAGGTGTCGATAAAAACAAAATACAGAGATAGAAGCATCATGCATATTATAATAACAGCAAAGAACTTTAACATAAAACTTTATCAAATAACTTTTATCATATAACTTCTCATGAACAAGTAACAATTCATCACAACATTGAAGTATAAAGCATAAACCTTACTGAAAACCAACAAACTATGTTCTCAGTCAACTTTGCAACTACAATTCATCATATTTTCAGGAAGGGTCACGTATCAGAGTCTTTAGGCAAGTCCACATACTCAACCATCATTTAATCTTCTATGATTGCTAACACTCACAGCATACCCATGAACAAAAAGTTTCAACCGGACACATAGAAAGATCGGGGCTTATAGTTTCGCCACCCAACGTATTCACCTCAAGGGTGATGTCAAAAATAATAACTCATGCCTACTGTCGGCGTTCTGGGAACCAGGGTACCCAGACTTGCCTGCCTGCAGCCCACGATGTGGCTCTATCGACGGCCTGGTACGGCCTGGCTTCAGCATCAACAAGACAAGACCCTCGCGAGGCAGATGACGCCAAGACCTCCTGAGGGAGCGGCCACCCTTGGGCTGCTCCTGAGGAGCGAAGTTTCCTATGCAGGTGCCCAACCTTATGTGGTTGTGGTGACGCAAGCCATGACTACCAAGGCCAGGCGGGCGCCAGCGGGCGCAGAGGAGCAGGTTTCCTCTTTGGTGCTAAGGAGGCAAGCGTAGGCGCGGGGTCCCGAAAAATCAGCCAAAGGTTTCCATTCCCGTGCAACAAGACCAAGACCGCCAGGATGGATGCCATCGCCGAGCCCACCGCAGCATCACGACCAGAAGCTTTGCAGGTGAAGACCACCTTTCGTCAGGATAAGATGTACTACTTGTCCCCTTTCAAAATTGGCCATTGTGGAATCCCTTCCCGCCTACATTTTCGGGGAAGAGGACCGAGGTCGCTATAAATATAGGTTAGCCACCACCATAGGAGAGGTCGACTCATTCTCACCAGAGCGAGCCTCGCGAGCTTGTTCATCCCCTGTACTAGTTCATCCTCAGCCCCTCGTGAGGCCAATCCACCACAAAGCAGTAGTAGGGTCTTACACCGCAAGGTGGCCCGAACCTGGGTAAACTGTCGTGTTCATCTTCTTCCTTGTTCATCGAGCTAGGCTATAGGGCGATGGGTTGGTTGGCTGGAGAGGTTGAGTTCTTCGCACACACCCCAGAGTTCGAACCTTTCTTGGGTCTGCGGAGCCCTGAATCCGACATCTACTTATATCCGACTGGATATATGTGCCTAGATCTTTCCTCACCACATGATGCTTGCAAAAAGAGAAAATAAAAAGGAATAGGGAAGAAAACTTTGACTCTTCATAAAAGTAAATGCATAAAAGTAAAACATAGGCCCTTCGTAGAGGGAAGCAGAGGTTGTCATGCGCTTATTTGTTTATATGCCAAATCCCTTAATGCAAAAGAATGTCATGTTATATTGCCCCTTATGATAGCAACCTTTATTATGCAGTCCGTCCTTTTATTACTTTGCCATCACAAGTTCGTACAACGCTCAATTTTCTCTTACACTAAATGATCCAACACATTTAGAAGCAATTTTTATTGCCTTATTGCACCGATGACAACTTACTTGAAGGATCTTACTCAATCCATAGGTAGGTATGGTGGACTCTCAAAATAAGATTTGGGTTTAGGGTTTTTGGATGCACAAGTAGTATCTCTACTTAGTGCGGAATTTTTGGCTAGAAAAGATATTGAGCAAGCACCACATGTTAAAGGATCTATGACAATATAACTTCTATGTGAATATGAACAAACATAAATCATTACGTTGTCTTCCTTGTCCAACGTCAACTATTTTGACACAAAATATTTAATGGGGGCTCACAATCATAAAAGGTGTCCAAGATAGTGTATTTGCATGTGAATCTTCTCTTCCCTTATTAATTCTTTCATGAGTTGCATCATTGACCAATGCTATGTTTGTCAATCTCCAACAAATTTTACCACTTATACTTTTCCTTATGTGATGTCATTACTTACGATAAGATTAGCATATGATATTTTCCATTTGTTTTCCTTTCCTTTATTGAAACATAAAAGTAAAGAAAAAAACTCAAACTACTCTTTATTATATATCTCGCACACGATTACATCGATTGATAGATCACTAAGCAAACACTCGAAAAGAAAGGATCGAACTAAACTTTTATTCAACTAAATCATAGGGAAAACAAAAGATCGAACTAAAATAGATAAAGGCAAAGATAGTGGTGGTGATACAATACCGGGACACCTCCCCAAAGCTTGGCACAAGCCAAGGGGAGTGTCCATACCATGAACTCAAGTCTCCTTTGGTGATGAAGAAGGTGGTGGTGGTGATGAGGTATGAGTGTTCTTCTTCCTCAGCTTACGCTTGAGGACGGAATTTTCCTCCCTCAAGTCATCAATCTCCTGCTCAAGCCTTAGTACCTTTTTGCATAATTCCTTCTTGTTTTCCTGTAAGAGACGAAAAAGGGCTAAACTGGATCTTATGTTTCTTTGCTTTGTTAGGGACACTTGACTTCTTGAATTCCACATGCATGTCCACAGGTTGAGGCAATGGAACTTCATCTTCATCTGAGCGTGTCTCTTCTTTCCCTTTCGGATCATAGTCTTCTTCTTCCTCCATGGTCCAACCATAATGTTCCACATCTACGTAGACCTTGGAGTTTGCAATATAATCAACGACATAGCTCTCTCCCTCCGAATCTTGAGACGACATATTTTCAGATCTGCCAGAAAAACAACAAGAAAGAAGAACAGAAGATTTCTCTGCGATACGATGGTCAATACGTTCGGGGGGTATATAAATATTTTTTATCTTGCGAAACAAGCAAACAGGAGGAAAACAGAGCCGGGAAGGTTCCTGAGGTGGGCACAACCCACCTGGGCGTGCCTGGGGGCCTTGGCGCGCCCTGGTGTCTTGTGCCCCCCTCGGGTGCCTTCTTGGTTCTTTCTTATTTTCCTAATTTTTTAAATATTCCAAAACTGACAGAAAATATTTTTGTGGATTTTTCGGAGTCCGTTTACTTACTGTATCACGTACCTCCTCTTTTTTTAATTATTTTGGAGTGTTCCGGAAGGTCTCTTTTATGTGTTCCTCAGGTGTCATAGTTTGAATGATATTGCTTTCCACATTAATAGGCGTACCTGAAATATAATGTTTAATTCTTTGCCCATTGACCACCTTTGGGTTAGTACCTTCGGCATTATTTATTTTGATAGCTCTAGAGCGGTAAACCTCTTCGTTGATATATGGTCCTTCCCATTTAGAGAGAAGTTTTCCTGCAAAGAATCTGAAATGAGAGTTGTACAAAAGAACATATTCTCCAACTTTGAATTCCCGCTTTTGGATTCTCTTGTCATGCCATCTTTTAGCTTTTTCTTTAAATAATTTGGCATTTTCATAGGCTTGGGTTCTCCATTCATCAAGTGAGCTAATATCAAATAACCTCTTTTCACCGGCAAGTTTGAAATCATAGTTGAGTTCTTTAATTGCCCAATATGCTTTGTGTTCTAACTCTAGAGGCAAATGACAAGCTTTTCCATAAACCATTTTATAGGGAGACATACCCATAGGATTTTTATATGCTGTTCGGTAGGCCCAAAGTGCATCATCCAATTTCTCAGACCAATTCTTTCGGGACCCATTAACAGTTTTCTGTAATATTAATTTTATTTCTCTATTGCTAAGTTCAACTTGACCACTAGATTGAGGATGATAGGGTGATGCAATTCTATGGTTAACATCATATTTAGCAAGCATTTTACGAAAAGCACCATGAATAAAGTGTGAACCACCATCAGTCATTAGATATCTAGGGACTCCAAACCTTGGGAAAATAACTTCTTTAAGCATTTTAATGGAAGTGTTATGATCAACACTACTAGTTGGAATAGCTTCTACCCACTTAGTAACTTAATCAACAGCAACCAAAATATGTGTATACCCATTAGAGGAAGGAAAAGGTACCATATAATCAAAACCCCAAACATCAAACGGTTCAACAGCAAGTGAATAATTCATAGGCATTTCTAGACGCTTACCAATATTACCAATTTGTTGACATTCATCACAAGATAAAACAAACTTACGGGCATCCTTGAAGAGAGTAGGCCAATAAAAACCAGATTGCAATACCTTGTGAGTAGTTCTATCTCCCGCTTGATGCCCTCCATACGCTTCAGAGTGACATTTCCGTAAGATTTGTTCCTGTTCATGCTCAGGTACACAACATCTAATAATACCATCTACTCCTTCTTTATAAAGATGTGGGTCATCCCAAAAGTAATGTCTTAAATCATAGAAGAACCTTTTCTTTTGTTGGTATGTGAAACTAGGTGGTATGTATTTAGCAACAATATAATTAGCATAGTCAGCATACCAAGGAGTATTATGAGAAACATTTATTGCAGCTAGTTGTTCATCAGGAAAGCTATCATCAATAGGTAGTGGGTCATCAAGGATATTTTCTAACCTATATAAGTTATCAGCTACGGGGTTCTCAGCTCCTTTTCTATCAGTTATATGTAAATCAAATTCTTGTAGCAAGAGAACCCACCTAATGAGTCTAGGTTTAGCATCTTTCTTTTCCATAAGATATTTAATAGCAACATGATCGGTGTGAACAATAACTTTAGAATCAACAATGTAAGATCTGAATTTATCACAAGCAAACACAACCGCTAAAAATTCATATTTTAGTAGTAGCATAATTTCTTTGGGCACTGTCCAGAGTTTTGCTATCATAATGGATAACATTTAATTTCTTATCAACTCTTTGTCCTAGAATAGCACCAATAGCGTAATCACTAGCATCACACATAATTTCAAAAGGCAAGTTCCAATCAGGCGGTTGAACAATAGGTGCAGAAGTTAACGCTTTCATAAGTATTTCAAAGGCTTCTACACAATCATCATCAAAAACAAATGGAACATCCTTTTGTAAAAGATTTGTAAGAGGCCTAGAAATTTTGGAGAAGTCTTTAATAAACCTCCTATAGGAACCAGCATGACCGAGAAAACTACGAATACCTTTAATATCTTTAGGACATGGCATTTTCTCAATTGCATCAACTTTAGCTTTATCCACCTCAATGCCTCATTCAGAAATTTTATGTCCCAAGACAATACCTTCATTAACCATAAAGTGGCACTTCTCCCAATTCAATACAAGATTAGTTTGCTCACATCTCTGCAAAACTCGATCAATGTTGCTCAAGCAATCATCAAAAGAAGTTCCATAAATAGAAAAATCATCCATGAAAACCTCAACAATATTTTCACAATAATCAGAGAATATAGCAGTTATACATCTTTGAAAGGTAGTAGGTGCATTGCATAAACCAAAAGGCATACATCTATAAGCATAAGTTTCGAAAGGGCAAGTAAAGGTGGTTTTCTCTTGATCAGGTTGTGAAACAGGTATTTGAGAAAAACCAGAATATCCATCTAGGAAGCAAAAGTGTGTGTGCTTTGATAATCTTTCTAGCATTTGATTAATAAAAGGCAAAGGGTAATGATCTTTTCTAGTTGCTTTATTTAATTTTCTAAAGTCAATTACCATTCTATAGCCAGTAACAATTCTTTGAGGAATGAGTTCATTTTTATCATTAGGAACAACGGTAATACCTCCCTTCTTAGGGACACAATGAACGGGGCTTACCCATCTACTATCAGCTATGGGATAGATTATACCTGCTTCCAGAAGCTTCAATATTTTAGTTCTTACCGCTTCTTTCATCTTAGGATTCAAATGTCGTTGATGATCAACAACGGGTTTAGCATCAGGTTCCATATTAATCTTGTGCTGGCAGAGAGTGGGACTAATACCCTTAAGATCATCAAGAGTATATCCAATAGCAGCACGGTGCTTCTTCAGAATTTTTAATAATCTTTCTTCTTCATGTTCTAAAAGGTTAGCACTAATAATAATAGGATATATCTTTTTCTCATCAAGATAAGCATATTTCAAAGTGTCAGGCAATTGTTTCAATTCAAGCACAGGATCACCTTTAGGTGGAGGAGGATCTCCCAGAGTTTCAATAGGCAAATTATGTTTGAGCAGAGGTTGTTTTTCAAAGAAAATTTTATCTATCTCATTTCTTTCATGCATATGCATATCATTTTCATGGTCTAGCAAATATTGTTCTAGTGGATCAGTAGGAGGCACGACAATAGAAACAAGACCAATTATTTCATCCTTACTAGGTAATTCTTTCTTATGAGGTTGTCTATTAAACTTGTAAAAATTAAACTCATGAGCCTCATCACCAAAGCTAACATCGACAGTTTGTTTTTCACAATCTATTTTAGCATTGACAGTGTTCGAGAAAGGTCTACCAAAGATAATGGGACAGAAGTCATTTTGTGGGGAACCAAGAACTAGAAAATTAGTGGGGTATTTTATTTGCCCACACAAGACTTCAACATCTCTAACAATCCCAAGTGGTGTGATGGTGTCTCTATTAGCAAGTTTAATAGTGACATCTATGTCTTCTATTTCAGTGGGTGCTATGTCATTCATAATTTCTTGGTATAAGGTAAAAGGAATAGCACTCACACTAGCACCTAAATCACATAAACCATGATAATAATGATCTCCTATTTTAACTGAGACAACAGGCATGCCAACAACAGGTCTATGTTTATCTTTTTCATCGGGTTTGGCAATTCTAGCAGCTTCATCGCAGAAGTAAATAACATGCCCATCAATATTTTTTACCAGGAGATATTTAACCATAACAACACTAGGTTCTATTTTAATTTGTTTAGCAGGTTTAGGTGCTCTAATATTACTTTTGCAAACCACAGTTGAAACCTTAGCATGTTCCTTTATCCTAACAGGGAAAGGTGGTTTTTTCAATATAAGCAGTAGGCACAACTGGATCAACATTGTAAATAATAGTTTCATCTTTAGCTATGTCGGGTTCTTTAAGTTCTTATTTAATAGGTGGGTGATATTTAAACCACTTCTCCTTAGGGAGATCAACATGAGTAGACTCCCTCAGAGTCAAGTCCATATTTAGTGCTAAACTTGTGAAAAGCAGCAGTATTCATAAAAGCTTTAACACAATCGAATTCTAGCTTAATACCTGACTCTTTACCTTCGTCGAGTTCCCAATCTTCAGAGTTGCATTTAATTCTTTCTAAAAGATCCCACCTGAATTCAATAGTCTTCTTCATAAAAGAACCAGTACAAGAAGTATTGAGCATGGATTGATCATCACGAGAAAGCCGAGCATAAAAATTCTAAATAATAGTTTCTCTTGAAAGCTCATGATTGGGGCATGAATATAACATTGACTTAAGCCTCCCCCAAGCTAGAGCGATACTTTCTCCTTCATGAGGCCAAAAACTATATATATAATTCCGATCACGATGAACTAGATGCATAGGATAATTTTTTTGGTGAAATTCCAATTTCAATCGATTCCAATTCCAAGATCCAATATCATCGCATATCCTATACCATGCCAATGCTTTTCCCTACAAAGATAAATGGAAAACCTTCTTCTTAGCTTCATATCCGGGTAAACCTGCAAGCTTAAATAATCCACAAATTTCATCCACATATATCAAGTGCATATCAGGATGTTCAGTTCCATCTCCTGCATAAGGATTAGCTAGCAGTTGTTCTATTATACCCGAAGGAATTTCATAACCAATGTTTTCAGTAGGTGCAGTAGGTTGAGGGGTAGCTAATTGTGGTTCCGGTCGAGGTGAAGATACCCAGAACAAACCCCTCAAAGGAAGATTCTCCATAGTAACAAGTGACAATAAATTTCAGCACGTAGTAATAATTTTCCCTTACCAATTTCCACTTACCAAGAACGCTTCACTCCCCGGCAACGGTGCTAGAAAAGAGCCTTGATAACCCACAAGTATAGGGGATCAATTGTAGTCCTTTCAATAAGTAAGAGTGTTGAACCCAACGAGGAGCAGAAGGAAATGACAAGTGGTTTTCAGCAAGGTATTTTCTGCAAGCACTGAAATAGTCGGTAACAGGTAGTTTGATAGCAAGATAATTTGTAATGAGCAAGTAACGGTAATGGTAAATAAAGTGCAGCAAGGTAGCCCAATCCTTTTGTGGCAAAGGACATGCCAAAACGGTCTCTTATGATAAGCAAAGCGTTCTTGAGGGTACACGGGAATTTCATCATATCACTTTCATCATGTTGGTTTGATTTGTGTTCGCTACTTTGATAATTTGATATGTGGGTGGACCGGTGCTTCGGTGCTGTTCTTACTTGAACAAACCTCCTACTTATGATTAACCCCCTCGCAAGCATCCGCAACTACGAGAAAAGTACTAGGATAAAATCTAACCATAGCATTAAACTTTTGGATCCAAATCAGTCCCTTACGAAATAGCGCATAAACTAGGGTTTAAGCTTCTGTCACTCTAGCAACCCATCATCTAATAACTACTCCACAATGCATTCCCTTAGGCCCAAATATGGTGAAGTGCCATGTAGTCGATGTTCACATGACACCACTAAGGGAATCACAACATACATATCATCAAAATATCGAACACATATCAAGTTCACATGATTACTTGCAACATGACTTCTCCCGTGACCTCAAGAACAAAAGTAACTACTCACAAATAATAATCATGCTCAAGATCAGAGGGGTATTAAATAGCATATTGGATCTGAACATATAATCTTCCACCAAATAAACCATATAGTAGTCAACTGCAAGATGTAATCAACACTACTAGTCACCCACAAGCACCAATCTAAGGTTCCGGTACAAAGATTGAACACAAGAGATGAACTAGGGTTTGAGAGGAGATGGTGCTGTTGAAGATGTTGATGGAGATGGCCCTCCCAAAGATGGGAGAGTTGTTGGTGATGATGATGACGATGATTTCCCCCTCCGGGAGGGAAGTTCTCCCGGCGGAATCGCTCCGCCAGAGGGCAAAAGTGCTCCTGCCCAAGTTCCGCCTCGAGACAGTGGCACTTCGTCATGAAAGTCCTCTCCTTATTTTTTCTAGGTCAAAATGACTTATATACCAGAAGAGGGGCACCGGAGGTGGGCCGAGGAGGGCACAACCCACCAGGGCGTGCCTGGGCTCCCTGGCGCACCCAGGTGGGTTGTGCCCACCTGGTGGGCCCCCTCTGGTAGTTATTTGCTCCAATATTCTTCATATATTCCAAAAAAATTCTTCGTAAATTTTCAGCTCATTTGGAGATGTGCAGAATAGGTAACTCTGACGTAGCTTTTCCAGGTCCAGATTTCCAGCTGTCGGCATTCTCCCTCTTTGTGTAAACCTTGCATAATATGAGAGAAAAGGCATTAGAAATACTTCAAAAAGAATTATTATGCATAAAAACATTATAAATAACAGTAGGAAAACATGATGCAAAATGGACGTATCAATCATGTATGTGAAATTAACCTCGAGGTACTTGTTCTCAAATTAACCTCTGGGCCTTGCAGGAGTGCTGCAATGTGTCGGCGTCAATTGCAAGGTGAGCCACCAAGCTCGCAGTGGAGTTGCCAACATGCTCAAAGTGCGTGCAACATTGAGTAGAAAGAAGCATGCCCAGGAAATTAATGCGTGCTTAGGGAGGCCCTTTGCTCAAAGAGCAAGTACTCTTTCAGTTATACTATAACTAGGTGTCGCACGGGCTATAAGGACGAGGAGCGAGAAGCGATGGGCTGCTGGATATACTACTATAACTAGGTGTCGCACGGGCTATAAGGACGAGGAGCAAGGAGCGACGGGTTGCTGGATATACTATAACTAGGTGTCGCACAGAGGCTGAGGAATATGGTGAATGCATGAGGTGGGCCATGTATTATGTGTTTCAGACTCTTTCAGTTAAACGTGGAGAGATTTGGCACTGAATAATATAAAATATTATGAGTGCTGACGCTCCACGGCAAGGTTCCTTGCTCCTTCTCGTTCGTCGGGAATCTATGTTCTTCCACTCTTTTGTTTTAGACGCGAGCTTTGTTCATCCTTTTGCCAACACACAGGACATCTAGCATCAAGGTGCACGTGTCATGCAAGAAAATGGAGATAAGCAGTGCATAAGTGAGTCGTGCACTTCGATGGCACGTACTATGCAATATTTTTTCTCCTCAATGGCACGTGAATCATGCACGTACTCAATGACGGAGCACGGGATGGTAGCCATGGACATGGTCGGCCCTTTTTGGAGAGAGTAATAAATAACTTTGATGTGTCCCGTCAACTCACAGAATGACAAGAAGCTTGCTTACTACGCCCTCTCCCTCGCCCACGCGCGTGCGGTGGCTCACAGTACGAGGAGAAGCTTTGCTTTATACAAGCGATGGACGTGCAGCAGTTCATCCAGTGTCAGATTGCCAGAAGTATATAATACTGTAGTACCATCATCATTGTTTGACTTCCGAAAGAGGCGAAGAGCCAAGCGCAAGGTCACCTACTAACCTTTAGTAGGAGTACTGTACACTATAGCCAAAGCTGGGCCACCTTTTTAGAGCATGGTTAATTAATATAGGCGGCTCTTGCAACGGCACATCATTTAGAGCAAGTACTCTCTCCATTTCTTTTCTTTCCATTCATAGGAACTTAAAACGCAGGAATAGGAAAAATAAAGGATTGGAGTGGCATGTTCACTTGAATCCCATACTAGCATTAACATAGTGTTTGACACAGGAAAAACAAAGGAAGCGAAAAAAGTTGGAGTGGATGCTAGATTGCCAATTAACACATGATTTCATAGGAAAAATTCCTATAGCATTCTATCCTATGAATCAAATGACCAATGTAGGAAAATTATGAGGGGGGTCTCTGCAACAGTGTTCCTCGGCTCGCACCTAGCATCACGGGTCGAACTTTGGAGTCATTCATCTGGTACACCTGGCATCTCAGATCTAGACACAAGGTGACGTACACCATCAAGGTCCATTGGCTGGTCATAGTGGGGAGTAACTTAGACTAGTGTCATGCATATGACACTAGCCTATGTTACTACGTTAATAGTGCAAAGTAACAAAGTAGTAACATATAGATGATTGCATTTATTAACTTTTAGACTCATTTATTCTTGGGAAGGGCTATGTTATAGTAACATAGTATTATGTTACTCTAAGCACCTCTCTTTTCATTAATTACTTGCCACATAAGCAAATTTGCATTGGGGTGCGTTATGTTACTAGCTATGTTACTCCCACTATGACTAGCCTTAGGATAATGTTGTGCTTAATGTCGGACGTACACGGTCAAGGTCCACGGTCAAGGGGGTCAGGGCAGACGTGACCTCTCACTTCGTCCGCCATTGAAGTAGCGCGCCGGCCGAGGGCGCTGCCCACTACACTCCCAGCTGTACCCGCCTCCTCGCCGCATTCAAACACCTACATTTAAACACGCGTGGAATGCGAGAAACCCACTCTGGCCACACGTTCGTTCGGGAGCGGGACGCCGGCCAAGCTCCTCCTTCCACCATTTTCTCCACTCTTTCGGCTGGATCCGACGAGCAGGAAGAGCAGTTCTCCAGCATAAAAGCCATCTGGGTGGCCCACCGAGCCCAGCAGTTACAAGCGAGGCAGCTCGCTACTCCACCTACCTCGCCTAGCTCGACGGAGCCAGTTGCTGCCCTAAGCCAGCGCGTGGTTCCGCAGCTGGCCGCTCCAATCCTGCTCGAGGAAGAGTGCTGAGTTGCTCCACGCCGGCTTGTCGGGGAGCACGGCGGCACGGCATCGTCGCTGCCCTCGACACCGCCGCGTCATACAACGCTTCCAGTGCCTGCGACTGCGCCATCCGCCGTCGACGCGCGCGTAGCCGCGCCATGCAGACAGAGAAAGAAGCCGCCGCGGATGTCGATGAGGTGATGCGGCTACGCGGATGTCCATGAGGTGACAGCCAGCACATCCCCGCCCGCTGCCATCATCGAGGAGAAGTAGAACACGGGAGGCCGCCGCCGATTGTATCCCATGAAGGCCACCGCCGAGGCGACGCCGGCGAAAACAGCCGGTGTCTTGCATGATTCTTCTTTAGGTGGATGCTGGAGGAGGACAAAGAGATCGGCCGGCGACCGTTTAGATTAGGTATATTAATTCTACCTTTAGCTCTAGACTAGCACAACTTATTTAATGTAAATGTAATGAAATCCATCATGTATATATGAAATCCAGTCGTGTTTGCACGAATTTGCGTCCACATTCACGCTCTCGGGCGAGCGCCGTCCGTCGCTGGAGTGGGACGACGGACTCCATCTCTGACAACCCCGCAAAGTGCGTCACCACCTTTGTGATGGCCAGGATGTGACGAAAGAACGACGTCCTTCATGCCGCAGGTGATGGCCATTACCGCGCGCTCGTCTAGACGGCTCGGTAGCTCATGAAGCAGCACCAACAACATGCCTTGTGCGTCTAGTACTCCATTGCAGTCGTAGTTGCTGCATGCGCAACTCGGGTTGCAGTTGAAGTTGAGCATGGCGACGCTGCGCGGCCATCCATCAATAGTGGCTGCTATGAGGATGACATCGCCATGTGCATCCTATTTGTACTAAAAATCATGAATGAAGAGTATAAACATGAGTGGATTGCTCCAGTGGTCATCGCACGTGTAGTGTCATGCAAAGCTTCATTTATTAGGTTATAGAGTCATTTTGTTTTGGTATGTGTGATGTTACTCATAGAATGAGTAACTAGCTATAAGTTTACTCAATTTACCTCTCTCCTCAATAACTAGTTGCCACATAGGCGAATTTGCTGAGTTGGACCCGATGTTACTCTTGAAGTTACTCCCACTGTGGTTAGTCTTAGGCCTTGTTCGGTTCAACCTCCTCCCAAGGGGTTTGGAGAGGAATGGAGGGGAATTTGGCTTGTACATGATTTAATCCCCCACAATCCCTGTTAATCCCCGTTAAAACCCCTTGAACCGCACACGCCCTTAAGGTTAAAAATGACCGGGATTACTGAGGATAGGGTACAAACTTCAGTGATTTAAATGTGAGAGTTTGTTTCCGAGTAGCTCTACAATCTCAAGGTTTATAAATCGGACTTCACTCTTCCCTCACGCACATGTGCGGGTACACTCACGGTGGAGTGCATTTGCACACAAAAAGGCAGGTAACGTGACAATTTGACACATCTAGTTGTCCACTTAATGTGGGGCCTCGGACCAAATGTCAGCCATACCAAGTGCAACCTGAACGCGGTGGCGCGGTTATTGATCGAGTTTCTTTTTACTGGTACGTTAAATGAGAAGATGGCTCCCCGCGTATTCAATTTAAAATGATCGCTACGGAGAGAAAAACAATTACTACTCCACTTCAAGACTTGCTTGCTAGGGTTGCTCTCTTCTTCTCACTCTCTCACCCTCTCCAGATCTAAACAAGACGGCGGTGTCCACTCTCTTTGTCTCTCTCTCTCTCTCTTCTCACCGGTTGTCATAGATCCGGCCGGATCCCTTTCGCTGGTGGTCACCGGTGGCGAGGGAGGAAGCCGTCGTGCGCCGTCTTCTCTGACCTGGCGCCGGCGTGGGAGGTCCTCCGCACTGTCGGATTCAGGGCTCCGCAGACCCAAGAAAGGTTCGAACTCTGGGGCGTGTGCGAAGAACTCAACCTATCTAGCCAACCAAATCATCGCCCTACGGCCTAGCTCGAGGAACAAGGAAGAAGATGAATGCGGCAGTTTACCCAGGTTCAGGCCACCTTGCGGTGTAAGACTCTACTCCTACTTTGTGGTGGATTTGCCTCACGAGGGGCTGAGAATGAACAAGTACAAGGGATGAACAGCCTCGCGAGGTCTGCTTTGGTGAGGGTGGAAAGGATCTGATCCTAGGGGGTTCGTCCTGCTCTACGGTGGTGGCTAGCCTATATTTATAGTGGCCTTGGTCCTCTTCCCAAAACGTAGGCGGGAAGGGATTCCACAACGGCCAATTTGAAAGGGGACAAGTAGTACATCTTATCCTGACGAAAGGTGGTCTTTGCCTGCAAAGCTTCTGGTGTGACGCTGCGGTGGGCTCGGTGATGACATCCGTCCTACCGTCCTAGTGGTCTTGGTCTCATTGCACAGGAATGGAAACCTTTGCCTGAGTCCTCAGGAACCCACGCCTGCGCTTGCCTCCTTAGCAACAAAGAGGAAACTGTCTCCTCTACACCCGCTAGCGCCCACCTGGCGTTGGTCGTCATGGCTTGTGTCATCGCAACCTCATGACGTTTGGGCACCTGCATAGGAATCTCCGCTCCTTAGGAGGCAGCCTGGGAAGGCCGCTCCCTCGGGAGGTCTTGGCGTTGTCTTGGTAGTCTTGTAGATGGGCCATACCAGGCCGTCGATGAAGCCACGCCATGGGCCACAGGCAGGAAAGTCTGGGTACCCTGGTTCCCAGAACGCCGACAGTAGCCCCCGGGCCCAAGGGGCACTCGGACTTGGCTTCGAGGCGAAGCCAAAGGGCAAAGGCGAAGCGCCGTGGGCCCCAATCGCCTGCGGACCAGGCTGACGCGTGGCACTTGATGGGACGTGGGCGTCTGCACTTCCCCACGCTGCCTCAGCAACTGCTCGACTTGACAACTACCTAGGCTGACAAAAGGCTGGTGCCTGCTACTGAGCCATCATTGCTCTCCCTTCGCCTTGCTCCAGATCCCCTTTCTCCCAGCTGAGAATATCTCCAGATCCGGCCGCGCTCCTCCCCCTTCCTTCAAGATCTCACGAATGGTGTCCGGGAAGATGAAGCCGGCCGCCCAGGCTGCAAGCCCTTCCCCCTCTCCTGTGCCTGCCCTCGGCACATCCTCCATCACCGAGGAGAGGCACCTCGCCGCCGCGCTCCCGTTGACGGCGAGTGATCACAACGAGTGGAAAGAGACCATGCTCCTGGCCGGCTCTGCTGAGCCAAGGACTTTGGCGGAGACGTTCTACCCCTTCTTCCTCCACAGCGTCTTTGCGGGGCTCGTCCCGCCTTTCTCCGAGTTCTTCATCGCCGTTCTCAACCACTACCAGGTTCAGGCCCTACATCTTCAACCCAACTCCATCCTTCTCCTGTCCATCTTTGCCTTCTACTGTGAGGCATTCATGGGCGTCAAGCCCTCCGTACCGCTCCTCCGGCACTTCTTCTACCTGCGGCTGCATGATCCGGCCCAACGCTCCGGCTGCATGTCCTTCGTTGCGGTCCACAAGAACAACCTGCTCATGAGGGCCGGAAAGAAGGTGGACAACTTCCCGCGTTGTTGGGTCTTCATGGACGCCAAGGGCCTCAACGCGTGACTGGAACTGCCGACCCAGTTGCTGGAGAAGCTCGATAGGTGGGGTCACGAGAAGTTCTTCGATCCCCGGGCGGCACCTGTCCTGAGGAGGATGACCGCAGATTTGGACGCCAGGGCGCTGACGGGGGGCATGCTCGTCAAGGAGTTCCTGATGCAGTGTCTGGCCCCGCTCTAGGCGCACACGCACCCCATTCCAGGGCGCAGAGGACGACATCAGGCTGCGCTCGGAGGGCTTGACGGGCGAGGAGCTGGACAAGGCCATGAACACCCTGCTCGAGGGTGAGCCGGGCAACCTTTCGGAGGCCTACGCTTCGCTGTACCGCCATGCCGACAGGGAGGCACTGGTCGCCGCCATGCCTGTCTTCAACGAGCTGGGGCTCGTGCCGCCCGGGCTCCGCAATGCCCTGGTGCCGGTGTCCTCCAGCGACAGCGTCGAAGAAGAAGGCAAGGAGGACTCGGAGGCGACCGAGGATGATGTAGCGGAGATCTCTCCCCCGTCATGAGGCAAACTCCTCCGAGGCTTCTCCGACGACGACGCCGACGAGCCCCCGGCCGTCAAGCCCCTAGCCTCCACTGGGGTCCTCACGAGGTTGGGGGCCACCCCTCAGGCCCTCGGTAGGCCGGGCCATGTGACGCCGAAGAAGAGCGGGGCGGCGCCCCCTCCTTGAGGCAACGCCTCCGCCTCGTCCGTCATCGTCGCACCAAAGCCAGCCGATGCGTGCCCCGCCAACCCCCAAGACGCGGCAAAGGCCACACCCAGGAAGATCGGAGGTGCCCTGGCTCCGGCTAGGAAGTGGGCGTTTATTGCCCCTGATGAGTAAGTACCGTACCTTGTTTTTGTTTGTCGCCCTTGATGCCGTGCCCACAGTGCTCCCCTCCTGGTGACCAGGATGGGCATCATGGCGAAGAAGAGGAAGGAGGAAGCCGGGACCCCTGAAGCGCCACCGCTCGCCAAAGCCACAGCGGCTCTGACTCAGGCAGAAGAGGTTGCCCCACACTCCCTCACGACGGAGTGGGCCCCCAAAGGCGTGGTGGTGGAACCTCAAGAGGGGTATGCTTCCGCGGGCCTGCAGGCTCTGGAGCCGCCCATCCCCGTCGCGCTCACGGGGGGTTCGAAGGCTCCAGTGCCCCAAGTTGCTCCTGCGGCTGCCTCCCTGGCGATCATGTCAGCCCAAGCGCTGGGGTCGTCTCCTCCCCAAACCCTTGTGCTGGCGGACTGCGGCCCCCCCGTCAGGTCCGGGGCCCTGGATGAGGCTTACGCCGCGCTTGATCAGCACCGGGCCAACCTCCAAGATGCCGACAGGTGCCTGGCGAGGGAACGCATGGGGCTGATCTTGGGGTGGCCCCAGGCCAATACATCCGCCAGGGCAGGCTGGGGCCGGGCTGAGGCGCCGCCGCGGAGAGCAAGAGGGAGGCCGGCGAAGCCACAGGGGCTCATGACATGGCGCTAGCCGACGCGGCGTCCGCCAAGGAGCGCTGCGGCAAGGCGGAAGCTGAGTTGAAGGCCCTTCGCGAGGAGCAGGCTGCCCGCACCCAACAGCTTCGACAGCAAGAGGAGGACCTCAAGGCCCATGAGGCGGCGCTCACCGATCGCGACGCCAAGCTGGCCCAGGCAACCAAGGACCAAGCCGTGGAGCGGGACCACCTGGGCAAGCTGAAGGAGGAGGTGGACAGAGCCCAGGCGTCCCACGCCCAGCACGTTTCCGAGGTGACGGCCCAGCTGGAGACCAGGGAGAAGGCCCTTGTGGTCGCCGAGAAAGCAGCAACCATGAAACGCGAGGCCTTCCTCTCCCTCGAGCTCAGGTCTCACGAGGCGCTGCGCTCCATCTATGGGGGAGGGTACAAAGAGCCGCTGGTGACTCCGGAGGACGGCCTTGCTGGGCTTCTCCCCGAGCTTGCTAAGGCGCTCGAGGGCATCACCACTGGGGTGGACTCCTGGGTGGAAGGGGAGTGCCGCGCGCTCTTCATCTCGGTCGCAATGCTTGTCTTCAGCCACCTCCACCTTCGGGACCCAAGCTTCAACCTCGGCACGCTGATCGAACCGGTGGCTCCTGAGTCCCGCATCGTTGCCACGAAGGCCGTGAAGGGGCAAGTGGACGCCTTGCTGGGGAAGTTCCGCTGCGTCCCCGACCCCGCGGCCGCGGCGGCAGAGGCCGGCGGCGAAGATGGTGGCAGCGTCATCAATGACGGGCTTCCCAAGGCAAGCGGCAGCGGCGACCAAGGCGACGGCGGTGCTTCTTCCTAGTTTGACCCTGCAACATTCATCGTGCCTTGCGGAGGTGTGAGAACTTCTGTTTGGACTTGTGGAACATTATGTTTTGTAATAACTTGCTAGAACTCCGCGATTTCCTTTTAGTGCTTGGTTCCCTTCATGTTTGCCTCAATGTTCTGCGTCTGCAGGGCCCAGCCCCGTGCATACCTCGACCACCGTTGGGGCGTCCGGATCACCAGGACAAGACCAAGGGGCGAGGGGCTACATGGCTAGTGAGGCCCCTGAGCCGCGATGCTCAGGGGTCCCCCTTGACGTATGAACAACCCTCATGAAGGAAATGTGAGCAGCGTCTAAGTCAATCCGGAGTCCTCCATACCTTTCCTCGCCAGCTTTTGCCTAGGGGGGAGTGCGAGAAGACCAGGTACCCAGACCTGGTAGGTTAGCGTGTGCCAGGCAGGGCCTGAGCATATCCCCCGTGTCCAGCCCCCTCGCGTGATCCTCCCGAGGGGGAAGCTGTGGGGTGTTGCCGGTCGTAGAGCCGAGAGGCTATCCTGAGGTTGGTGCGGTCGCGAGGGCGCCCTCAGTTGTTTATTCACCAGCGCGGAGCATGGTGCTTCCACTTTATCGTGGGCATAGCCGCTCCTCGACCGTGTCGTCCACCAGCTCGAAGCATGGGGCTTCCACTGGTGCGTGGGCATAGTCGCTCCTCGACAGTGTCATCTGCCAGCGCGGAGCATGGGGCTTCTACTGGTACGTGGGTGGGAGTTCCCGTTGGGGGAGACTCCGGGGTGTGTATAGCCCCGTTCGTACGCGTGGCTAGCACGGCAGAACTAGAGGAGGTGTATCTGGGCACTCGTGAGCCAGCGCGGGACTCATGAGGCCCTACCTCAAGGCGGGTTGCACCTGATTTTTGTGGCGCGGGGCGCATGTAAGAAACATGTGGGGTGATGGGGGTTCCTGCACCGAATGCCCCTCTGGAGGTTATCGCATGAGAAGGCCGGACACCAATGACCCCAGGAGGTGACGTGAACGGGGCCGGCCCGCCAGACAGAGCTTAGTCATTGGTTTTATCGACGCTGCAGGGACGGACCCAAGCACAGACGCCGTGCCAAGTCTTCTCATGCAACAATCCCACAGAAAAACAGCCGGCGCACGGCTCCCGCTGATGCGAAGCGCCGAACTGCGGTTGTACGAACTGGGCCATGCGCCCGCACTTGCCCACACACGATTAGCTCATGCGAGAACAAGGCACCAAGGACCACGGGAGGTGACGCACACGGGAGCTGGCCTGCGGGACAGAGCTCGGTCGCTTGGGTTTGTCGACGCTGCAGGGACGAACCCGAGCACAGGCGCCGTGCCAGTCCTTAATCATGAGGCGGTCGCGGGCGGGTTCGCGAGGGCGCAGCAACATCGTAGTGGCGAAGCACTGGATAGGCAGTTGAGATACTTAGGAAACTCATGAAGGCAAAGCCAGTTCTGATACATGCGCAAAACGATACATCTGCGGGGTCGGACCCTAGCAGCCTGAGGATAATGCAGACCGAGGGGCGCCCTCGGTTGAACAAACCAAAAAGTCACCTAGCACCATCGTTGTAGAAGCGTTGGAGTAGCTGAAGACGCGTGCTGCAGAGGTCGCTCCTCACGGGCCAGTCGGCTCCTGAGTTCCGGGAGGCTCCGGAGGTCCGGGGGGCTCGCGAGGGTCGGTCACCTCCTCGATCAGGACCGCCTGGCGCCTGGCCTCGTGAGCCACCAAGGCTCCCTACATGAGGCGCTGGTGCGAGGCAGCCGCGTTCAGCAGGCCGAACGGCATGCGGACGTAGCTGTAGGGGTAGCCCCCGCTCCGGCCGACGCGGGACGGCTAGAAGAGGTCCTGCGAAGTAGCCCTGTTGAGGCCTGGGATGTTGACGCAGACCCGCAGTTCACCACCCATGTCAAGGGCGGCAGCCGCACTGGATGACGCGGGGCGACGCTCGCCACGCATGGCTCGTGCCTCCTGAAGCTCCCCGGTTGCCTTGGTGATGAACTCCTGAGCGCCCAGCACCTCGCGCCTTGCTCACCGAGGCGCGCGTCGAAGCACGCCCCCATGTGGTGCCTGAATGCCTCCCTCGCGATGCTGGTCAGGTCAGAGGCCTTCCAGACGAGAGCCCCCGAGCCCGTCCTCAGAGGGGCACTGGGCACGCCTTCCTATGCGAGAGGGAAAGGCGCCCCAACAGTGGGCGCAGGGCCTGAGGCACGATTGCCAGGTGCCCCAGCCTCCTGACGGCCCTTTGGGAGGAGCTGCTTCTTTTTCTTCTTGGGGATGGCCTCAGGAGGCAGGATGGCACCCTCGCCATCTGAGTTCTTGACCGCTGCAGCTTGGTAGGCGCGCTCGAGGGAGCACACCGCATCCTTTTTGTCGCAAGCGATAGTGATGACACCACCACTTCCTGGTATCTTGAGGACGTGGTAGCCGTGGTGAGTTGCCGCCATGAACTTGGCGAGGGCCGGATACCCAAGGATGACATTGTACGGGAGGTGAATGTGGGCGACGTCGAAGTCGATGAGCTCGGTGTGGTAGTTGTCGCGCTTGCCGAAGGTGACAGGGAGGCAAATCTTCCCTATGGGGACGGTGGAGCCATCGGTCACCCCTGAGAAGGGCTTGGTGGGCAGAAGCTGATCGTAGGGCACTTGGAGCGTCTCGATTGTCTCGACAGAAAGAACATTGAGCCCCGCGCCGCCATCGATGAGAGTTTTGGTGATGAGGACGTTGCTGATGGTCAGTGCGCAGAGCATCGGGATCGCGCCAGCGGCGGCTGAGCACTTGAGCTGGTCAGTAGAGTCGAAGCTGATGGCGTACTTGGACCACCTGAGGGGACGCGACGCCTCATGCTTGGGAAGGGCCGCGTTCACCTCGCGAGTGAACTGCTTGAAGATGCAATGAGAGGCGGGGGCCTGAGCACCACCCAGGATGCAAGCAATCGCGCGTGGCTCCTGGAATCCCCCAGCCCCATCATCTTGGCGGTTGTCGTCGTTTCTCCTTGGAGGTGGCGGCAGTGGAGGAAGGCCAGCATTGCCCTGAGGACGGTCCTCGCGGGGCTGGTCACGCCAGGGGCCATCGCGAGGCTGGTCCTGCCAGCGGTCCTCACGAGGCTGATCGCGCCAGTCCTGGGGGGGGTCACGGTTATCCCAGTGGCCTCCACCGTGGCCGTAGCCACAGTCGTTGCGCTCGGGACGGCGGCCAAGGCACTCATCACGGATTGCCCTGAGCTCCTGACAGTCATTGGTGTTGTGGCTGTGGACGTTGTGGAAGACGCTAAATGGGTGGCTGCCCCTGGAGGATTCGGCGTGGTCACAGTCGCGCTTCATCTCAGGTTCAGCCGGGAGCACAGCGGGGCCCTTGCGCTTTACCTCCTTAGCCTTGTCCTTCTTGTCTTCAGGATCGACCTCCGGAAGCTCCAGCAGGGAGAGACAACCTTCCTCTGCCCTCGCGCACCTGGCGGCCATGTTGAACATCTCCAGAGCCAAGCACAAGTCCTCATGTATGGCAAGCTCCTCCTTCATCTTGACATCCCGGACGCCCTCAAAGAACGCCGAAATGATGGCCTTGTCCGACACCTTCGGGATCTTGAGGCGAACGTTTGTGAAGCACTGTATGTACTTGTGCATGGTCTTGCCTGGCTGCTGCTTTATGCATCACAGGTTGCCTGCTGCAGGAGCACGGTCGCGAGTGCCCTAGAAGTTGGCGATGAAGCACTTGCAGAGCTCATCCCAAGAGGAGATCGAGCCCACTGGGAGGTTCAGGACCCAAGAGCACGCGCCGTCCTTGAGGGCCATGGGGAACCAGTTCGCCATGACCTTCTCGTTGCCATTTGCCGCCTCGATGCTCAGCTCATAGAGCTGGAGGAACTCAGTGGGGTCGGGGGTGCCATCGTAGCGTGGAGGTAGATCCGGCTTGAACTTGCCGGGCCAGACGACACGGCGCAGCTCCGGGGTAAAAGCACGGCAGCCTACCGCACTCACAGGGGCCGGTCGCATGGGAGGAGCTTGGTCTTGGCGCCCGCGTGCCACCGACTCTGGCGGCGCGCGGTCTTGACGCGGCGGCACTGGTAGCGCGCACGCCTCTCCTTGGGGCCACTGCACCACCTGGCAGCTTTCTTCATCGCGCGCCAGCGCTCTGCGCGGCGAGTCACGCTGGGGTGCCTCACGCCTGGGCTCGGGGTCCACGCCATGCAGAGGAGGAGGGGGAGGTGCGCCGTGAGCCACGTCGCCCGCCAGGGACGGCGAAGGACAAGCCGAACGAGACGGTGCAGTGGCCTCACCGTCGGCGTTGACGAGCTCGGTGATGTGGGCAAGCCAGTCATCGTAGAGGTCGTTGGCCGGACGATAGCGCAGAAGCTCACGCGCCATGAGCAGCGCAGCCTGCGCGTTCGCCGGCCCGCGACGAACGTGAGAAGACGATGCCATGGCCAGAGTTGGTGATGGGGTCGTGGTGCGGCCGTCGCGCCGCACGAATGGTGGCAGCGACGAGTCCTGCTGTTCACGAGCAGCAGGGTCGGTGGCGGTGTTAGCCACCGGGGAAGCAGAGCAACAAGGAGCTCCGTTGCCCGCCGGAGTCGTCTGGGCGACGCGAGCAGCCCGGCGCTTGGCACGGACACGGCGAGCGTCGGCCATTGGAACAACGGAACGGCGGCGGAGCGAACGGTGGAAGAGAGGCTTCGACACGCCCCTACCTGGCACGCCAAATGTCGGATTCAGGGCTTCCCAGACCCAAGAAAGGTTCGAACTCTGGGGCGTGTGCGAAGAACTCAACCTATCTAGCCAACCAGCCTGTCGCCCTACGGCCTAGCTCGAGGAACAAGGAATAAGATGAACACGACAGTTTACCCAGGTTCGGGCCACCTTGCGGTGTAAGACCCTACTCCTGCTTTGTGGTGGATTTACCTCACGAAGGGCTGAGAATGAACAAGTACAAGGGATGAACAACCTCATGAGGTCTGCTCTGGTGAGGGTGGAAAGGATCCGATCCTGGGGGGTTCGTCCTGCTCTATGGTAGTGGCTAGCCTATATTTATAGTGGCCTTGGTCCTCTTCCCAAAACGTAGGCGGGAAGGGATTCCACAACGGCCAATTTGAAAGGGGAAAAGTAGTGCATCTTATCCTGACGAAAGGTGGTCTTTGCCTGCAAAGCTTCTGGCATGACGTTGCGGTGGGCTCGGGGATGACATCCGTCCTGCCGTCCTGGTGGTCTTGGTCTCATTGCACAGGAATGGAAACCTTTGCCTGAGTCCTCGGGAACCCATGCCTGCGCTTGCCTCCTTAGCACCAAAGAGGAAACTGTCTCCTTTGCGCCCGCTGGCGCCCGCCTGGCCTTGGTCGTCATGGCTTGCGTCACCGCAACCTCATGAGGTTTGGGCACCTTCATAGGAATCTCCGCTCCTCAGGAGGCAGCCTGGGGAGGCCGCTCCCTCGGGAGGTCTTGGCGTCGTCTGCCTCGCGAGGGTCTTGTCTTGGTAGTCTTCTAGATGGGCCGTACCAGGCCATCGATGAAGCCATGCCATGGGCTGCAGGCAGGCAAGTCTAGGTACCCTGGTTCCCAGAACACTGACATGCACCCTTGCTCCCCGCCGTCGTGTTGGCAGATCCCACCGACTGCCTCGGCACATCCAGCCTACCGGAGGTATAACTTCTTTTAGAACCCACCTTGTTCTAATGGCCCAGCTCCCCATGTTGTTGCATCCTTTTTTTCATCAAGTTAGGATTGCTCCCCACGTCGCTGCATCCTGCATGTGGATATTCTTCTAATATTACAAAGCTCCCCATGTAACTAGCTCCGTCGGCTTGTCGAACACTTGAACAGCACCTAAATTTTACTATTAGAGGAAAAAAGGGTACTGTAGATACTGGCTAATGAACCGATCTCTTGGTTGGAAAGGGAAATAAAGATGCTGGCCTGACCGGTCTCTTGGTCCAAAAAGGACAGAAAGTGTGTGTGGGGGGGGGGGTTGGGTCAACAATGCTACCGAGAATGAGCACGTCTAGATTTCCTGTGGTCACATAGGAAAGGTCACTGATGACAACAAAAAAGGCACAAATCTAGACATGCTTTGCATGTTTGCCGCACTCGGCAACACCTCTGCCTCACCACTTTATGCCTCGGTGGATGTAAAACGTGCTTGTGCCTCCCCTGTCCCTATGCCCTTACTACTGCTGTTAATCTAACATCACAGGTAAAATGAAACAATGCCACTGTTAATGTGATGTCACTGTTAAGTTATCTGCTGTCAATCTATTGCCATTGATAAACTGAATCAATGCCACCACCATTTTATGAAATGCTTATGTCTTGCTTTATTTCTCATAAAGAGTGTTTTCGACCGTTACACTAAAATCTGACACCGGTAACATAGCCGCATCTCCGTGGAACTGCACAAAATTTAATTGCACAATGGTTGACACGACGATGTGTTTCTCCTTTCCGTATCATCCCTTGTTAGAACGATCATTCCTGTTAACCGTGCACGTACGTACTGATCAAGTGCTACTGTCAATCTGTCATCATAGAGTAATAATGCTATTGTTATGCATGTTAATGTAAGCCCCCGTTAATCTAGTGCCAGTGTTGATTTGATGTGATGGCACTTCTTAGTTAACGGCACTTTTTCATACTGTCAGTGTAATGCCATTGATAACATATGAGATGCTGCTGTTAATCAAATGCCGCTGCAAAAAAATGACACTGCTTAAGTAACTCTGTTTCATATTTGTGCAAACAAGGTTGTCTATCTCCATATGGTGTCTTATTTGTGCAAACGGAAGCACAAACCTCAATTTTAGTGTAACCTGCTGTAAGCTGACCTCACAGTGCTCCAGGTATTCCTAGATTCGTAACTTGGTAGAATGACCAACGCAAGATGAAATAAGCTTATTCGTACGTTTACTTGCTGATTGTAGTGTGGAACGAGCCTGTCATGTGTGGAGGAGCAAACAAGCACTGCAGCCGCGCCGTCAACGCAAGATAAAAGAGATCGAGTCATTGATGGCCTGGCCGGCAAGTAGGGGTCATGCAAACAGCGGTGCATTATTTTAGTGGAACTGCACAAAAAATATACTGGGGTTAGTCGGACAAATTTTCTACAGCCACACGGAAGGAATTGCACTCATCGATTGCATAGAATTTTCTCCGTGCCATCATAGGAGATCCCAAGGTGGAAATCAACTAACCACCTATAAAATTATGCATAATCTTCCTCACGCATGTCAGTATCCCCTTCGTCCAGATGATCGTGTTTTGTCATGCCGAGCTATTGATATGTGCTACTGTTTTGCGACACCGTTTAAGTACAGCTATTGCTTTCCTATCTTTTCACATTCAGGATAATGAAGATGATTTCAGTGGAACTGCACAAAATGGTCTGATGTTGAGTGATTTCTATTGCCTCCTCTATTTGCTGCAATGTGTCAGCGTAAATTGCAAGATGAGCCATCAAGCTAGCTGTGGAGTTGCCAACATGCTCAAAGTGCACGCAACATTGAGCAGAAAGAAGCATGTGCGTGCATAGGGAGGCCCTTTTCTCAGAGAAGCATCGATCATTTTTTCTTTATTTCTACACCTTCTCACAGCTTTTTCTTGGTTATAGTCTTGTGAATCATTTAGATGCGTAAACATGCTGCACTTAAGTGCTTGTGAATGTTAGCTAGTATGCATACCGTATGTTGTGAAACTTAGTTTAGTGTGAATGTTGACTAGCGTGTCAGCCTTTACAATCTATATTGTGGGCCTGTTATTTGACCCCTCGTTTTGCCGTGCAACGACCATTGTGAGTGTCTGCATGCAGTACCGCATCCTCTAATTTGGTGGATGCCAAGCCGGCCCGAGAAGGAGCTATAACTTTTTTTCCAAGTTGAAAAATGTTAACGATGAGGAGCCATAAGCTGGAGTTGTCTCTTTTTTTCTTTCGAATGGGCAATAAGCTGGAGAGCTGGAGAGTGTCTCTAATGGGCTGCCTCTAGTAAAAGGCCGTCCAGTACGAAACACGGGCAGCCGACTAGGTCGATACAAAAGCCTATCCATCTTAAAGCCCATTTGTTTTTGTTTTTTGTGAGGAAAAGCCCATATTTCTTGAAGAGGGGCGATCCGAGAAAAACTTCCTTCCTCCTCGCCTCCACTCATTGCAGCTCACTGGACTCTCCCGCTTCCATCTCCCCCCAATTCCCCCCGTTCCCCATCTTCCTCACTCATACAGAAAACCCCAGCTCACCTTCTTTTCACTCGTACAGAAAACGCCTGCTCCTCTTCTTCCTCGCTCCTACAGAAAACCCCCGCCCTCCTTCTTCCCCACTCGCACTGCCACCAGGATCGTCTCTCACTACTCTGCTCAAACCCATGAGCTCGGCGTGTCGCCCGCAAGGAAAATGGAGTCAGCTGGCCCTAGCGCCAAGAAGATGAGGCTCCCGCCCGCGGCGATGCCGGTTGTAGATCCCGCACCCGGCAGCGCGGGGAGAAGCGGCGACCCCCCCCGGATCAGAGGAACCCGTAGAATCTCGGGTGGACCGCATCAGTGATCTCCCGGACGACATCGTTGGGGAGATCATCTCGCTTCTCCCCACCAAGGATTGCTGCCGCACCCAAGTCCTCTCAACTCGGTGGCGCCCTCTATGGCGCGCCACGCCCCTTAATCTCGACTATCGTCAGCTATCTGTCGTTCATGATTTTGAACTCCTTAGAGCCATCATCTCCTCCCACCAGGGCTCCGTTCAATGCCTCTGCATCCCGACACGCTACCTGCTGTCCATACCCTGCATGGTGCACGCCTGGCTGACATCCCCTGAATTCAAAAAACTCCAGCAGTTTGAGTTCTACCATTACCACAAAAATTACATACCATGAACCGAAGGCCAAGAATTTGTGCCCACACCATCGTTGTCCATCTCGTGGTTTTCCTCCTCTCTTCGCACCGCCACCTTCGCCCAGTGCCATCTACCAGATGATCTGGTACAAATGCTTCGACTCCCACTGCTAAAGAAACTTTTGCTTGTGGTGGTTTATCTGTCGGAGGCCTCACTGCACAGCATCATCCACTCCACTTGCACTGCCCTGGAGCGCTTGCTGATTGTTTTGGGAATAGAAATCCCTATCAGTTGTCTCCAAATAAAGTCGCCTCACCTTAAAAGCATTGGAATTTGTTCTGAAGGACAGCAGCTCATCATTGAAGATGCCCCTTCACTTCAAAGGTTGCTCCTTCATTATTGTTATATACCTCCACAAATAACTGTCATCTCTGCGCCTAAACTGGAGACCTTGGGTGTAATTCCTGGTCCATTTAATTATCAGAAGTTGGTGTTTGGCTCCACACTTATTCAGGTACCGTATATTATCATCTACACATTTGTAATCATAAGCTGCATTTTTCATTTGTGCACATAAGTTTTATATCATCTTGGAGTACACTTTGGGTGTTAATATTATGTTATATGCTTAATGAAGAGTTCGTCCATGGATAGTCTATCAATGGTGCTGGATTCTGTCAAGATCTTATATATTGGACTGTTTAGTTATGATCTGAACACAACTATTGGCTTGCTGCGATGCTTTCCATGTCTGGAGAATTTGTATATAAAGGTGATGATTTCATGCACATCGAATTCAGCCATCGAAAGCCGGTATATATTGTACTAGAATTAACCGTTCAGCTGTCGCTCATTCGACATACTCTTTTTTTAGACCTTAACAGTTTTCAATCTTCATGTCTACTTAGGCACTAACACATGGAGAAAAACATATAACCAATCGGTGACGTAATAAGCACCGGGATTTTCTTAGTTCTCATGACATTCGTTTGAGGACAATAATGATGGAAGGATATGCATCCAACCAGGCAAACAGAAGCTTTGTCACATTCTTCCTGTTTAATGCGAGGTTACTATTGTCCATGAGGCTTATGTTTTTCAACAAGAAATTTCTCACGGACTGATATGTTGTACAGCAAAAAAACAAGTTTCAGGTGGACAAATGGGCTTCTGAACATGCTCGGCTTATATTTACAACAACTTGTGGTCATGTTCCAGTAAATTTTTTCGCACAGGATGTTGATTTTATGGATCAGACCGATCCATTTGTTTGTTAGATGTTATTGCCATGTTCAATCTGGGTTTTGTCTAAATTTCATGAACAATTAATCCTTGGCCTTTCGTACGGTTTGTAAGCTTGAGTTGGATGTTGTTGCCCTTTTCAACTCGGTTGTGACTGTCACATTTTCTTTGAAATGAGGCAAATGGCTTGCCATTTCCTTTATTAAAGAGAGAAATATTGTAACAACAGGGACCCAGCTACTCGCCCAGTTGTAGAGACGGAGCCTAGGTGAGGGAGTCATGGACTAAGGGGTCCTCGGGGCGACGGCCCATTGTACATGGGCCGGACTGGTGGAGCCGTATAATGACAGGAGATCTATGAAGCTGTGGTGTGCCCTCCAAGTCAAGAAGGCGGAGGATCTCTTTAATTCCTTATTGTAATCTATCTTCGGTAACCCAAACCCTACCGGTGTCTATATAAACCGAGGGTTTTTAGTCTTGAGGACTAGAGCTACATTCATCACCTCATAGCCTTAGGGTTTAGCTCATGCTGATCTCGAGGTAGATCTACTCTGTAAACCACATCATACATCCAATATAATCAAGCAGGACGTAGGGTATTACCTCTTCGAGAGGGTCCGAACCTGGGTAAACACTGTGTTCGTCGTCCCTTGTACCCATCGATCCTGGATCCACAGCTCGGGATCCCCTACCCTGAGGTCTGCTGGTTTTGACACCGACATTGGTGCTTTCATTGAGAGTTCCACTGTGGGGTCGCCCAAAGGATTGATGGCTTGCCTAATCATAGGAGAAGGCATCGGATCCGGGGACTTCTTCGTCCCCGGTCAACTCTTCGCATTCGGCAACATTGTCCTGCACGCCAACCCGACTGGTCGTCTGGATCAGATCGACAACTTCGCCCCCGAACACCAAATTCGATTCGGCAACCTGGAGTACGTGGCGGATTCATGGGGTGATCTGGTCTTCGTCGGATTCACTACCCCTTCCCGCACCCACACAGGCCTCGCCGTGCCCGCCCTGGAGTCTCCCTCCAATCCGATCTACGGATCGGCCCCAGTAGCTTCGAGCCAGGAGAGCTCCGCTTCGAGCAGCAGCCAGACTCCACCTTCACCCGAACCCATCATGGCCACGAAAGATTTGTCCTCGACCTTCGAGGCAGGATCGGGAGGCGGAAGCCAGGAATCTATCTCGGGCGAACCGTTCCTCCACAATGCTCACCCAGCCGTGAACTCCCATGACGAAATGGTGACCAATGGCCAGAAGTTACTCCCGGCCCAAAGCAACTCGATCTCAAGCCCCGGCGTGGAATCCACACGCAGGGATCAAAATCCGTCCTCGACTTCCAATGACTGTCCGAACTCCTTCAAGGATCCAGTCCCGCACCCCGAGCTCAGCTCGGCCTATAGAAATCAAGGACTGGCTAGGGCATTGACTGCCCCCATTGCAACGGAATCTGGCCTAGAGCCCTTGAGTTCGGCGACCCTCGCTATGATAAACGAGGCATTGGACCAAATTCAGAAAATAACTATCCAGGAGGATCTCTCCCTCGCTCACGATCGTCAACCCGTCGAGATGTACTATAGGGAATTTTGCGTCCCACCCACCACCCACTTGGTAGCCACTATCGAAGATTTAACTGATAAGCTAGACTATAATTCGGAGAATACCGAATACATGGACGAGGGGGACGGAGCCACGGCCAGTGCCGATGTTGCCCTCCCCCCCCGTTACCGGCCGCTGGTCAGCCACTTCCACCTACGACATTTACATGGTGGACACCCCCAAGGACGGCGATGGCACCCCCAATCAGGACAGAGGCAAGCCCAGAGATGAGCCGCCCAAACGCCGAAAACAGCGCCGTCGATCAAAGCCACGTCGAAGCCATGCCAGCAACATGGAATCCACGGAGAACGGCACCGTAAATAATATGGATGACGTTGCCGGAGACGCAGCCTTCGAACATCATCAGGATGACCTCGCAGGGCAGGAGGACCCGCTCAATTCAGAAAACCCCGACGACTCCTAGGATAGCAACTACCTCCCACTCTCTAAAGAGGAGGCCAGTCTTGTGGAGGATGATTTCATCATCCCCGAAGACCCTCTAGAGCAAGAACGGTTCAAGTGGAGGCTTTTAGCCACCGCCCGCAGCCTAAAGAAGCAAAAACGCAAAATCTAGGCCGAACAGGAGACCCTCAACGACCGATGGACTAAAGTCCTAGCTGCCGAAGAGGGGTACGGCCGCAATCAGCCAACCAGGAGTTATCCCAAGCGAAGATTCCTGCCACAGTTTGACAAAGAGGCGTAGAGCCCACATGCCCAATATACACAAATGCCGAACAGCCGGACCGCCCCCCTAGAGGGCGGGTCAGGGAAGCTGACGAGGCTGAACACCCAGCCACCCCACCTCACCGTCACGGCAAGGACCAAGTGCGGCCCACTTACGAGTACGACCTCCGCCATGACCTAGATGCTCGTGGAGGCCGTACCAGGTCCATCTATGGACCCAGAGAGGACTTGCCCGCGTACCTGGAAGGGTACTACGATCGGTTAAACCGAAACGACAGAGTCCGGGAGCAGCAGCAGATTAGGAGGGCCGAAGACCTCCGACGCGACGTAGCCCGAGTTCGGGGCGCCGCACACCCCTTGTGCTTCACAGAGAGGGTAATGCAACATCAATTCCCGGAAGGCTTCAAGCATGTGAACATCGAATCATACGACGGAACCACAGATCCAGCCGTATGGATAGAGGATTTCCTCCTCCACATCCACATGGCGTGGGGAGATGACCTCCACGCCATTAAATATTTGCCGCTAAAGCTTAACAGCCCAGCTCGACACTGGTTGAACAGCCTCCCCGAAGACTATAGGTTGCTGGGAAGAGCTTGAGGATGCTTTTCGAGCAAACTTTCAGGGCACCTATGTCCGGCCTCCGGATGCTGACAACCTAAATCGCATCACGCAACAACCCAGAGAATCTGCCCGACAGTTTTGGAACTGATTCCTGACCAAGAAAAATCAGATCGTTGACTGTCCGGATGCCGAAGCCTTGGCTGCCTTTAAGCATAGTGTCAAGAACGAATGGCTTGTACGACAGCTCGGCCAGGACAAACCAAGAACTATGGCAGCCCTTACTTCCCTCATGACCCACTTTTGTGCGGGGAAGACAGTTGGCTTGCTCTCAAGAACACCAACCCAGACACATCCCGGTACCTCCGAGATTCGGGACGGAAATGGAAAGCCCCGACGCAGCAAGAATAAACGTGGCCACAATGACGGCGAGGGTAAGGATAGGACAGTAAATGACGGATTCCGAAACCAGAAGTCCGGAACCCGAAAGAAAGCCCTTAAAGGCAACGGTGAAGGCCCATCTAGACTGGACAAAATTCTAGACATGCCTTGCCAGATCCATGATACATCAGAGAAGCCCGCCAACCACTCCAACCGAAATTGTTGGGTGATCAAATAGGCTGGCAAACTCACAGCCGAAGACTCGGGCAAAAGCCCACGAAGCAAGGACGATGATGAGCCCCACAGGCTGAATAGTGGAGGCCAGAAACCCTTCCCTTCCAAGGTCAAGATGGTAAACATGATTTACGCAACCCATATACCGAAGGAGAGGAAGTGAGCGCTACGGGACGTATACTCCGTCGAGCCAGTAGCACCGAAGATTAATCCATGGTCAGCTTGCCCGATCATGTTCGATCGCAGGGATCATCCCATCAGCATACGCCATGGAGGGTCCGCAGCCCTAGTTCTAGACCCCATCATTGATGGATTCCACCTCACTAGAGTCCTAATGGATGGAGGCAGCAGCCTCAACCCGATTATATGAGGATACAGTGAGGAATATGGGGATCGATACATCAAGGATTAAACCCAGTAACACCACCTTCAAGGGGGTCATTCCGGGAGTGGAGGCTCGTTGCACGGGCACCGTGACGCTTGAAGTAGTGTTTGGATCTCCACATAACATCCAAAGCGAGGACTTGATCTTCGATATCGCACCTTTTCGCAGTGGCTATCATGCCCTCCTCGGCTGAACAGCGTTTGCCAAATTCAATGCCGTTCCGCATTATGCGTACCTCAAGTTGAAGATGCCTGGTCCTTCGGGCGTCATAACTATCAACGGCAACACAGAACGCTCACTTCGAACAGAAGAGCACACTGCGACCCTAGCGGCCGAAGACCACACCGGCCCATATAGGCCCGGATGTTGACCCGCCGTAAGGGCCAGTGACAATAGTAAATGGGTTCGAACCCGCTCCCCGTCATGGGAACCCGCATGCGTTCGCCGCAAATAGGGATACGCGCCCCACGGCATGCCCACATTCTTCATGCTTCATGTGCCTCGTCAGCACAACTTTGCACTCAAAATACCATGGGCAGCCGTGAGGCACACATTAATCCGAAGTACATATTCGGTTAAACCGAACTTCAGAATTACCTCATCTTCAGACGACCCGGGGACCAATTCCGGATATCCCCAAGCTTACAGCTCCATCAGCAGGGTCCTCGCCCATCAAGGTCTCATCGAAGGTCCCAACCCCCACCTATCAGATGCAAAGGCGCAGACATGCAGCAGGGCACAGTGAAGGCTTCAACTCACGTATCAAGGCCCTGCGTCAACCTTTACTCTGTAAATTTTCTTTTTCTTTCTCTCTTACAATTACAGCCTTCGTAGTTCGAATCGTATGGTTAGACGTCCTGAGCTTACGAGAAATAATAAAAATACCCTTTACGGTGTTCGGATATCTGCATCTCGCAATTTTTTCTGTATCTTTCTGGATTCCCCACTCGCGCTTCGAACAGCCCGGCATGAAAATATATTAACTAGTCAAGATTTTGATTTATGTATCAGCTCAATATCTTCAAGTCCGGCACCGCTTTCCGCTAGGTGTTCGGCGTCTCGGATATTGCACTATATGCATCTATTCCGAAATATGTCTTGGGTTAATAGTTGGGTTGCCCGGCTCCTGTGCTTGCCTCTTATGTTCCGCACGTTCGGCTAAGAGGGCAAAGGGAGAACCCCTGCGATTGTACTTCTGGTTTGCCCGGTCAAGTACCTCTAGAGGAAAAAGCCTAAAACTGACCATGATAGTAAGCGCGAACGGGTCCGCGATCCGATGACGAGGTTTGACTCTAAAAATCGTTGGCGATTTCGCCATGTCACACGAAGGGTTTGTTTTAACACAAACCGTGTGATCAGAAAGGGCAGGGTTTGATCCCTAAGTACATCTCAATACACCGGGGGCTAGTCCCTAGTCCCCACCGTCAAACTCCTAAGGCTAAGTGAAAGCAGTAAAACCGAATAGTCTGATTGCCTGGTTTCGCTCCCGCACTACCGCCTCCGGGCACCAAGACGTTGGCTAAGGGTAACAGTGCGGAGACAAAACACCCCTCGTGATATTCACCTGGGTGCTAAAGCGGACGACTGGTAGCTTTCAGAATAAACATACGGCCACACATGAGTCAAAATTTAACCATTACAATATCAAATAAGTCTGTCGGGCGCATAATGAAGCATAAGTCCCACTTGATACAAACTTAATATAACTACTCAAACATTACATCTTTCGAACACTGGCCCTCTATCGCCCGCGCTTCGGTCATCACCTGCGCGAAGTACTGCTTGGGGCGGCGATGCTCCTTCACCTTGGGCGGAGGACCAGTGGCCATCTCCATTGGATTCATCCTCGGCCAATGAACCAGAGTCTTCGCAAACGTGAGCCTCGCCCCCTCAAGGCACGCTGACCGCTTTACGGCGTCAATCCGGAGCGGCGCCCCCACAGATTCTACACAAGGCTAAAGTAGGTGTCCAAAATGGGTTCAGCCAGCCACAGGCTGACACAGAGGTCCTTCAAGGCCAGCTCGGACATCTGATGCATCTCCATCAGCTGCTTCATTTGATCGCTGAGGAGGGGTGGACGCTCGGAGTCCGGAAACTGTGACCAGAAGAGCCGCTGCATGGAGTCCTCCTTGAGGTTGGCATAGTGCCTCGCCGCGGCCACCACATTCTTTGGAAGTTTGGTGAAGACGCCTGCGGAGCGCCAGACCCTCGTCAGCAGGGCGAATCTGTTGCCTCCAAACACACTCTGCAGTAAATATTTCTTACCATTGGCAATTTGCGTGGCTTGCCGGAGCTCCTCCCGGACACCTCGAGCATCACTCCTAGCCTCCTGAAGCTCCTTCTCTGCCTTGGATAGCCGGGAGGATTGCTCCTCCTGCCCCTTCTCAAGGGCCTCTAGCTTCTTGGCGGCATCCTGGAGCTCCACTTGGACTTTGGTCAACCGAGCCTCATGTTGCTCGGCTGCAAGCTTGACCTTCTCATGCTCAGCCACCGCTTTCTCAGCGGCCGTTTTCTTCTCGGCCGCCTCGGCCTCGGCTTTCTTCAGGGCCTCCTTCAAGCCCTCGACCTCGGCGACGGCAGCTACAGGGTCATTAAGATAAGGGATTAGCATACAGTCAGGATCGTCAATATCCGGCGTCAAGCAAGTACACATCTTCTCACAGGGCTTACCTTGCGCCTCGTCAAGCCGTTCGTTGACAAGGTCAAGCTCTTGATCGGAAAGCTTGAGCTTCCGACCCATCTCCTCTAACGCCACGGCATTAGCAGCCGCGGCCACGGAAGATGCCTGCGTCAGCAAAAAATATGTCGGCATTATTATTCGGCTTACCGAATTTGATCCTCTGCAGGTCTCTCTGAGGTCCGGGCAGAGTCCCGGGGGCTGCTATGTATACGGCCTACCTAAACTAACAATTACAACCGCATCATGAGGAAGGAGCATTACTTGGCTTACCTCAAATCCTGTTAGAAGGCCTTGGACAGCGTCGTTCAGTCCGGATTGGACGAAACGAACACTCTGCATAACCGCACTCATTAGAGTGCGGTGCCCATCAACGATGACTGAGCTGCTTACCAGCTCCTCCAGAACGTCTGGCCATCCAGCTGCCACCCATGTGGAGGTGTTCGGCGCCGGCGTTGGCTCCCCGGCCCCTCCCCCGCTGGGAGGAGCCTATGCCGTCGAAGGCCTTGGGGGCTCGAGAGCAGTCGATGGTTGGGGTCCGGATGGTCCGGACTCCTTTCCCTCGCCAGCCGGGAGGGACGCTCCCTCCTGGTCTTCGATGACCAAGGTGTTAACCTCGGTCATTATGGCGTCCGTCTCCCCCTCTGTGTTCGGAGGGGGAGGAGTCCTTTGGGACCGCACCTCCTCAGCCTCTTCGGGGATCGGAGGAGGCGTGGAGTGCGCCATAGACCCACTGTCTGCCAGTTCGGTGGGCGGAGACGTCCCCTCCGAAGTCTGCTCGGTGGGGCGTTCATGTGGGGGACTGCAACTCGGAGGGGTTAACCTTCAACTAAAGCAAATTACTAAAAATGACATAGCTAAAAATACCAATGCCTTACCTGCTGGCCGGGGGCTTGGCCCGGGGATCCTTCGCCAGAACCTTCTCGGACACTTTGGACTCCTTGTAGGAGTCCAAACTATCAGACAGGACCAACTTGGGCCGGCGTCGTCTCTTCGGGGCCGGAGAAGGTTGGACCTCCTCGACGTCCTCAGACGCCGCCCTCTTCTTGGAATGCGAGGAGGCACTCTCCTCCTCGTCCTCATCCTCACCCCCATCCTGCACGGATGAGGCCGCAGCGTCTCCGGACCGATTGCCTGGACGAACCGTACAGTGGAGGCCCTCCCTGGCCTCTGGCTCTCCTTTCTTCTTGCCCTTTTTGGCGGGCGCCTTATAAGGCACCACGACCAGCAGCTTTTCCAGCTGCTTTGATCGGGGCCCTTCCGACAAAGGCGCTGGGCCGCAGATCTTCTTGGGCTTGGCGAGCCAGCCCTGCGAAATCCACATACTAGGGTTAGACCGAATCAAACATGGTATGAATATCCGAACACTTCTCGAAAAAGAATGCCGCTCACCTCCCTTGGGGGGTTTGCGGCGTCAAGGCCGATGTCCTTCCCCTCGACCGGCCACTCCTTTTGGGGCTGGAATAATTGGCCCCATATCTTGTCAGGAGTCATACCGTAGAGGTGTCGCACGGTGGCCGGATCCTCGGGCTCATGCTCCCACATAGGCTTGGCCTTCGCCTGGCATGGGAGGAGCTGGTGGTGGAGCATGATCTGGTCCACGTCGACCAGCTTCGCGCCGGTCTCTATTATGCTATCAACGCGCTTCTGCAGCATTTTTGTGTCGGCAACACACCCCCAGTCCGGACTCTTGGTGGTCCAGGAGGCCAATCTGGTAGGGGGTCCGGACCTGAATGTGGGGGCCGCTCCCCATGAGGCCTCCCTCGGCTCGGTGATATAAAACCACTCCTTCTGCCACATCCGGACGGTGTTGACAAAGTGGCCGTTCATCCACTAGACCTGTGTTAGCTTACTAATCATGGGCCCTCCACAGTCCGCATGCTCGCCGCCGACCACCTTGGGCTTGACATTGAACACCTTCAGCCATAAACCGAAGTGCGGCTGGACTCAGAGGAGCACTTCATAGACGATGATGAAGGTCAAAATGTGGAGGAGGGAGTTGGGGGCTAGATCGTGAAAATCCAGCCTGTAGAAGAACATCAGCCCCCGCATAAAAGGATGCAGGGGAAATCCGAGCCCCCTAAGGAAATGAGGGAGAAAAACTACCCTTTCGCCCGGCTCAGGCATAGGGATGATCTGGCCCTATTCGGGGGCCCGATGGGCGACATTGGCCGGCAAGTAGCCGGCCTCCTTCAGCTTCAGGATGTCCTCGTTGGTGACAGAGGAGGCCTCCCACTTCCCACTGGCGCCAGATCCGGCCATGGTCGAAGGAGGTGAAGTGGGATTCGCTGTGGAAGCGGAGAGAAAAGGCGCTGGAGCTCTGAAGGTCTGCGTGAGCGGAAGGTGGAAGAGGGCGTGGGATGCAAACTGTAGCGGCCCCCCTTTATAGACTGTTGGCAGGCCGGGGATTCCTTTTTCCATGCCGCTGGCCTCTCCACTTCCCGATATCTCCGCAATATTTTGAGCGGGAAGGGGAATCTAAATCATTAACCATATCCCCCGAAAAGCGGGACATGATTTCCACCGTGAGGGGACATGTCAAACATGGCGTCAGCCTCGAGTTGCACTTTGAGAAATAGTAACTTCTTGGCGTTATGGCCGAAAGCGACTCTTCGTTGAAAGAGAAAAAGTTGTCAGATAAAGGCACTATTTGCGCTTGAGCGATATTATTACCTTCGGTGTTAAGTAAAACTACCGTTTCAGATTCCGGACATCACTTGGTTCCGAACAGGGGAGAGACATACTGAGGAACTCGCCCCGCAAGCCGAATACTGGTCGGATGGATGGATACCGGATACAAGTCTTGGCGTTGGAGGCAAGTTCGGGGGCTACTGAGGGAGTCATGGACTAAGGGGTCCTCGGGGCGACGGCCCATTGTACATGGGCCGGACTGGTGGAGCCGTATAATGACAGGAGATCTATGAAGCCGTGGTGTGCCCTCCAAGTCAAGAAGGTGGAGGATCTCTTTAATTCCTTATTGTAATCTATCTTTGGTAAGCCTAACCCTACCGGTGTCTATATAAACTGAGGGTTTTTAGTCTTTAGGACTAGAGCTACATTCATCACCTCATAGCCTTTGGGTTTAGCTCATGCTGATCTCGAGGTAGATCTACTCTGTAAACCACATCATACATCCAATATAATCAAGCAGGACGTATGGTGTTACCTCTTTGAGAGGGCCCGAACCTGGGTTAACATAGTGTTCGTCGTCCCTTGTTACCCATCGATCCTAGATCCACAGCTCGGGACCCCCTACCCCGAGGTCTGCCGGTTTTGACACCGACACCAGGCTTTTATTTAAGCACATGATGAGCCCAGTTGATATCTTTTTTCTTTCTAAAAATGGCTAGCCCAGTTCTATTTTGTTTTGGACAATACCCAACCCAGGCCTACTTGCTTTTCTCAGCCCTGCTGGGCTGCAAATCTTTAAAGATGAGGAGGGATGTATTCGTCTTCCCCAGAAAATGGGCTATAAGTAGTAAGAAATGGGTTGTAAATTTTAAAAACACAGAAAACCAGCAACTAGATTCAAATTTCATTTTTTCAGGATTTCAAGATTTTAAATTTCATTGTTTTTTTGTGGGGAAAATTTCGTTGTATTTTAATTTGAAATAAAATTATTTTTAATGTGACTCGAAATTTCGTGATTAAAAGAGTTTGGACCCCCACCGAAATATGCAAAATTTTGTTGAATTTTTTAGTAGTGGCCAGAATATGGTCTGTAATGCTAACAAAAAGAATATGGGCTTCAAAATATCCTTAAGAATTGGCAAATGGGATGTAAATTATTAAAAATAATGGCAAATGGGATGTATGCTGTTTTCCACAGATTTGGAGGCTGACTTGTGGGCCTACTAGGTTGACGATGACGCTGTCCTAATTTTTTTTACGCGTACGCAAGGCTTTGTCAACTTAGTCAACACAGAGCAGTGACTGTTTGATGTCCATCCAAGTGCCGTCGTGCTTCTTCTATCCCTGCTCTTCTTGCTCCAGCCGCTCAAACCAGCGCCGGCGGGACTACCTGCTCCCTCCTTCCGTAGCCGGCTGTGCTGCCGTGCAGGCCTCACCGGCCCACCCTACTCCCACTGTTGGCCACGCCATCCCTCTACCCATCCGCACCTCCTGTTATTTTCTGGCGACGGCAGCCTCACCCCGCAACCGACCAGTCAACCCTCGTACTCCCCTCAGCGTGGGCATCCACTGCTGTGGCTTCGCCGGCTCCGAGTTATTCCCTTTCTGGGCCTCGCCATCGTCCACTGCATTGGTGCTCTCGATGCGGCATGGTCAACATGGTCAACAAACGACAGCCATCGAAAGAGGGATGTAAGTGGAGAGGCTGACAGTAGGGACCCACACAAGCAAGTGCCTCCTTATTACGCTGACTTGTGGGCCTACTAAGCTGACGCCTACACAGGGCTTTGTCAACTTAGTCAACAAATGATTCTAGCAGCTGGACCGTTGGATGTTAATCCAACAGCCGTGCTGCTTCTTCAACCTCTGATCTTCTTGGTCCAGCCACCCAAATCAGTGCCGACGGGACCGCCTGCTCCTGCCTCTCATGGGCGGCAGTGCTGCCGCGCAGGCCTCACCGCCCCACCCTAATCCCACTGTCGGCCAGGCATTCCCTCTACTCACCCACACCCCGTGTTATTCTCCGGCGATGGCAGCCTCACACCGCAACAGAAGTAGTGAACCCTCATACTCCCCTCCGCATGGGCATCCACTGCCTTGTCTTCCCCGGCTCCGCTTCGTTCCCTTACCAGGCCTTGCCGTCGTCCACCGCCTTGGTGCTCTCCGCGCAGCATGGTGAACATTGTCAATGAATGACAGCCATCGGAAGACGACTGTACACGGTGAGGATGACAGCTGGACCCACCAGCTACATCTTCGTACGCAAGGAAGTGCCTCCTTATTACGTGCAAAAAAATGATTCCTCCTCCTGACAGCTGGGACCCACCACATATATCTTCACACGCAAGGGAGTGCCTCCTTATCCTCCCTGACAGCTGGGACCTACCCGGTCGAAGCGTACGTAGTGTTCTCTGTCTGGTCGCGAACGTGTATGTACATACTGGTCAATCGGTCTCTCTGCAATGATGAACCGTGGCCGAGCAAGCAGCGGCACGTGTAGTAGTAGAGCCCCTGACGTAGTAGTTCAGACAGTCCCTTCTAAACAGTGTACACATACGTATAGCCACATGCCAAAAAATACGGCCACGTACATACATACGGGCAGGGTCTTGAATGCCTACTCGCGCATACGTACGGCCAGGGCATGTGTACCTGGAGAGGCAACGGACGACAGCAACGGCGCCCTATTCATCGGTAGCCAACCGGCTGGGTCGGAACGGAGAAACCGCATCGTGTTCATCAGGCGGCAACAGAATGCGTCGTGTTCATCGGGAGCCTACCTGCTTGGACGGAACAGCCAAAATGAGGTCTGGCCCCGACCACCTACCGTAACCAGGAACTCCCAGATATTTTCCTCGCCCTCGCTTCTACCATGATTTTTTCCGTCATGGACGGCCCAAAGAATGTCATGCAGGTGCATCCCTGGCCCGCCTAGGACGAAAAGCCCATTTTCTGTCATGATTTTTTGTCATAGAAGTAGGAGCCCACCACATCTATGATGATATGTGGTTTTGACACAATTATCGTCATAGAAGTGTCATAAGCATGACAGAAAAACTTTTCGTTCAGGCCAAAATGTCACGGATGTGTCTTTTTTTGTAGTGCCTCCTGTCCACTTTCGCCTTCTACTATGAGGCCTTCATGGGCGTGAGGCCTTCTGTGGCCCTCTTCCGCCACCATTTTAGCCTGCGATTCCATGACAGGGAGTAGCGGTCCGCGTGCGTCTCCTTCATCGCAGTCCAGAAGGGGAATCTGCTCTTGAAGGCCGGGAAGAAGGTGGAAGGTTTCCGGCACCGCTGGTTCTTCGTGGACATCTAGGGCTCCAATCCACTCCTCGAGCCCCTGACAGAGCTGCCTGAGTGGACCCCAGAGTGGGGTTCCGCGAAGCTTACCGACCCACGGGCGTAGCCCGTCCTGCAGAGGATAGCCACAGACATGGAGGCCAAGCTGCTGACAGGGGCGATGATCATGAAGGAGTTCCTGACGCAGTGCTTGGCGTTGCTCCGGTCGCACTCGAGACCTCTGTGGGTGTACCAGGGCACGAGGGACGACATAAGGCTATGCCCCGCCGGCCTAACATGCGAGGAGCTGGACATGACCGTGATGGCTCTGCTCGGTGGCGACCTGGGGGACATCCCCGAGGCCTACGCCCCCTTGTACCGCCACGACGACAGGGAGGGCCTTGTTGCTGCCATGCCCGCCTTCGACGAGCTGGGGCTCGAGCCATCTGACCACCCCAACTCCCACGTGTTAGTGTCCTCCGGCGATAGCGGCGACGAAGAGGACTCAGAGAGGACTGAGGACAATGACCTGGAGGAGGTGTCCCCACCGTCGCAACGCGAGCTCCTCCGCAAGCTTGAAGACAACGATGATGCCAACGAGCTTCCGGCCGCGGACTCCCCGCGCTTCGTCAGGGTCCCCAGGCGGCCGGAGCCCGCCCTCCAGATGACGCAAGCATCTGGCCGGTCGGCCTCGGGCAGAGGCGCTGTAGCGCCTTCTTCGGTGGGCTCCCCACGCCTCAGCGCAGCGGCCAAGGGGTTAGGCCCGTCCTCAACAGGCACCCAGTCGAAGGACGGGGCGGCCTCTGCCGGGGCGGACAAGGCCTCCTCGGCCATGGCCCCTTAGGCTGGCCTCCTCACCCCTCCGGGTGGCGATGCTATGGTGGGGCCCGTCGATGGCCACTCCGACAGCCCCCGGGACGCGACCAAGGCCACGCCAGAGAAGAGCAGGGAGGCGTCGGCCTCCGCCGAGGAGGAGAAGACGAGGAAGTGGGTCGCGCCTAATGAGTAAGTGTCCTACCTTGCTTTCTGACCGAGCATAGGTCGCACATGTGTGTTGACGCTGAAAAGTGGCACGATCATAAAGAGTAGTTTGAAGCTATGTCAAGATTAATTCAAACTTATTATTGAAGTCACCATGGGATGGATCTCTTTGAGAAGATCAATATGGATATGAAGATGGTCTAGAACGGAGCCCGGATGCAAAAGTTATGACAAGTTCAAAGATGCTCATGTTGACACCAGATTAAAGAATGGATTGAAACCCAATCAAGATGGCCTCAAATGAAAAAAGTTTCAACATTAAAGTTGTGTGTCTCATTGAAATGGATGATTTTGATATAAAAATCATCTCAATCCGAGTTGTATGCAAAAGTTAGAGCCATTTGAATACGACTGTGTCACGAGGCAAAACTGGCTCGCCCCATCAGACATGGTGTCTGATGGGTAGCGCTAGTGACAGTCCGTTTTGCACGAGCGATTCAGCCCTGAAGGTGGCCTCGAATCAAAAAACGTTCAACATGAAAGTTGTTCGTCTCGTCGAAACGAGTAAATATAATTTTAGGCGCATTTTCATCTGAGGTTGTTTAATGCCACAAAAAAGACCCACAAGATGCAGCCAGTTTAAACCTTGGAAAGTTCGGACAAAACCAATCCGAATTTGACTAGGGTTTTGGGCGTGAATCCAAGCCGTTTCCTTGCACGGGAAGTCCAGCCGCCTCTTATATACCTAAGGGGTGATGGCCGATTGAACAACACACAATCGATCAAATCATCTACCACTTTTTATTTTTATCTTTTATCTTTTCTCCTTAACCCTAGTTCTTCTTCTTCCTCGTTCTTCGCTTGTTCTTCTTGTTGCAGGACGGCGAACCTCGAGGCCCTAGGGGCGATCAGGTCGACCTAGGGCAGCCCATAGCCGCCGCATGTCCAGACGGGGTCCCTCCCGGGCACGTGGGGTTTTGGGTCCTGAAAAGCGCCCATCGGATTACTTGCGTACCGCACTTCCAGACGGGTCTCCTTCGACATGAGCTGTGGTGCATCACCCTCGGCGTAGGAGGTACACGGTGACATGTTCATGTGCGAACACACTTTTTGGCAACTCCGCTGGGGATGAAGCTTTGAACGGTCTCCAGTCTGTTCTTGCTACGAAGAGATCATCATCTAGGGTTTGCAATCAACAAAGGTAATATGAATACCCAGTCCCCTAGAGTAGAAGCAAATAATGCATATGTTGTTGCTAGATCGTTTAATGAGCATAATGTGTTGGCTAGCCCTAGTTTTATCAATTATGCATCCAATTATGCGCAACAGCCGATTCAGAATAATCTTCATGCTTCACCTTCATATAATTTTAGCAACATGCAACATATGTATCCCAACTCCCGTGCATCGGCAACCCCACAAATCTATATGCCGATGAACAACATGATGAGTTCGGTTAATCAAGTTGTGACACCCCATGTAGGAATTTCCAATAGTATGCAACAAAGTGTTTCAACTTTTTATTCATCGGCAAATAACTTGCAGTATGTTAATCCAAACGTGCCGGTGGATAGGGGAATTGGCCATGCTACTACTAGTTATTCGGCCAATTACCCTCAAACATCATATGCTACACCTCATGCTACTAATTTTTTGGCACCATACGCAACTGTTGATGTCCATAATTTGGCTCCGCACCTTCATGGTCATGGCCGAATAAGTGAAACTTCTACAGGAGCACAAATGCCTTCACCTACTACCGTGGCATATCATGTCCCCCCTACACAATTACGAAATTTTGGCAGCATCTCATTGCCGAAAGAGTCTAAAAGCATCGGGGGGCAACCATATCCATACTGGGTAATTGAGAACAAGCTTACATTTTCTTGGGATTTGTGCAACTCCATTCGACATGAACTAATAGAAGGCGGGAAGCCTCATGATTTTGCTGTTGTAAAAGCTAGAGTTGTGCAAATGATCCATTCGCCCAGTGTTGTACCATCAAGTGTACTCCCTAAACATTTGCAAAGTTTTGGCACCTCATTGCCGGAAGATTCTATGAGTATTGGGGGGTAATCTCATGAGGAGTGGATGGAAATTGAGATGAAAAAGTTTAAAGCTCACCAAGCTGAGATGTGGGCTAAAATTAGACAAGAGCAAGAAGCCTTGGAAATTCAAAAAGATAAACGTATTGATTCAGGTAAGAAAGAAAATTTGGTTATTAAGAAAGTTGAATCAAATAGTATGTGTACCAAATCTATTGAAGGAAAAGAGGATGCCAAGGCATTGGAGAGTCATTCAGAAGTGGAGCAAAGTATTATTCAAGTGATACAACCATCATGCTCTGCTAGCGTGTATGAAGAGGTATGTCTAGCAAGTGATTTACCTATTTTCAGATTTGGTCACAACTTTATTGTTGATGCATCTATTAGGAAAAATCTTATAAGTAATTTTGAAAGACCAATGATGAAGGGCAATTTACTTGTTAGCAATAAAATTGTTACTAAGCATATCGGTCAATATATTGTACCATTCAAAGAGACTAATAGTGACTTATTACTGCAGCCAAAGGTTTTCCCATTGCTTTATTTAAAGTTCATATCTAATTGGATAGCTTTGCTTGCTTCATACTTGGCTTATGCATGGTCTCAATTGAGACATGTATGTTCTAACTACTTTGATTTCAGAAATTTAAAGCCAAGGTTATACTCTGTTGAGAAAACCGATGATAGTATAATTTCCTTTTCAAAGACATCGCACATAGAGTGCAAAACACAATGCATAGCCGAATGGGGTAATGCAAAATCTGAACCATTCGTTTGCTTAACTCCAAAGCCGTTCTCACAGAAAGATCGGCTAGAAAATAAAAAAATTACCTTCAATTCAAACATGTGTGATCAAATCTTTGATTTGTTATTGAGAAATAATTATATTAGAATTCTTGATCACCATGTTGAGCCATCTGTCCAGGGACGAATGTATTGTAAGTTGCATGATTCGTCCAAGCATAATTTTGAGGATTGCAACATGTTTCTTCAAATAGTTAAATCGGCCACTGATAAAGGACGATTGGAATTTGTTGAGACACCAAGAGATGACCAGTCTATTGCGATTGGTCCCAATGGCAGAAAGTTTTTGCATCGGCTGCTTCAAGCCGATCCATTTAAAGAGAAGGTAAAAACTGCAGGTGATGGGATCAAGCTTTCAAGTAAAGAAGTTGTTGAAGAGCGTAATGAACATAATCTTGAGGGCGAGAATTCCATCGAAGCTACAATGGAGACGCCAAGGACTGGGGGCAGCAAGCAAATCCAATGATCGATGAAAGCAAACCAAAAGAAAACAAAGGCCGAAATAAGCGCAAGTGTAAGAGATCAAAAATCACCTTCGCTGAACTATTGGATAAATATCAAAAGAAGAGTGAAGAGAAGAATACTTATCGGCCAAATTATGCAAAGAAACCAAGATCACCCCCAAGGCGCAAATACGAGGATCGGTATTGGAAAAGTGAGAATTTTAATGAAACATATTCATATCCTTATTTTGGGCCGCCAATGCCAATGCCGTGAATACCTCCCTATGCTCATATAGATCCATATCCATCATGGGACAGGTATGATACAAGGGCACATTCTCCATCTTATTTTAGACCATCTCACCAATATTATGCAGCTCCGAGAAGATCAACATTTGAACAATCACATGTTAAAGACCGTTTCAATCATAAGGAATAGGTCCAGAGCTCAAGGAAGAAGAAAGAGGTGGTCAAGCAAGTTTACCGTGTTAAAAGAGATGGTCGTAAGAGTGCAACTTCAGATTTTTCTCAAATAAAAAAGAGCCAATTAAAGTGTTGACATTGGCTACTAAAGTCAATGAGACAAAGCAACCAATTATTGAGAGTCAAAGTGCCAAATCTGAAGAAAAGAAGTTGAGAGTGCATAAGGCCAAAAAGGAATTGTCATTGGTCAAAACAGAATCACAGCCGAGATGCCCACTCGGCTTAACGTATTGGCAAAAGAAGGAATTACAAAATCTTAGTGCACAAGAGCTGAGACAGAAGAACATGGCATGGGTTCCCAAGAGGATCATTCATAACAAAAATGATGTGCATGCTTCTATTGCAACAAGTACAATAAAAGTGAAGAAAGAGAAGAATGGAAGCAACAAACAATTAAGCCGAAGGTGTGCATCACAACATCAAAATCTTCGGTTAGCACATCATCCATTTTCTTCAACAATGCCATTGATGCCTTTGCCATGGAATTCATCCATAGGTATGATCAGTTACCCTCCATGGACTTATTTTGATCCATGGATGCAACATAATTTTCTATATCATGACAGGGTATTACCAAATCACTATACATTTGGTTAGTTACATTTTTTTTGCTAATACAAAGGGGCCGAAATATTTTATTGCTATTTTATTTGTTTATTTCGGCTATACATACTTTGGTGGGTGAATTCTACATGGACCTCGTGGTAATGGCCGATATTTATCTAACGCCCTAAGAATATATCTAAGAATGGCTGGTGTGGTTTTCTAACATCGTCCTTAGTTTGAGTAGAGATTGAGATAAGTGCTTGCATAGAAATCTATCAAATTGATGCCATTGAAGATATTATGCATAGAACAATTCACCAAAACTGCAAAGTGGACTTACGTTTTGATTGGGTGTGCTTTGGCTTATTAGTTTTTAGAATTTCCGTAAAGCCAAATCATGGTTGATTTTATTATTGAGCATCATATTGACATCATGCATAATACTGATTTTAGCTTTATCTCTCTAGTACCATGGTGATTATATATTGATGGTTAAATTTGTAGCAATGGCCAAGGTGTTGGTGTTGTTTATATATCTCCTTATCGTGCTATTCTGTGAAGCCTCATGCCGCTTAAAATATTTATGCACAAATGATCAAAGCCGAATATGCATTGTTATTCGGATTGAATCTTTTACTTGCTATAGGTGCTATACATATTGAGGCTTTCGGTGATTCCTTATGAGTAGTGCAATAAATATCCAAGGGTTATCAATGTTTTGACGAATCACTTATAGTTTATCTTGGGGTATGTCTAGATGCAAAATTTACCTTGGGTTGCTTTAAAATTGTTCATATATTTAGACATGACAATCTGAAAGAGTTGGCACAGCAAGCATCCGGCTACTATGTTAATCATGGTGTATTGCATTTCTCTCAATAGCCGATGCTTTGTCTCGTCAACATAGGTAAGGCCGAACCGAAGTCCACAGCTTTGGACACTAATGAAATTTTTATGCAGGCAAAAGTAAGGATTGGAGAAAGTTTATTGTTGATTATCTACAAAATCCTAGCAAAAGGGTGAACAATATGGTTCGGAGGATGACCTTGAGATACATATCTATGAAACTTTATCATCGGATTGTTAATGAAGTTGAGAAGGTTTCGCCCAAGTTTGCATCAAGGATTCAAAAATAATAATGGCCGATATATAATTATCGCCCTAAGAATATAAATGGTCGATGGAGTGTTAACATCGTCCTTAGAACCAACATGGTACAAGTTAGGGGGCATGTGTTGACGCTGAAAAGTGGCACGATCATAAAGAGTAGTTTGAAGCTATGTCAAGATTAATTTGGACTTATTATTGAAGTCACCATGGGATGGATCTCTTCGAGAAGATCAAGATGGATATGAAGATGGTCTAGAACGGAGCCCGGATGCAAAAGTTATGACAAGTTCAAAGATGCTCATGTTGACACTAGATTAAAGAATGAATTGAACCCAATTAAGATGGCCTCAAATGAAAAAAGTTTCAACATTAAAGTTGTGTGTCTCGTCGAAATGGATGATTTTGATGTAAAAATCTTCTCAATCCGAGATCATATGCAAAAGTTAGAGCCATTTGAATACGACTGTGTCACGAGGCAAAACTGGCTCGCCCCATCAGACATGGTGTCTGATGGGTAGCGCGAGTGACAGTCCGTTTTGCACGAGCGATTCAGCCCTGAAGGTGGCCTCGAATAAAAAAACGTTCAACATGAAAGTTGTTCGTCTCGTCGAAACGAGTAAATATGATTTTAGGCGCATTTTCATCTGAGGTTGTTTAATGCCACAAAAAAGACCCACAAGATGCAGCCAGTTTAAACCTTGGAAAGTTCGGACAAAACCAATCTGAATTTGACTAGGGTTTTGGGCGTGAATCCAAGCCGTTTCCTTGCACGGGAAGTCCAGCCGCCTCTTATATACCTAAGGGGTGATGGCCGATTGAACAACACACAATCGATCAAATCATCTACCACTTTTTATTTTTATCTTTTATCTTTTCTCCTTAACCCTAGTTCTTCATCTTCCTCATTCTTCATTTGTTTTCTTGTTGCACGACGGCGAACCTCGAGGCCCTAGGGGCAATCAGGTCGACCTAGGGAAGCCCATAGCCGCCGCGTGTCCAGACGGGGTCCCTCCTGGGCGCGTGGGGTTTCGGGTCCTGAAAAGCGCCCGCCGGATTGCTTGCATACGGCGCTTCAGGACGGGTCTCCTTTGACGTGAGCTGTGGTGCATCACCCTCGGCGTAGGAAGTACACGGTGACGTGTTCATGTGCGAACAATGTGCTCACATCACCTCCCCTCTTGACAACTAGAAACGGTGGCGCGGCGAAGAAGAAGAAGAAGAAGGTGGGCGTTGTGCCGAAGGAGCCCTCCATTCTCGGTCACAGCATGGGCGGACGAGGGGGTGCCGAGTGTCGCCCTGGCATCGCGCATGGGCGTTGACTCGCCCGGGCGCTCGGGCACGCCGGCCCCGCCAAGGGCCTCGCCCGACCGCTCAAGGGTTGAGGCCACAGAGGCCGCGGTGATTTGGCCTATGGCGCCGCTCACCACAGCCGTGGCGCCTCTGGCTCTGGAGAGGGGGCGGCAACCTTGACTCCTCCTACCGCTCCGGTCTCCACCTCTGGGCGGAACAACGCGCGCCTGCGGCGCAGCCTCAAGTGACCCGGTCACCTACGGCCATGGTGCTTCACTCGGCACCCTCCAGCAGCACGGCGCAAGAGTTGGCCACGAAGAGCGGCCAGGAGCCCCCTGCGCCTCCAGCGGCGGGCGACCTCCGTCCTCCAACTGTGACGGTGCCAGCCCAGGATGTTGCGGCAGTTCCTCCACAGCCGACCCTCAAGCTCATGGCCTACGACCCCCTGATCAGACGCGGGGCCTTGACCGACGCCCTCGCCGCGCTCGACCGGCTCAAGGCGGATCTCCAGGATGCTGACGAGCGCCTCAAGTAGGAGCGCCTGAAGCTCACCGCGGGGTGGCGTGATCTGTCTATGGCCGGCAAGGTGGCCCAGGATCGGGCCGAGGCCCTCGCCGCTGAGAGTAGGAGGAAGGACGACAAGGCAAAGGCTGCCCGCGATGCGGCGCGCATCGAGGCGGACGCGGCCGCCAAGCGCTGCGGTGATGCGGAGGCCAATCTGAAGGCGCTTCAAGAAAAACAAGCCACGCGTGTGCAGTAGCTCCAGCAAAGGGAGGACGACCTCAAGGCTCGCGAGGCGAAGCTTGCGGATCGCGACTCCATGCTGTCAAAGGTGACCGTTGATCAGGGCGCAGAGCGCGACCGCCTGACCAAGCTGAAGGAGGAGGTGGTCGAGGCCCAGACGTCCCTTGCCAAGTATGTCTCCGAGGCGACGGTCCGTCTGGATGCCAGGGAGAAGTCCCTTGCCGCTACCAAAGGAAATGCGGCCACAGAATGCGACACCTTCCCCTCCCTCGAGCTCAGGGCTCGCCAGGCACTGTAGCCCATATGTAGGGGAGGATTCAAGGAACCACTCGCGACCCCTGAGGGCGGCTACACAGGGCTCTCCTCCAAGCTTGCCGATGAGCTCGAAGGCACTGCCGCCAAGATGGACTCCATCCTGGAGGAAGAGTGCCGCGACCTCTTCTCCATGGGTGCCACGCGTGTCTTTAGCCACCTTTACCTCCATGATCCCGGCTTCAATTTCAACGCGGTGATTGGACCGGTTGCTCTTGAGTCCCGCGCCACCATGGCGGCGGCTGTGAAGGGCCATGTGGACGCGTTGCTGAAGAAGTTCACCTGCACCCTTGATGCCGAGCCCCCAGCAGCTGGGGCAAGCAGCAGCAATGGCGACGACGGCGGCGACAGCGATGTCGAAGACGAGCCCACTGCGGTCGAGGCAAGTGGTGGCAATGGCCATGGCGACGATGATCCCTCCTCCTAGAATTTATCATGCGACACTTATCATGCCTCGTGGAGGCGTAAGACTTTTGTTTGAATTTGCAACACATTTGGTGCTTGTAATAACTGTTTGGATTCCGTGATTTCCTTTTCGCGCTTGGTTTCCTTCTTGCTTGCCTATGTGCTCTGCGTCAGCAGGGCCCAGCCCCGCGCATACCTCGGCCGCATTGGGATGTCTGGTCGCGATGCCATGACGAAACCAAGGGGTGTGGGACTACATGACTAGTGAGGCCCCTGAGTCACGATGTTCAGGTGTCCCCCTTGACGTGCGAGCGGCCGTCATGAAGGAAACATGGGCGGCGGCGAGGTTAATTCGGAGCCCTTCATACCTTTCCTCGTCAGCCTTCGCCTGGGAGGGACGTGAGAAGACCAGGTACCAGGGACCTGGTGAGGCGACGTGTGCCAGGCCTGGTCTGAGCGTAGGCACGGTGTCCAGCCCCCTCACATGTGCATCCCGGGGGAATGCTATGTGACAGGGCTGTGTGAAGAGCCGAGAGGCCATCCTGGCGTTGGTGCAACCCCTAGGGCGCCCTCAGTTGTTTATCCACCAGCGCAGAGCATGCGGCTTCCACTTGGGAGTGGGCATAGTCATTGTTCGACCGTTTCGTCCGCCAGCGTGGAGCATGGGGCTTCCACTCGGGCGTGGACATAGTCGTTGTTCGACCATTTTGTCCGCCAGCCTGGAGCGTGGGGCTTCCACTGGGCGTGGGTAGGGAGCTCTATATTAGAGTCTTCGGGCATGTACATCCCTATGTCGTTCGTACGCGTGACCGGCACAGCAGAACTTTGAGGAGGTGTATTTGGGCACTCATGAGCCTGTGTGGAACTCAGGAGGCCCTACCTCAAGGCGGATTGCGCCTGAACTTTTGGCGCGAAGCGCCCTTATGAACTTGGGTGATGAGGGTAACCTGCGCCGAGTGAACCTTAGGAGGCCATCGCATGAGAAGGCTGAACACCAAGGACCCATAGGAGGTGACGTGAACGGGGCCGGCCCGCCAGACAAAGCTCGGTCGCTTGGGTTTATCAACGCTGCAGGGACGAACCTGAGCACAGACACCGTGCTAAGTCTTCTCATGCAACAACCCGAGGAAGGACATCCAGCGCGCGGCTCCCGCGACGGCGAAGTGCCGGACTGCGGGCGATTGAACCGGGTCGTGCGCCCTAACTCGGCTGTCGGATTCAGGGCTCCGCAGACCCAAGAAAGGTTCGAACTCTGGGGCATGTGCGAAGAACTCAACCTCTCCAACCAACCAACCCGTCGCCCTACAGCCTAGCTCGATGAACAAGGAAGAAGATGAACATGGCAGTTTACCCAGGTTCGGGCCACCTTGCGGTGTAAGACCCTACTCCTGCTTTGTGGTGGATTGGCCTCACGAGGGGCTGAGGATGAACTAGTACAGAGGATGAACAAGCTCGCGAGGCTCGCTCTGGTGAGAATGAGTCGACCCCTTCTATGGTGGTGGCTAACCTATATTTATAGCGGCCTCGGTCCTCTTCCCCGAAAGTGTAGGTGGGAAGGGATTCCATAACGGCCAATTTGAAAGGGGACAAGTAATACATCTTATCCTGGCAAAAGGTGGTCTTCGCCTGCAAAGCTTCTAGTTGTGATGCTGCGGTGGGCTCGACGATGACATCCGTCTTGCCGTCCTGGCAGTCTTGGTCTCGTTGCACGGGAATGGAAACCTTTGGCTGATTCCTCGGGATCCCGTGCCTGCGCTTGCCTCCTTAGCACCAAAGAGGAAACCTGTTCCTCTGCGCCCGCTGGCGCCCACCTGGCCTTGGTCATCATGGCTTGTGTCACCGCAACCTCATGAGGTTGGGCACCTGCATAGGAAACTCCGCTCCTCAGGAGCAGCCCAAGGGTGGCCGCTCCCTCAGGAGGTCTTGGCGTCATCTGCCTCGCGTCAACAAGACAAGACCCTCGCGAAGACAGGCCTTACCAGGCCGTCGATGGAGCCACGACGTGGGCCGCAGGCAGGCAAGTCTGGGTATCCTGGTTCCCAGAATGTCGACAGTAGCCCCCGGGCCCAAGGCGCGCTCGGACTTGGCTTCAAGGCGAAGCCAAGCAGCAAGGGCGAAGCGCCACGGGCCCCAATCGCTTGCAGACCAGGCTGACGCATGGCGCTTGATGGGACGTGGGCGTCTACACTTCCCCATGCCACCTCGGCAACGGCGTGACTTGACAACTGCCTGGCGCATGCAGATCAGCCATCATTGCTCGGAGCGTGGGAGGCCAGCGGTTGGCCTCCCTCTGCCTATAAATGGGAGAGGGGGCAGAGCCCCTAGCTCGTCTTCATCTTCTCGCTGCCTGTCCCTCTTCTTCTTAGTTCCCCCGCCATCTTGCCAAAGCTTCCATGGCTCTAGTAAGGAGGTTCTCGGCCACGGAGAAGGGAAAGGCCCCCAAGGAGGGACCAGACTCGCCGCCGCCCAAGACAGGCCGTGGCCGCCCCTGCAAGTACGCCGCGACACTAGCGGTGGCTCCCCGAGTGCGTGGGCGCACTCCCTCAAGGGCTGGCGCTGCCTCTGGTAGTCGTGGATGTGCTCCTTCCCGCAGTGGGAGCTGCCGCGGCCGGGGCAGCCGCAGTGAAGGGGGAAGGCACGCGGTAGCCATCCAGCCACCGCGCCCGTGACTCCACTCGAACGACGCGTCCTCAGAGTTCGTGGTGTGGGCGGAGAGGCCCGCCGGTGCCTGGCTCCAGCTCCCACGCTTCTTTGCGGGCGCGCTGCTGGCCGGGGGACCTGGCGGCCTCTGGCTGCAGGCCGATGGTTGCTGCAGCAAGGCCTCCTGGGTGGTGGTCGAGGCCACCCCCGCCGGCAATGTGTTCCTGAACCATGGGTGGCAGATGTTTGCCCACGCGCGCAGCCTGCTGGGGAGTTGTACCCTCCACTTCAGGTATGACGGCGCCGCGACCCTCTATGTCAGGGTCTTCGGGGAAGGTGGTCAGCACCTGGGGTGCTGCCCGGAGAGCGACAGCGATGACGACGTCAGTGGTGAGCGTGCCCTTGGCAACAGCCGCGACGCCTCCAGCAGCAGCGGCTCCTCCTCCAGGGAGAGCACGAGCGACGACGACTAGGACGAGCCACCATGCCATGGAGCTCGGACCAGGGAGGGAGACGAGCCGCCTCGCCACCGCACTCCGGTGAAGCAGGAGGATGACTTCGACTGAGCGCGGCCGTTGCTGGAGGTGTGTCCCAGGAGCTACTGTAGTTCCGTGGCTGCTTTTGCTTCTTCTTCTTTTTCTGCATCAAAATGGTGGAGAGCCCTGTCGGGGCATGTAATGGACCGCGGGGCTTGCGCCATTATGTTGTCATTTTTATATTGCATCCTGGTATCCGTGTTGCCACTGATTGTGATTGAAATGACTTAGCTTAGTGTGCCTGCGGTGGACTCCCGTGCCATGAGGACGAGCTTCCCTGGACCTTTGGACTTCCCGCACGTCCCTGGTTGCAGAGAGGTCCTCCGGAGATTTCCTTCTTGTGGACTCGAAGGTCCTCAGGCCTCGGGAGACACCGTGTAGTTATGGGGTCAGGGGACCTCTGGAGGTGCCGTTCCCCGCGCGAGCCCCCGAGAATGGGTCGCTGGTACGCCGCGTCGCGATGCCTGGAGGGACGGACTCAGGAGGGCGTGCGTGTCCGCTAGCTCGTTTGAGGGCGTCACACAAGGATTAAGACGCCAAAGGCCAAGGCTTTGGCGAGGTGCGTTCGCGGGTAGGCCCAAGCGTACACACCGTGCCCAGCCCCCCCACACGGGACGCATGAGGAAGAGCGACGGGCAATTGTCACTCTCCCTAAAATGAGGCCTGAAAAAGTGAGTGCTGCGAGGAGAAAAATTCCCAACCCTTTCAAATAAAGACGCGAGAACTCCAAATTTCATTTCAAGAAGTTGCAAATCAGCTACAGAAAGCAAGCAAATGAACTGCCGCGTCCGGCACCTATACTAGTCTTCTGGTCTTCCCGCCAGCGCGGAGCATGGGGCTTCCACTAGGACGTGGGTGGGAGCCCCCGTGAGGCCCGAGGGCGACGCTCAGGAGACTCCAGGGCATGTACAGCCCCACTCATTATTACGTGAGAGTGTCACGGGCGAAGACTTGAAAGGCGCATGGCCTTATTCAAGGATAGAACTTCCGTAGGTGCTGGATGTTCCATGCATTCTGGATGGGGACCCTGTCCTGCGTCTCCAGGCACGTGGCGCCAGGCTTGGAGACACGGGCGATCCCTAACGGGCCCTCCCACATGGGCGAGAGCTTGTGAAGCCCCTCCCTGGAGAGCACCCGCCTCAGGACGAGGTCACCCACCTCGAGGGTCCTGGAGCGGACGCTGCGGCAGTGATACTGCCGCAGCGCCTGCTGGTAACTCACGGCATGGAGGGAGGCTTGGCGGCGACCCTCCTCCCCAAGCACGAGGTCCATCCTCCGCGAGGCGTCCTAGCGTGCCTCGTCAAACGCCAAGACCCGCGGGAAGCGATGTCTGACCTCATGCGGGAGGACCGCCTCAGCCCCGTAGACGAGGAAGAACGGGGTCTCGCCGGTAGGCTTGGTCGCGGTAGTGCGGATGGACCACAGCACTGATTGGAGCTCATCGAGCCAACCCCTGCCGCAGGCCTCGAGTTTCTTCTTGAAGCTCCTTGCCTTGAGGCCTCTCAAGACCTCCGCGTTGGCGCGCTTGGCTTGGCCGTTACTCCGTGGGTGCGCCACCGAAGCGTAGCATATCTGCGTTCCAAGGTTAGCACAATATGTTTTGAAAAGGTTGCTCATGAACTGAGAGCCATTGTCGGTGATGATACGGTTGGGGACCCCGAAGCGGCTCACGAGGCCATTGATGAACTTGACGGCTGAGCCAGCTAGGATGGTGCGCACGGGCTCCACCTCCGCCCACTTGGTGAACTTGTCGATGGCGATGTAGTGGTAGCGGTAGCCCCAGCTGATCGAGGGAATGGTCCCAGGATATCTAGCCCCCATACCACAAATGGCCTTGAGAGCGGGATGGTCTGGAGGCCCTGAGCGGGCTGGTGGATCTGTTTGGTATGGAATTGGCATGCCTCGCAGGATCTCACCAGCTCAGTGGCGTCGTTGAGCGTCGTGGGCCAATAGAACCCGTGTCAAAACGCCTTGCCCACGAGGGTGCGCGACGAAGAGTGATGCCCACAGTCTGCACTGTGGATGTCAGCCAGCAGTTCGCATCCCTGCTCTTTGGAGATACACCACAGAGAGACGTCATTTGGGCGCCTTCGGTAGAGCTCTCCATCCTGCAAGCAGTAGGCGTTGGCCTGGCGGGCCACGCGTTTTGCTTCTTCCTCCTTCTCTGGTAAGGTGCCCTGGAGCAGGTATGCCTTGAACTCCTCAGTCCAGCACCCCTCCTGAGGTTCGAGGGCCAGAAGCAGGCGGGCTCCGGAGGTTGGACCGCAGGCTGGGGCACCCGAGGAGGGGGCCAGGGGCAATTCCTCCTGGAGCAACTCCGGGCTGGCAGCGGAGGGGGCCGCCAATGGCTTGAAGAGACTCTCCTCAAAGACGCCAGGCTTCTGGGGGGCCGCGCCGCGACGCCCTCTTGGCGATATCGTCCGCCTCCTTGTTCGTGCCATGCGGGACGTGTTGCAATTCCACACCCAAGAACTGTTTTTCAATTTTGCGTACCTCTTCCAAATATGCCTCCATGTGCTCATCCTTGGGCGTGTACTCCTTATTGGAGAAGTTGATGAGGAGCTGAGAGTCGCCCTTGATGGTGAGGCACTTGATCCCCAGGCCCGCCGCGGCCCAGAGGCCTGCGATCAAGCCTTCGTATTCCGTGATGTTGTTGGAGACCTTCTCGCCATACTGGAAGCAGAGCTGCACGGCATAGTAGAGCTTGTCCTGAGTAGGCGAGACGAGCATGACTCCAGCCCCCGCGCCATGTCGTGCGAACGCGCCGTCAAAGTACATGACCCAGCCATCGGGTGTCTCATCTCCGGGCACGAGGGAGCGGTTTTCACTAACCCCTCGGTCAGGGACGTCAGTCCATTCCGCCACAAAGTCAGCGAGGGCCGCGCCCTTGATGACCCTGGTGGTGCTGAACTCCAGCTGGAACGCCTGCAGCTCAATGTTCCATTCAGCAACCCTACCTGTAGTGTTTGGGCTCCAGAGCATCCTCTCCAGGGGGAACGCGGAGACGACCTTGATGGGTTGGCCTTGGAAGTAGTGGCTCAGCTTCCTGGAGGTGACAAGGAGCGCGAGCAGAAGCTTCTGTGGCATGGGGGAGCGCGCGAGCGCGTTGCGCAACAACGTGCTGACGAAATACACGGGGTGCTCGACAAGAGATGGGGTGCTGATGGCGTCTGGCCCTGCCTGAGGTGTGGGTGACCGATGCCTCAGGAGTGCTGTCCTGAGGTGGCGATGGCATGGCTGAAGACAGGGTACTGCGCTGCGCACCTCCGCCTGCGCGCTCTTCTCGGACTGCCACGAGTGCCGCGCTCGCCGAGTGGGGTGTGGCAGCCAGGTAAAGCACCAGGGGGTCAAGGGGTCGAGGCACCACCATCACCGGAGGGCTGGTGAGATACCTCTTGAGGTCTCGGAAGGCTTCCTCGGCCTCTGGAGTCCACTCGAATGGGCCCTTCTTCTTCATCAACTTGAAAAACGGGAGGGCGCGCTCACCGAGCTTGGAGATGAAACGCCCCAGTGAGGTCACACAGCCCGCGAGCTTCTGCATTTCCTTGATAGTCTACGGCGGGCTCATCCTCTCTATCGCCTTGATCTTCTCTGGGTTAGCTTTGATCCCTCTGTGTGACACCAAGAAACCCAGCAGCTTGCTGGACGGGACGCCGAACACGCACTTCTTTGGATTGAGCCGCAGGTTCACTCTGCGTAAGTTGGCGAATGTTTCCTCCAGATCCTTGATGAGGGTTCTTGCTTCCCGCAACTTGACCACTATGTAATCGACATACACCTCGCCGTTCCTCCTGAGCTACTTGCCCAGGGCGATGTGCATCAATCGCTGGAAAGTCGCACTGGTGTTGCGCAACCCGAACAGCATGCAGGTGTAGCAGTACACTCCGCACGGGGTAAGGAAGGCCGTCTTCTTGACATCTTGCACCGCCATCTTGATCTGGTGGTAGCCCGAGAAGGCGTCTAGGAAACACAGCAGGTCGCACTCGACGGTGGAGTCAACGATCTGGTCGATGCGCGGGGGAGGGAAAGGGTCTTGAGGGCAAGCTTTGTTGAGGCTCGTGAAATCGACGCACATGCGCTCCTTCCCTCCCTTCTTGGGGATGATGTCCGGGTTGGCGAGCCAATCCGGGTGCCGCACCTCCCGGATGACACCGGCTTCTTGCAGCTTGTGGACCTCCTAGATGATGAACGATTGCTTCTCCGGGGCTTGTCGCCGTGCCTTTTGTTTCACCGGGCACGCGCCGGGGCACACCATCAAGTGGTGCTCAATCACGTCCTGCGGGACGCCAACCAGGTCTGTCGCCTCCCATGCAAACACATCCTTGTTCGCTCGGAGGAAGCCGACCAGCGCTTCTTCCTAGTCCGGTGGGAGGCTGGCGCCTATGGTGAAGGTGAGGCTTGAGCCCTCATCGTCGACCCGCACCTGCTTCCTCTCAGCCCGGTCCTGAGAGAACAGATGCTTCTTCTTCGCGGGCGCGGCCTCCGGGATCTCCGGAGCCCCCTCCGCCTCCGGTCGCCCGGCCGCCACGGCTTTGAAAGCGAGCTTGAGGGCCAGGAGGGCATCCTTGGTGTCTCCCACCACAGTAAGGATGCCGCTGCTCCCCGGCATCTTGACGACGTTGTAGCCAGGGTGCGTCGCCGCCATGAACTTGGCAAGGGCTGGGTACCCGGGGATGGCGTTGCATGGGAGGCTGATGCGGGCGACGTCGAAGTCGATGAGCTCAGTGTGGTAGTTGCAGCGCATGCCGAAGGTGACGGGGAGGCGAATCTGCCCTAGGGGTACGATGGAGCCGTTGAGCACCCCTGAGAAGGGCCTGGTGGGGGCGAGCCAGTCGTAAGGCACCTGGAGCAGGTCGAAGGCTTCCACGGAGAGGATGTTAAGGCCAGCGCCGCCGTCAATGAGGGTCCTGGTGACTGCGACGCCGCTAATGGTGGGCGTGCACAGCAAGGGAAGCACGCCTGCGCCGACCGTAGTCTTGGGGTGATCCCTGGAGTTGAAGGTGATGTCGGTCTTAGGCGCCAGCCGGCCCAGAAAAGCCCCTTGTAGTGGCTGGGTGCCCCCATCTGCCGGAAGAACTGCATGACGTGACGACCCAAGGCTGGCGCCTGCGACCCACTGAGGATGGCTGCAACGGCATGGGGCGCCGGTGCCGTGAAGCGCGCGATGAACTGACAGCGCAGCTCCTTCTAGGAGGCCACCGACAACTCCGACAGGCTAAGCATCCAGGAACGCGGCACGCCCATGAGAGCCATGGGGAGCCAGTTCGCCATGACCTTCTCGTCGCCACCTGCCGCCTCAATGCTCAGCTCGTACAGGTGAAGGAACTCCATGGGGTCCCCTGCACCATCGTATCATGGGGGCAGCGTCGGCCTGAACTTCGGCGGCCACCGCACCCGCTGCAGGGCGGGGGAGAAGGCCCGGTGGCCCGCCGCGGCTTCGAGTGTGCCGAACGGCTCGGCGGGTGGGGCGGCGCCCGCCATGGGAGGCATGCAGTGCAGGCGGCGCTCGGCTGATGAGAGGGGTAGAGCTTCGACACGCCCCTACCTCGCGCGCGAAATGTCGGATTCAGGGCTCCGCAGACCGACAAAAGGTTTGAACTCTGGGGCGTGTGCGAAGAACTCAACCTCTCCAACCAACCAATTCGTCGCCCTACATCCCAGCTCGATGAACAAGGAAGAAGATGAACACGGTAGTTTACCCAGGTTCGGGCCACCTTGCGGTGTAAGACCCTACTCCTGCTTTGTGGTGGATTGGCCTCACGAGGGGCTGAGGATGAACTAGTACAGAGGATGAACAAGCTCGCGAGGCTCGCTCTGGTGAGAATGAGTCGACCCCTTCTATGGTGGTGGCTAACCTATTTATAGCGGCCTCAGTCCTCTTCCCCGAAAGTGTAGGCGGGATGGGATTCAACAACGACCAATTTGAAAGGGGACAAGTAGTACATCTTATCCTGATGACAGGTGGTCTTCGCCTGCAAAGCTTCTGGTCGTGACGCTGCGGTGGGCTCGACGATGACATCTGTCCTGCCATCCTGGCAGTCTTGGTCTCGTTGCACGGGAATGGAAACCTTTGGCTGATTCCTCGGGACCCTGTGACTACGCTTGCCTCCTTAGCACCAAAGAGGAAACATGCTCCTCTGCGCCCGCTGGTGCCCGCCTGGCCTTGGTCGTCATGGCTTGCATCACCACAACCTCATGAGGTTCGGCACCTGCATAGGAAACTCCGCTCCTCAGGAGCAGCCCAAGGGTGGCCGCTCCCTCTGGAGCTCTTGGCATCGTCTGCCTCGCGAGGCTTGGCCCCTCGCGAGGGTCTTGTCTTGTTGATGTTGAAGCCAGGCCGTACTAGGCCGTCGATGGTGCCACGCCGTGGGCCACAGGCAAGCAAGTCTGGGTACCCTGGTTCCCAGAATGCCGACATCACCCACTTGCGATTAGCTCATGCGATGGCAAGGCACCAAGGACCCCGGGAGGTGACGTGCTTGGGAACTGGCCCGCGAGACAGAGCTCGGTCGCTTGGATTTGATAACGCTGCAGGGACGAACCTGAGCACAAACGCCGTGCCTGCCCTTGATCATGAGGCGGGCGAGGGTGGGGTTGTGAGGGCGCGGCGACATTCATGGTGATGAAGCGCCGGGCACGCAAGTTGGAATATTAAGGAAATTTTATCAAAGGCGAAGCCAGTTCTGATACATGCAAAACGATACAGCTGCAGGGGTGGGCCCAGACAGCTCAAGGATAATGCAGCCCGAGGGGCGCCCTCAACTAAACAAACCAAAAAGTCACCTGGCACCGGTGTCGTAGGAGCGTCGAGGTAGCTGAAGAAGCATGCTGTGGAGATTGCTCCTCATGAGTCGGGCGGCTCTGGAGGCCTGGGAGACCCGCGAGGCCCAGGGAGCTCATGAGGGTCCGAGGCGTCCTGAGACGCGACCGCCGAGCGCCTGGCCTCGTGAGATGCCCTAGCACACTGCACCAGGCGCTGGTACGAGGCACCCACGTTGAGCGGGCCAAACGGCATGCAGACGTAGTTGCAGGGGTAGCCCCCACTCTGGCTGACGCGTGACGGCCAGAAGATGTCCTGTGAAGTGGCCCTGTTGAGGCCCAGGATGTTGACACAGACACGCAGCTCGCCACCCGCGTCAGGGCCGGCAGCTGCACTGGCGGGCCGTGCGGGGTGACGCTTGCCGCGCATGGCTTGCGCCTCCTGAAGCTCCTTGATCGCCTTGGTGATGAATTCTCGTGCCCCTGGCGCCTCGCGCCTTGCTCCTTGCTCGTGGGGGCACGCATTGAAGCACGCCTCCAAGTGGTGCCTGAACACCTCCCTCGTCGCGCTGGTCAGGTCAGAGGCTCTCCAGACGGAAACCCTCGAGCCCATCCTGAGGGAGGCGCCGGGCGCGCCTTCCTATGTGGGAGGAAGAGGCGCCCCAGCAGCGGGCGCGGAGCCTGAAGCGATGCCACTGGGTTTCTTGGTCTCCGGATGGCTCTTGGGGAGAAGCTACTTCTTCTTCGCGGGGGTGGCCTCGGGAGGCAGGATGTCACCTTCGGCATCAGAGTTCTTGTGCACCGCGGCACGGTAGGCATGCTCAAGAGAACAGACCGCGTCCTTCTCATCGCAGGCAACCGTGATGACACTGCTGCACCCTGGCATCTTGAGGACATTGTAGCCATGGTGGGTTGCTGCCATGAACTTGGCGAGAGCAGGGTACCCGAGGATGGCATTGTACGGGAGGCTGATGTGGGTGATGTCGAAGTCGATGAGCTCGGTGTGGTAGTTGTCGCGCTTGGCGAAGGTGACAGGAAGACGCTCCTGCCCCAGGGGGACGGTGGAACCGCACCCCAGAGAATGGCCTGGTGGGCAGGAGCTGGTCATAGGGCACCTGAAGCGTCTCGAAGGTCTCGACAGAGAGCACGTTGAGACCAGCGCCGCCGTCGATGAGGGTCCTGGTGACAGAGATGTTGCTGATGGCGGGCGTGCAGAGCATGGGGAGTGCGCCGGCAGTGGTCGCGCACTTGAGGTGATCCTTGGAATCGAAGGTGATGGCGTACTGCGACCAGCTGAGGGGGCTCACGGCTTCAAGCTTTAGGAGGGCCGCGTTCACCTCACGAGAGAACTGCTTGAAGATGCGGTTCGAGGCGGGTGCCTGGGCACCGCCAAGGATGCAGGCAATCGTGCGAGGTTCTTCGAAGCCCCCAGCTCCATCGTCTTGATGGTTGTCGTCGTTCCTTCTTGGTGGAGGTGGCAGCGGAGGGACGCCGGCGTTGCCCTAAGGACGGTCCTCACAAGGTTGATCACGTCAGGGACCGTCAGGAGGCTGATCACGCCAGCGATCCTCGCGAGGCTGGTTGCGCCAGTCCTGATGGGGGTTGCGGTTGTCCCAGCGGCCTTCACCGCTGTGGGGACCCCGACTCATAAGTCATGATCACCGAATGCCCGTGTATAGTGATCCCAGAGATTAATGCTCACTGAACACACAGAAACTGAATAACAAGAGTCTTACATCCAGTACATACCGTTTTACTCAAATATGACCTTTATGGCCATGCCTTCATAAACTCGCAGCAAAAAATCTTTAACGATAGCGTGAACCCATGCCATCTGCCTTAACCCTACAGGCATTCTGACTGGGAAGCGTCCTAGCTCGCATGTTCGTCACCAAGGTACTCTTCAATATATCTTGTTCTTTCATGCCTGGCCAACAAAATAAACAGTGGCAAGCCAATGAGTACTTTGAATGTACTCGCAAGCAACCCAAGAGTGATAACAAAATAATTATGCAAGGCTCTACTGCTAAATTGGCATTTTTGTGGAAAGCTAGTTTTTCTCATGCAAGTATGATCAACATTTATCTAGGACATGAATGCGTCTGCAATAAGTATCAGGAGGTTACAGACATCAACATCGAGAATGAGTTATGAACAACTCATGCTCAAGCTCATCATGACTTCCTCATGAATCATATCAACAATATTACCAAACCGTGTTGTTCATCAGAAACACATGGACATAGTCTAAGCAGCACCACCCAACTGTCCTTGACTGTGGACACGGATATTCGAATAGTTTGACACTCTGCAGAGGTTGCACACTTTACCGACAAGATCCGGGGAACTTCCGTGTCATCCATGACCCTCGGTACCTCAAGTACCCGGGGTAAGCACCCGATCACTACCTTTCCCTAGTCGTGACTAACATAGAGTCCACTCGATTGGTAACAGCCCCCATGCCAAACATTGTCACATAATAAATTTTGTGGAGCCACACTCCCATATTCATCACATAACACAAGCACGAGGGTACGAACGGTGTGTCCGGTGCCCTGTAAAAACAGTTATGGCCGCCTATCCAAGCACGACCCCGTCCCGAGAGTGACCAGGCCAGTCCCGTCACTAGTAATGCAGGCATCCATGCTAGCACGAACGAGGTAATCAATAATGCCCTTTCCCATATAAGGGTAGAGTGGTTGCGCATGTTTGGTTGGGATGGTCAAATAATCTTAAATCTAATCCGTCTCTGTAAACAACACATATTCACTTGCTTCGGTGCACCACTTCTTCATCAAGTGGTGACCTAGTTCAATATTACCCACGAGCATTAGGGGCACCCGATGGGGTTTCCAAAGGATTGTAACCAAGAAATGATCATGGCATAGATGCAACATCATGCGTCAATATCAAGTATTTTTCATCGCATCTCTAGCACAAGGTAGAGCTACGAACATGCAAGTACCAACGGGCATGCATCAATGCAATGATTATTTCAAGCTCATAATCAACAATGTCATCATGCATACGGAAAATTTATCGATGAACAAGAGAGGTGTATCATGGTTAAAGGGCTGCTTGCCTGGCTCCGCAAGGTCTTCAATCCTTCTGGTCCACCTCCAAGCATTCCGTCTACTTCATCAACTAACGTCGGAAACAATCACAATAAGCAACACAACAAGGCAAAAATAAAAGTGCTCTAAAAATGTGAATTGGACTTTTCTAGGATACCCTTGGTCATATGAAAAATGACCAAAGTGATTTCATTGGGATTGTATTAGTAGATATTTCTGAACATTTCATTATGATGGAATCAAGGGATTTATGGATTTGCAAGAAGTGTACAGAAAAATATTTTAAAAAAATGAGCAATGGCACCCATTTAACAAGGAATTATTTTATAAGCACCTAGGAATTGGTTTCACTGGATTTGGAGTTGTAATGATTTTTCTAGGGATATGCAAACTTGGCTATACATGAAGAAATGGACCAAGATTTTATGTGGCACATAAGGTATTGGGAAAATGTTCGAAATCTAAGTTATGAAGTTAGAAGTATGCAGAAATTTTAATCATGGAATTTGGATAAAAAATGGGCACTCTGTGATTTTCTAAAGTTTATCAAAGAAATGGAAAAATGGGATTAGATAAATAATTGTGAAGGAAATATTTCTGGAAAAATATTCAAATAGCACCATGTGATCGATCATGAATTTAGGAACTACTAGAAATTTGAATCATCAAATTTGGAATTCATTTGAATTGTTTAGCGATTTTTGAAGTTCACTGGAAAAAGAAAAAGAAAAAGGAAAGATCTTTACCATTATCAAGCGCACAAGGCGAGAGATAGTAGTGGGCCGGCCCAGCAGCTCTGCCGCGGGCGCAGGAGGCCACGTCGATGGCATACTCCTGGGAGTACGCCTTCGCTAGCGGCAGGCGCCTTCACGGGAAGCCGTCTCCACTTAACCGGGTGGCCCGAGCCTTAGCCACTTACAGGCGGGCCCTGCTGGCAGGCCCTCCTCCTACCTCCCGCTCAAACCAGAGGAGGGGCAGGGGAGGCCGGCCGAGCGCGTGCCGGCGCCTGTGTTGGCGGCTCAGGTCAGCTCCGGCGATGGTCCGGCCACCGGAGTGCTCGGGGAGAAGTCTCGCCCCTTCCTGCTGGCCCCATTCCCACAGGGGATCGCCGGAGCGAGCGGGGCTTTGGCCGCAGCGGAGGCCGGCAACAGGCAAGATTGATCACGGCGCTGCGGCTCGCCAGAGGAGAAATAGGTGCGCGGGCGAGTTGGCGGATGGTGCTTGAGATGCTCCGGAACAAATAGGTGGAGAGGAGGGGCTCTTGGTGGCGCGAATTTAGGCGGAGGCCGGCGACATTGCTCCGGCCATGGAGGTGCAAGGAGGGCACGGGGAGGAGAATATATTGGTCCAGGGGATGCATGGGAGGGAGAGAAGGCAAATGGAGCAGACAAAGGGCATGTTGGTGGCCTTATATGGGTGCGGCCGGGGGGTACCGTAGGCGGGGCGCACGGCTACGACCCGGGGCATCGCCCGAGACCAAACGGGTGCTCTGGTTTGTGCCTGGGGTGCTCGTGGGCGTGGTCCTGGCCGAGGGGAGAGGAGAGGGGGTGTAGGACGAGCTCCAGGAGGACCCCGAGCTCGTGCGCCCACTGGCCAAGCTGGGCGGCGTCGGGCGAGCTCAGCAGGAGGAGAAGGAGGGCAAGGGAGGAAGGGGCCGACCGTTAGCCATGTCACGCACGCCTAGGCGGCCTCGGGGAATATGATCCCGGCGCCCAAAGCTGTCAGATGCCTCGGGAGGGTCGAGCTACAGTGCATGGGTGCACTGTTGCGTGCTCCAGAGCGTGAACTTTGCACGCCTTGGCATACTTTATGCATCCATGGCATGCCCACTTGTGTCTAGGGGTTTAGGGAGGGGTAAACAAGTGGGAGAAAGCATAGGATGCTCTGGAGAGCTTATGAAGTGAGATAAGAGGTGGAGAGAGAGATGAATGGTGCTGTCTAGAGGGGTTAAATGGGGGTTTTCACCCACCAATAATTGAGCCAAGGTCATGAAAAACTTACCGGAGGTAGAAGATGATCAGGGTCAGCTGTGGTAAAAATTTGAGCTCATGGAGAATAGTGGAAGGGATCAAAACAATGGTTCTGGTAAAATGGCATAAGGTGTTTGATGGTGATTTCAGCAAGTAAATGGATTCCCTTTGCCATGAGATTTAACAGGATCAAATGGTAGATATAAATAAGGTGTACCACCAAGTTTAAGCTCATTTGAAGAAAGTTGACAATGCAACTTTGGCAAACCCTAGAAATCAACACAAATGGGTTTTCCAAGATTTAGTCATGCAAATCTATTCTCCTTGATGCAAAAATTTGTGTAGTGTCATCATTTGGATATTATAGCATGTCCACAAAAACTGAGATCAAATGGATATAGTTGGCAATGTAGAGTTGCTCAAATTTGGTTCTGGACAGAGATGGTTTTGACAAGCTTTGATCAAGTTAACTTTTTCTCCAACTTGTGCCACTTGGTCTAGATGAATAACTAGACCATTTGAGCATGTGTACCAAGTTTGGGAGCATTTGGACATGTTTGGTAGTGCCAAATTGTTCAAACTTGGAAAAGGACAGAAATAGTTTTGAGAAGGTTTGATGGGGCTATATTGTTCTCCATGACATGAGACTTGGCAGGGTCATCAAGTATGTCATTTGTGACATGGTAGAATTTTACTGGATTGAATGGAGAATATTTCCTTTGTAAACATTTCAAAAGCTTGAAATGTCCAGAAAGGGTTTTTGAGGGATTTGACCAATATTTTCGTCATGACCATGTGTTGAAACTCATATATATGGACAATATATGTCCACTGAGTCTCCCTAAATTTTCTCAAATATTTGTGAAACATTAAAATAATTTTAACCTATTAAAGACCATTTCTAGCCTAAAGAAAAAGTCTTTAAATAAAATAGCAAAATAACTTTTAAAATAATATTTTTGTGGTTTTAGGGAGTCCTATATCTAATAGGATTCAAATAAAAATTTTGAAAGATTTTTCACACCCCAAATTAAGTACTTGTAGTTCAAGCCTTAACTCAGGGGTTTTTAAAAAAACCTAATTTAGAAATTACTTTATGGCCAAATTATTGTTGCAAGAAAATATTATTCTGTCCTATACACATGGCATGATCATTGGGCAAAGTTTTGGATCAAGGAGAAGGAGCATAAGAGTTGGAGGATTTGTTTGATTTTTAGAGCACTTGCAAACAGCAAACAAAAATCCAAATCAAGCTAAGTCCAAAACACTCAAAAGTTGTTGTCAAACCACATTTTATCATGATTTATTAGCTTAAGTGTAGTGGCATGAAAATCAGGGTGTGACAGACCTACCCCCCTTACAAGAATCTCATCCCCGAGATTCCCAAACTAGGCGCAGAAAGGAATATGGAAACTTGGATCTAGAGTAGTCTTCACGTCGTCGTGTTGCTTCTGCTTCCGTGTGGTGCTCCATTGAACTTGAAGTACTTGATGGTGTGGCTTCGTGTATGACGTTTTGCTTGATCCAGGTTGCTAATGGGTAGCTCACGGTAGGTCAGATCGGGCTAAAGGTCAATGGTTCGGTGATCGATGTCCTTGTAGAGATTGGGCTTGTTAGGAAGTTGGAAGCACTTCCGGAGTTGTGACTCATGGAAAACGTTGTGCATATCGGGTAACTCAGGTGGCTAGCTGGTGACCGTCTTCTCTTCATCTTGTAGTGACCTCGAAGGGGGGTCGATGATCTTGGTGTGAGCTTCCCTTGGAAATGCTTGGTTCTTTTGAGAGGAGTGGCTCACAGTTACACATGGTCTTCAACGCAGAAGTTTACTTCTTGACGATGGTGGTTGGTATAGTCCTTCCTCCTTAACATGGTGGTCTTCAGATGTTTTCTGACCAGCTGAACGTCTCTTCTTTTGTCTTCGGGCAGACAAGTATGTCACCAATAAAGATGACAACTAACTTGTCCAAGTACTGCATGAAGTCCCCGTTCATGGGGTGCATAAGGTAGGCTGGGGCATTGGTGGTGGTCAAGGTCGAGTATTGGTCGTGGTCTTCTTGACCTAGAGTCAAGGCCCATGGTCATGCTCCGGCCATGCTCTGGCTCGGTGAAGCTTTAAGGGTTTCAAGGATTCTAGGGTGCGGGTGGACGTTTATCATCTTATCCTTGAGCATAGTTTCTAGGATGCCAATTATTCTATCTAGTCCTCCAAACAAATCACCTTATACCACCGAAAGCATCATTTCGTATAGGTCAACTCCAATCATCACTCATGCTATTCCTATCCTCATGACTCCCAAGAGGAGGTCTAACAAAATCATACATGGCAACTATCCCCAAACTCATATGTATGGTTATCCTTATGTAAAAATCCATGGTTAGAACATACAGCTGCTAAGCTTGAATTAAACATGACAATCCAAGTGCTCATCCTATTCTTCCAAGGTCCAATATAGTGCTTCTCTATCCTAAGGAAACACGTCGTATACCAATCCAAGATCTTGTTTCCTTCCTACGAATCAACTCCAACGGCCCATTCATTCCATCAATCACTACATGATTCATTAATTCTACAAATCCAATTGTCTATGGTATTCCACATGACCTTCCAATGTCCTATAATCCCCAAATACTTGGAAAGGGCTATCCTTACTATAGTCAGTCCACCAATTCCCATTATCGTGATTTATTAAACTCCTATGTCAAGCTTATATAGATCCCTAAATCAACTCCGACAATTAATCCAATCTCCTAGTTTATCGTCCACCGAGAAACATGGTATCATGATTGAGATCATCAGTCTAAATCCAATTTACTCCGAACCATGTAGACTTACTCAACATCTATACTCCACTAGGATCACCTATTTAAATCCAAATCTCATGTCCAATGAGAATTCCTACATGTTCCCCCAACTCTTTATCGTAATGTCAACTATCTCCTATCAATATCCCCTGGCTAAGTCAAATCCTTATACTTCCAAGAATTTTAGTTTGCGATCATAATTGTCCTACTAAATCCAATTTACTCCAGGGGATGAAAGTTACGCTACTCTATTAGCACGATCCCACCAAGTTCATCTACCAATATGAAAGCCTCATAATCCACCAAAGAGTCTCAGATAATTCCTCAAGGTTACTGATATAAACTATCAAGTCATTTGTCCTCTATTCCTATATCCTTAAATTGGTCTTCCCTATGGCAATGCTAGTTCTGGTGCTATCTTAGGATGATAATGTGCTCGTTCACTATGTCCACTAGTTCCATAATGAACCCAGTGCTGAGCAAGGTTACAGAGGCTTAACTGGTTCTCTTGCAATTCTGTGGGTTAAGCACATGATTAAGGATTTGAGCTGGGGTATCTCGTGAAGTCTCGAAGGGTCTAGGGATGGGTTTCCAGTCTTGAGGGGTAAACATAACTCTACGGGGTTGCACTTGGTCGAGGAGGCTGCAGCAAAAGTCTTTAGTGCTAGTCGGTTGCCGAGGTGGAATCCTTGGTGCATCTTGTCTTGCTGGTCTTCAGTTGATGAGAGAGATGAGAGGGAAAAGTAACATAGAGGAGGTGCCTAAAGGAGGTTCTATAGTGCAAGTGCAAACAAACAAGTGCCGAAAGGGCCAAACACAAGCATTAAAATAAGATAGGTGATATAGTCGCGTAGTTGTTGCCTAGGGCAAAAGGGCGACTTATATCAAAACACAAACAAATAAAAACAAGCAACACACAATCATGGTTCTATCTGAACCATCATATAGACTCGACTTCGTATAGGGGATACATGACTCATCCTACCCTAGGGGTTCTCGGATTCAGTAGTCGTGCTTGCTTTGTGTGTCGAAGAGAAGGACTCTCAGTCTTCTTGGTCTTCCTCAGGTGTCGCTATGTCTCTTGTAGTTGTTCGATGAAATGATCCAGGTTGGGCGTGAAGAATCTTTGACAACTTCTCATCTGGTTAGCTGACGGGGCGAAGGTGGTTCCTCGTGGCTGCCATTGTCCGGGTCTTCGGTTATCTCTGTAATCATGACAGTGCCTTCTTGTCTTCTAAGGAATCGAGGCTTCCAGGTAGGCAATCCTTTATGCAATAACATCAACAAGGCATACTAGAGGTCCAGCCTATCGGTTACGTTGATGACAACACCGACACCAAGAGGGGGGGTTGAAGAGAACCGTTTTCCTGCTCACTATAGTGAGGCGGACCAAATGGCAAGGTTCTCATCCACCGGTGGTTACCGATACAACAACGGTAAGGATAGGGTTGCTCTATTAGCAATGTATATCATGATCTTGCATATCTTATGCCCTGATCACTGTAGGCCAAGGTTGCGTCATCCTGGGGCAGTGTCGAGGGTGTTACCATCTTCTAGGTCTTGATATCCTCATTCCCCGAAAAGGTATCTTCTGTTGGTATCGTCTTGTTGTGGTGTCGCCAAACTTGTGTTCAGAAGATTTGGGTGAATGTCTGGCAAGGCGTCTTCCTTTTAGGTTATCCACGAGGATTTCAAGGAATCCAATGGTTAGGGGCATAAGGGTACTAGCGACCATTTGCAAAAGTTTTGAAGGGGAAGAGGTCAATAAGGAAAATATATCTTAGCTTTCGACAACTTCAGAAGGGAAGAGAAGTATAGATGGTTTTCGAAAATTAGTGATGGTTTGGAAAATAGTTTTACCCTAACTAACGACCATGCTAACTCAGGCTTCCTACAGTCAGGATGGCTCTGATACCAGCTCTGTGGGGACCCCGACTCATAAGTCGTGATCACCGAATGCCCGTGTACAGTGATCCCAGAGATCAATGCTCACTAAACACACAAAAACTGAATAACAAGAGTCTTACATCCAGTACATACCATTTTACTCAAATATGACCTTTATGGCCATGCCTTCATAAACTCGCAGCGGAAAATCTTCAACGATAGCGTGAACCCATGCCATCTGCCTTAACCCTACAGGCATTCTGACTGGGAAGTGTCCTAGATCGCATGTTCGTCACCAAGGTACTCTTCATTATATCTTGTTCTTTCATGCCTGGCCAATAAAATAACCAGTGGCAAGCCAATGAGTACTTTGAATGTACTCACAAGCAACCCAAGAGTGATAACAAAATAATTATGCAAGGCTCTACTGCTAAATTGGCATTTTTGCAGAAAGCTAGTTTTTCTCATGCAAGTATGATCAACATTTATCCAGGACATGAATGTGTCTGCAACAAGTATCAGGAGGTTACAGACATCAACATCGAGAAAGAGTTATGAACAACTCATGCTCAAGCTCATCGTGACTTCCTCACGAATCATATCAACAATATTACCAAAGCGTGTTGTTCGTCAGAAACATATGGACATAGTCTAAGCAGCACCACCCAACTGTCCTTGACCGTGGACACGGCTATTCGAATAGTTTGACACTCTGGAGAGGTTGCACACTTTACCCACAAGATCCGGGGAACTTCCGTGTCATCCACGACCCGCGGTACCTCAAGTACCCGGGGTAAGCACCCGATCACTACCTTTCCCTAGTCGTGACTAACATAGAGTCCACTCGATTGGTAACAGCCCCCATGCCAAACATTGTCACATAATAAATTTTGTGGAGCCACGCTCCCATATTCATCACACAACTCAAGCACGGGGGTACCAACAGTGTGTCCGGTGCCCTGTAAAAATAGTCATGGCCGCCTATCCAAGCACGACCCCATCCCGAGAGTGACCACGCCACTCCCGTCACTAGTAATGCGGGCATCCATGCTAGCACGAACTACGTAATCAATAATGCCCTTTCCCATATAAGGGTAGAATGGTTGCGCATGTTTGGTTGGGACAGTCAACAAATCTTAAATCTAATCCATCTCTGTAAACAACACATATTCACTTGCTTCAGTGCACCACTTCTTCATCAAGTGGTGACCTAGTTCAATATTACCCACGGGCATTAGGGGCACCCAATGGGGTATCCAAATGATTGTAACCAAGAAATGATCATGGCATAGATGCAACATCATGCGTCAATATCAAGTATTTTTCATCGCATCTCTAGCACAAGGTAGAGCTACGAACATGCAAGTACCAACGGGCATGCATCAATGCAATGATTATATCAAGCTCATAATCAACAACGTCATCATGCATACGGAAAATTTATCAATGAACAAGAGAGGTGTATCATGGTTAAAGGGCTGCTTGCCTGGCTCCGCAAGGTCTTCAATCCTTCTGGTCCACCTCCAAGCATTCCGTCTACTTCGTCAACTAACGTCGGAAACAATCACAGTAAGCAACACAACAAGGAAAAAATAAATGTGCTCTAAAAATGTGAATTGGACTTTTCTAGGATACCCTTGGTCATATGAAAAATGACCAAAGTGATTTCATTGGGATTGGATCAATAGATATTTCTGAACATTTCAGTATGATGGAATCAAGGGATTTATGGATTTGCAAGAAGTGTACAGAAAAATATTTTTGAAAAATGAGCAATGGCACCCATTTAACAAGGAATGATTTTATAAGCACCTAGAAGTTGGTTTCACTGGATTTGGAGTTGTAATGATTTTCCTAGGGATTTGCAAAGTTGGCTATACATGAAGAAATGGACCAATATTTTATGTGGCACATAAGGTATTGGGAAAAATGTGTCAAATCTAAGTTATGAAGTTAGAAGTATGCAAAAATTTTAATCATGGAATTTGGATAAAAAATGGGACTCTGTGATTTTCTAAAGTTTATCAAAGAAATGGAAAAATGGGATTAGATAAATAATTGTGAAGGAAATATTTCTAGAAAAATGTGAAAATAGCACCATGTGATATATCATGAATTTAGGAACTACTAGAAATTTGAATAATCAAATTTGGAGTTCATTTGAATTGTTTATGGATTTTTGAAGTTCACTGGAAAAAGAAAAAGAAAAAGGAAAGGTCTTTACCCTTATCAAGCGCACAGGGCGAGAGATAGCAGTGGGCCGGCCCAGCAGCTCAGCCGCGGGGGCAGGAGGCCATGTCGATGGCATACTCCTGGGAGTACGCCTTCGCTAGCGGCAGGCGCCTTCATAGAAAGCCGTCTCCACTTAACCGGGGGGCCCGGGCATTAGCCACTTACAGGCGGGCCCTGCTGGCAGGCCCTCCTCCTACCTCCCGCTCAAACCAGAGGAGGGGCAGGGGAGGCCGGCCGAGCGCGTGCCGGCGCCTGTGTCGGCGGCTCTAGTCGCCTCCAGCGATGGTCCGGCCATCGGAGTGCTCGGGGAGAAGTCCCGCGCCTTCCTACTGGCCCTATTCCCGTAGGGGATCGCCGGAGCAAGCGGGGCTACGGCCGCAGCGGAGGCCGGCGACGGGCAAGATTGATCACGGCACTGCGGCTCGCCGGAGGAGAAATAGGTGCGCGGGCGAGTTGGCGGTGGTGCTTGAGATGCTCCGGAACAAATAGGTGGAGAGGAGGGGCTCTTGGTGGCGCGGATTTAGGTGGAGGCCGGCGACATTGCTCCGGCCATGGAGGTGCAAGGAGGGCACGGGGAGGAGAATGTCTTGGTCCAGGGGATGCATGGGAGGGAGAGAAGGCAAATGGAGCAGACAGGGGGCATGTTGGTGGCCTTATATGGGCGCGGCCGGGGGGTACCGTATGCGGGGCGCACGGCCACGACTCGGGCATAGCCAGAGACTAAACGGGCGCTCTGGGATGTGCCTGGGGTGCTCGTGGGCGTGATCCTGCCCGAGGGGAGAGGAGAGGGGGAGCAGGACGAGCTCCAGGAGGGCCCCGAGCTCGTGCGCCCACTGGCCGAGCTGGGCAGCGTCGGGCGAGCTCAGCAGGGGGAGAAGGAGGGCAAGGGGGGAAGGGGCCGACCGTTAGCCGTGTCACGCATGCCTAGGCGGCCTCGAGGAACATGATCCCGGCGCCCAAAGCTGTCAGATGCCTCGGGAGGGTCGAGCTACAGTGCATGGGTGCACTGTTGCGTGCTCCAGAGCGCGAACTCTGCACGCCTTGGCATACTTTATGCATCCAGGGCGTGCCCACTTGTGTCTAGGCACGCTTTGATCAAGTTAACTTGTTCGCCAACTTGTGCCACTTGGTCTAGATGAATTACTAGATCATTTGAGGATGTGTACCAAGTTTGGGAGCATTTGGACATGTTTGGTAGTGCCAAGTTGTTCAAACTTGGAAAAGGACAGAAATAGTTTTGAGAAGGTTTGATGGGGCTATATTGTTCTCCATGACATGAGACTTGGCAGGGTCATCAAGTATGTCATTTGTGACATGGTAGAATTTTCCTGGATTGAATGGATAATATTTCCTTTGTAAACATTTCAAAAGCGTTAAATGTCCAGAAAGGGTTTTTGAGGGATTTGACCAATATTTTGGTCATGACCATGTGTTGAAACTCATATATATGGACAATATATGTCCACTGAGTCTCCCAAAATTTTCTCAAATATTTGTGAAACATTAACATAATTTTAACCTATTAAAGACCATTTCTAGCCTAAAGAAAACCCTTTAAATAAAATAGCAAAATAACTTTTAAAATAATATTTTTGTGGTTTTAGGGAGTCCTATATCTAATAGGATTCAAATAAATTTTTTGAAAGATTTTTCACATCCCAAATTAAGTACTTGTAGTTCAAGCATTAACTCAGGGGTTTTTGGAAAAACCTAATTTAGAAATTACTTTATGGCCAAATTATTGTTGCATGAAAATATTATTCTGTCCTATACACATGGCATGATCATTGGGCAAAGTTTTGGATCAAGGAGAAGGAGCATAAGAGTTGGAGGATTTATTTGATTTTTAGAGCACTTGCAAACAGCAAACAAATATCCAAATCAAGCAAAGTCCAAAACACTCAAAAGTTTTTGTCAAACCACATTTTATCATGATTTATTAGCTTAAGTGTAGTGGCATGAAAATTAGGGTGTTACAACCGCGGCCTCCTCCACGGCCGTAGCCGCGGTCGCTGCGCTCGGGGGGGCGGCCCAGGCGCACATCCCGGATCGCCCTGAGCTCCTGGCAGTCGTTGGTGTTGTGAGTGTGAACGTTGTGGAAGACGCAGAAAAGGCGGTTATTGTCGGTGTCAAAACCGGCCGATCTCGGGTAGGGGGTCCCGAACTGTGCGTCTGAGGATCGAAGGTAACAAGGGACAAAGGGAACACGATGTTTACCCAGGTTCGGGCCCTCTTAATGGAGGTAAAACCCTACGTCCTGCTTGATTGTATTTGATGAGTATAGGGGTTACAAGATTTGATCTACCTCAAGATCGTAATGGCTAAACCCTAGTTGTCTAGCCTATGAAAATTCTGATAGCCTCTATGGACTAAACCCTCCGGTTTATATAGACACCGGAGGGGGCTAGGGTTGTATAGAGTCGGTTTACAGAGGAAGGAAACTATACATCTGGACGCAAAAACTTGCCATCCACGCAAAGGAGAGTCCCACCCGGACACGAGGAAAGGTCTTCTGCCTTGTATCTTCATGGCCCATCAGTCCGGCCCATGTTACGTAGCCCGGCCACCTAAGGACCCCTTAATCCAGGACTCCCTCAGTTATCCTTGGCTGGTTCATCGCGGTCGCGGCCATGCTTCAGCTCCGGCTCTGTTGCTAGCACGGTGGGGCCCTTGCGCTTTGCCTCCTTGGCCTTAGCCTTCTTCTCTTTGGGATCGATGTCAGGGAGCTTGAGGAGGGAGAGGTGGCCCTCTTCCGCCCTAGCACACCTGTCCGCCAAGTTGAATATCTCCAGCGCCGTGCACATGTCATCATGGATGGCGAGCTCCTCACTCATTTTGACGTCCGTGACGCCCTCGGTGAACGCCGAAATGATGGCTTCGTTCGAGGCTTTCGGGATCTTGAGGCGAATGTTGGTGAAGCGCTGAATGTATTTGTGGAGGGTCTCGCCTGGCTGTTGCTTCACATGCCGTAGATCGTTGACGGTGAGATCATGATCGCGGGTGCCCTAGAAGTTGGCGATGAAATGCTCGCGAAGCTCATCCCAAGAGAAGATCGACCCCTCAGGGAGGTGCAAGAGCCAGGAGCGCGCCGTCCTTGAGAGCCATGGGGAACCAGTTCGCCATGACATTATCATCGCCATTCGCTGCCTCAATGCTCAGCGAGTAGAGCCGGAGGAACTCTGCGGAGTCAGGGGTACCATCATAGCACGGGGCTAGGTCTAGCTTGAACTTGCCGGGCCAAACGACATGGCGCAGCTCTGGCGTGAAGGCGCGGCAACCTGCCGTGCTTACGGGCACAACCCGTGCGAGGGGAGCACGATCCTGACGCCCATGCGCTGCATCCCCCAGAGCTGCCCGGTCTTGGTGCTGTCGTGGCGGTGCGGGGAGCACACGTGTGTCGTGCTGCGGCTGCTGCACCACCTGGCAGCTGGCTGCATCTCGCGCTGGCACAGGCGCCCCGCATGGCGGGTCACGTGGACGTGTGTCGTGCCTGGGCTCGGGGTCGGCGTTGCGCAGAGGAGGATGTGGAGGTGCGCCGTGAGCCACGTCGCCCACACGGGAGGGCGGGGGACGGAGCAAGTGGGATGGCGCTGGGGCCTCACCGGCGGCGTTGACGAGCTCGGTGATGCGGCCAAGCCAGGCGTCATAGCCCTCATCAGCAGGTCGATAACACAGCAGCTCGCGTGCCATGAGCAACACAGCTTGCGCGTTTGCTGGCCTGCGACGGGCGTGGGAAGACGACGCCGTGACGGGGGTGAGGGAAGGAGTGGCGGTGCGGCCATCGCGCGGCACGGAGGGTGGCAGTGAAGAATCTTGCCGCTCATGAGTAGCATGGTCGGTGGCAGCGTTAGCTGGAGGAGAAGCAGAGCAGCGCGGAACACCGCAGCCCAAGGGCGTCGTCTGGGCGACGCGAGCAGCCCGGCGCTCGGCACGAACTCAGCGGGCATCGGCCATGGGAGCGACGGAGCGGAGATGAAACGAAGCGGGAAGGAGTTTCGACATGCCCCTACCAGGCACGCCAAATGTTGGAATCAGGGCTCCGCAGACCCAACAAGGTTAGAACTCTAGGGCGTGTGCGAAGATCCAGCCTAGCCGCAGCCTCAAGCTGATCACTCCATGGCCTCGTCAAGTTCTTGCGAACGGGGAAGGAAGGACGCGACAGTTTACCCAGGTTTGGGCCACCTTGTGGTGTAAGACCCCACTCCTGCTTTGTGGTGGATTGGCCTCACGAGGAGGTTGTGGATGAACTAGTACAGTGGGTGAGCGACCTCGCGAGGGCTCAGGGGATGAGAATGAGTCGAACTAGAGGAGACCAGAATCAGATCGATCCCTCTCTACTGTGGAGGCTAGCCTATATTTATAGTGGCCTTGGTCCTCTTCCCTCATAGCTTAGGCGGGAAGGGATTCCACAACGGCCAATTTGAAAGGGGACAAGAGGTACATCTTATCCTGACGAAAGGTGGTCTTCGCCTGCAAAGCTTCTGGCCATGACGTGGTGGTGGGCTCGGTGATGACATCCGTTCTACCGACCTCGTGGTCTTGGTCTGGTTGCACCGAATGGAAAGCTTTGGGGGATCCCTCGGCAACCCACACTAGTCCTTGCATCCTTAGCACCAAAGAGGAAACTATCCTCCTCTGCGCCCGCTGGCGCCCGCCTGGCCTTGGTCATCATGGCTCACGTCACTACGAGCCTCATGAGGCGGGGTACCTGCATAGAAATCTGCGCTCCTCGGGAGGCAGGCTTAGGGAGCTGCCCCTCGGGAGGTCTTGGCGTCGTTAGCTTCTTGAGGCCGGGGGGGGGGGGGGGGCTCGCAAGGGTCTTGCTCGCAAAGTCTTGTAGCTGGGCCGCACCGGGCCGTCGATGGGGCCACGCGATGGGCCATAGGCAGGCAAGTCTGGGTACCCCCGATCCCAGAACGCCGACACTACCTGAGATCTGTTGGTTCTAACACCGACATTGGTGCTTTCATTGAGAGTTCCGCTGTCGGATCACCGAAAGGATTAATGGCTCGCCTACTCATCAACAATGCCATCCATACCGGGGACGCCTCCGTCCTCGGCCAGGATCTCGCGTTTGGCAGTATCATACTGTGCTCCGATCCAATCGGCCACCTCGGCAAGGTTAAGAACTTCACCCCCAGCCAGAAAGTTAGATTTGGGAGCCTACAGTTCACCGTCGACCCCCGAGGAGACCTTACCTTGTTAAAAGCCTCAGCTCCCCTAGAACTCACCGATCCCGATGACTTGACATCAGGGGAGGCAAACTCGCCAAGGGTTGAGATGATACGGAGCCCGGCTCTAAAGCCTGACCTCGTCAGTTTGGCCGATCTGTTCCCGGCCGAACACCACCCGGGCACAATCTCGAGCACCCCCATAGCGGCCACACCGCGAGTCGGTCCCGGATACTCGAAGGGCATAAACCCATCAGATCTTTCGTCTTTGAATGATTTACTAGATCGGATCCGAGTCATGGGAATCTCCGACAGTCGGCCCTCGGTCTACGACCGAATCAGGCTTAAATCCAACAACAGGGAAATCTACATCTCGCCTATCACACACCTTGTCGCCACCATTGAGGAATCGGCCGAAGGCTCACAGCCTCCAAAACTGAAAACAAGCTACATCCCGATGGGCGACATCCTCACTCAAGCTTCGGGCTCCGGATTCCACTTCCATCCCAAAGAGAGCCCGGAACCAGACTCCAAATCGAAACACGACCTCGAGCCTACACCATATTGCGTGGACAATTCAGAATCCACACTCGCCACATCGGGGATTCCAGGGACGCTTGACACTGCTGCTAAAATTCCAGACACATCCCTAGCCGGAGCATGGAGTTTTGTCCCGCCCACCCACCACACCGAATACTCGCCAGATTCGGGAAACCCTGATGTATGGGACCTGATGAACATCAAGCAGCAACCTGGAGAAATGGGCCATCATTGCTGGGCTAGATTCCTCTTAGTTAAAAACCAAATGACAAATTGCTGCGATCAGGAAATAATAGCAACCTTTTGGTTCAACTGCCGGGACGATGGAATTTCGAATGCCCTCGCCCGTCACCAGGTGCAAAGCTTCCCCGAGTTAACGGACCTGGTACGCAAGTATTGCGCCATGGAAAGCGTCTGGAAAGCATGGCAAACACGCATGGATTCAACACATGCCGAGAAATTCAGAAAAGCTCCGGCAAAGCGCGCCTACCCATGGTGGTCACCCGAACATGAGCCCACCGGGAAGAAGAACAGATCCCTCATCAGACGCAGGTCAGTCCTCGATGAGCTACTGGACAAACCATGTCCTATACACTCGGCCCTGCTGAACACAAACCCAACCGACTGGCTTCGAGCTTGCTGGGTGGTCAAACAACTGGCCAAGAGCGGCGAAACAATCCTCGGACTCACCCTCGGTAGACGATCATCAACACCCCCATATGGCGACAATGACGTTCTGACAAACTATGAAACATTCTCCTCAAAAAATCAAAGGAAGAGAGCACTTGGGAGCCCGACCAAGTCCACCAGGTTACAGCCGCTAACTCATGGGCGGACATCCCAATCACGTTCGATGAAGAATACGAACCAAGAGCCCGCCCCGTCCGAACACCCGCCGCACTAGTCCTGGACCCCATAGTAGACGGCTTCAGATTGACCAAAGTGCTTATGGACGGAGGCAGTGGCCTAAAACCTCATTTACAAGGACACCCTTGACAAAATGCAGTTCGATAGATCTCGCATCGAACACAGCTATACCACCTTTCGAGGAATCATTCCCGGCAGAGAGGCGCGCTACTCTGGATGAGTCACGCTAGACGTGGTATTCGGAACACCCGATAATTACAGGTCCAAAGAATTGCTCTTCCACATTGTGCCCTTCCATAGCGGATACCACGCCCTATTGGGGTGTGAGGCATTTTCCAGGTTTCAAGCCATACCACATTACGGGTACATGAAACTCAAAATGCCAGGGCCCAATGGTGTGATCTCACTCACAAGCGACCCGGATAGAGCCCTTCGAGCGGAAAACAAAACCGCATCGCTCGCCCTCGAAGCATTATCCGAGGCTCTCGCAGCCGAGGAACTAACCACACTCCGCGCAGAGGTAGACAGGGACGACGTGGTCCTCAGTAAAAGGTCCAAATCCACATCGTTCAAACCAGCTGACGAAATAGTGAAATTCCAAGTGCATCCAATGGATCCTAATAAAATAGAGTCCATCAGAGTCCAGCTGGACCCCATAGTTGACGAAGCACTGCGAGCTTTCCTGCGCAAGAATTGGGATATATTTGCCTGGCACCCTTCAGACATGCCAGGAATCCCACGAAGACTAGCGGAGAATAGCCTGAATATAATAAAGGGCTTTAAGCTAGCTAAACAGGTGCTGCGCCGATTTTCTGAACCCAAACATCAAGCCACGGGGGAGGAATTAGTAAAGTTACTTGAAGCCAGATTCATCTATGAAATAAAACACCCCGAGTGGTTAGCAAACCTGGTCATGGTACCCAAGAAGGATAAATCCTGGCGGCTATGCGTCGATTTCAAGGACCTAAACAAGGCCTGCCCTAAAGATCCCTTCCCCTTACCCCGGATAGACCAGATCATCGACGCCATCGCCAGACACGACTCTCTATGCTTCCTCGACGCCTACTCCGGATACCATCAAATCAAGATGAAGGAGTCCGACCAAGCAGCAACCGCGTTCATCACCCCCTACGGGCCGTTCTGCTTCAACACGATGCCCTTCGGGGTTAAAGAACGCAGGAGCCACATACCAACGCATGATTCAAACATGCCTTGAAACCCAAATTGGCAAAACAGTCGAAGCCTATGTAGACGATGTGGTCATTAAAACTAAACACGTCAGCCAACTAGTGGACGACCTCCGCCAGACCTTCGACAACTTGCAAGCTTACAATATACGGCTGAACCAGGACAAATGTGTCTTCGGGGTCCCCATCGGAAAACTAATCAGGTTTATCGTTTCGCACAGAGGGAATGAGGCCAATTCGGCCAAAATCCCAGCCCTATCTCAGCTAGCTATACCCACGGAACTTAAACACGTCCAGAAGCTGGCAGGCTATGTGGCCGCCCTGAGCCGCTTGATCTCCCGCCTCGGCGAGAAGGAACTGCCACTATACAGATTGCTCAAAAGGACCAAAAACTTCGAGTGGACCGATGAAGCAACCGCTGCGCTGGAAGAAATAAAAACTATACGAGCAGGCAACCCCATACTAGCTGCACCCAGCATCGGCGAACCCATGTTGTTATACATCTCAGCCACAAATCAAGTGGCGAGCGCTGTACTCGTGGTCAAACGAGAAGCAGAGGGCCACAAATACCGGGTACAGAAGCCAGTCTACTACATGTCAGAAGTGCTTACACCATGCAAGTCTCAGTATCCGCTTTACGAGAAGATAGCCTACACAGTTTTTATGGCATCCCGAAAACTTTGACACTACTTTCAAGAATGTTTGGTTACAGTGGCATCCGAGGTACCCTTGAATGACATCATCAATAATAGGGACGCCATGGGCCGCATCGCCAAATGGGCCATAGAGCTCCTTCCTTTTGAAATTGTGTACAAACCACGCCGAGCTATCAAATCTTAGGTGTTGGCCAATTTCCTGGCCGAGTGGATAGAGCCCGAGCTCCCCCAGGAATATAGTACATACTCACATTGGACAATGTACTTTGACGGCTCCAAAATGTTAGCCAGACTGGGGGCTGGGGTGATTCTTAAATCCCCCACCGGCGACAACATTCGGTATGTCCTACAGATCATGTACACGGACTCTAACAACGCAGCCAAATATGAGGCCCTGTTGCATGGTCTTCGGATGGCAACGTTAATGGGCGTACAACGGATGGAAGTGCGGGGAGACTTGAACCTCGCCATCTCCCAAGTCAATGGCGAATTTGATGCCAAAGACCCAAAAATGGCGGCATATAGAAATGTTGTCCTTAAAATATCAGCCCGATTCGAAGGGTTAGAATTTCAACATGTCCCTAGAGATAGTAACCAAGCCGCGGATGTCCTCGCCCGAATGGGTGCTAAATGTGACCCAGTCCCCAAGAACATCTTCTTGGAACGGCTCTTCAAGCCATCCGTGGTGTGGCAAGACAAGGACAATGGTGCGATACCCAATGGGCCCGAGCAGATCATCCCTCCGGAAGTTGAGCCAGATGATGACATCATCAGCAGCTCAGCACTCGAAGAAACACCTTTGGCTCATGAAGTAATGGTTGTAATAGCACCATGGACCAAGCCCTTTCTTGCCTATTTCCTATGGCAAGAGCTCCCCGAAGATCAGACTGAGGCACGACGCATAGTTCAGTGATCTAAAGCCTACAAGGTCCACGAGGGTGAGCTATACAAAAAAAGCACTACTGGAGTCCTCCAAAGATGCATATCCGAGGAAGAGGGGCAACAGCTTCTCGCCGAGATACATGCCGGCATGGGCGGCCACCACGCAGCAGCTCGGGCTTTGGTAAGCAAGGCCTTCCGAGCGGGGTTTTTCTGTCCCACGTCATGCACGGATGCTTGTACCCTAGTCCAACACTGCGTTGGATGCCAGCTTTTCGCCAACCAAAGACATATGCCCCCCACGGCTCTTTGGATAATACCGATCACCTGGCCATTCGTGGTCTGGGGGCTTGACATGGTTGGACCACTCAAAAGGGGATCCAAGAAAAATAAATACTTACTGGTCATGGTCGACAAGTTCACTAAATGGATCGAGGCAAAACCAGTAACTTTAGCCGAATCCAGTTGTTGACTTTATATCCGGGGTGGTGCACCGTTATGGTGTTCCCCATAGCATAATCACAGACAATGGATCCAATTTCACAGCCCAGGAAGTCAAAGACTGGTGCGCTAAGAAGGTCATCAAGCTCAACTATGCTTCGGTATATCACCCACAGACAAATGGGCAGGTCGAACGAGCTAACAGACTCATCATGAGCGGCATAAAGCCCTGTTGAGGGAGTCCCAGACTAGGGGGTCCTTGGGGTGCCAATTCATCTCACGCGGGCCAGACTGTTGGGCCGCACCATATCCGTACCGAAGACGTTTTGTGCCTTGGAGTGTACCCCAAGTCAAGATGGAAGATCTGATGTTTCCTTGATGTAACCGACTATCTATAAACCCTAGTACCCCTGGTGTCTATATAAACCAGGGGACTTAGTCTGTAGAGGCTAGAAGAACAATCACCATCCTACTAGTTAGGGTTTAGTTCGTCTGATCTCGTGGTACATCTACTCTGTAACCCCCTCTTACACAAGCAATATAATCAAGCAGGACATAGGGTTTTACCTCTTAGAGAGGGCCCGAACCTGGGTAAACATCGTGTCCCACGTCTTCTGTTCCCCATCGATCCAGGGTCCCTAGTTCGGGACTCCCTACCCAAGATCCGCTGGTTTTGACACCGACATTGGTGCTTTCATTGAGAGTTCTGCTGTTGGATCGCCGAAGGATCGATGGCTCGCCTGATCATCGGAGACGGCATTAGCACCGGGGACATCTTCGTCCCCGGGCAACTTTTCATGTTCGGCAGCGTTGTCTTGCACGCCGACTCGGCCGATCATCTCAACCCGGTCGACAGCTTTGCCCCCGAGCATCAGATCGGGGTTGGTAACTTCAAATACGTCAGCGACGCTCGGGGCGATATGATCTTCACTGGTTTCTCAGCCTCTCCTGGAACCACCACGGCTCCCGAAGCTTCAACTTCGTCGCCTCTTTATGATCTGATCTCCGGATCGGCCCTTACCGCACTATTAGCTTCGAGCTTGAGTGCGGCCCTTACATCCGAAGACCAGGAATCAATCCTGTACGGACCGCCCCTCCTCATTGAGGATCCGGCTTTGAGCCCTAACGAGAGTTCGGCGCCCGAAGACTGGGAGGCAGCTTCGACGTGGGTGCAACGTCCAAAGTCCAGGATCTCGCCCTGGCCGGACTCGCACCTCTCCCCACCATTGTAACAGAGGTCAGCTCCGAAGAAATCCCTTCTACAGATCTGGCCAGCCTGGCCTTATTGAACGAGGCACTAGACCAGATCCAGATGATGGCTATTGTCGATAGCCAGTCCTCGGCCCACGCTCAACGGAGCCTTGAGGTAGGCCACAGGGAATTTTACGTCCCACCCACCACCCACCTAATAGCCACGGTCGAGGATTTAACTGACATGCTGGACTATGCCTCCGAGGAGGCTGATGACATGGACGACGATGGTGAGGCCACGACCCCTCCCGTCCCCGGCCAATGGACGGCCACATCCACCTACAACATCTACATGGTGGACACCCCCAAGGACGATGGCGATGGCGCCAATGGGGACGGCACCCCCAGAAGGGATGATAACCCTGGAGAGGAGCCCCCCAAGTGCCGGAGGCTGTCGGATTCAGGGCTCCACAGACCCAAGAAGGTTCAAACTCTGGGGAGTGTGCGAAGATCTCAACCTCTCAAGCTTAGAGCCCGTCGCCCCACAGCCTAGCCTAGCCGGATTCACGTGAGCAAGGAAGAAGAAGAACACGACAGTTTACCCAGGTTCGGGCCACCTTGCGGTGTAAAACCCTACTCCTGCTTTGTGGTGGATTGGCCTCACGAGGAGGTTGAGGATGAACTAGTACAGTGGATGAGCTGCCTCGCGAGGGCTCAAGGGTGAGAATGAGTCGACCTCTTCTATGGTGGTGGCTAACATATATTTATAGTGGCCTTGGTCCTCTTCCCTCGAAACTTAGGCGGGAAGGGATACCACAACTGCCAATTCGAAAGGGGACAAGTAGTACATCCTATCCTGACAAAAGGTGGTCTTCGCCTGCAAAGCTTCTGGTCGTGACGCAGCGGTGGGCTCGATGATGACCTCCACCTTGCCGAGCCTGTGGTCTTGGTCTTGTAGCACCGGAATGGAAACCTTTGGAAAATTCCTCGGGAACCCACGCCTGTCCTTGCCTCCTTAGCACCAAAGAGGAAACTGCCTCCTCTGCGCCCGCCTGGCCTTGGTCGTCATGGCTCACATCACCTCAGCCTCATGAGGTGGGGTACCTGCATAGAAATCTCCGCTCCTCGGGAGGCTGCCTTGGGAGGCCGCTCCCTCGGGAGGTCTTGGTGTCGTTCGCCTCGCGAGGCTAGGCCCCTCGCGAGGGTCTTGTCTTGGTGGTCTTGGAGATGGGCCGTACCAGGCCGTCGAGGGAGCCACGCCGTGGGCCGCAGGCAGGCAAGTCTAGGTACCCTGGTTCCCAGAACGCCGACACAAGCCCCCGGGCCCAAGGCGCGCTCAGGCTGGCTTTGAGGCGAAGCCAAGGGGCAAGGGTGAAGCGCCGTGGGCCCCAATCGCCTGCGGGCCAAGCTGACGCGTGGCGCTTGACGTGACGCGGACGCCTCCGCTTCCGCATGTCACCTCGGCAACTGTCCGGACTGACAAAAGGCTGGCTCACACCACCAGGCCATCATTACTCCTCCTCGCCTTGCCTCAGATCCCCTTTCCTCCTCCAAGGACCTCTCCAGATCCAATCAAGCTCGGCTTCCTCTTTCCTTCTCCAACTCCGGCACCGGTGACTTCACAGATGGCTCCCAAGAAGTCGAAGCCCGCGGCGCAAGCCGTAAGCTCTTCCCTCTCTCCTGCGCCAGCAGTCAATGCATCCTCCATCACCGAGGAGGGGCACCTCGCCCTTGTGCTCCCGTACATGGTGAGCGACGAGAACGAGTGGAAGGAGACCGTGATCCTGGCCGGCTCCGCCGAGCAGTGGACTCTGGTATGAATGGTTTACCCCTTCTTCCTCCACAGCATCTTCGCGGGGCTCGTCCCCCCTCTTTCTGAGTTCTTCTTCACCGTCGTCCTTGACCACTACCAGGTCCAGGCCCTGCATTTTCAACCCAACTCCATCCTCCTCCTATCCATTTTTGCCTTCTACTGCGAGGCATTCATGGGCGTGAGGCCCTCCGTGCCACTCCTCCGGCTTCTTCTCTCTGTGGATGCACGATCCAACCCAGCGCTCTGGCTGCGTGTCCTTTCTCGCGGTCCACAAGAACAACATGCTCATGAGGGCTGGGAAAAAGGTGGAAAGCTTCCGGCACCACTAGGTCTTCATGGACACCAAGGGCCTCAACGAGCGGCTGGAGCTGCCGACTGCGTTGCCCGAACGGCTCGAGAGGTGGAGCCACGAGAAGTTCTCCGACCCTCGGGCGGCGCCTGTCCTAAGGAAGATGACCTCAGACATGGATGCCTGGGCACTGACGGGGGGCATGCTCGTGAAGGAGTTCCTGACGCAGCGCCTGGCTCCGCTCCAGTCGCACACGCGCCCCATGTGGGAGTTCCGGGGCGCGGCGGACGACATCAGGCTGCGCCCAGAGAGCTTGACGGGCGAGGAGCTGGACAAGGCCATGAACACCCTTCTCGAGGGTGAGCCTGGGGACCTTCCAGAGGCCTACGTCCCACTATACCGCCGTGCTGGCAGGGAAGCATTGATCGCCACCATGCCTGTCTTCAACGAGCTGGGGCTCGCGTCGCCTGAGCGCCCCAACTCCCCGGTGCTGGTGTCCTCCGGTGTCAGTGCCGGCGAAGAGGGCGAGGAGGACTCGGAGACGACCGTGGATGATGTGGCAGAGATCTCCCCCCCGTCCCAGAGCGAGCTCCTTCACAGCTTCGCCGACGGCGACGCCGATGAGCCCCCGACCGTGGAATCCCCACGTTCCACCGGGGTCCTCACGAGGTCCAGAGCCACTCCCCGGACCCTGCGAAGGTCAGGCCAGGTGACCCCAAAGAAGAGTGGGGCGGCACCTCCTCCGAGGGGCACCCCTCCAGCCGCTGGAGCGGGCGCGATTATGCAGGTCGTGTCCCCTATGGGCGACGCCTCCGCCTTGCCAGACAGCAGCGCCACGCCGGGGCTGGCTGAAGAGCACCCCGCCAACTCCCCAAGCCCGACCAAGGCCGCGCCAAGGAAAAGCGGGGGTGTCCCAGGCCTGGCCAAGAAGGAGAAGAAGAGGACGTGGATCGCTCCTGACGAGTAAGTACCTTACCTTGCTTCTATTTAGCATAGATTGGCACCGTGCCCACAGTGCTCCCCTCCTGATGACCAGGATGGGCGTCGTGGTGAAGAAGAGGAAGGAGGGAGTCGGGACTCAGGAGGCGCCACCTCTTGCCGCAGCCATAACGACTCCGGCATAGGCGGAAGACGCCGTATCTCGTCCCCTTGCGATGGAGCAGGCCCCCCCAGGACGTGGTGGTGCGGCCTCGGGAGGTGCCGGCCCCCGCGGGCCAGTAGGCTGTGGAACCGTCCACCTTTGCCGTGCCCGAGGGGGGCTCGGAGCCTCCGGTGCCCCATGCCATCCTTGCCACCGCTTCCCTGGTGATGGCGCCAGCCGACGCGCCGGTGCCGCCTTCGCCCCAAGCCCTTGCGCTGGCGGACTGCGGCCCCCTCATCAAGCCAGGCACCCTGGACGAAGCCTACACCGCGCTCGGTTAGCTTCGAGCTGACCTCCAAGATGTAGACAGGTGCCTCATGAGGGAGCGCCTGGGGCTTATCTTGGGGTGGTCCAGGCCGACACGTCTGCCAAGACGGCCTGGGGCCGGGCCGAGGCCACCACCGCGGAAGGTAGGAAGGAGGCCGCCGAAGCCAAGGAGGCTCGCGATGCAGCGTTGGCCAACGCTGTGTCCGCCGAGGAGCGCCACACTGAGGCGGAGACCAAGCTGAAGGCCCTCTAAGAAGAGCAAGCCACGCACGCCCAACGGCTTCAGCAACGGGAAGAGGACCTGAAGGCCCGTGAAGCGAAGTCCGCCGATCGCGACGCCAAGCTGGCACAGGTGGCCGCCGACCAGGCCGCGGAGCGCGGCCGCCTAGCCACGCTGAAGAAGGAGGTGGCTGATGCCCAGGCATCCCACGCCCAGCACATCTCCGAGTCGACAGCCTAACTGGAGGCCAGGGAGAAGGCCCTTGCCGCTGCTGAGAAGAAGGTAGTCGTGGAATGCAGCGCCTTCCCCTCCCTCGAGCTCAAGGCTGGCGACGCGCTGCGCTCCATCTGTAGGGGAGGGTATGAGGAGCCGCTGGCGACCCTCATGGATGGCCTCGTGGGGCTCTCCTCCAAGCTCGCGGAGGCACTTAAGGGTGCTGCCGCCAAGGTGGACTCCATTCTGGAGGAGGAGTGCCGCTCGCTTTTCTCCGTGGCCGCGACGTGCGTCTTCGGCCATCTCTACCTTCAGGACCCCGGCTTCGACTTCAGCACGGTGATCCGTTCGATCACTCCCGAGTCCCGTGCTGCTGCCGAGGGGGTCGTGAAGGATCACGTGGATGCGCTGCTGGAGAAGTTCCTCTGCGTCCCTGATCCTGAGGCTCTGGCGGTGGAGATTGGCGGCGGCGGCGATGATGGCGGTAGTGATGTCGACGACGGGCTTCCGGCGACTGGGGCGAGCAGCGGCGATGGCCAAGGCGGTGGTGGTGCTTCTTCCTAGTTATATTCCTGCAACATTTATCGTGCCTCGTGGAGGCGTAAAAACTTCTGTTTGAATCTGCAGAACACTTTTGTGCTTGTAATAACTTGCTAGAACTCCGTGATTTTCTTTCCATGCTTGATTTCCTTCCTATTTGCCTTTGTGTTCTGCGTCGGCAGGGCCTAGCCCCGCGCATACCTCAACCGTCGTTGGGGCGTCTGGATCGCCAGGACGAGACCAAGGGGCGAGGGGCTACATGACTAGTGAGGCCCCTGAGTCGCGATGCTTAGGGGTCCCCCTTGACGTACGAGCAACCCTCATGAAGGAAATGTGAGAGACGTCTAAGCCAATCCGGAGTCCTCCATACCTCTCCTCACCAGCTTTTGCCTGGGAGGGACACAAGAAGACCAGGTACCGGGGACCTGATGAGGCGGGATGCGCCAGGCTTGGCCTGAGCACAACCCCTGTGTCCAGCCCCTCGCGCATGCCTCCTGTGGGGGAAGCTGTGCGATAGGACCGTACGAAGAGCCGATAGGCTATCCTGAGGTTAGTGCGGCCGCTAGGGTGCCCTCATTTGTTTATTCACCAGTGCGAAGCATGGTGCTTCCACTTTGGCGTGGGCATAGCCGCTCCTCGGCCGTGTCGTTCGCCAGCGCGGAGCATGGGGCTTCCTCTGGTGCGTGGGCATAGCCACTCCTTGGCCGTGTCGTCCGCCAGCGCGGAGCATGGGGCATCCACTAGTGCGTGGGTGGGAGTTCCCTCAGGGGGAGACTCTGGGGCGTGTACAGCCCCGTTTGTACGCGTGGCTAGCACGACAGAACTGGTGGAGGTGTATCTAGGCACTCGTGAGCCAGCGTGGGACTCACGAGGCCCTACCTCAAGGTGGGTCACGCCTGATTTTTGCGGTGCGGGGCGCGCTTATGACACCTGTGGGGCGATGGGGGGGGGGTCCTGCGTCGAATGCCTCTCCGGAGGTTATCGCATGAGAAGGCCGGACACCATTGACCCCAGGAGGTGACGTGAATGGGGCCGGACCGCCAGATAGAGCTCAGCCATTGGTTTTATCGACGCTGCAGGGACGGACCCAAGCACAGACGCTGTGCCAAGTCTTCTCATGCAACGATCCCACGTAAAAAGACCCGGTGCACGGCTCCCGCTACGGCGAAGCGCCGAACTGCGGTCGTACGATTCGGGCCACATGCCCTTACTCGCCCACACGCGATTAGCTCATGCGAGAACAAGGAACCAAGGACCCCGGGAGGTGATGCGCACAGGAGCTGGCCCGTGGGACAGATCTCGGTCGCTTGGATTTGACAACGCTACAGGGACGGACCCGAGCACAGACGCTGTGCCAGTCCTTAATCATGAGGCGGTCGCGGGCGGGTTTGCGAGGGCGCAGCAACATCATGGTGACGAAGCACTGGACATGCAGTTGAAATACTTGGGAAATTCATAAAGGCAAGGCCAGTTCTGATACATGTGCAAAAACAATACAGTTGCGGGGCCGGGCCCTAGCAGCCTGAGGATGATGCAGCCCAGGGAGCGCCCTCAATCTGAACAAACCAAAAAGTCACCTGGCACCATCGTCGCGGGAGCGTCGGGGTAGCTGAAGAAACGTGCCGCAAAAGCTGCTCCTCACGAGCTGGGCGGCTCATGAGGCCCAGGGAGCTCACGAGGCCCGTCAGGCTCGCGAGGGTCCGGCACTTCCTCCGACAGGACCGCCTGGCACCTGGCCTCGTGAGCCACCATGGCACTTTGCGTGAAGCGCTGGTACGAGGCGGCCACGTTCAGCAGGCCAAACAGCATGTAGACGTAGCTGTAGGGGTAGCCCCCACTCCGACCGACGCAGGACGGCCAGAAGATGTCATGCGAAGCAACCCTGTTGAGGCCCGGGATGTTGATGCAGATGCGCAGCTCTGCCCACATCAGGGGCCGCAGCTGCACTAGGAGGCCATTTGGGGCGACGCTCGCCATGCATGGCCCTTGCCTCCTGAAGCTCCTCAATCGCCTTGATGATGAACTCTTGCACACCTGGCGCCTCACGCCGTGTGCCTTGCTCGCGGGGGCGCGCATCGAAGCACGCCTCCAAGTGGTGCCCGAGCACCTCCCTCGTCGCCCTGGTCAGGTCAGAGGCTCTCCAGATAGGAGCCCCCAAGCCCATCCTGAGGGAGGCACCGAGCATGCCTTCCTATGCGGGAGGAAGAGGCGCCCCAGCAGCGGGCGTGGGGACTGAAGTACCGTCGGCAGGTGCACCAGCCCCCTGATGACTCTTGAGGAGGAGCTGCTTCTTCTTCTTGGGTGTGGTCTCAGGAGGCAGGACGGCGCCCTCATCGTCTGGGTTGTCAGCCGCCACGGCTTGGTAGGCGCGCTCGAGGGAGCACACCACATCCTTTTCATCGCAGGCAACCGTGATGATGCCGCCATTCCTTGGCATCTTGAGGACATTGTAGCCGTGGTGATTTGCCGCCATGAACTTGGCGAGGGCCGGATACCCAAGGATGGCGTTGTACGGGAGGCCGATGTGAGCGACGTCGAAGTTGATGAGCTCGGTGTGGTAGTTGTTGCGGTTGCCGAAGGTGACTGGGAGGCGTATATGTCCTAGGGGGGTGGTGGAGCCGTCGGTCATCCCTGAGAAAGGCTTGGTTGGAAGAACATGCTGATCATAGGGCACTTGGAGTGTCTCGAACGTCTCAACAGAGAGAACATTGAGACCCGTGCCATCGTCAATGAGGGTCTTGGTGACGAGGACGATGCTGATGGTGGGCGTGCAGAGCATGGGAAGCATGCCTCCGGTGGCCGAGCACTTGAGGTGATCCTTGGAGTCGAAAGTGATGGCGTACGGTGACCACTTGAGGGGACGCACGACCTCGAGCCTGGGGAGGGCTGCGTTCACTTCACGAGCAAAACGCTTGAAGATGTGTTGTGAGGCTGGGGCCTGCGCGCCACCCAGGATGCAGGCGATAGCACGAGGTTCTTGGAAAACCCCAGCCCCATAGTCCTGTCGGTTGTCATCATTCCTCCTTGGCGGCGGCGGAAGCGGAGGGAGGCCAGCATTGCCCTGAGGACGGGCCTCGCGAGGCTGATCACACCAGAACCCGTCGCGAGGCTCGTTGCTCCAGCGGTCCTCATGAGGCTGATCTCGCCAGTCCTGACGGGGGTCGCGGTTGTCCCAGCGGCCTCCGCCGCGGCCTCCTCCGCGGCCATAGCCCCGGTCACCACGCTCGGGGCGGCGACCAAGGCGCCCATCACGGAGGGCCCTAAGCTCTTGGCAGTCGTTGGTGTTGTGGCTGTGTATGTTGTGGAAGATGCAGAATGGGCGGTTGCCCCTAGGGGGTTCATTGTGGTCACGACCGCGCTTCATCTCACGTTCAGCCGCAAGTATGGCGGGACCCTTGCGCTTTGCCTCCTTAGCCTTGGCCTTCTTGTCCTCGGGGTCTGCCTTAGGAAGCTCCAGGAGGGAGAAGTGGCCCTTGCACATTTGTTCGCCAGGTTGAACATCTCCAGGGCTGAGCACAGGTCTTCGTTGATGGCGAGCTCCTCCTTCATCTTGACGTCCCGGACGCCTTCAGAGAACGCCGAGATAATGGCTTCGTCGGATGCCTTCGGGATCCTGAGACGGACGTTCGTGAAGCGCTGTATGTACTTGTGCAAGGTCTCGCCCAGCTGCTGCTTCACGCGCCACAGGTCGCCCACTGCAGGAGCGTGGTCGCGAGTACCCTGAAAGTTGGTGATGAAACGCTCGCGAAGCTCGTCCCTGGAGGAGATCGACCCCACCGGGAGGTTTAGGAGCTAAGAGAACGCGCCGTCCTTGAGGGCCATGGGGAACTAGTTCGCCATGACCTTGTCGTCGCCGTTCGCCGCTTCGATGCTCAGCGCGCAGAGCTGGAGAAATTCCGCGGGGTCAGGGGAGCCGTCGTAACGTGGAGGCAGATCCGGTTGAACTTGCTGTGCCAGACGACACGGCGTAGCTCCGGGGTGAAAGCACGGCAGCCTGCCGCACTCACAGGTGCGGGCCGCATGGGTGGAGCTTGGTCTTGATGCCCGCGCGCCGAGACCTCGGGCAGCGCACGGTCCTGGTGCTGGCGCAGTGGCGCCGGGAGCACTTGCACATCGGCTTGAGGGCGCTGGATCACCTGGCAGCTTGCTTCATCACGCGCCAGCCCGCGTGGTGGGCCGCGCTGGGGCACGTCACGCCTTGGCTCAGGGTTGGCACCGTGCAGAGGAGGAGGAGGAGGCGCGCCATGAGCCACGGCACCCACCTAGGATGGCGGGGGAAGGAGCGAGCGGGACGGTGCAGGGGCCTCGCCGGCGGTACTGATGAGCTTGGCGATGCGGCCAAGCCAGTCATTGTAAAGGTCGTTGGTGGGGCGATAACGCAGGAGCTCGCGTGCCATGAGCAGCGCAGCCTGCGCATTTGCTGGCCCGCGGCGAGCGTGGGAGGATGACGCCGTGGCTGGAGTGGGTGATGGAGTTTCGGTGCGGCCATCACGCCGCACGGAAGGTGACAGCGGCGAATCCTGCTGCTCACGAGTAGCAGGGTCAGTGGAAGCGTTAGCCACGGGGGAGGCAGAGCGGCGAGGAGCGCCGTTGCCCATGGGTGCCATCTGGGCGACACGAGCGGCCCGGCGCTTGGCACGGACGCGGCGAGCGTCGGCCATGGGAGGACGGAATGGATGCAAACCAAACAGTGGAAGAAGGACTTCGACACGCCTCTACCCGGCGCGCCAAATGTCGGATTCAGGGCTCCGCAGACACAAGAAGGTTTGAACTCTGGGGCTTGTGCGAAGATCTCAACCTCTCAAGCTTAGAGCCCGTCGCCCCACAGCCTAGCCTAGCCGGATTCGCGTGAGCAAGGAAGAAGATGAACACGGCAGTTTACCCAGGTTCGGGCCACCTTGCGGTGTAAAACCCTACTCCTGCTTTGTGGTGGATTGGCCTCACGAGGAGGTTGAGGATGAACTAGTACAGTGGATGAGCTACCTCGCGAGGGCTCGGGGGTGAGAATGAGTCGACCTCTTCTATGGTGGTATCTAACCTATATTTATAGTGGCCTTGGTCCTCTTCCCTCAAAACATTGGCGAGAGGGATACCACAACGGCCAATTCGAAAGGGGGCAAGTAGTACATCCTATTCTGACAAAAGGTGGTCTTCACCTGCAAAGCTTCTGGTCGTGACGTAGCGGTAGGCTCGGTGATGACCTCCACCTTGCCGAGCCTATGGTCTTGGTCTTGTAGCACCGGAATGGAAACCTTTGGGAGATTCCTCAGGAACCCACGCCTATCCTTGCCTCCTTAGCACCAAAGAGGAAACTGCCTCCTCTGCGGCCGCTGGCGCCCGCCTGGCCTTGGTTGTCATGGCTCACGTCACCTTAGCCTCATGAGGTGGTGTACCTGCATAGAAATCTCTGCTCCTCGGGAGGTCGCCTGGGGAGGCTGCTCCCTCGGGAGGTCTTGGTGTCGTCCGCCTCGCGAGGCCAGGCCTCTCGCGAGGGTCTTGTCTTGGTGGTCTTGGAGATGGGCCGTACCAGGCCGTCGAGGGAGCCACGCCATGGGCCGCAGGCAGGCAAGTCTGGGTTCCCTGGTTCCCAGAACGCCGATAGAGGCAACGCCAATGCTCCAAGGGGCAACGTAGCAAGGAAAGCAACACGGGCACCGCAGAAGGCAGCACCTCGGACAATGCGGAAGACCTCGGTGACCCCGCCCCCGAACACCAATCGGATTGCTTAGAGGGGCATGAGGGTCAGCATACTCCCAAGGACCCCAACTATTCTGAAGACAACAATTATATGCCCCTCTACGAAGAGGAGGTAAGCCTTGGACCTGAGGACTTTATCGTCCCAGAAAATCCATTGGGGCAAAAGCGGTTCAAGCAACAGCTAATAGCTACTACGTGAATCTTAAAGAAGAAGCAGCAACAGATAAAGGCCGAACAAGACACCCTCAATGACAGATGGACGAAAGCCCTAGAAGCCGAAGAAGGGTACGTCTATAAGTGACAAACAAAGAGCTACCCCAAGCGGAAACTGTTGCCACAGTTCGACGACAAGGCCCTCGAGCCCGTACCGCCTAGACGGACTCAAGGCGACCAGCCTGACCACCCCCCCCTCGAGGAAGAGACAGCCTGGCTGGAGAGCCCGAATACCCACCAGCCCGCCTCGCCATAAAGGCAAGGAGGCGGCACAACCAGCATATCAATACGATCTGTGACACGACCTGGCCGTTAGAGCGGGTCAATCAAGGTCCATTTATGGATCAAGAGACTATCCTCCCGAAATAAGAAATGGATACCAAGCATGGCTCGACCGAAATGATAGAGCTCATGATCAACATCGGGCATGAATGGATTCCGAAGTTCAACGCGACATGGCCCGAATAAGGGGCGCCGCTCATCCAATGTGCTTCACGGATGAGGTGGTGCAGCACCAATTCCCAGAAGGGTTTAAACCCATGAATATCTAGCCATATGATGGAACTACAGACCCGGCCGTGTAGATTGAGGATTTTCTTCTCCACATTCATATGGCACGAGGAGACGACCTCCACGCCATCAAATATCTGCCACTAAAGCTTAAAGGACCAGCCCGACATTGGCTGGACAGCCTCCTCGAAGACTCCATTGGGAGCTGGGAAGAGCTCGAGGATGTTTTTCGAGCCAACTTCCAAGGCACCTATGTTCGGCCTCCGGATGCCGACGACCTGAGCCATGTGGTCCAGCAGCCCGGTGAGTCGGCCCGGCAGTTTTGGTACAGGTTTTTAACCAAAAAGAATCAAATAGTCGACTGCAAGGACGCCGAAGCCATAGCCGCATTCAAGCATAGTATCAGGGACAAATGGCTCGCCCGCCAACTCGGCCAGGACAAGCCGAGGACAATGGCAGCCCTTACCTCCCTTATGACCCACTTTTGCGTGGGTGAAGACAACTGGTTGGCTCGTCGAAGCACCAACCCAGAAGACCCCGACACTTCGGAAGTCTGGGGCGGCAACGGAAAGTCAAGGCATAACAAAAATAAACGCCGACATAATGGCGTCGAGGCCAATGATACGGCAGTGAATGCCGGATTCCACAATTCCAAGTCTGGACCGTGGAAAAAGCCGTCCAAAGGGAACCAGGACAGACCCACTAAGTTAGACGCCATCCAGTATAGGCCGTGCCAGATCCACAGCACCTCGGACAAGCCCGCTAAGCACACCAACCGTAATTGTTGGGTAATCAAGCAGGCCGGCAAGCTCACAGCCGAGGACACGGGTAATTGCCCCGTAGCGAGGACGACGAGGAACCTCGCAGGCCAAATAATGGAGGCCAAAAGCAATTCCCTCCTGAGGTTAAAATAGTGAACATGATTTATGCCACTCATATACCCAAGAAGGAGAGGAAACGCGCACTTCGGGATGTGTACGCCTTAGAGCCTGTCGCCCCTAAATTCAGTCCATGGTTGGCATGCTCGATCACCTTTGATCGCAAGGACCACCCAGTCAGTATCCATCATGGAGGATAGGCGGCCTTGGTCCTTGACCCAATTATCAATGGCTACCACCTCACTAGAGTCCTAATGGACGGAGGCAGCAACCTTAACTTGATCTATGAAGATATAGTTTAGAAAATGGGAATTGACCCATCAAGGATCAAACCCAGCAACACAACCTTGAAAGGGGTTATCCCCGGCATCGAAGCCCGTTGCTCCGGCACTCTCACCCTGGAAGTAGTATTAGGCTCTCCGGATAACTTCCGGAGCGAAGACTTGATCTTCGATATCGTCCCCTCTGCAGTGGTTGTCACGCCCTCCTAGGCTGAACGGCGTTTGCTCGTTTCAACGTCGTCCCCCACTATGCCTACCTCAAATTGAAGATGCCCAGACCAAGAGGCGTCATCACAGTCAGTGGCAACACAGAGTGCTCTCTTCAGACGGAGGAACACACTGCGGCCGAATACGAAGGGCTAAAGTGCCTGCTCTCCACCAAGGCGCGTGAAGCGAGGAAATGAGCACGGGTCCTATCTTCGGCCAAGGGGACTTCCTGCGTTCGACGCACATAGGAATACGCTCCCCATGGCCTGCCCACCACAAGAGCATATCACGTGCCTCGATGTCACAACTTCACACTCAAAACTCCATGGGCAGTTGTGGGGCTTCAACCAAGAGTTCGGTTCGACCGCACTAGGGAACAATGCGTCTTCGGACGATGTACAGGTACCATCTAGGACATATCCGGCTTAAAGCCCTACCAACATAGCAACCTCTCGAGAACTCCCTGTCAAGGACCCGTCATGTGACAACTATCCAGCAAAGTTGTCCCTCTTAGCAGAAGCAAAGGCGCAGACGTGCAGACGTGCAGCAGGGCCTAGTTCGGGTGTTAACCCACACATCAAGGTCCTGCGTAAACCTTCCATCTGTAAATTTATCTTTTTTATATAAACGTATCCCTATCCGATGTCTTGTTCGGTAGTTCGAATTGTACGGCTAGACGTCATGAGCTTATTGGAAATAAAGCAAACCTTTTTGTGGTTCCCTTACAGTTCCTTATCCTGTATTTTTTCCTGGTTGTTCCTTTTCGCTCTTCAAATCTGCCTCAATCAAGTGTTATACACTTCGGATTTCATTTATATGCCGATTATTAGAACGGGGGCTTGGCCTAGACACTCGCTCTATACATTAAAGACCGACACCTTTCTCTTTTCTCTGTGTTCGGCATCTCGGATATTGCATTATATGCACCGGTTCCGAATTATGTCTTGGGTCAATAGTTGGGTTGCCCCGCTCCTGTGCTTGCCTTCTTATGTTCCACATGTTCGGCTAAGAAGGTAAAGGGAGAACCACTATGATTGTACTTCCTCCTAGTTTGATTAAGTACCTCAGTGGAGAAAGCCGAAAACTGACTGTCATAAGAAGCGAGAACTGGTCAGCGATCCGATGACTGGTCTTCAAACCAAGAATTGTTAGTGATTATACCATGTAATATGAAGGATTCATCTTTGAACAAATCAAGTGAGCGATGTTCGTCCCTAAGGTTCGCCCAACATCTCACCACACCGGGGGCTGGTCACCAGCCCCCACAGTCAAGCTCCTATGGCTAAGTGAAGGTAATAAAGCTGCATAATCTGATTGCCTCATTCCCCTCCTACACTACCGCCCCTGGGCACCAAGACGTCGGCTAAGGGTTATAGTACAAAGGACGGAACACCCCTCGTAGCATCTATGTGGGGGCTGAAGCCGACGACTGGTAACCTTCAGGATAAAACGACCACACAGGAGTAAAAATTAAAACACACAAACACACAAGTATGATAAACCATACAAAAAGCAACCGCATAAGAACACATAAAGGTCTGATCACAGTTTAATACATCAAGGCATAATTACTCCAGGAGTACATCCTTCGGACACAGTGCTTCTACCGCCCGAGCACCGTCCATCACGGCAGAGAAGTATTGCTCCGGGCGCCTATGCTCCTTTCCAGTTGGAGGAGGTCCGGTGGCCATCTCGATGGGTTTGATCTTCGGCCAGTGCACCATAGTCTTCGAAAATGCCACCCGAGCCCCCACAATGCACACCGAGCGCTTCACGGCGTCAACTCGGGTGACGACATCGTATAGCTTCGCCACGAGGCCAAAATAACTGGTGGGTATGGGCTCGGAGGGCCACAACCAGACACAGATGCCCGTCATGGCCGGCTCTGCCATTCGGTGCGGCTCCATCAACTGTTTCATTTGGTTAATAAGGAGGGGATGGTGCTCGGGCGCTTGGAACTGCGCCCAAAACAGCCTTAGATCGGCGTCACCCTCCCGAGCCACATAGTACCTTGACGCATCTTCTGCACTCCTCGAGAGCTCCATGAAGGCGCCTACGGAATGCCACACCTGGGTAAGCAATGCGAACTTTTGGCCACCGAAGACACTCTGCAGTAACTACTGCTTACCATTCGCAATTTGCTTCACTTGCCGGAGCTCTTCCCGAGCACCTCGCACCTCTGTCCGCGCCTCCTGGACCTCCGTCTTCACCTTTGCCAGTTCGGCGACATGCTCCTTATTCTTCTGCTCAAGGTCCTCACATTTAGTGACAACATCCTTGAGCTCTTGTTGTACTTCTGCCACCCTGGCCTCAAGTTCTCACTGTCGGTTTTCACCAATGTGAGCGCGGCAGCCGCTTGCTCGCCTTTTGCAGCTCGGCCTTGAGGCTCTCGACCTCGGCGGTAACAGCTGCAATTATTTTTTACTCAGGAATAATCCCGAATACTCTTCTTAACGCGAAAGCAAGAAAAAGACTGTGTTTTGAACAGACTAACCTTGTGCTTCGTCAAAACGCTTGTTGACGAGGTTCAGCTCCTCCTTGGAACTTTTCAGTTTCCGATTTATCTCAACAAGCTCCGTGGCATTGGCTGCGGCTGCCGCTGCCGAAGCCTGCAATATAAAGCAAACAAGATACTTAGGGTATTGTCCTCACGATTTTCGATCCTCTGCCAGGTTTTTCTAAAACCTGCCAGAGTCTCGGGGGCTGCTACATATACGAACGGCTCAAATCTTGTCCATCAAATATATTTTTATGAATAAAAAGCATTACTCTGCTTACCTCAAAGCCTGTCAGGAGGCCACCAAAAGCCTCTTTCAGTCCGCTATTAATGGACCAAACGCTGTGCAAAACCGTGCTCATTAGGGCACGATGTTCCGCGACTATGGAGGAGCTATTCACGGCCTCCTCCAACTTGTCTGGCCACTCTACCACGGCCCGGTCCCAATGGGTTTGGCGCTGGTGGCGGGGCCCCCACTCCCCCTTTAGAGGGGGGTGGCTGTGACGCTTTAGAAGGCCGTGAAGGCTCCGGAATCGTCTTCTGAGAAGGTTCAGATTGCCCGAACTCCCCCTCTTGGTCCCATGTCGATGTCACCACCGCCCCCCTGATAACCAACAAGTATAGGGGATCGCAACAGTTTTCGAGGGTAGAGTATTCAACCCAAATTTATTGATTCGACACAAGGGGAGCCAAAGAATATTCGCGAGTATTAGCAGCTGAGTTGTCAATTCAACCACACCTAAAAGACTTAATATCTGCAACAAAGTATTTAGTAGCAAAGTAGTATGGAAGTAACGGTAACGGTGGCAATAGTAACAGTAGCAGTTTTGTAGTGATTGTAACAGCAGTAGCAACGGAAGTAACTTAGCACAGATCAACATGTGAAAAGCTTGTAGGCATTGGATCGACAATGATAATTGTGTTGGATAATATTCATCATGTAGCAGTTCTAACCTAGGGCGACACATAACTAGCTCCAATTCATCAATATAATGTAGGCATGTATTCCGTATATAGTCATACGTGCTTATGGAAAAGAATTTGCATGACATCTTTTGTCCTACCCTCCCGTGGCAGCGAGGTTCATAAGGAAACTAAGGGATATTAAGGCCTCCTTTTAATAGAGAACCGGAACAAAACATTAGCACTTAGTGAATACATGAACTCCTCAAACTACGGTAATCACCGGAAAGAATCCCAATTATTGTCACCTTAGGGTATGCGGATCATAACATGTAATAGGTGTCTACAACTTCCAAGATAGGATCAAGAACCTAAATATATTCATGAAAACATAATAGGTTCAGATCTGAAATCATGGCACTCGGGCCCTAGTGACAAGCATTAAGCATAGCAAAGTCATAACAACATCAATCTTAGAACATAGTGGATACTAGGGATCAAACCCTAACAAAACTAACTCGATTACATGATAAATCTCATCCAACCCATCACCGTCTAGCAAGCCTACAAAGGAATTACTCACTCCCGGCGGTGAGCATCATGAAATTGGCGATGGAGGAAGGTCGATGATGATGATGACGACGGATTCCACCCTCCGGAGCTCCGAACAGACTCCAGATCAGCCCTCCGGTGAAGAACAGGAGGTGGCGGCGGCTCCGTATCGTAAAACGCGATGAATCCTGCTCTCTAATTTTTTTTCTTGGTGAATAGGTATATATAGAGTTGGAATTAGGGTCGGAGATGGTCAAGGGGCCCCACAAGCCTAGGAGGCGCGCCCCCACGGCTTGTGGCCTCTGGGTGGCCCCCCTTTGGTATCTTTTTCCGCCAGTATTTTTAATATATTACACAAAAATTCTCCATAAATTTTCAGGTCAATTCGGGAACTTTGATTTCTCCACAAAAATAACACCATGGCAATTCTGCTGAAAACAACGCCAGTCCGGGTTAGTTCCATTCAAATCATGCAAATTAGAGTCCAAACAACGGCAAAAGAGTTTGGAAAAGTAGATACGATTGAGATGTATCAACTCCCGCAAGCTTAACCCACTGCTTGTCCTCAAGAAATTCAGTTGACAAACTGAAAGTGACAAACAAAAACTTTTACAAACTTTGTTTGGTCTTGTTGTTGCAAATATGTCTAGCCAATATTCAGGTTTTCAGCAAAGATTATGAACTAACCATACTCACAATAACACTTAGGTCTCACATTTACTCATATCAATAGCATAACAAACTAGAGAGTAATAATAAGATACCTCAGATGACAACACTTTTTCAAAACAATCATGATACAATATGACATAATGGTATCTCGCTAGCCCTTTTTGAGATTGCAAAACATAAATGCAGAGCACCCCTGAAAATCAAGGACTGACTAGACATTGTAATTCATGGCAAAAGAGATCCAATCATAGTCATACTCAATACTGAATAAAAACAAGGCATATAAATGACAGAAGTGCTCTCCAGCTAGTGCTTTAATAAGAGGATGATGACTCAACAACAAAAGTAAATAGATAGGCTCTTCACAGAGGGAAGCAGGGATTTGCAGAGGTGCCAGAGCTCGAAGCTTTTAAAACAGAGATGAATGTAATTTTGAGCGGTATGCTTTCATTGTCAACATAACAACCAAGAGATCTCACTATCTTCCATGCTAGACACATTATAGGCGGTTCCCAAAGAGAATGGTAAAGTTTTACTCCCCCTCCACCAACAAACACACTCCACGGCTAGCCGAATCCACGGGTACCGTCCATACCAACAATAGTCCTGGGGGAGTTTTCTTTCATTATTATATTTTGATTTTGATTTTGATCATGGAACTGGGCATCCCAATTACCAGAAAGAGGCTACTATCTCAGAGTCAAGTCCATATTTACTGCTAAACTTGTGAAACGCATCAGTATTCATAAAAGATTTAACACAATCAAACTCAAGCTTAATACCTGACTCTTTACCTTCATCGAGTTCCCAATCTTCAGAGTTGCATTTAATTCTTTCTAAAAGATCCCACCTGAATTCAATAGTCTTCTTCATAAAAGAACCAGTACAAGAAGTATCGAGCATGGATTGATCATCACGAGAAAGCTGAGCATAAAAATTCTGAATGATAATTTCTCTAGAGAGCTCATGACTGGCGCAAGAATATAACATTAACTTAAGCCTCCCCCAAGCTAGAGCGACACTTTCTCCTTCACGAGGCCAAAAATTATATATATAATTCCGATCACGATGAACTAGATGCATAGGATAAAATTTCTTGTGAAATTCCAATTTCAATCGATTCCAGTTCCAAGATCCAATATCATCCCATAGCCTATACCATGTCAATGCTTTTCCCTTCAAAGATAAAGGGAAAACCTTATTCTTAGCTTCATCTCCGGATAAACCTGCAAGCTTAAATAATCCACAAATTTCATCCACATATATCAAGTGCATATCAGGATGTTCAGTTCCATCTCCTACATAAGGATTAGCTAGCAGTTGTTCTATCATACCCGAAGGAATTTCATAACCAATATTTTTAGTAGGTGCAGTAGGTTGAGGGGCAACTAATTCTGCTTTCGGTCGAGGTGAAGATACCCCGAACAAACCCCTCAAAGGATGGTTTTCCATAGTAACAAGTGACAATAAATTTCAGCATGTAGTAATATTTTTTTTTATCAATTTCCACTTACCAAGAGCGCTTCACTCCCCAGCAACGGCGCCAGAAAAGAGTCTTGATGACCCACAAGTATAGGGGATCAATCATAGTCCTTTCGATAAGTAAGAGTGTCGAACCCAACGAGGAGCAGAAGGAAATGACAAGTGGTCTTCAGCAAGGTATTTTCTGCAAGGCACTGAAATAGTCGATAACAGGTAGTTTGATAGCAAGATAATTTGTAACGAGCAAGTAATGGTAATGGTAAATAAACTGCAGAAAGGTAGCCCAATCCTTTTGTGGCAAAGGACAGGATAAAACGGTCTCTTATAATAAGCAAAGTGTTCTTGAGGGTACAAGGGAATTTCATCTCGTCACTTTCCTCATGTTGGTTTGTTTTGCGTTCGCTACTTTGATAATTTGATATGTGGGTGGACCGGTGCTTGGGTGTTGTTCTTACTTGAACAAACCTCCCACTTATGATTAACCCCCTCGCAAGCATCCGCAGCTACGAGAAAAGTATTAAGATAAAATCTAACCATAACATTAAACATTTGGATCCAAATCGGTCCCTTACGAAGTAGCGCATAAACTAGGGTTTAAGCTTCTGTCACTCTAGAAACCCATCATCTAATAACTACTCCACAATGCATTCCCTTAGGCCCAAATATGGTGAAGTGCCATGTAGTCGACGTTCACATGACACCACTAAGGGAATCACAACATACATATCATCAAAATATCGAACACATATCAAGTTCACATGATTACTTGCAACATGATTTCTCCCGTGACCTCAAGAACTAAAGTAACTACTCACAAATGATAATCATGCTCAAGATCAAAGGGGTATTAAATAGCATAATGGATCTGAACATATAATCTTCCACCAAATAAACCATATAGTAATCAACTACAAGATGTAATCAACACTACTAGTTATCCACAAGTACCAATCTAAGGTTCCGGTACAAAGATTGAAAACAAGCGATGAACTAGGGTTTGAGAGGAGATGGTGCTGTTGAAGATGTTGATGGAGATTGCCCTCCCAAAGATGAGATGGTTGTTGGTGATGACGGTGGTTTTGATTTCCCCCTCCGGGAGGGAAGTTCCCCCGGTGGAATCGCTCCGCTGGAGGGAAAAAATGCTCCTGCCCAAGTTCCGCCTCGAGACGGCGGCGTTCCGTACCGAAAGTCCTCTCCTTATTTTTTAGGTCAAAATGACTTATATACCAGAAGATGGGCACCGGAGGTGGGCTGGGCTGAGCACAACCCACCAGGGTGTGCTTGGGGGGCCTGGCACGCCCTGGTGTATTGTGCTCACCAGGTGGGGCCCTCCGGTAGTTATTTGCTCCAGTATTTTTCATATATTTCAAAATAATTCTCCGTGATGTTTCAGGTTATTTGGAGTTGTGCAGAATAGGCAACTCTAACGTAGCTTTTTCAGGTCCATAATTCCAGCTGGCGGCATTCTCCCTCTTTGTGTAAACCTTGCATATTATGAGAGAAAAGACATTAGAATTACTCCATGAAGCTTTATTATGCATAAAAACATTGTAAATAACAGTAGGAAATCATGATGCAAAATGGACGTATCAACTCCCCCAAACTTAGACCTCGCTTGTCCCCAAGCGAAAACCGATATCAAAAAACATGCCCACATGCTTAGAGAGAGAGGTGTCGATAAAAACAAAATACGGACATAGTAGCATCATGCTTATTATCATAACTACAACAAACTTTATCATGAAACTTTTATCATATAACTTCTCATGAACAAGTAACAATTCATCACAACAATGAAGTAACAAGCATAAACTCTATAGAAAACCAACAAACTATGTTCTCAGTCAACTTTGCAACTACGATTCATCATATTTTTAGGAAGGGTCTCGTATCGGAGCCTTTTGGCAAGTCCACATAGTCAACCATCATTTAATCTTCTATGCTTGCTAACACTCACAACATGCCCATGAGCAAAAAGTTTCGACCGGACACATAGAAAGATAGGGGCTTATAGTTTCGCCTCCCAACGTATTCATCTCAAGGGTGATGTCAACAATAATAACTCATGCTCACTCATATCCAACTAGATATATGTGCCTAGATCTTTCCTCACCACATGATGCTTGCAAAAAGAGAAAATAAAAAGGAATAGGGAAGAATACTTTGACTCTTGCATAAAAGTAAATACATAAAAGTAAAAGATAGGCCCTTCGTAGAGGGAAGCAGAGGTTGTCATGTGCTTTTGATTAGTATGCCAAATCCCTTAATGCAAAAGAACGTCACGTTATATTGCCCCTTATGATAGCAACCTTTATTATGCAGTCTGTCCTTTTATTACTTTGCCATCACAAGTTCGTACAACGCTCAATTTTCTCTTACACTAAATGATCCAACACATTTAGAAGCAATTTTTATTGCCTTATTGCACCGATGACAACTTACTTGAAGGATCTTACTCAATCCATAGGTAGGTATGGTGGACTCTCAAAACATGAGTTTGGGTTTAGGGTTTTTGGATGCACAAGTAGTACCTCTACTTAGTGCGGAATTTTGGCTAGCAAAGATATTGAGCAAGCACCACATGTTGAAGGATCTATGACAATATAACTTCTATGTGAATATGAACAAACATAACTCATTACATTGTCTTCCTTGTCCAACGTCAACAATTTTGACATATAATATTTAATGGGGGCTCACAATCATAAAAGATGTCCAAGATAGTGTATTTGCATGTGAATCTTCTCTTCCCTTATTAATTCTTTCATGAGTTGCATCATTGGCCAATGCTATGTTTGTCAATCTCCAATAAATTTTACTACTTATACTTTTCCTTATGTGATGTCATTACTTACCATAAGATTAGCACATGATCTTTTTCATTTATTTCCTTTTATTTGATTGCAACATAAAAGTAAAGAAGCAAAGACTCAAACTAAATTTTATTATATAGCTCTCACTCGATTACATAGATAGGCGGATCATGAAACTAATACTCAAAAGGAGATCATGCTAAACTTTATTTCAACTATTTCATGATAAAACTAAATATCAAACTAAGATAGGTAAAGGCAATAAAAGTGATGGTGATACGATACCGGGGCATCTCCCCCAAGCTTGGCACAAGACAAGGGGAGTGCCCATACCATGTACTCAAGTCTCCTTTGGTGGGGAGGATGATGATGGTGGTGGTGATGAGGTAGTAGCGTCACACTTCAGGCACAGAAGGTACTCCAATCTACGAATGATGCTCCGGAGGGCGATGATTTGCTCTTGTAACAGAATATTTTCATGAGTGAGATATTTATTTTGGACATGAACCATTTCAAAGGCCCTAAAAGCTTCAATTTTAGTAGGGGTGGGATGATTGTAGTAAGGTTGAATGATATCTTCTTCTTCTTCATCTCCCAGCAGAGCCTGCCCTCCTATTTGCACTTGATCTCCCGTAGCTTCCTTGCTTTTATCCTCCTTGAGAATTTCCTTTGGTTCCTCTCTTTTCAGTTCTATCTTCATCAACCAAGCATCTTCTTCTACATTGTTGGAGGAGGGAGAAGACATGCTGCCTGACTTGATGGATCTGATAGAGAAACAGCCAGAAACAAGAACAGAAGATTTCTCCGTGATACGGTGGTCAATACGTTCGGGGAGGTATATAAAGATTTTTTTATCTTGGGAAACAAGCAAATGAGAGGAAAATGGAGTCAGGAAGGTTCCCGAGGTGGGCACAACCCACCTGGGCTCGCCAGGCAAGGCAGGCGCGCCCTGGTGTATCATGCCCTCCTCGGTTGCCTTCCTGGTTATTTCTTATTTTCCTAATTTTTATAATATTCCAAAACTGACAGAAAATATTTTTGCGGATTTTTCGGAGTCTGTTTACTTACCGTATCACGTACCTCCTCTTTTTTAGGATTCTTGAGTGTTCCGGAAGGTTTCTTTTACGTGTTCCTCCGGTGTCATGGTTTGGATAATATTACTTTCAACATTAATAGGCGTACCTGAGATGTAGTGTTTAATTCTTTGTCCATTGACCACCTTCGGGTTAGTACCTTCGGCATTATTAATCTTGATAGCTCTAGAGCGATAAACCTCCTCTATAATATATGGTCCTTCCCATTTGGAGAGAAGTTTTCCTGCAAAGAATCTAAAACAAGAGTTGTACAAAAGAACATATTCTCCAACTTTGAACTCCCGCTTTTGGATTCTTTTGTCATGCCATCTTTTAACATTTTCTTTGAATAATTTGGCATTTTCATAAGCTTGGGTTCTCCATTCATCTAGTGAGCTAATATCAAATAACCTCTTTTCACCGGCAAGTTTGAAATCATAGTTGAGTCCTTTAATTGCCCAATATGCTTTATGTTCTAACTCAAGAGGCAAATGACAAGCCTTTCCATAAACCATTTTATATGGAGACATACCCATAGGATTTTTATATGCTGTTCTGTAAGCCCAAAGTGCATCATCTAATTTCTTAGACCAATTCTTTCGGGACCTATTGATAGATTTTTGTAATATTAAATTTATTTCTCTATTGTTAAGTTCAACTTGGCCACTAGATTGAGGATGATAGGGTGAAGCAATTCTATGGTTAACATCATATTTAGCAAGCATTTTATGGAAAGCACCATGAATAAAGTGTGAACCACCATCAGTCATTAAATATCTAAGGACTCCGAACCTTGGGAAAATAACTTCTTTAAGCATTTTAATTGAAGTGTTATGATCAGCACTACTAGTTTGAATAGCTTCTACCCACTTAGTAACATAATCAACAGCAACCAAAATATGTGTATACCCATTAGAGGAAAGAAAAGGTCCCATATAATCAAAACCCCAAACATCAAATGGTTCAACGGCAAGTGAATAATTCACAGGCATTTCCTGACGCTTACCGATATTACCAATTCTTTGACATTCATCACAAGATAAAACAAACTTACAGGCATCTTTAAAGAGAGTAGGCCAATAAAAACCAGATTGCAATACCTTGTGAGCAGTTCTATCTCCCGCATGATGTCCTCCAAAGGTTTCGGAGTGACATTTCTGTAGGATTTGTTCCTGTTCATGCTCAGGTACACAACGTCTAATAATACCATCTACACCTTCTTTATAAAGATGTGGGTCATCCCAAAAGTAATATCTTAAATCATAGAAGAATTTTTTTTCTTTTGTTCGTATGTGAAACTAGGTGGTATATATTTAGCAACAATATAATTAGCATAGTCAGCATACCAAGGAGCCTTATGAGAAGCATTTATTGTAGCTAGTTGTTCATCAGGAAAACTATCATCAATAGGTAGTGGGTCATCAAGAATATTTTCTAACCTAGACAAGTTATCAGCTACGGGGTTCTCAGCTCCTTTCCTACCAGTGATATGTAAATCAAATTCTTGCAGCAAGAGAACCCACCTAACGAGTCTAGGTTTAGCATCCTTCTTTTCCAGAAGATATTTTATAGCAGCATGATCAGTGTGAACAATTACTTTGGAATCAACAATGTAAGATCTGAATTTATCACAAGCAAACACAACTGCTAAAAATTCTTTTTCAGTAGTAGCATAATTTCTTTGGGCACTGTCTAGAGTTTGCTAGAATAATGGATAAAATTTAATTTCTTATCAACTCTTTGTCCTAGAACAGCACCAATAGCATAATCACTAGCATCACACATAATTTCAAAAGGCAAGTTCCAATCAGGTGGTTGAACAATAGGTGCAGAAGTTAAGGCTTTCTTAAGTGTTTCAAAGGCTTCTACACAATCATCATAAAAAACAAAGGGAACATCCATTTGTAAAAGATTAGTAAGAGGCCTAGAAATTTTATAAAAGTCTTTAATAAACATCCTATAGAAACCAGCATGACCAAGGAAACTACGAATACCTTTAATATCTTTAGGACATGGCATTTTCTCAATTGCATCAACCTTAGCTTTATCCACCTCAATACCTCGTTCAGAAATTTTATGCCCCAAAACAATATCTTCATTAACCATAAAGTGGCACTTCTCCCAATTCAAGACAAGATTAGTTTGTTCACATCTCTGCAAAACTCGATCAAGGTTGCTTAAGCAATCATCAAAAGAAGTTCCGTAAACGAAAAAATCATCCGTGAAAACCTCAACAATCTTTTCACAAAAATTAGAGAATATAGCAGTCATACATCTTTGAAAGGTAGCAGGTGCATTGCATAAACCAAAAGGCATACGTCTATAAGCATAAGTTCCAAAAGGGCAAGTAAAAGTGGTTTTCTCTTGATTAGGTTGTGAAACAGGTATTTGAGAGAAACCAGAATATCCATCAAGAAAGCAAAAGTGTGTGTGCTTAGATAATCTTTCCAACATTTGATCAATAAAAGACAGAGGGTAATGATCTTTTCTAGTTGCTTTATTTAATTTTCTAAAATCAATTACCATTCTATATCCAGTGACAATTCTTTGTGGAATAATTTCATTTTTATCATTAGGAACAATAGTAATACCTCCCTTCTTAGGGACACAATGAACAGGACTTACCCATCTACTATCAGCTATGGGATAGATTATACCTGCTTCCAGAAGTTTTAGTATTTCAGTTCTCACCACTTCTTTCATCTTAGGATTTAATCGTCGTTGGTGATCAACAACTGGTTTAGCACCAGGTTCCATATTAATTTTGTGCTGACAGAGAGTGGGACTAATGCCCTTAAGATCATCCAGAGTATATCCAATAGCAGCACGGTGCTTCTTCAGAATTTTCAATAATCTTTCTTCTTCATGTTCTGAAAGGTTAGCACTAATAATAACAGGATATATCTTCTTTTCATCTAGATAAGCATATTTCAAAGTGTCGGGCAATTACTTTAATTCAAACACAGGATCACCTTTAGTTGGAGGAGGACCTCCTAGAGTTTCAATAGGCAAATTGTGTTTAAGAAGATGTTGTTCAAAGAAAATTTTATCTATTTTATTTCTTTCATGTAAATGCATATCATTTTCATGGTCTAGCAAATATTGTTCTAGTGGATCAGTAGGAGGCATGGCAATAGAAGCAAGACCAATTATTTCATCCTCACTAGGTAATTGTTTATTACGGGGTTGTCTACTAAACTTGGAGAAATTAAATTCATGACTCATCACCAAAGCTAACACCAACAGTTTATTTCTCACAATCTATTTTAGCATTAACGGTGTTCAAGAAAGGTCTACCAAAGATAATGGGACAAAAGTCATCTTATGGGGAACCAAGAACTAGAAAATTAGTAGGGTATTTTATTTTCCCACACAAGACTTCAACATCTCTAACAATCCCAGGTGGTGTGATGGTGTCTCTATTAGCAAGTTTAATAGTAACATCTATATCTTCTATTTCAGCAGGTGCTATATCATTCATAATTTCTTGGTATAAGGTGAAAGGAATAGCACTCACACTAGCACCTAAGTCACATAAACCATAATAACAATGATCTCCTATTTTAACTAAGACAACAGGCATGCCAACAACAGGTATATGTTTATCTTTTTCATCGGGTTTGGCAATTCTAGCAGCTTCATCACAGAAGTAAATAACATGTCCATCAATATTTTCTACCAAGGGATCTTTAACCATAGCAGCAATAGGATCTACTTTAATTTGTTCAGAGGGTTTAGGTGCTTTAATATTACTTTTGCAAACCACAGTTGATACCTTAGCATGTTCCTTTATCATAACAGGGAAAGGTGGTTTTTCAATATAAGCAATAGGCACAACTGGATCAACATTGTAAATAATAGTTTCATCTTTAGCTATTATCGGTTCTTTAATTTCTTCTTTAATAGGGGGATGATATTTGAACCACTTCTCCTTAGGGAGATCAACATGAATAGCAAATGATTCACAGAAAGAGGCTACTATCTCAAAGTCAAGTCCATATTTAGTGCTAAACTTGTGAAAAGCATCGGTATTCATAAAAGATTTAACACAATCAAACTCAAGCTTAATACCTGACTTTTTACCTTCGTCGAGTTCCCAATCTTCAGAGTTGCATTTAATTCTTTCTAAAAGATCCCACCTGAATTCAATAGTCTTCTTCATAAAAGGACCAGTACAAGAAGTATCGAGCATGGATTGATCATCACGAGAAAGCCGAGCATAAAAATTCTGAATGATAATTTCTCTAGAGAGCTCATGATTGGGGCATGAATATAACATTGACTTAAGCCTCCGCCAAGCTAGAGCGACACATTCTCCTTCACGAGGCCAAAAATTATATATATAATTCCGATCACGGTGAACTAGATGCATAGGATAAAATTTCTGATGAAATTCCAATTTCAATCGATTCCAGTTCCAAGATCCAATATCATCGCATAGCCTATACCATGTCAATGCTTTTCCCTTCAAAGATAAAGGGAAAACCTTCTTCTTAGCTTCATCTCCGGATAAACCTGCAAGCTTAAATAATTCACAAATTTCATCCACATATATCAGGTGCATATCAGGATGTTCAGTTCCATCTCCTGCATAAGGATTAGCTAGCAGTTGTTCTATCATACCCGAAGGAATTTCATAACCAATATTTTCAGTAGGTGCATGTCGGTGTACACAAACAGGGGTGTCTGTTTCCCCTGACTTGTGCACGGACAAGGAGCCTCTCGGCAACCAGGGCTTGACAAGGGAATGGCTACACCAAGCTGCAAAACAAGACCAAGCCAGGAGAACCACTCTTCATGAGATCAAGGAGCGGATCAAGAAGACCAAGACAGCAGAGCATCACCTTGGGGAGGCTTCCCTTGCCGGGCAGGAGAGCCTGGCGGGGTCGAGGCCACCCCAGGGACAAGTCCAAGATTTCCCCTGCAAGCTTCCGGGTCTGCCAAAGGCGAAAGCTCCTGCCAAGGCACCACCGCTCCACCGCACCACCACACAAATCACCTATCAATGCGGCGTCGAGCCTCCAAGTGATTAAGTGGCTACCACCAAGCACGTGGCAGCCCATGGGAGACCGATTATCCTCATGTGACACCCGTCCAGATGCGTGTCCAACAGATAAGCAGAAGATGGTTAAGCGGCATGGCAGGCTTGCCAGGTTTCGCCCTCAACACGACACCTAGCAGTGCATTTAATGCACTTTGTCCTAACTGCCAGAGTTAGGTATGATAACACTGTTAGCTACCTAATCACTAGTTAAAGACTATTTTGCCACTGTGGTTACCCCTTAAGCTATAAAATGTGGTCCAAGGCTAACTAGCAAAGGATTTAGACCCTTGCACATTTGCACGCGCATAGCTGCTCCCCCTGATGCCACCTTGCCGGGCTTGAGCGCTGCGTGTTCATCGTGTTCCTCCATCCAATCCACCAAAGCAGGAGTAGGGTTTTACACTTTCCAGCGGCCCGAACCTGGGTAAAAACCACCAGCGTCACCACCATCGTGTTGTTTCATGGCCTCCGCTCTTTGTGCAACGTGATCTTCCCCCTTGCCGAACCACAAGGGGCCGATGGCCCCATAGGTGATCGTGTCCTCCCACGAAATCTTTGGTGCACCAGGTAGGGGGAGTTCGTTTGCGTGAACCCGAGGTTCTGAACAGCATGTCCATCATCATCATCATCGTTGTCCTCGATGTCACCATCTTCGTCAATAGCTTTGGAAAAGAGAAATGGTGCTACTCACTAGCCTTGTCCCTCCCAGCCTCTATCCCTTGTCTCCACCGCCGCAGCAGCGACAGCTAGGACGAGGGGCAGCAGCGATGCGGTGGCCATAGTTGGCGCGGATGGCATGACCACCGTGCCTCCCATGGCCGGAAGAGGGATCGAGGTGTGCGGTGACATCATCCTCCTAGCGGTCTCCCATCACTGCGTACCTGGTCTCAAAGGATGTCGCTTGGACGGGAGGACCAGAAAACAGTGCGTAATTGGCCTTACCCGTCTTTTCTCAAACACCGATGGTCTGATCACGCGGTGGTGAGGCCACCAACGTCGATAAGCCCACGTGGCGCTCGGTTATGTATTTATCCCGCCAAGGGTAAATCCTGAGTGTAACGCTAGTGCGAATCCGTTGGTTGACGCTCCTGGTAAGCAAACCGCGGCAAGGCTTTCCATGCCTACGTGTTCTTCACATCAGCCGTGGTTAGACCATTGGAATTTGGGGAAAAGGGGAGAGGGACCGATTTTTTCCTTTCCCGCCATATGTCATTAGTTGCAAACATTTTTGTTGACTCACCCAGCTCGTGCCCGGGCTGAGTGTGTAACTAATGGACTGCCTAGTCCCTCCTCTCTTGGCTCTTTCCTATCTATTCATCCTTGCAGAATGAAAATGGATGTGCGAGCACGGTCTCCCAGGAGGCACATATGGGATGGGCAGCCACGAGTGGAAGAGGAGATGTTACGCGTAATCAAATGTGCACCCCGGCAAGAAAGGAAGCATCGATAAAAGCTAAGTTGGCATGCCTGTTGACTTTTCTTCAGAATTTACGCATGCACGTCCCTCGGACAACCAATGATTTTGTATGACAAGCCCTCTATGCGGTGGAACCTTACTGTGTTTGTCAGCGCCCTCGCTTTGTTTCGACCCTGCTCAACAAGGTGGGTGGCGGCATCAAGGACTGTAGAGGAAAAACCCACCGGCAGCATGTTCTCACCAGCTGAATGCTAAGGACCCGTTCCTCAAAGCAATCGCGGCAACATGTTGTTGGCGGGCAACCAAAGTACACAAAGGAAACTAATCATACGAATACCAGTGGGTAAACATGAGAGGGATAGCATACATTAACATAATAAACATCAATTCGATGAAACATTGAAGCAAGAACAGTACAACGTTTAAAGACGAGATGCATATTGTGTCTTATTACAGGGCAACACGGCAGCATGAATGGTTTAAAGCTAGTTCGGACGGCTTCCGGGGACTCTTGGGACGGAGAAAACCTTGTCAGCAAGGGGGGTGGCCTTCTCCGCAATGGCAGAAGTGTCGGCACCAGGTGGCAGCCTCTTGAAGCTGTTGGCAAGGTTGAGGTCCGGATGGTAGAAGGCAAGGTTGCTCAAGACCAAGAAGATGGCGTCACGGGCGAGCTTCCAGGACTCATCAGCAAAGCAGGTAGCCCTATCGTCCTCATACATCTTTAGCCCTTCGATTAGGCCCTCGAAGAAGAGCGTCATCTTGACACTAGGAACTTCATGTTGGCCAATGGAGAAGGCCCAACTCTTCATGGACATTTTTGCAATCTGGGCAGTGAGGCGCTCGGCGATGTCAACTAGGTTTTTGATCCAAAGCTCACGCTGCTAGATTTGGTTCTCCAGTTTGTCCTCTGCGTCCTTTTGGAGGTTCTTGCATTGGTCAAAACCGGCAGACCTCGGGGTAGGGGGTCCCGAGCTGTGGATCTAGGATCAATGGATAACAGGGGACGACAAACACAGTGTTTACCCAGGTTCGGGCCCTCTCGAAGAGGTAAAACCCTACGTCCTGCTTGATTGTATTAAATATATGATGGAGTTTACAGACTAGGTCTACCTCGAGATCAGCATGAGCTAAACCCTAAGGCTATGAGGTGATGAATGTAGCCCTAACCCTAATGACTACAACCCTCGGTTTATATAGACACCGATATGGTTAGGGTTACCAAAGATAGATTACAACAAGAGGGAAAGAGATCTCGTCCACCCTTAACTTGGAGGGCACACCACGGCTTCACAGGTCTTCGGTCACCACACGGCTCCACCAGTCCAGCCCACGTACAATGGGCCGTCGCCCCGAGGACCCCTTAGTCCATGACTCCCTCGGTAGCCCCCGAACTTGCCTCCAATGCCGAGACTTGTATCCGACATCCATTCATCCGACCAATATTTGGCTTGCGGGGCAAGTTCCTCAGCTAGTCTCCCCCCTGTTCGGTACCAAGCGATGTTCCGAATCTGAAGTGGCTGTTTTACTTAACACCGAAGGTAATAATAAAAATATCGCTCAAGCGTAAATAGTGCCTTTATCTGATAACTTTTTCTCCTTCAACGAAGAGTCGCTTCCGGCCATAATGCTAGGTAGTTACTATTTCTCGAAGCATGGCTCAAGGCTGACGCCACGACTGACACGTCCCCTCAACGTGGAGATTGTGTCCCGCCTTTCAGGGGATATGGTTAATGATTTCGATTCCCCTCCCCGCTCATAATGCTGCGGGGATATCGGGAAGTGGAGAGGGCCAACGGCGTGAAAAAAGGGATCTCTAGCCTGCCCACAGTCTATAAAAGGGGGCCGCTATAATCTGCATCCCACGCCTTCTCCTTCCTTCCACACTCCCAGTCCTTTAGAGTTCCAGCGCCCTTTCTCTCTGCTTCCCTAGCCAATCCCACTTCACCTCCTTCGACCATGGTCAGATCTGGCGCCAACGGGAAGTGGAAGGCCTCCTCCGTCACCAACAAAGATATCCTGAAGTTGAAGGAGGCCGGTTACTTGCCAGCCAACGTCGCCCATCGAGCCCCCAAAGAGGGCCAGATCATCCCTACGCCCAAGCCAGGCGAAAGGGTAGTTTTTCTCCCCCATTTCTTTAGGGGGCTTGGATTTCCCCTGCACCCCTTTGTGCGGGGGCTAATGTTCTACTATGGGCTAGATTTCCATGATCTAGCCCCCAACTCCCTCCTCCACATTTCAACCTTCATCGTCATTTGTGAAGCGCTCCTCCGGGTCCAGCCGCATTTCGGCTAATGGCTGAAAGTGTTCAACGTGAAGCCCAAGGTGGTCGGCGGCGAGCATGCGGACTGCAGCAGGGCCATGATCAGCAAGCTGACACGGGTCCAATGGCCGGATGGCCACTTCATCGACACTGTCCGGATGTGGCAGAAGGAGTGGTTCTACATCACCGAGCCGAGGGAGGCCGCATGGGGGGTGGGCCCCGCATTCCGGTCCAGACCCCCCACCAGATTGACCTCCTGGACCACCAAGAGTCCGGACTGGGGGCGCGTTGCTGACACCAAGGCGCTGCAGAAGCGCGTAGACAACGTGCTAGAGACCGGCGCTAAGCTGGTCCACGTGTTCCAAATCATGCTCCACCGCGGGATCCTCCCTTGTCAGGAAAGGGCCAAGCCCATGTGGGAGCATGAGCCCTCGGATCCGGCCACTGTGTGGCACCTCTTCGGCACGACTCCAGACAAGATATGGGGCCAACTATTCCAGCCCCAGAAGGAGTGGCTGGTCAAGGGGAAGGACATCGGTCTTGACGCCGCGAATCCCCCAAGGGAGGTGAGTGGCATTTCTCTTCAACCATGTGGAGGAGGATCCGTGGTTCCATCGTATGATTCAATGTTCACAGGCTTGAAGTCTTCCGGGAATTGATGTTGCATTACCCTTTCTGTGAAGCACAAGGGGTGTGCGGCGCCCCGGGCTCGGGCTATGTCGCGTCGGAGGTCTTCGGTCCTCCGAATCTGCTGCTGTTCCTAGATTCTATCGTTTTGGCTTGCCCGATCATAGTATGCTTCCCGGTAAGAGGGCGAGTCTTCCCTAGGTCCGTAAATGGACCTGGTGCGACCTGCCCTGGCGTCTAGGTCATGGCGAAGGTCGTACTCGTAAGTGGGCCGTGCTTGATCCTTGTTGTAACGGCGAGGTGGGGTGGCTGGGTGTTCGGCCTCGGCAGCTTCTCTGTCCCGTCCTCTAGGGGGACGGTCCGGCTGTTCGGCGCATGTGTATGTTGGACGTGTTGGCTCTAAGGCTTCATCGTCGAACTGGGATAGCAATTTTTGCTTAGGATAGCTCTTAACTTGCTGTTCGTGGCCGTATCCTTCTTTGGCGGCTAGGACTTTGGTCCACCGCTTATTGAGGGTGTCTTGTTTGGCCTTGATTTTGCGCTTTTGTTTCTTTAGGCTGTGGGTGGTGGCTAAAAGCCTCCGCTTGAACCTTTCCTGCTCCAGAGGTTCTTCGGGGACGATAAAGTCGTCCTCCCCGAGACTTGCCTCCTCTTTAGAGATTGGGAGGTAGTTGCTATCCTTGGAGTCTTCGCGGCTTTCCGGATTGAGCGGGTCCTCCTGCCCCGCAGGGTCATCCTGGCGATGCTCGTTGGCTGCGGCTCCGGCTCGGTCATCCATATTATTCTCGGTGCCGTTCTCCACCGAGTCTATGTTGCTCGTAAGGCTTCGGCGTGGCTTTGACCGGCGGTGTTGTTTTCATCATTTGGGAGGCTCGTCTCTGGGCTTGCCTCTGTCCTGATTGGGAGTGCCGTCGCCGTCTTTGGGGGTGTCCACCATGTAAATATCGTAGGTGGACGTGGCCGACCAGCGGCCTGTGACGGGGGGATCGACCTCAGTATAAGCCGTGGTTACATCCTCCTCGTCCATGTATTCGGCATTCTCCGAATTGTAGTCTAACATATCGGTTAGATCATCGATAGTTGCTACCAAATGGGTGGTGGGTGGGGCGCAAAATTCCCTGTCGAACACCTCAAAGGGTTGGTTATTGACGGCGGAGAGTAGGTTCTCCTGGATGGTCATTTTCTGAATCCGGTCCAATGCCTCGTTCAACATATCGAGGTTTACCAGGCTTGAGGTTGGGTCGTTTTGGGCCGGGGGTGACCCCTGGCTGCCATTTGCTGACTCAGGGTGCGGGCTCGAAGCTAGCAAGATGTTGCGGGGGAGGAGCTCGGCCGAGATCGAATCTTGGCCTCTGACCTCTGGTTCTGCCTCGAGGGCCGGGGATAAATCCTCCGCCGATGTAAGTTCAGTTGACGGTGGGGTAAGGTCTCCTCTCTCAGGTAGTCTTTCCTGGCCCAAAGCTGTTTGGTAGACTGGGGCCGATTCACAGATCGGATCGGAGGTGTACGTCGGAACAGGTGCGGTAAGGCCTACGGGGAAGGTGAATCCGGTAAAAACCAAATCCCCCCGCGCATCAGTGACGTACTCCAGATTGTCGAATCGAATCCGGTGCTCAGGAGCGAAGTTGTCGACTTGGCCAAGATGGCCGGTCGGATCAGCGTGCAGCATGATGCTGCCAAAAGTGAAGAGTTGTCCAGGGACGAAGAGGTCCATGGAACTAACGTCCTCTCCAAGGACTAAACGAGCCATCGATCCTTCCGATGATCCAGCAGTGCAACTCTCAATGAAAGCACCAATGTCGGTGTCAAAATCGGCAGACCTCGGAGTAGGGGGTCCAGAGCTGTGGATCCAGGATCAATGGATAACAGGGGACGACGAACATAGTGTTTACCCAGGTTCGGGCCCTCTCGAAGAGGTAAAACCCTACGTCCTGCTTGATTGTATTAAATATATGATGGAGTTTACAGACTAGATCTACCTCGAGATCAGCATGAGCTAAACCCTAAGGTTATGAGGTGATGAATGTAGCTCTAACCCTAATGACTACAACCCTCGGTTTATATAGACACCGATATGGTTAGGGTTACCAAAGATAGATTACAACAAGAGGGAAAGAGATCTCATCCACCCTTAACTTGGAGGGCACACCACGGCTTCACAGGTCTCCGGTCACCACACGGCTCCACCAGTCCGACCCACGTATAATGGGCCGTCGCCCCGATGACCCCTTAGTCCATGACTCCCTCAGTAGCCCCCGAACTTGCCTCCAATGCCGAGACTTGTATCTGGCATCCATTCCTCCGACCAATATTCGGCTTGCGGGGCGAGTTCCTCAGCTAGTCCCCCCCCTGTTCGGTACCAAGTGATGTTCGAAATCTGAAGTGGTTGTTTTACTTAACACCGAAGGTAATAATAAAAATATCGCTCAAGCGGAAATAGTGCCTTTATCTGACAACTTTTTCTCCTTCAACGAAGAGTCGCTTCCGGCCATAATGCCAGGCAGTTACTATTTCTCGAAGCACGGCTCAAGGCTGACGCCATGACTGACACGTCCCCTCAACGTGGAGATCGTGTCCCACCTTTCGGGGGATATGGTTAATGATTTTGATTCCCCTCCCCGCTCATAATGCTGCGGGGATATTGGGAAGTGTAGAGGGCCAACGGCGTGAAAAAAGGGATCTCTGGCCTGCCCACAGTCTATAAAGGGGGGCCGCTATAATCTGCATCCCACGCCTTCTCCTTCCTTCCGCACTCGCAGTCCTTCAGAGTTCCAGGGCCCTTTCTCTCTGCTTCCCTAGCCAATGTCACTTCACCTCCTTCGACCATGGCCGAATCTGGCGCCAACGGGAAGTGGGAGGCCTCCTCCATCACCAACGAAGATATCCTGAAGTTGAAGGAGGCTGGTTACTTGCCGGCCAATGTCACCCATCGAGCCCCCGAAGAGGGCCAGATCATCCCTACGCACAAGCCAGGCGAAAGGGTAGTTTTTCTCCCCCATTTCCTTAGGGGGCTTGGATTTCCCCTGCACCCCTTTGTGCAGGGGCTAATGTTCTACTATTGGCTAGATTTCCATGATCTAGCCCCCAACTCCCTCCTCCACATTTCGACCTTCATCGTCGTATGTGAAGCGCTCCTCCGGGTCCAGCCGCATTTCGGCTTATGGCTGAAAGTGTTCAACGTGAAGCCCAAGTTGGTCGGCGGCGAGCACGCGGACTGCGGCGGGGCCATGATAAGGAAGCTGACACGGGTCCAATGGTCGGACGGCCACTTCGTCGACACTGTCTGGATGTGGCAGAAGGAGTGGTTCTACATCACCGAGTCGAGGGAGGCCGCATGGGGGGCGGCCCCCGCATTCCGGTCCGGACCCCCCACCAGATTGGGCTCTTGGACCACCAAGAGTCCGGACTGGGGGCGCGTTGCTGACACCAAGGCGCTACAGAAGCGCGTCGACAACGTGCTAGAGACCGGCGCTAAGCTGGTCGACGTGTTCCAAATCATGCTCCACCGCGGGATCCTCCCTTGTCAGGAAAGGGCCAAGCCTATGTGGGAGCATGATCCTCGGATCCAGCCACTGTGCGGCACCTCTTCGGCACGACTCCGGACAAGATATGGGGCCAACTATTCCAGCCCCAGAAGGAGTGGCCGGCCGAGGGGAAGGACATCGGTCTTGACACCCTTGTCCGTCAATTTCTTATCCATGTGAACGGCAGAGTCACGCTGCTCCTTGATTGCCTGCCACTTGAGATCGTACATGTGCTGCACTTCCTTAAGCCATGCTGCCATGGACTCTAGGAAGGCTAGATCCTTGGCGCTATCAGCGGAGTCGCCGGCTTCTTCAACCCTCTGGGATAGTGGCGCCATTATGCGTCTGATCTCTTCGTCAATATCCGCGCCCGCTGCAGCAGACGAGCCAAGAGCTGCAAGCCCAGAGGATGTCTCATTGGAAGAGGGCCCATGGATTGGAGGGGAGCCTTTTCCTCGACGACAATGCTAAGGCCAGAAGTGCTGCCGGGGGTTTTCTCTGTCTCTTTTTGGGACCCTGGATATCCCCGGGAGCCTGATCATGGCCTTCCGTGGCAGCAATCCTGGTTGCTTCTTCGATAGCACTCTTCCCGATGCTGGCTACCTCTTCCAAGAGCTCGAGTTCTTCAATCAACGAAGCTATAAGCAAAACCAACAGATGAAGTAATGAGAAACCATATGCTACTAAGTCAAAAAAACTAAGGAGCAAAATGATTCAAGGAAGCAGAAACAAAGGCAAGAGGGGTACCCGGTGGTGTTTGCTGCGGAGGAGCATCCACCTCCCCGGCAACATCTGTTGCCGGCGTGCGGTTCGTATCCGCTCCCTCAATGGCCGTGACCTCATCACGTGCAGACCCCTCGGTGGAGGCCCTTGCCGGTGATTTCTCTGCTTGGACTTGGGTTGGGGTGGTGGACCCCTCCTGGTGGGCCCCTCCCTACTAGATCTCACCTTTTCCCTTGGCGGGGATGAAGCATGTCCTTCCGCGTCCCTCCGGGCAGGTGAAACCTGTCCCATGCCTTCGTGTTGGGGCTGGGCTGGGGGCTAGGTGCAGGATCCCCTGTCCTATCCCACGCCAGACCCGTGCTCGCCAAAGGACCCGATGCCGCTGTGCGCTTGGTCCGTTCGGCCCGCTGGGTGAGGGACTTTTCATCTCTGCGAAGACAACAAAGAAGATTGGATCATCAAGTATCGAATGCACAATACCTCAGCAAGAAGCGCGGCTATTCTCCTTTCTCTGGGTCTATGAGCATGGAGCCTAGCGCGTATGCCGCGGGTGGCGGGGTCGCCCTGCCTCTCTTCAGAGTTGGAGGAGCGGAGCTTCCCGGCAGCTTTGAGCTCTTCGGCGGAGCCAAGGCCTCTGGCGGAATCGAGCTTTGCGAAGAGGCTGGACTTGACTGGGGCCTGGGGTCAACCCCTGTGACCGCACGTCGCTTGGCGGGTGGAGTCTTGGCCTCCGATAGACGAGAAGATTGGCAGTGCACCACCTCTGGGTTGGTAACCCTGGAGGTTGTCTTCTTGACCCTCTTCATGGCCATCGAGGATGTCGAAGCCGCTGCTTTCCGGCTGGCCCGCTTGCGAGGGCGATGGTCTGTATCTGGCCCTGGGGTTTGAGGACCTGCCGCGAGCCATTCCTCCTCGGGCTGCTCCACCTCTTCAGCTTCACCTTCTCGTTGGGCCTCTGCTGCCGTGGCATGAATCCCCGCCCCAGCAAGGTCAAGCCCGACAACCTCCTCCACGTAGCGCCCCTCGCTCCCTTCATCAGAAGAGCCCTCACCTTCAGCCTCCTTCTCCTCCTCCTCCACTTCCTCTCCAGGCCTCACTACTCCAGCGGCCTTGAGCGCTCTATCCTCTGCAATCCGCCTTGAGATGAACGCTACCTCTACCGGAGAGGTGCGCTTGACAAGGTCAGTCTCCACTTTGGAAGCCCTCTCTTCCAGACCGGAGACCCACTGTATCTCTGCGTCCAATTCAGGCAACCGCCCATTAGCTGCAACTCCGTAGGCGTTGCAATCTGGCATCCATTTCAGAATCTGGTCCCGGGCAGAGTTGAGATGCAGCGGGACAACCCTTGCCGGCAAATGGAATGGCCCGAGGCTACCGAACAACTGCTCGCACAACCAGCCGTGACCGTATATTGACAAATTGTTGACGGGGCCTAGATAAAGGCGCATCCTGTCGGCGGAATTCCCGTACTGCCAGGCAAACCTGTCCCTCCTCTGCGGCGGTGCGATGCGGCACCGGAGGAAGTTGGCCCCCAGCTGCTCGATGGTTAGCCCGGCAGCTTTGAGACGGGCAATCCTGTTTAGCGCTGGGCGAAGCCAATCATCAGTAAGGCCTAGCTTGCTCCAGTCGCTGCCGCGCGTGATGCATTCCGTCCGTGCCACGCAGAACTCAGGCGCGTCCTCGTCTTGAATCCAGGACCAATCTGCCCTCCATTCATCCCACCTGTCGTGCTGCTGGACAGGGAGATAATCCCACTCATCCTTCTTGCCCTGGGGGATCCAGCTTATATTTCCCGAACGGTGGGATTTGTCTTCAACCCGTGGAACGAAGAACTGCCTGAACAGATCCACATTGGGGGCAACTCCAACAAAATTCTCACACAGATGGGCGAAGATTGCCATGCACGCCATTGCATTTGCCGTGAAATCCAGGAGATGGAATCCGTAAACCATCATCATGGTGCAGAAGAACTCAAAGAAGGGGGAGGTGAGGCCGCAGAAGAAGTACGTGCAGAAGAAGTGGTACGAATCCGATGGAACCTTCTTTCCCTCTGGCAAAACCACGGGCGCTCCATGCCCTTTTTGAACTTCCCTCCCCCACATGTACGCGTACCTCGCAATCAAAGTTGGGCCATCTAGGCTCGACTGAAAGAAGACCACATCTTCCTGCCGCTTCCTGTCCAGCTCCTCTGCCCTTTTCTTCCTCCCCTCCCCTGTTGTATCTTTTGCGGTGGCCGCCCGCTTCCCCTTTGCACCGGCCATCTTCCGTCCCATCTCATGAGCTCACAGGTGGGCAAAGGATCTAGTGGAGCTGGGGGAGCGGATGTTGGCGTGGGAACAATTGTTTGGCTTGAGGAAGAAGATGAAGGAAGGGGAGACGGATACGAATGAGTAGCGTCCCTTCACGTGGCCTTTTTATGGGGAACGGGCTCAGGGGCTGGCTCTTCGCTATCTCTCCTAAGGAAGTTACCGTTTTTGCAGGCCCACTACCCATTAACTGCTACAGTTCCACGACCCCACGACCTGCGGTAATTACGCGAAGTGGACGTTGGATTGACTCGTCATCATTATAACCGCTGCATGGGCAGCATTTCTTCGACACGTGTCCGTGCACAGTTTGGGGCCTAACCCAACGTGCCCGGTGACACGTATGGCTCAGGCCCGGGGGCTTCTGTCGGGGTACACAAACAGGGGTGTCTGTTTCCCCTGACTTGTGCACAGATAAGGAGCCTCCCAGCAACCAGGGCTTGACAAGGGAATGGTTACACCAAGCTACAAAACAAGACCAAGCCAGGAGAACCGCTCTTCGTGAGATCAAGGAGCGGATCAAGAACACCAAGACAGCAGAGCATCACCTTGGGGAGGCTTCCCTTGCCGGGCAGGAGAGCCTAGCGGGGTCGAGGCCACCCGAGGGACAAGTCCAAGATTTCCCCGGCAAGCTTGACGGGTCCGCCAAAGGCAAAAGCTCCCGCCAAGGTACCACTGCACCACCACGCAAATCACCTATCAATGCGGTGTCGAGCCTCCAAGTGATTATGTGGCTACCACCAAGCATGTGGCAGCCCATGGAAGACTGATTATCCTCATGTGACACCCGTCCAGAGGCGTGTCAGACAGATAAGCAAAAGATGGTTAAGCGGCATGGCAGGCTTGCCAGGTTTCACACTCAACACGACACCTAGCAGTGCATTTAATGCACTTTGTCCTAACTGCCAGAGTTAGGTATGATAGCACTGTTAGCTATCTAATCACTAGTTAAAGACTATTTTGCCACTGTGGTTACCCCTTAAGCTACAAAAGGAGGTCCAAGGCTAACTAGCAAAGGATTTGGACAGATGCACATTTGTACGCGCGTAGCTGCTCCCCCCGAGGCCACCTTGCCCGGCTTGAGCGATGTGTGTTCATCATGTTCCTGCATCCAATCCACCAAAGCAGGAGTAGGGTTTTATGCTTTCCAGCGGCCCGAACCTAGGTAAAAACCACCAGCGTCACCACCGTCGTGTTGTTTCATGGCCTCCGCTCTTTGTGCAACGTGATCTTTCCCCTTGCCGAACCACAAGGGGCCGATGGCCCCATAGCTGATCGTGTCCTCCCACGATAGTGCAGTAGGTTGAGGGGCAACTAATTGTGCTTCCGGTCGAGGTGAAGATACCCCGAAAAAACCGCTCAAAGGATGGTTTTCCATAGTAAGAAGTGACAATGAATTTCAGCACGTAGTAGTAATTTTTTCTTACCAATTTCCACTTACCAAGAGCGCTTCACTCCCCGGCAACGACGCCGGAAAATAATCTTGATGACCCACAAGTATAGGGGATCAATCGTAGTCCTTTCAATAAGTAAGAGTGTCGAACCCAATGAGGAGCAGAAGGAAATGACAAGTGGTCTTCAGCAAGGTATTTTCTGCAAGGCACTGAAATAGTCGGTAACAGGTAGTTTGATAGCAAGATAATTTGTAATGAGCAAGTAACGGTAATGGTAAATAAAGTGCAGTAAGGTAGCCCAATCCTTTTGTGGCAAAGGACAGGCAAAAATGGTATTCTCCCTCTTTGTGTAAACCTAGCATATTATGAGAGAAATGAAGGAAATATGCCCTAGAGGCAATAATAAAGTTATTATTTTAAATTTCCTTATTCATGATAAAGGTTTATTATTCATGCTAGAATTGTATTGATCGGAAACTTAAATACATGTGTGAATACATAAAAAAATACCGTGTCCCTAGTAAGCCTCTACTAGACTAGCTCGTTGATCAAAGATGGTTAAGGTTTCCTAACCAAAGACATGTGTTGTCATTTAATAACAGGATCACATCATTAGGAGAATGATGTGATGGACAAGACCCATCCGTTAGCTTAGCATATGATCGTTTAGTTTATTGCTATTGCTTTCTTAATTTCAAATACATGTTCCTTCGACTATGAGATTATGCAACTCCCAGATACCGAAGGAATACCTTGTGTGCTATCAAACGTCACAACGTAACTGGGTGATCATAAAGATGCTCTATAGGTATCTCTGAAGGTGTTTGTTGAGTTGGCATAGATCGAGATTAGGATTTGTCACTCTGAGTATCGGAGAGGTATCTCTGGGCCCTCTCGGTAATACACATCATAAGAAGCCTTGCAAGCAAAGTGACTAAGGAGTTAGTTGCAAGATGATGTATTATGGAACGAGTAAATAGACTTGTCGGTAACGAGATTGAACTAGGTATGAAGATACCGACGATTGAATCTCGGGCTAGTAACATACCGATGGACAAAGGGAATTACGTATGTTGTCATAAGGTTCGATCGATAAAGATCTTCGTAGAATATGTAGGAGCCAATATGGGCATCCAGGTTCCGCTATTGGTTATTGACCAGAGAGGTGTCTCGGTCATGTCTACATAGTTCTTGTTGGGGATATAACCCCGAGGTGTGACCCGCCCAGGAGGGGCCGGGGTTTACATCGTTGGCGACTCAGTATGAAGAAGGCCCAAGTAGGTCCAAGAAGATGAAACATGAAGATTGGTGGCGGCTTACAAGGTGGGCCTGTTGAAGGCCCAAGACCTGGTGGTAGGATCATGACTTGGAAGGTGTAAGCCACCACGATGGCGACTTGCCTAACAAGGGAGGGCGACTTAGAAACCGAGTTGGTCATATTGTGTGATCAGGCTTGGACTCTTGTAAGCCCAGGGCCTCGACCTGTGTATATAAAGACAAGACCCTGCGGCAGGTTAAGTTAAGAAACAATTGATCGAGAGCTAGGTCAAGTGATTCCGCTCCCTTGTAATCGATATTCAAGCTATAGTCAACAAAAGCAGGAGTAGGCTTTTACCTCGTTGTGAGGGGCCGAACTTGGGTAAACCTTGTGTCCTTTGTCCCATTCAACCCCTTCGAGATAACCTACGTTGGGATGGCTCCACACCTAAGTCCTTTCACAAGGGCATCTGCCGTGATAAAACCACGACAGTTGGCGCCCACCATGGGGCCAGAGTGCGGTGGTTTCGAGTTCTTGAAGCGCGATTTCCCAGGGATCAAAGGATACGCCGTGGGCCGGATGATTAAAAGTCATCGTGGCAAGCTCTACATCGACAACGCTGGCTGGGGCCCCGAGGCCGACTCAATCGAATACGGGTACCGGGTCCCCTTTGGCAGAATTCACGTCTTCATCGGCAAGATCGGCAAGTCAGTGCCTGAGCCGGACATCTGCATCGACATCGTCGAGACGGCTCGGCTTGCGCGACCCGCCAAGGTTCAACCCGGCCGGAAGCATGTTTTCGTTAACTACACGCAAGGCATGGAGCTTGCGGAAGGTTACGAATCTGGAGGAGAGACGGCCATCTACTCAGGTGATGAGTCCTCAACCGGAGAGACGGAATCCATCTATCAGCTTCAAGATGGCGGGCTTGGGGGCTACTCTGATGGCAACAATATTTTGGACCCCTATGAGCCGCCTTCCAGGGCTGCAATCTTCATGGCTGGCACTGGGCCGGCTCTTAACTCATCAACAGCAGCAGCGATGACGTCTGGATCAACTGCCGCTTTGACAGTTGGGGCCATCGGCTCAGCTCGGCCGCTGGCTCAGGTTTTGTCTGAACTCTTGGGCACTTTGACGGCTCTGTTAGCCACAGAGGTTACTGCGGCGAATCAAGCACACAATAATGCGGAAGTTGCAAAGGTGCGAGATTAGGTGGCCAAAGCCCAGGAGGATCTCAATGCAGAGAACATCAGGATGGCAGAGGAACGAGCCCAGATGGATGCTAAATCATAGCATATCAGGGCAGAGGCTTTTCGCTTAAGTTTGGATCAAAATGCCTCTAATGTTGTTCTTCGAAGGAGGTAGCAAACCCGTTTGCCTTCACAGTATGAGGCGCGGAACCTTTTTAACACGCCTGGGGTGGGCCCAAGTAACCTGCCAGGCACAGCCCGGGTGGCTGAAGTCACAGGGAGCGGGGCGGCGGCTCAGCCCCAATTACCAGACCCGCCCCATAAGGGTCAAACCCCACTGCGGCGTTTTTCCACACCATCTGGTCATTATTCCAACCCGATGGATAATATGATAGCAGCGGCTACCCGGCTCAATGCAATCCCTATCATAGATGAGACACCTTTTGCAGCTGAGGCGCGAAACGTAATTGAGCTCTTACAAACAGCGGTCGCACAGCAGAAGAAATATACACATAGTAGTGAGAGGGTGCACTCGACCCCCCTCCCAAGCCGCAGTTACAGCCGACGCATTGAGTCGCCGGCGGTTTCCAGTAGCGAGCGACGACGTCGACCAAATCAATATGACCCGCCACATGGGAATAACCCGCCCTTTACTGATGCTCAGGCGATTGTGGATGATGCCAGAGCCCGCCGAGAGGCAGAGGCGGCGGCGGCTCAGCTGGGGGCTTCTCAACAGCCTCCGATGACCCCTTCGGTGTCATTAGGGGCTGGTATAACTTCCAGATCTATTGGAGTGCCTTGTTTGGTACCAGCATTACGTAATGAATGTTTGCCTAAGGATTTTAAGGGTCCTCGCAAGGTGGCTAACTATACAGCTGATCTCCCCCCTGAGGCCTAGATTGAGAGTTATGAGTTAGCCATGGAGATGCTGGATGTCAATGATGCTGTGTGTGCTAAGTACTTTACCATGATGTCGGATGGGCCGACTCGGACCTAGTTAAAAGGATTGCCCGCCAACTCCATCAATTCATGGGCAGAGTTGAAAGCACGGTTCATTCAGAATTTTAAAGGAACATGCAAGCAGCCTTTGACGATTATCGACCTTGATAACTGTGTGCAACGTGAGGATGAGTCGGCTCATCATTGGGTCCGGCGGGTCTCAGCTATTATGCACTCTTCAGACAGTATTGCGGCGGGTCAGGCAGTTCTGGTTTCGGATAAGAACTATCATTTTACCCCCCCTTAAGCAGAAGCTTGGGCGGCTTAAACATCATTGTAATGACATGGGAGAGCTCATGGCGGCTCTCATCAAATATCCCGACTCTGATACCACCAAAGATCCTGAATCTGATGATGAAAAATTCAATAAGGGAAAGAAGAGTGGCAATGGTAATGGTCAGCAGCAGAATGTGACAGGGCATAACAGCAACAACCAGGGTAACGATGGTAAGCGCAGACAACCCGATGGCGGGTCAGATATTGTAGCTAACACCAACACTGGATATAAAAACCAGCGCCGTAATGGTAATGGTAAGCAGTCCTTTGGAGGGAAGAACTTTAATATTGAGGCGATGATGAATGAGCCTTGCCCAAAACATAGCCTGCCCAATAAACCGGCGACTCATGCTTGGAAGGATTGTTTCATTATGCGAGAGTACATGAATTCCAACTTCAATCAGAATCATGGCAACAATAATGGCCCGCCTGGCGGGTCAGGATCCGGCTCACAGGGGCCCGGCTTTGGTGGTGGCGGTTCAAGTTCTGGCTATCCAGGACAGGGCAACCAGGGTGGTTATAACCAAAAATCTGGTCAGGGTAACCAGCAGCATCAGTCAGGGTATCAAAGTAATCTAAAGTAGCTCAACAGTGGCCAGTATCATGTTTTCACCACAAGTCTAGGCAAGTGAGACCAAAAGGTTCATAAGCGTACTATCAGCGCAATTGAGCCGGCGGTGCCTCAATACTTGCGGTGGTCGGAGTATCCAATCACATGGAGTCAGGAGGATCACCCTCCCCGGGTTGATAATCCTGGTCAGCTAGCGTTGGTGGTAGCCCCTCAGGTCGGGGGTTATAAATTCACTAAAGTGCTCATGGATGGTGGCAGCAGCATCAATATCCTTTATTATGACACCTTTTGCCGGATGAATTTAACTGATAAAGATCTTAAGCCGTCTTCTACAGTTTTTCATGGTGTGGTACCTAGTAAGTTGGCATATCCTGTTGGAAAGATTGCCCTGGAAGTGGCTTTTGGCGATGACTATAACTACAGAACAGAGACGTTATGGTTTGAAGTGGTCAAGATCAAGAGCCCTTATCATGCCTTGTTTGGACGGCCGGCTTATGCCAAGTTTATGGCTCGACCTTATTATGTTTATTTACAACTTAAGATGCCAGGGCATAAGGGTACTATTACGGTCCATGGTGATCATAAAATTGCCTTGGAATGTGAGGAAGGAGATGCTGCTTATGCTGAGTCGGCCTGCGCCACGGAGGAGCTTAAGTTTTATAAGGATAATGTTGACCCGGCGGATATGACCCCTTTAAAGAAGCCCACTACTGAGCAAGACCCTTTGTTGAAGTTTAAATCGGCTGATGACACTAAGCAGGTTGACTTTGTCCCTGGCGACTCATCTCAGCAGTTCACAGTGGGGGCTAATATGGATCCAAAATAGGAAAGTGCGGTCATCGAATTCATCTGTGAGAATCGGGACATCTTTGCATGGAAACCTTCTGACATGCCATGTGTACCGAGAGAGTTCGCTGAGCACACCCTTAATGTGGATCCTAAGTTTAAGCCGGTCAAGCAATTTCTTCATCGTTTCAATGAAGAATGACGTAAGGCTATTGGAGAGGAGGTAGCCCGGCTCTTAGCAGCTGGGTTTATTGTGGAATTTTTCCACCCTGAGTGGTTGGCAAACCCGGTGCTGGTACTCAAGAAGAACGGCACTTGGCGTATGTGTGTTGACAACACAGATCTTAACAAAGCTTGTTCAGCTGATCCGTTTGCTCTCCCTCGTATCGACCAGATTATTGATGCCACGACGGGTTGCGAGAGCTTATGTTTTCTGGATGCTTATTCTGGTTATCATCAGATCAAGATGGTAGTTAAAGACCAAGAGAAGACATCTTTTATCGCCCCTTTTGGAGCCTTCTGCTATGTCTCTATGCCTTTTGGGCTTAAGAGTGCTCAGGTGACTTATCAACGTTGTGTTCAGAATTGCTTTCACAGTCAGATTGGGTGTAATGTGCATGCTTATGTGGATGATATTGTGGTAAAATCTAGAAAGAAGGAGACTCTCCTAGATGATCTAAAGGAGACTTTTGACAATCTCCGAGTCTATAAGATGATGCTTAACCCGGCCAAGTGTGTTTTTCGTGTACCTGCAGGCAAGCTATTGGGTTTTCTGGTCTTAGAGAGGGGCATTGAGGCTAACCCGGAGAAGATTAAAGCCATCACTTCATTGGCTAAGCCGGCGTGTGTCAATGACGTTCAGCGCCTGGCGGGTCGCATCATGGCTATGAGCCAGTTTATAAGCCGCCTGGGAGAGAAGGCAATTCCTTTATGCCAGATGATGAAGAAGACAGATCACTTTGTCTGGAGTGATGCGGCTAATAAGGCGTTTGAGGCGCTCAAAAAACAATTAGCTGAGCCGCCCGTCCTTGTGGCTCCCATTGAGAAAGAGCCTTTGCTCCTGTATGTGGCGGCTAATAGTAAGGATGTCAGCGTGGCGATTGTGGTGGAGCGCAAGGAGGCGGGTAAGGAGTACCTAGTCCAGAGGTCGGCTTATTATGTTAGTGAGGTGTTGATTGAGTCCAAGCAACGATATCCACATTGGTAGAAACTGGTATATGGGGTGTTCATGGCGAGTCGCAAGCTGAAGCATTATTTTCTTGGTCATCCTATTACTGCGGTTAGCTCTGCTCCCTCAGGAGACATTATTCAAAACAGGGAGGCCACAGGCCAGGTGGCTAAGTGGGCAATTGAACTTGGACCTCATGGTTTGAAATATGTGCCAAGAACAGCCATTAAATCTCAGGCTCTGGTGGATTTCATCAATGACTGGACAGAGTTGTAGACGCCTGAGGAGAAGCCTGATAACACATATTGGACGATTCACTTTGATGGGTCCAGGCAGTTGGAAGGCTCGGGGGCTAGAGTTATTTTGACTTCCCCACAAGGTGACAAGTTCTGTTATGTTTTAAGGCTAATGTTTCCTTGTACTAACAATGCAGCCGAATATGAGGCTTTACTCCATGGCCTTCGTATGGCCAAGGAGATGAATTTAAGCCGGGTCAGGTGTTTTGGCGACTCAGACCTTGTGGCTCGGCAAGTCTCAGGCACATGGGATTCCAAAGACCCGCTCATGGCGGCTTATCGCCGGGAGGTTGACAATATTGCTGGTCACCTCAAGGGCTACCAGGTGGAGCACCTTGATCGAAGGAAGAATGAGGTGGCTGATGCCTTAAGCCGACTTGGATCTCAACGTAAGCTGGTGTCTCCTAACTTGTTTCTTGACGTCTTGCATCATCCTTCGGTTAAGTTGCCATCTGAAGAAGACCTTGCTGTCCCTGACTTGGAGGAGCAGTTGGTGGCGGCTCTCCATGCTATTCCTGATTGGACGCTTCCGTACTTGGCCTATATGACCAGGGCGAGTTACCTGAGGATGAAACTTTGGCAAGACAAATAACCAGGAGGTCTAAGTCTATGACTATTGTCAACGGCGAGTTACACCGATGCAGTGTGATAGGCGTGTTTCAACGTTGTGTTTCTCCTGAAGAGGGCCGTGAGATCTTAAGAGAGATCCATGAAGGTGATTGTGGTCATCATGCCGACTCTAAGTCTTTAGTGGCTAAAGCTTTTCGTCATGGCTTTTATTGGTTGACGGCTCATGCTGATGCAGAAAATATCGTCAGTAAGTGTGACGGATATCAGAAATTTTCTCGACGAGCTCATGTGCCGGCTCAAGAGTTCCGGATGATTCCAATCACTTGGCCATTTGCAGTCTGGGGGCTTGATATGGTTGGACCTTTCAAGAGGTCTAAGGATAAGAAGACCCACCTCTTGGTGGCGGTTGACAAATTTACCAAATGGGTAGAAGCAGAGCTAGTTAGCAAGTGTGATGCAGCAACTGCAGTTCAGTTTGTTAAAAAAACTGATCTACCGCTTTGGTTATCCTCATAGTATCATCACTGATAATGACACTAATTTGTATAAGGGTGCTATGAAGGAGTTCTGTCAAAGAGAGCATATTCGTCTGGATGTTTCTTCTGTGGCCCATCCACAGTCTAATGGTCAGGCAGAAAGGGCTAACTAGGAAATTTTGAGAGGCATCAAGCCCCGGCTTATGGTTCCTTTGGAACGAACACCGGGTTGTTGTGTTGAGAAGTTACCTTCAGTACTTTGGAGTATGAATACCATCCCCAACAGGTCAATAGGCTATAGGCCCTTCTTCATGGTCTATGGTGCAGAGGCGGTTCTCCCAAGTGATATCGGTCATGACTCGCCCAGAGTGGCGGCTTATGTTGAAACTGATAATGAAATGGCACGACAGAACGCACTTGATGCTTTGGATGAAGAACGTGACCTTTCGGCGGCTCATTCAGCAATATACCAGCAAGACCTGCGTCGCTATCATAGCCGCAGAATCAAGACTCGGGCATTTCAAGAAGGCGACTTAGTGCTCCGACTCATTTAGGATCAGACAGATATGCATAAGTTGTCTCCACCTTGGGAAGGACCTTTTGTGGTCAGTAAGAACCTCAACAATGGCTCGTATTATCTCATTGATCTATGTGAGCGCAAGAAGTCACACACCTCTGAGCAGGAGACCAACAGGCGGTGGAATATTGCTCATCTTAGGCCTTACTATACTTGAGCCACCGGCTCTCCCCATTGTACATACTTCTGTTGATGTATATATCTTTTTATGATCAATATAATAAAGCCGGCATCCCTGAAAAATTCAGGGCCTCTGTCGTTTCATTTATGTGTATCTGACCCACTGGGTTTAGCTTTCATACCCTCTTGACCGGCCTGAGTTGCCATATTCTGAGTTACACCTGCCTGTTTGCAACTTGCTACTCCACCAGGTGACCCGCCGAACTCTTAACAGTCAATCTTTTTTAAGACCCTGAACTTGTTAAGGTTAAAACAGCGGCTTGTGTCACGTGAGAGCCGGCTTACAGTGAGCTAGAATAAACTCAACGACTGTGCGGCCTTGAAAGCACAAGGCCTGTGAGCCAGCTTGTTTGGTCGTGGTTTGAAAACCGGCCTAACAACAATTTGGGATCTTTGTATTTCTCGTTTGGTTTTATTTGGATGTCTTTATGCTAAGTTTTTGCTTTTGTATACATTTTGACTACCCGGGTCATGAGGCTCCGGGTTATGATTACTCAGGTTTGAGTATTCTTGGGTTGTGACCCACCATGGCTTTGGACTTTAAGTCGCCAGTATGTTTTGGTTTGAAGAGTTGTAGTTATGAGACTATAGTCTTCGGGTTGACATCCGCCCGGGCTTTTTGGTTTTTAAGCCGCCGACATGATTTGGCTTTACAGCCATGTTAATTATGCTTTCAACTATTATATGAGACTGTGAGTCTTCGGGTTTGCTAACCCGTCCTGGTTTCTAACTTTAAGTCGCCAGTATATATGTTGATGAAGTCTTTTGCAAAGTATACACAACCAAAGGTGAAGAGCATAGTGATTTGCAAAGGCTTATATATATGGTCAAGTTGAGCATGACACGAAGTTCAACTACTGGATCAAAAGTGGAGATAAACATGCACGAAGGCATGACAAGGCGGATCAATGTTTTAACTACCCTATTACACGGCTTCTGTTGAGCCCAAAAAAGTTTTTTGATCAAGAGTTTTTGGAGCTACACTCCCAAAACCCGGCCTGAGAGCCGCCTGGATCATCCTTGTTATGGTCAGTTGTCTTCTTGATGCCTTGTAGGTTGTGGGTCATCCCACGCCAGCTCTTCTTCATCGACCATCTGGAGGTCAGCCGATGTCCAGTCTATGCCGGTTAAAGCCTCAAAAGTGGCTTCATCATTAATAATAACAGAAGAGTCAAGCTCAGGGCGAAGATGTGCTTACGCCTAGGAGGAACAAGATCCATCACTTCATGCGTGGGCGGCTTAATCTTGTGGTTGTTTTCATCATAAGCCGGAGTATAGTGGTTCAATTTCATCAACATATAAACGAGGAAATGAAAGGGTTGAGGAAATAGAACCAGTAGCTCGGTGAAGACAGTGATTTGGTAGACCAGTTCCAACTGCTGTGACAGCTGTACGTCTGGTTGGAGCAGCTTGGTATTTAAACCAAAGGACACACAGTCATTACCGTATTCTCCTTGAGCTAAGGTCACACAGACCTCGCCCAATCACTTGTGGTAAGTCTTCAAGGTGACTTCCAAAACTTCACAGACTTGGTCACTTGGCGATCCACAATTCCTCTTGGATGCTCTAGACCTTGACACCTAACCGTCTGGAAGATGCACAGTCTTCAAAGGTAACAAGTGTTGGTTCCACACAGGAACAATCTCTTCAGTGATGCTCAATCACTTTGGGTTTTAGGTGTTTGGGTTTTGGGTTTTTCCTCACTGATGATTTTCTCTCAAAGTCCTTAGAAGATGGGATGCTCTAAATGATAAATGTCAAGATCTCTCGGAGCAGCCAACCAGCTAGTGGTTGAGGGGGGCGGCTATTTATAGCCGGGGAGCAGCCCGACATGATATGACATAAATGCACCTAATGATATGACCGTTATGTGGATAAAATATTTGGGATAGGTAGCGCGAAGCACAGCAACGGTCGGAAATTTGAGCTCTCAAATTCCTCAAGGCTATCATGTTCCTCATTGTAGGCAATTCGCATTGGTGAATTCCTAACTCCTCAGTCATAACAAATTCCTTAGAGACCAGAAGAACTTCGCCTTTGTCACTGAAGAAATTGACTGAATTGCAAGAGATTTCCAAAGGCTTCACTCGAAGGATTGGGTATGTGTATAGGCTTTGAGATGAGCATCACTTGGAAACTTTTCCTTAGTATTACCTTGACCTCCTTTAACAGTACGGTGTTTCCTAAGACTCAAAAGAAAGGAAATGAAACTACGAAAACAAAAGTCTTCACGCTTCATATGTCGAATTTTGGGTTCCGCAAACCCTTGAGAGGTTCGAACTCTGGGGTGCGTGCGAAGAACTCGTCCTCCCCAGTCTGCCTACTTGATAATCTCATGGCCTAGCTCGACGAACTGTAAGTAAAAGAGACACAGCAGTTTACCCAGGTTTGGGCCACCTTGTGGTGTAAAACCCTACTCCTGCTTTGTGGTGGATTGGCCTCGAGGGGCTGAGGATGAACTAGTACAGTGGCGAACAGCCTCAGGAGGAGAGGTGTTCTTGGGCTCGAGTGAGCTGGTGGAATGAGGGTGATCTGAATGATCCGTCCCCTATCTGAACTCCCTCCCTCTCTATGGTGGTGGCTAAGTCCTATTTATAGTGGCCTTGGTCCTCTTCCCAAATGAAAGGCGGGAAGGGACCCCACAACGGCCAAATTCGAAGGGAGACAACTAGTACATGCTATCCTGACAAAAGTACTCTTTGCCTGCAAAAGCCTCTGGTCATGACGCCATGGTGGGCTCAGTGATGACCTCCATCCTGCCGTCCTGGCGGTCTTGGTCTTGTTGCATGGGAATGGAAACCTTTGGCTCATTCCTCTGGACTCCATGCCTACGCTCGCCTCTTTAGCACCGAAGAGGAAACTGGTACTCTGTGCCCGCTGGCGCCCGCCTGGCCTTGGTCGTCATGGCTCACATCATCCGGACCTCATGAGGTGAGGCTTGCATAGAGATCTCAGCTCCTCGGGAGCCAGCCTGAGGAGGCCGCTCCTCATGGAGGTCTTGGTGTCGTCCGCCTCGCGAGGCTTGGCCCCTCGCGAGGGTCTTGAGTTGTTGTTGCTGAAGATGGGCCGTACCAGGCCGTCGATGGAGCCACGCCATGGGCCGCAGGCAGGCAAGTCTAGGTACCCCCATTCCCAGAACGCCGACAGTAGCCCCTGGGCCCAAGGCGCGCTCGGACTTGGCTTCGAGGCGAAGCCAAGGGGCAAGTGCGGAGCGCCGCGGGCCCTAACCGCCTACGGCCTTGGTCGACGCGTGGCGATTGAAGGGACGTGGGCGTCTTCGCTTCCCCACGCTGCCTCGGCAACCGTTCGACTTGACGAGACTCCGCTGCATGCAGAGAAGAACCATCATTGCGTGGGATCATGGAGGCCGGCGGTTGGCCTCCCTCCGGCTATAAATGAGGGGAGGGGCAGAGCCCCCCTCACTCATCTCCATCTTCTCGCTGTCCGCTCCTCCTTCTTCTTCTTTGTCTCGCCGTCTTGCAGCAGCATCCATGGCGCCGATCAAGAGATTCTCTTCAGCGGAGAAGGGAAAAACCCCTCGGGAGAAGCCAGGGCCACTTCCGCCAAAGAAGAGGCTCGGCCGTCCTCGCAATGCCAGTGAAAGGCAAGAGGTGATGCGGCCTTGGTACGAGCGGCCACCGCCTGGCTTTCCGCTTCCTCTGTACGCCAGCGCGCAGGGCTCCGGACAGGGCGGTAATGCCCAGCGTCGCGTAGGCTGGGGTCTCGGCGGACTGACCGAGGCTGCGCGGCCACCAGGCTGGCGAACCCATGGCGAGGGGACCTCGCCAGAGTTCGTGGTGTGGGCAGCAATGCCACCGCGCACGTGGATCTGGCTCCCGAGGTTCTTCGCTGAGGAGATGCCGCCGAGGGGGCCACTTGAGCTGTGGCTGCAGCACGCTGGGTGCTGCAGCCTAGCCACGGGGGCGGAGGTCGAGGTCGTGCCCCCAGGCTATGTCTTCATGACCCAAGGATGGGGCGAGGTCGCTCGTGCCCGCCGTCCAGAGGGGGCCCTCGCCATCCACTTTGAGTACGATGACGCCTCTATGTTGTTCTTCAAGGTCTTCTATGAGGAGGGCCGGCATCTGGAGTGCTGCCCCAGGGGAAGCAGTCCATGTGGCGTGGCCGCGGACGTCGAGCCCGCCTCCGGCCTCGCCGGCAGCTCCTCCAGCAGCAGCGATGACTCCTGGGAATCCAGCGACTCTCCCGAGCCCAGCGATTCTCTGGAGTCCAGTGACGACAGCTATGTGCCACCGAGCTCTCGCCGTGCCCGGAGCGCGGCAGCGGCGTCCGCTCGGCGTCGTCGGTGATGCCCAGCAGCCGGGGTCCCTTGACGTTTCCTTCTTTTGTTTCCCTGTGTGGAATTGTGACAAACCCCGTGGGGGTATGTAAACAACTGTAATGCTTTTGCTCCAATGTTTATTATTCCTAGTATGATGTTGCAGCCGCATATCTTGCTTCGGCATGGTTCCCCCTTTTCGTTCTTGCGGTAGCTTAGTGCTCTACGCCGGCAGGTCCCAGTCCCCAGGTAGGCTTCAGCCGTCGCTGGTATGCCAGGTCGCGATGCCGTGGTCAAGGCCAGGAGGTGAGCGGCCCGAGGTCCGCTAAGAGCTCCTGAGGCGCGATGCTCAAGAGGTCCCCTTTGGCGTGCAAGCAGCTCCCTAGAGGCTGAAAAGGGAAGTGGCATTGCCGAAGCGAGATTGCGAGAATCAAAATACCGGACGATGAGGATCACTCTGATATGCATGGGTGACTTATCTTAGTAGGCCTGAAGTGATTCCTTTACGCAGCGCCTGATTGTGCCTTGGCAGAGATGCTTCCAGGTAGGGCTCACGCCGACCTCCCCTTCTCCCCGCTCATCTAGGTGCTCTACGTCCTCAGATCCCGACCCTCGAGCGAGGCTCAGCCGCCGCTGGTATACCAGGTCACGATGCCATGGTCAAGGCCAGGGGGTGAGGGCTGGAGAGTCAGTAAGAGCTCCTGAGGCGCGATGCTCAGGAGCCCCCCCTTTAACATGCAAGCGAATTGCGTGAAAAAGGGATGGCCAGCAGGGCCACCCGTGGCTAAACTCCATGGATTCCTGCGGGTTAGTCCGAGAGGAGAGTATAACTCATAATCACGCTTGCTGTCCTGCCGCTGATCTTTTTGCAAGAAGATGAAGGAACTGAGGATCTGGTGAGGTGACGTGCGCGGGGCAGGCCGCGAGCCAGAGCTCGATCTCTCAGATTTGTCAGCATTGCAGGGACGGACCCGAGCACAAGCACCGTGCCAGCATCTGTAGCCCCCGTTGCGGAATGAGCAAGAGGCTGGTCAGCAATGCGGGAGGCCGCAGAGGTGATAGAACACCAGGCAAGCAGGTGATAACATAAATCAACCCATAGATAAGGTAGAGCTAGTTCTGATAGATGCAAAACGATACATGCCGCAGGGACGGACCCATGCGGCTTGGGGATAATGCAGCTCGAGGGGCGCCCCCAACTGAACAAACCAGAAAATGTCACCTGGCACCGTTGCTGAAGAGATGTTGGAGTAGCTGAAGACGCGTGCTGCAGAAGTTGCTCCTCATGAGCCGCCCAGACCCTGAGCCTCGGGAGGCTCTGGGGGCCCGGCGGGATCGCGAGGATCCATCTCCTCCTTTGGCAGGAGCCTGGCTTCTGGCCTCATGAGCAGCCAGGACGCCCCGCATGTGGCGCTAGAATGCAGCAGCTACGCTCGACAAGCCCAAAGGCATGCGAACATAGCTGTGAGGGGGATCCTCGCATCGGCCAGCGCGGGACGGCCAGAAGCGCTCCTGAGATGCGGCCCTGTTGAGCCCTGGGATGTTGACATAGACGCGCAGCTCGCTGTCCTCACCGGGACAAGGAGCCGCGCCCGGTGGTGGGCGATGGTCGCCTCGTATAGCTCTTGCCTCCTGAAGCTCCTCGATTGCCTTGGTGATGAACTCCTGAGCACCTGGCACCTCGCGCCTTGTATCCTCCTGGCGGAAGCGCGCGCCAAAGCACGCCTCCACATGGTGCCTGAGCGCCTCCCTCGTGACGTTGGCCAGGTCAGAGGCCCTCCAGAAGAGAGCCCCCGAGCCCAGCCTGAGAGGGGCATCGGGCGCGCCTTCCTATGCGAGAGAGGGAGGCGCCCCGTCAGTGGGCGCAGGGCCTGAGGTGGTGCCGCTAGACACCCCGCCCTCCTGAGGTCCTTGTCGGAGCAGCTGCTTCTTCTTCTTGGGGACAGCCTCAGGAGGGTAGACGGCGCCTTCATCGTCTGGGTTCTCGACCGCCGTAGCCTGGTAGGCGCGCTCGAGAGAGCACACCGCGTCCTTCTCCTCGCAGGCGACCGTGATGACGCCGCAGCTCCCTGGCATCTTGAGGACATTGTAACCATGATGAGTCACCACCATGAACTTTGCCAGGGCCGGATACCCAAGGATGGCGTTGTATGGAAGGCGAATGTGGGCGACGTCGAAGTCGATGAGCTCGGTGCGGTAGTTGTCGTGCTTGCCGAAGGTGACAGGGAGGCGGATATGCCCTATCGGGGTGGTGGAGCCGTCGGTCACTCCTGAGAAAGGCTTGGTAGGCTGCAGCTGGTCGTAGGTCACCTGGAGTCGGTCGAATGTCTCGATGGAGAGAACGTTGAGCCCCGCACCGCCATCGATGAGAGTCTTGGTGACGAGCACGTTGCTGATGGTAGGCGAGTAGAGCATCGGGAGAGCGCCGGCAGTTGCCGCGCACTTGAGCAGATCGGATGAGCTGAAGGTGATGGTGCACTTGGACCACCTGAGCGGATGCGTTGCCTCGAGTTTGGGGAGGGCCGCGTTCACCTCACGGGCAAACTGCTTGAAGATGCGATGAGAGGCAGGGGCCTAAGCACCGCCCAGGTTGCAGGCGATGGCATGAGGCTCCTCGAAGCCCCCAGCCCCCTCGTCCTGGTGGTGGTCGTCATTTCTTCTTGGTGGTGGCGGCAGCGGAGGAAGGCCAGCATTGCCCTGAGGACGGTCCTCACGAGGCTGGTCCCTCCAGGGGCCCTCGCGAGGCTGGCCCTGCCAGCGGTCCTCACGAGGCTGATCGCGCCATTCTTGGCGGGGGGTCGCGGCCGTCCCAGTGTCCTCCACCTCGGCCTCCTCCGCGGCCGTAGCCTCGGTCGCTGCGCTCGGGGCATCGACCGAGGCGCCCGTCGCGAATGGCCCTGAGCTCCTGGCAGTCGTTGGTGTTGTGGTTGTGCATGTTGTGGAGGACGCAGAACGGGCGGCTGCCCTTGGATGACTCTGGGTGGTCGCAGCCACGCTTCATCTCTGGTTCGGCCGCGAGCACGGCCGGTCCCTTGCGCTTCACGTCCTTGGCTTTGGCCTTCTTGTCTTCTGGGTCAGCCCCTGGGAGCTACAGGAGAGAGAGGCGACCTTCCTCAGCTCTCGCACACTTGGTTGCCATGTTGAACATCTCCAGAGCCGTGCACATGTCCTCATGTATGGCGAGCTCCTCCTTCATCTTGACGTCGCGGACGCCATCGGTGAACGCCGAGATGATGGCCTCGTCCGACACCTTGGGGATCTTGAGGCGGACGCTGTTGAAGCGCTGGATGTACTTCTGCAAGGTCTCTCCTGGCTGCTGCTTGATGCGCCACAGGTCACCCGCAGCCGGTGGACGGTCGCGAGTGCCCTGGAAGTTGGCGATGAAACGCTCTCGCATTTCATCCCAGGAGGAGATTGATCCCGCGGGCAGGTCCAGGAGCCACGAGCGCACACCATCCTTGAGGGCCATGGGAAACCAATTCGCCATAACCTTCTTGTCGCCATTGGCTGCCTCGATGCTCAGCTCGTAGAGCTGCAGGAACTCGGCAGGGTCGGGGGTGCCGACGTAGCGCGGAGGCAGGTCGGGCTTGAACTTCCCCGGCCAGACGACGCTGCGTAGCTTCGGAGTGAATGTGCGGCAACCCGCCGTGGTCACGGGAGCCCGTCGTGGAGGTGGAGCCTGGTCTTGGCGCTCGCGCGCCACTGCTGCAGGCAGTGCGCGGTCTTGATGCGGCGGGCTGGGAGTGCACGAGCGTCTTCTTGCGGCCGCTGCACCACCTGGCAGCTTTCTTCTTCACGCGTCGGCGCCCTGCGCGGTGGGTCACGCCGCGGGGCCTCGTGCCTTGGCCCGAGGGCGATGTCTTGACGGGGAGGTGGCGGAGGTGCTCCGTGGGCCACGTCACCCGTAGCAGGCGGCGAGTGAGGCAGCGAGCGAGATGGTGCAGGAGAGTCCCCGGCGGCGCTGATGAGCTCGGTGATGCGGTCCAGCCAGTCTTCGTAGAGGTCGTCGATGGGGCGGTAGTGCAGGAGCTCGCGCGCCATGAGCAATGCAGCCTGCGCATTCGCCGGCCCGCGACGAGCATGAGACGGCGAACCAACCGGAGTCAGCGACGGGGTGGCGGTGCGTCCATCCAGCCGCACAGAAGGGTGCAGCGACGAAGCTTGCTGCTCGTACCCCGTGGGGCCGGTGGCGGCGTTCGCCACTGGAGACGGGGGACGGCGAGGGCAGCCGTCACCTGCAGGCGCTGTCTGAGCGACGCGACCGGCGAGGGCGGCCCAGCGCTCAGCACGAGCTCGACGAGCGTCAGCCATTGAAGCGGTGGAGCGGCGGTGGAGAGGCTCTGACGCACCCCTACCTGGCGTGCCAAATGTCGAATTTCGGGTTCCGCAAACCCTTGAGAGGTTCGAACTCTGGGGTGCGTGCGAAGAACTCGTCCTCCCCAGTCTGCCTACTCGATAATCTCACGGCCTAGCTTGACAAACTATAAGGAAAAGAGACACAGCAGTTTACCCAGGTTCGGGCCAGCTTGCGGTGTAAAACCCTACTCCTGCTTTGTTGTGGATTGGCCTCGAGGGGCTGAGGATGAACTAGTACAGTGGCGAACAGCCTCAGGAGGAGAGGTGTTCTTGGGCTCGAGTGAGCTGGTGGAATGAGGGTGATCTGAATGATCCGTCCCCTATCTGAACTCCCTCCCTCTCTATGGTGGTGGCTAAGTCCTATTTATAGTGACCTTGGTCCTCTTCCCAAATGAAAGGCGGGAAGGGATCCCACAACAGCCAAATTCGAAGGGAGACAACTAGTACATGCTATCCTGACAAAAGTAGTCTTCGCCTGCAAAAGCCTCTGGTCGTGACGCCGTGGTGGGTTCGGTGATGACCTCCGTCCTGCCGTCTCGGCGGTCTTGGTCTTGTTGCACGGGAATAGAAACCTTTGGCTCATTCCTCGGGACTCCGCGCATGCGCTTGCCTCTTTAGCACCAAAGAGGAAACTGGCACTCTGTGCCCGCTGGCGCCCGCCTGGCCTTGGTCGTCATGGCTCACGTCATCCGAACCTCACGTCATCCTGAAGATGGGCCGTACCAGGCCATCGATGGAGCCACACCGTGGGCCGCAGGCAGGCAAGTCTGGGTACCCCCGTTCCCATAACGCCGACATCATAGTCCTCGCATCAATATCTTCAAGGTCACACCAATTTCCTCATTTTCAAAGTCTTCAAGAAAACCAAAGTCTTCAGATGAAGACATTCATTTTTAGGGGTCGGCTTTCTTCGAATTTATCAAACTCCTCAGAGACTTATTAGACCTGTGTACACTCACAAACACATTAGTCCCTTAACCTGTAAGTCTTCAATACACCAAAATCACTAAGGGGCACTAGATGCACTTACAATCTCCCCCTTTTTGGTGATTGATGACAAATAGGTTAAGTTTTCAACGGGGATAAACATATGAAGTGTAAATACTGATATTGAGGAATTTGATTGCAAGATATAAAAGAACCCCCCCTGAAGATGTGCATATTTGAGGAATTTGCTTTGGACTGCAAATGCACATGGTATTATAAAATCATGGAGATCTCCCCCTATATCTTGTAATCCATTCACGCATTTAACATATAGAATGAGGAATTTGAAATGCATGATGAAAATGGTGTCTGACGAAATTTAGCATGCGTGCATTAAGGTACTTGAGGAAATAAGCATGTAGAAAGCAGTTCAAGAGTATCAGACCACCATCAAACTTAAGTTTACAACTCATCAAACAAACACCTCAGAAGAACAAGAGTTGTAACTTAAAGAAAAAACAACCCATATATAGAGACCCGCTTGAAGACTAACTCAAATTTCTCCCCCTTTGTCATCAAATGACCAAAAGGGACAAAAAATGAGGACTAACGCCCCTGAAGAATATCAGCTTGAGGTTGGTGGAGGAGCGCCAGCGTTGTCGGGGTCGTTTGTTGGAGTAGGGCCTGCCGAAGTGTCATCGAGATCCTCAGCTTCATCCGTCTCACGCGATGAAGAATATGAACTTGTGACCAACTGAGGAACTTTGATCTTCTTGAATTTCTTCGAGGGAGGATGTGACCAGTCAAAGTTTTGCTGAAAATCCATCTGCTTGAGGTCTTCATCACTATAAAGATGAGAAAGTATAGCCCGAGTGCGATCAAAGATTTCATGCACATAATAGTGATTCTTCTTCACAGTGTTCTGAGTGACAGTCATGTTCTGAAGAATTGAGCCAAATTGATGCTTGACCCACTTGTGCTTGCGATCGACTTTCTGGTGAAGACCTAGAAGAAGCTCACAATCAGTCATCACATGCGGGGCAGTGGCTTGAGGATTTTGATTGATGGCTTTAGCAGCATAGTCCTGGGTTGCAGAGTCATCATTGGTGGAGTAAGATGCAGCCTTACTAAATTGACCATCCAATGGACGAGTGCCTTCATCAATAACATCAGCTTTGCCTTTTACATCAACTGAGGAAATGGTCCTTTTGAGGACTTCAATAGGAGGCAGAAAGCTGAGGTGATTCTGAAAGTCTGCCTTGTATGGAATTGAAGACCTGGTTCTGATGAACTTCATAGTCCAAGGAGCATAGGGCTTCAATTCAAACGACAAAAGAGCAACATTTGACAAAGTCCTCATGCAGAAATCATGATAGTTTATGAGAATGCCATGAATGATGTTGAACAGCAGATTCTTCATGATGCCAACAACTTCTTTTTTTTCAGAATTGTGGCCTTTGATTGGACTGAGGGTTTTGGTCAAGATGCGGTAAATTGTCCTAGGCACATAAAGCAAATCTTTCACGAGGAAAGTGGTTCTTGGAGCTTGGCCTGGACACAAAGGCTTCATCAACACTTGCATGAGATGATTTGGAAGTTCAGGTTCCTCATAAACAAGCCTTGCACATTCTGCAGGAGGGCTGACTGGAATGGCGTGAAGCAATTCAGTCGCTGGAGCTTTGTAGTGAGTGTTTTCAGTCATCCAGTCTAGAACCCATGAATTGACATCAGAGACATTGCCAGTGAGGTGCAGAGTTGCATAGAACTGAAGAATTAGCTCTTCATTCCAATCACAAATTTCAGCATAGAAATTGAGGAGTCCGGCTTCGTGGAGAACATTCAGAACTGGTTGAAAGCATGGAATGGACTCCGCATGAGGAATTTGACGATGTTGGAAGACTTTGTCCTTGCCAAATAGAACAGAGGCATAGAAATTTATCTGACTTGCAGTCCAAAACCCCTTGCGCCTTAGTCTTGCTGAGTCATAAGGATTTTCATCCGTGAAGAAATGATGCTTAGCGAAGAAATCAACATTGTTGAATTTTGGCCTCCTTGTGCCAGACTGAGGATTTTGAGGCTTGGGCTGAAGATTTGCAGTAGTAGGCCTCACAACCTCTTGAGTCACAACTTCTGGTGCAGCAGACTGAGAAATTGAAGCGGCAGTTTCATCAGCAGTCTGTGTCTCCATTTCTTTAGTTGTTGTAGCTGGAATTTCTTCAGGAATGGACTGGAGAGAAATTGGACGACCTTCAGATCCTGTCATTATTTCTTCAGTCTGCATTGGGTACTGAGGAATTTGATGGAGAGGTCTGGCAATTGGTGAACTTGGGTGAAGAGTTTCCCAATATTCATCATTTAGGACTGGAGTGGTTGAACCAAGGTCTGCATCCTCATCAATTTCTTCTACACCAGCCTCTTCAGTAGTGAACTGAGGCTTAGGTGATGATACCAGAGGTGTTGAAGCAACATCTTCCACCTCAATTTCTTCATTCATCTGCTCTGAGGAAGCAGCAGAATGATTTTCTTCATCATTGTCATCATTGGTAAGGACATATTCTTCACCAAAGGGAACTATCTCCTTTGGTGGCATAATAGAAATGGGAACAACATCAATTGGTTTATTGAAAGAGCTCGTCAAAGTCCTCACTTTCTTGGGAGCTGAGGATTCTATAGAGGTTGATGCTTTCCATTTCCTTGCGGCTTCCTTCTCCGCAACTTTAGTTTTCTTCACTTCTGATGCAGAAGGAAGTGTTATTTTTTCACCTTTGAAGATTTTGCAGGAGGAGCAGAGGATGAAGTTGGTGCATTTTTTTCAGGCATGACTAATGCAGTCACCCTGGTATTCTCAGTTTCTTCAAGCTCAGCAATTTCTTCAGTTGGGCTTGGTTGTTCTTCAGGCGCAACATTGGTGGTTGCCCTGGCAGTTTCTTCAGAAGCAGGAATTTCTTCAGTTGCCCTGGTAGTTTCTTCAGCGGCCTGAATTTATTAAGCTGCGCATGCATTTTCTTCAGCAGGCTGAGCAGAATCTTCAGCCTGAGGAATTTGCTGTCGTGACGGAGCTGCAACACTTGCCTTGAGGTTCTTGGCGATGTTGACAAATCTGACCTTGGCTCCTAGCCAATCAGCATGGTATCGGTCAAATTCATCACTGAGGACTTTGATTTCCTTCTGAACTCCGACAAGTTCTTCAGGAGACAAAGTGAGAACATTGTTCCTCAGAAAACGCTCTTTCTTGTACTTGTCCTTCTTGACTCGCCTGGCCTTCTCAAACTTCCATTTTTCTTCGCCTATGAAGGCGGTCAGCATGTGACTCTGTCCAGGAGTCAAGTTCAGGTCAAAGAGTGGAGCATTTGGATCCTTGTGAAAAATATCAATGAAGTCGAGAATCTTCTTCGGATCCAGCATAAGAGGAACAGAGCTGCCTTTGGCTTTTGCAGCCCTTTCTTGTCTATCTCTGATGATTTCAGCAAGTTCATCATCATCAGCTTCATCATCATCAGATGGAACCTGGAAAGCCACTTGTTTCTTGTGAGGACTTGGCCTATTTCCACATCCAGCAGTGGACTTGACCTTCAGCACTGTTGGACCACTTGAGGATTGTGGTTGAGCTGAGGAAGTTGCAGATGCCCCTGAGGCAATTGAGAATCCAGCAGTCTGCTGACACGTTGCAAGATGCACGGGTGTTGAGGACTTTGTGGCAGCAGCTGAGGATTTCACAGGAACAGAGGGAGTTGGCGCTGCCCTTGAGGAAGTTGCCTGAGGAATTTGAACTGAGGGCTTTGTTGTTGAGGAACTTGGCCGTGAGGGCATTGAGCTTGAAGGCTTTGTCTTCATAGCTGACTTCTTCAGAATGGCCTTCTTCGGCGCAGTTCTACTGGCAGAGGCCTCAGCAGCAGTAGTAGCAGCAGCTTGAGAGTCCTCATTGAATTTCCTCACTGCTTCATCTGCAGTTTTCCGAAGCTTTGCTTGGCACTTGGCCCATTCCTTTGGAAATTCCTCACCACGCTTGACGCTGGTAGGATCAACTCGTTGGCTAGCAACCAGAGGTGGTCTTGGGCATGGAGGATTTACAGTGAATTTCTTCATGTACTTGGGAGTAACATAACGATATTCCTTCCATTCCTTCGCCCATCTTCTCTCAATTCTCTGTATGCGCACTTTGCGCTGCATCTTCGTCTCTTTTCCATGAGTTTCTTCATCTGGTGTGCAATATTCATCATAAATATCCTCGGGGATTTCAAATGTTGTATTTGTTTCTGGCCTCTTTTCTCCTTTCTGATGTCTTTTCCCATCTGCCATTTTTCTCACTTGAGGATTTTGAACTTTTGATGATTCTGAGGAGGCATGCAATTTTTCTTCCAGGAACGCTACAAATGAGTTAAGTTGATGAGAACATAGAGATTCATCAACAGACATTTTTGTACCTATGAACAGAGTATAGGTGCGAAGAATTTGGAGAGGTCATATGCGTTCTCAGAATTTTTTCAAAAAGTATCAAGTTGAGGAATTTGACCATTGATGTCTTGAGGAATTTCACTAAGAATTCTTGACTCAGGTTCCAGAGTTGTACAGATTAGAAAATCCACACAATTGAGGAATCTTGAGGAAAATCATAGCTTAGAGAAATAAATCAAGAAGGAAGCATTGCGATGTTTAAGGAGTAGATTGAAGAATAAACACCTTTTGAGGATTTTGTGAAAATTATAAGAATCAAAGTAGGGCAGTAAAATCAGATTTTAATTACCCTTGATGAAGAACACGATGAACTGGGAGTAAGAACGGAGAAGTTCGTCAGTCCAGATCTCCCACGCCCTAGCTCGGAGGCGGGAGACAGCTACGGCGACGACGGAGTGAAGATTTCCGCGGTCGGCGCGAATACGACGGCGACGAGGTCGAGGCAGTGAAGCTCTTCCTCACCAACGATGATGGAGTTCAGCGGCGGCGCTAGGTCAGAGCTCGAGCGAGGAGAGACGAGGTCAAGCGGTCTAAATGAGGTCTGAGGAGGGTAAGGGGTATTTATAGCCTAAGTGAAAAATTGTTCGCCCGAAGAATTTGGACGAACATGCCCCTGACCCTTGCTATCCTATCGACATGTGTCACCCACGTACTAAGAAGTGGAGATAGTGGGGGATCGTGGGTGAGTAAAATAATTAGACATGAGAAGTGGAACGGTTTGGGCGGCAACAGCCAAAAATTAAATATGAAATTTTTAATGTGTCGCTCGCAAATTCTTCAGCTGTCAAGGACACTGTGAAGACTTTGAACGGGTTTCAAATAGAATGCACATGAAGAATTTATGAACAGACTGGGTTGAGTTTAGCATAGAGGGGGAACGGGTCCGATCACATTCACTTAGAAGAAAATCAACTTGAATAATTAGCAATAAGTGAATGTTGTTGAGGACAATGAAAACTCAAAAAATATATATATATATATATATATATATATATATATATAGTCAATGAAGAACACCAGTCGAAAAATTGAAGAAATTGCAAACTTGAGGAATTTGAAAATTTGAAGAATTTGCAAAATGACGAAAAACTAAAATTTGAAGATGTTCAACTTTGGTTGGTGTCGTGACCCACCGTATAAGAATGATGATTTCAGACACCGTGTAAAATTGTCGTAGGGTTCTGAGAATCAAATTCTTCATTAATTTATTCACACTTAGAGGGTTAGTCTTCATTGATTGAAGAGAAACGTTACTTTGTGTGTTGCACATCAAAGTCATCAATTTTGCATAAGTGTTAGGATGTGTGTCCTTTCAAAGAACATTCGAAGATTCTAAGATATTTAGCTCACACCGCAACTTGCAAAATCTCTTTTCATCTAAGGGCTTTATGAAGATATCTGCCAGTTGTTCTTCAGTCTTCACGTGGTCGATGGAGATATCGCCCTTCAACACATGATCTCGAAGAAAATTATGATGAATCTGGATGTGCTTTGTTTTGGAGTGCTGAACTGGGTTGTGAGCAATCTTGATGGAACTCTCGTTGTCGCAGTAGAGAGGCATATTCTTCTCATTGATGCCATAATCCTTGAGGGTTTGCTTCACCCACAGCAATTGAGCACAGCAAGAACCAGTAGCAATATACTCAGCTTCAGCAGTAGACAGTGATACGCAGTTCTGCTTCTTCGAGGACCAACATACTAAGGATCGTCCGAGGAAATGGCATGTGCCTGAAGTTGACTTGCGATCTACCCGATCACTGGCATAGTCAGAGTCGGAATATCCAATGAGATCAAAATCCGAGCCCTTGGGATACCATAATCCAAGTGTTGGAGTGTGAGCTAGATATCGAAGAATATGTTTCACAGCCTTATGGTGTGATTCCTTCGGTGTAGCTTGAAAATGGGCACACATGCAAACACTAAGCATAATATCTGGCCTAGATGCACATAGATACAATAAAGAGCCAATCATGGAGCTGTATACCTTTTGATTGAAGTCTTTACCATTTTCATCAGTGCAGAGATGGCCATTTGTGGGCATAGGGATTTTGACGCCTTTGCAATCTTGCATGCCGAATTTCCTCAGTACATCTTTGAGGTATTTCTCTTGAGATATGAAGATGCCATTGCGTTGTTGACGAATTTTGAAGACCTAAGAAGAATTTCAGTTCTCCCATCATAGACATTTGATATTCTTCACGCATCATGTATCCAAATTCGTCACTGTAACATTCGTCAGTACAGTCAAAAATAATATCGTCCACATACATTTGGCACACGAATAATTCATCATCATAAGTTTTTGTGAAAAGAGTAGGATCAAGTGAACCGGGTTTGAAGCCTTCTTCATGAGGAATTCCTTCAGTGTGTCATACCACGCCCGAGGGGCCTGCTTGAGGCCATAGAGGGCCTTGTTGAGTCTGAAGACTTTGTCAGGATGCTTAGGATCTTCAAAACCTGGGGGTTGAGCGACATATACTTCTTCCTCAAGCTTACCATTGAGGAATGCACTTTTCACATCCATTTGATATAAGATGATATTATGATGGTTACCATAAGCAAGCAATATGCGAATAGCTTCAAGTCTAGCAACAGGTGCAAAAGTTTCATCGAAATCAATTCCTTCAACCTGTGTGTAGCCCTGAGCTACAAGACGAGCCTTATTCCTCACCACTAGGCCATTTTCATCTTGCTTGTTGCGGTAGATCCACTTGGTACCTATGATGTTGTGCTTGCGAGGATCTGGTGGCTTGACAAGTTCCCATACATTGTTGAGCTCGAATTGATGCAATTCCTCTTGCATAGCTTGAATCCACCCAGGCTCCAGAAATGCCTCATCAACTTTGGTGGGCTCTGTGATAGAGACAAAAGCGAAGTGCCCACAAAAGTTAGACAAATGTGAAGCTTTTGAGCGTGTGAGAGGACCTGGTGCACTGATGTCGTCGAGGATTTCCTTAATCTGCACTTCATTTGCCACGCGAGGATGAGCATGTTGACGACTTTGATTGGGCTGAGCATTTTGTTCAGCGCCTTTTTCCTCACGAGCACCAGCATGATTGTCCTCATTATCTAGAATGAGTTCTTCAGCAGGTTCTTCAGTGGGTATAATATCCTCAGTAGCCTTGTGATTAATGGATTCCTCAGGATGTACTTCATCTAGCACAGGAGGTAGGTTCTCTCTTTGCGAGCGGTTAGTCTCATCGAACCGCACATCTATAGTTTTGACAACATTGTGGTAATGGGAGTTGAAGACTCTGTAGGTGTGTGAGTCCTTTCCGTAACCAAGCATAAAACCTTCATGTGCTTTCGGTGCAAATTTAGAAGTGTGATGAGGATCTCTAATCCAACATTTAGCACCGAAGACTTTGAAATAACTCACATTGGGTTTCTTGTCAGTGAGGAGCTCATATGAGGTTTTCTTGAAGAATTTGTGAAGATATACCCTGTTGATGATGTGGCATGCAGTATCAATAGCCTCAGGCCAGAAGCGATGAGGTGTCTTGTATTCATCAAGCATAGTGCGAGCCATCTCAACAAGAGTCATGTTCTTGCGCTCCATGACACCATTCTGCTGAGGAGTGTATGGGGCAGATAACTCATGAGTAAATACCAAGTTCATCAAGATAGTCATCAAGGCCAGTGTTCTTGAACTCGGTCCCATTGTCACTCCGTATATGCTTGATCTTCACACCAAAATTCTTCGAGGCCCTTGAGGAAAATCGTTTGAAGACATCCTGCACTTCAGTTTTGTAAGTGATGATATGCACCTAGGTGTAACGAGAATAATCATCAACAATAACAAAAGCCATATAGAGATGTGCTACTTCTTGAGCTTGCGTTGATTTTTCGCTTGAAGAGGAAAGGGTGATGCAGCAAAGTAGAGATAAGTGTTTCCCTCAGTTAAGAACCAAGGTATCAATCCAGTAGGAGGCACAAGCAAGTCTCCAATCTATGCACCTGCACAAACTAACAAACACTTGCACACAACGCAAAAAAGGGGTTGCCAATCCCTTCACGATCACGAACAAAAGTGAGATCTAATAGAGACGGGTATAAAAGATAAATAAAAGAGCAAACTAAAGTAAATATAAATAAATTGCAGCAAGGTATTTTTGGGTTTTTTGGGTTATAGATCTGAAAATATATGATGGAAAATAGACCCGGGGGCCATAGGTTTCACTAGAGGCTTCTCTCTTGAAAGAAACATACGGTGGGTAAACAAATTACTGTTGAGCAATTGATAGAAAAGCGCATAGTTATGATGATATCTAAGGCAATGATCATGAATATAGGCACCACGTCCGTGACAAGTAGACCGAAACGATTCTGCATCTACTATTATTACTCCACACATCGACTGACTCCTGCCTGCATCTAGAGTATTAAGTTCATAAGAACAGAGTAACGCTCTAAGTAAGATGACATGATGTAGAGGGATAAACTCAAGCAATATGACATAAACCCCATCTTTTTATCCTTGATGGCAACAATACAATACGTGCCTCGCTACCCCTTCTGTCACTGGGTGAGGACACCGCAAGATTGAACCCAAAACTAAGCACCTCTCCCATTGCAAGAAAAACCAATCTAGTTGGCCAAACCAAACCGATAGTTCGAAGAGAAATACAAAGATATCTTAATCATGCATAAAAGAGTTCAGAGAAGGCTCCAATAATATTCATAGATAATCTGATCATAAATCCACAATTCATCGGATCTCAACAAACACACCGCAAAATAAGATTACATCGGATAGAACTCCAAGAACATCGAGGAGAACATTGTATTGAAGATCAAAGAGAGAGAAGAAGCCATCTAGCTACTAGCTATGGACCCGTAGTTCTATGGTAAACTACTCACGCTTCATCGGAAGGGCAGCAAGGTTGATGTAGAGGCCCTCCGTGATCGAATCCCCCTCCGGCAGGGTGCCGGAAAAGGCCCCAAGATGGGATCTCATGCGAACAGAGGATTGCGGCGGCGAAAAAGTATTTTGGTTGACGCTTCTGATGTTTGGGGAATATTTGAGAATTTATAGAGGTGGAACTAGGGTTAGGGGACTCCCGAGGGGCCCACAAGCCAGGGGCATGCCCCCCCACCCTGGGACGCGCCCTGAGGGCTTGTGTCCTCCTCAGGACTCTTCTGGCCCTCTCTCCAAGTCACGTAGGTGTCTTCTGGTCCAAGAAAAATCATCGTAAAGTTTTATTCCGTTTGGACTCCGTTTGATATTCCTTTTCTGTAAAAGTCAAAAACAAGGAAAAACAGAAACTGGCACTGGGCTCTAGGTTAATAGGTTAGTCCCAAAAATAATATAAAATAGCATATTAATGCATATAAAACATCCAAAACAGATAATATAATAACATGGAACAATCAAAAACTATAGATACGTTGGAGACGTATCAAGATGCTGCATTTGTTAGTGTGGCATAATGAGTGGGGCCAAAGAGGTCCATGTGAAGCAATTCAAAAGGACGAGTGGTAGTCATGATAGTCTTCGAGGGATGCTTGGATCTGGTCATCTTTCCAGACTCACAAGCCCCACAAAGATGATCTTTGAGGAATTTGACACCCTCGATGCCGATGATGTGCTTCTTCTTCACAAGTGTGTGCAAGTTCCTCATGCCAGCATGGCCAAGTCATCGATGCGATAGCCAGCCTTCTGAAGCTTTTGCAATTAGATATGTGGCAGGCTGTGGTCCTGTAGAGAAATCAACAATATACAGGTCTCCTCTCCTAAAGCCTTCGAAGACTTTGGATTTGTTAGATTCCATGAGTACTATGCAACGATATTTGCCGAAGATAACAACCATATCAAGATCACAAAGCATTGAGACAGACATGAGGTTGAATCCGAGGGACTCGACAAGCATGACTTTGTCCATGTGTCAATCCTTTGAGATTGCAACCCTACCTAGACCCAATACCTTGCTTTTTTCCTTTGTCAACGTATGTAATATGCTTCAGATGCGATGGAGATAGGGCAGAGTCCATCAGTAAGTTCTTGTCACCAGTCATGTGATTTGTACATCCACTGTCGAGGACCCACTCAGTAGCTTTGAGAGATTCATCCTGCAGACGAATTAGTGCATCTTACGAACTCATTTACTTCAGAGTGAAGAATATGACATCAAATTCGTCAGATAGAATTTCATCAAGCAGTACAACAGATACAGCAATATAAGGACGTGAGAAATGAGTAATTCATTTCTTCATGATTAACTTGGGCCCTTTCAAGCATTCTTAGGTCTCCAGCAAATTCTTCAGACATTCAAGTTCGTCTGGAGACCTGACCCTGCATAAGAGATTACTTATTTTTCTTCACCACCCACATCTGGAGGGGTGGCAAAGAGTTCATCATTCTGTGAGCTCCATATGAGAAAGGTGGCATTGAAGCCAGTGCACTTCGTTTCACAGAGGAGGGGTTAGAGTATGCATATGAGTAAGCAGAGAAATTCTTCGAGGACTTATGAACATAATGATTTGAAGAATAATGCTCATATTCATGACCCTTAGATTTTCCCTGTGAAATAGAAGCATTAGCACGATGATGATCATATGAGGAATTTGATCCATATGAGGACTTGGATCCATATGAGGAATTTGATCTGGAGTTCCTATTCTTCACAGGTGGTGTCATGAGGACATTCACCTCAAGACTTTCAAGGCACCTTTTGGGAACCCAGATTTTCTTCATAGGGGGACCGTTCCTGCAGTTAGTTAAAACATATCTGGCAAATACTTCACCATTCTGATTTTTGAATAGTTTATAGTTGGAGTCAAATGACTCATCAGATGAACATGAAGATTCACATGTAAAGCCAGATAAAGTAGATGGATCTACGGGAGGTCCTTTTGCAGCAACCCATGAGGTTTTGGGATACTGCTCAGGTTTCCAGTAGGTTCCATCGGCATTGAGTTTCCTCTCAAAGGCAATACCCTCTTTCCTAGGGTTCCTGTTCAAGATATGCTTTTTAAGCACATCACAAAGAGCTTGATGCCCTTTGAGGCTTTTGTACATGCCTGTCACATACAATTCCTTAAATCCTGCATTTTCGTCAGTGATACTTGTGGTATCCTCAGATGAGGAATTTGTGACCACAGAAATAGTTGAAGAAGTTGCAGCAATAGAAGCATTTGAACTTTTAGGTGAAGAATTAGCAGATTCACGTTCGATGCATTTCAAACATGGTGGAATAAATTTTTCCTGAGCGGAACTGATCTATTGAGCAAGCAAAGAATCATTTTCCCTTTGAAGATCATCATGAGTCACCCTTAGTTTCTCAAGATCTTGCTTTCTTTGAAGAAATTCATAAGAAAGCTTCTCATGATCGGCTAATAGTGTTTCATGACAACTTTGAAGGTTATCAAACTTAGACTGAAGTTGTTGAAGATCATCAGTCAGAGTTTGAGTTCGATCCATTTCCTCACCCAACAGGTCATCGCTTTTGTCTAGCAAATTCTGAACCTTTTCCAAAGCTTTTTGTTATTTAGTGGCAATATTAGCAAGTTTGTAGTGGCAATATTAGCAAGTTTGGAGTAGCTTGGTTTGAGGGTTTCATCAGATTCATCTTCACTAGAGTCAGAGGAGGGATACTCGAGTACCTTGGCACCTTTTGCCATGAGGCATGGTGCAGAAGAAGATGATTCAGATTCGAAAGTGATCGTTTTTAGTGATTCCTTGAACTCGAGGAACCAAGGATCCTGACGAGTTCGATGACCTTCATAGACGTCAGAGATTTGGTTCCATATAAGCTTCGCATTGCAAAGATGCATAATGCGCCTGAACTCATCTCTGGATAGGCAGGAGCAGATGATATCCCTCGCCATAGTATCCAGCCGAGTGTACTTGCGAATGTCATCAGCATGTGCCATTTTGCATAGATCGGTAAGACCAATCTCAGTGACGGTCCACAGCTCACTGTTCATTGCCAAGAGGCGCTTCCTCATCATGGCCTTCCACTTGGGATAATCATGACCATCAAAGATGGGGCATGCAGCGGACACTTTCTTCATACCTGCGGTCGACATAACTAAAACTCCAGGTGGTTAAACCAAAATCACACAGAACAAGGGAGTACCTTGCTCTGATACCAATTTAAAGTGCGTTATATCGACTAGAGGGGGGTGAATAGGCGATTTTTACAAATTCGTCACTGAGGAAATACTACTTGAGGAATTTGCTAAGTGACGAAATACAAGTAGCGGATAAAGTACTCAGGTGCATGCATAACAAGACAGTAGCATAGTCATCATGATGAAATGAAACATAGCACAGAGCACAAGTAGCGTGTAAACAGGATAAGCAGGCAGAAGACAAGGTGACTGAAGAAATAGGATTGAGGAAATTGAGAAAGTCTTCAGTCAAAGTCTTCAAATAGTAACGATCAATTTTATCAACACATAAACGAGGAAATGAAAGGGTTGAGGAAATAGAACCAGTAGCTCGGTGAAGACAGTGATTTGGTAGACTAGTTCCAACTGCTGTGACAGTTGTACGTATGGTTGGAGCGGCTTGGTATTTAAACCAAAGGACACACGGTCCCAGGACACACAGTCCTTACCGTATTCTCCTTGAGCTAAGGTCACACAGACCTCGCCCAATCACTCGTGGTAAGTCTTCAAGGTGACTTCCAAACCTTCATAGACTTGGTCACTCGGCGATCCACAATTCCTCTTGGATGCTCTAGACCTTGACGCCTAACCGTCTGGAAGATGCATAGTCTTCAAAGGTAACAAGCGTCGGTTCCACACAGGAACAATCTCTTCAGTGATGCTCAATCACTTTGGGTTTTAGGTGTTTGGGTTTTGGGTTTTTCCTCACTGATGATTTTCTCTCAAAGTCCTCGGAGGATGGGATGCTCTAAATAACAAATGTCAAGATCTCTCGGAGCAGCCAACTGGCTAGTGGTTGAGGGGGGGGGGCTATATATAGCTGGGGAGCAGCCCGACATGATATGACATAAATGCCCCTAATGATATGACCGTTATGTGGATAAGATATTTGGGACAGCTGGCGCGAAGCATAGCAACGGTCCGAAATTTGAGCTCTCAAATTCCTCAAGGCTATCATGTTCCTCATTCTAGGCAATTCGCATTGGTGAATTCCTAACTCCTCAGTCATAACAAATTCCTTAGAGACCAGAAGAACTTCATCTCTATCACTGAAGAAATTGACTGAACTGCAAGAGATTTCCAAAGGCTTCACTCGAAGGATTGGGTATGTGTATAGGCTTTGAGATGAGCATCACTTGGAAACTTTTCCTTAGTATTACCTCGACCCCTTTAACAGTACGGTGTTTCCTATGACTCAAAAGATAGGAAATAAAACTACGAAAACAAAAGTCTTCACGCTTCATAGTCCTCGCATCAATATCTTCAAGGCCACACCAATTTCCTCATTTTCAAAGTCTTCAAGAAAATCAAAGTCTTCAGATGAAGACATTCATTTTTAGGGGTCGGCTTTCTTCGGATTTACCAAACTCCTCAGAGACTTATTAGACCTGTGTACACTCACAAACACATTAGTCCCTTAACCTATAAGTCTTCAATACACCAAAATCACTAAGGGGCACTAGATGCACTTACAGTTGGGAATTCGAATCCTACCTCTTCTGCCTATTTTTGCAAGTTAAAAAAAGAAGAAAGAAAGGGCCAGGCCCAGGACGGAGGGGTGTGACGAGCGGGCGGATCAATTGTGTACGTCTACGTACAACTGGGTATACATGATCAAATGACCATACTGCCCTTATACCGTTTGTGAGGGGGTGTATCGAAGCAAGGCTCTCGGCATTTTGAAGAATTAATGTGGGCTTTCAGTTCTAATGGTTGAGTCAAGAAAGAATGAGCTTTCAGTTCTAATGGTTGGGTCAAGAAAGAATGAACAGTATTATATTGTTTACAAACATCTTAAGTTGGTGCTCATTCTTCTGGAAGCCACTGCTAGTGTTGAGAGGGTATTTTCCTCAATGAAATATGTGAAGAGCCCACTAAGAAATAAAATGGGTGATGAATATTTGAACAATTGCTTGTTTACATTGGTTGAGAGAGAAATGTGAAAGATGAGGATGTCATCAATCTTTTCCAAAAAGAGATCATAAAGTTATATCGTAATTTCCTTTGTTATTTGTAATCTTTCTTACTACGTTTATTGGCCCCCCTCGCGTTTTGTGCCAAAATTTGATCTTAAATTTAACTAATAAAATGTTAATGCATGTAACCAAAAAGAATATCATTGAAAACTATGTTCAAATACGAATCCAACAATATTTTTTTTGGTGACATGCATTATTATTTTCTTAGTTAAATCTATGGTCAAAACTTGGCACTAAATACTAAGGGGACCAATAAACCAGGATGAAAGCAGTAATTGTTAGAGATATTGTCACAACAATATTTTATTGCTACTATTATCGTCAGTGAGTCATTGATATTATCATCTTACTATACATTGGTTGTCCTCTTATATTGCTTTGGCCAAATTTTCTTCTTACAAAAATACTCAGAAGCAAATTCCTGATTCCGCTACCGTGGCCCACTAGGGCACCTGTCAAGCAAAGGAGGCAGCGGACGCGGGCGTGAAAATCAGCCCACAACACCAAAGATAAAACAAAAGAACAAGGAAATGGCGCAGATTGACATAAGGTCTCCTATGTGACGCATTTTGCGTCAAACAGCAGCTCGACGCACAGGGTTGACGCTTGACTGGGCTGGCCCACCAACGCGATCAGCGACAAAAAGAGCTGAAAATCAGCAGCGAGTACCAGGAATCAATCCCACGACCGCACACTCCAACAGCGAGCCATTAGCCACTACACCACACCCCACCAACTGAACATAAAAGGTGCAGAAATATATAAGAACAACAGCAGCATTGAGATTTGGAAAACATTTTGAAAATATTTCTTGAAAATTGCGAGCAGTTTTAAAATGCCGCATTTTTTGTATGCCATTTTTTGGAAAAGTGAAGATGTTTTGTAATTCTGATTTAAAAATGAAACACGAACAAAAATTGCAAACCCCAAACAGATTCCAAAACATGAACAATTTTCAAAACTATTTCTGAAAAAACGTGAACAAAGTTTAGTTTTTTTAAATCTGTTTGGGGTTTGCAATTTTGAATCTGTTTGGGGTTTGCAATTTTTAAAAACGTGAACAAAATTTAAAACCCCAAACCCCAAACAATTTTCAAAACGTGAACAAAGTTTAGTTTTAAAAAAAATGGAAAAAAAGGAACATTTTTTTAAATTCAGCACCAAAAAAGTTAAAACAGGAACTTTTTTTAAAATGCGAACAAAATTTGTATTGTACGCTTTTTTGGAAACACGAACAAAATTTTAAACATGGGAATATTTGTTGAAATTGCGAACAAAATTTTGAAATCGCAAACATTTTTTGAAAATTAACATTTTTCTGAAATGGTGAACAAATTTTGAAAACGAGAATATTTTTTGAAATTCTTGAACATTTTTTGAAACATGAACAAATTTCTAGAACTGTGAAAATTTTGAAAACGAGAACATTTTTTGAAATTGTGAACAAATTTTATAAATGAGATTTTCTGAAATTGTGAAAGGATTTTGAAAACGATAATTGTTTCTGAAATTCCAGTAGATTTTTTTAAGTATGAACTTTTTTGAAAATGTGAACAATTTTAAAGGAAGAGCATTTTTTTATAATTTCAAAAAAGCCTTTTTTGAAAATCATGAACTTTTTTTTAACACACGAACATTTTTTGGAAAGTTATTATTATTTTGAACAAAAGCATTTGCAATATTTTATGAAAACAAGTACATTTTCTGAAAATCACGCACATTTATGGAATTTATGAACATTTTTTTAAAAGCGACCATTTTTTAAATTTCAAACATTTTTTAAAGGCTAGAACATTTTTCTAAATTGAATAACAATTTTCGAACATGAACTTAGTTTAAAAAAGATAAAATAACCTTGAAAAGGAAAAAAAAGAAAAAAGAAACAGAAAACGAAAAGAAAAAGAAACAGAAACAAAAAAACAAAAGAAAACAGAAAAACCGGTAAAAGAAACAAAAAATCGGTTCAGGGAACCTTCTAGAAGGTTCCCAAAACCGGCTAGCTAGTTGCGATTGTATGCGCAAAAACTGGGCCGGCCCATCGCTCGCTTCTCGGTCGCTCGCCTGTCCGAAGCGCCGGCAGTTTGAAGCAAAGAGCGTCAAATAGGATATTCCGATTGACATGCATTTATAGCAAATTTCACTTGAGTAGTAGTAAGACTTAGAGCGAAAATGGTGGCCCAAAAAGCAGCCAAGCCAATCAGTGTGGCTCCCGCAGCCTGCCCACTGGATCGACTAGATAGCGGTGGAGTGCGATAGGGAGCTGCGGAATTTCCGGTCACATGTTTGTTTGCTACTGCGAGCTGTCCTTTTCCGGCTATCCAAATTCAGTTTGGCACCACAAGTGACGCTGATGAGTGAGCCGACCCAAGCGCAGGCCATTCATGGAAACGACATAGTACTACTACTACTCCGATATAATCAGCAATGACGTCAATCCTCAAGCTCCAATCCAAGCTCCATTCACTGTCGAACTATATATGTCCAATCAAGAGGAGGAGCTCTAGCTAGATTGGTTGATTCGTGTTAAACAATCAGGCGCTCTCTTCCGGTACGTAGTCCACCGTTTACGTGGCCTCGACCTCGTTGCTCTCCGGAGCGGCGGCAAGCATGCAGCGGCAAGAGGAGTCCGGCGAGGACATCGTGATCGTGGGCGCCGGGCTCGCCGGCCTCGCCGCCGCGCTCGGGCTGCACAGGAAAGGGGTGAGGAGCGTGGTGCTGGAGTCGTCCCCGGCGCTCCGGGCGTCGGGGTTCGCCTTCGCCACGTGGCCCAACGCCTTCCGCGCGCTCGACGCCCTCGGCGTCGGCGACCAGATCAGGAAGCTCCACCTGCAGATCGAAGGGCTGCGCGTCATGTCGGCGTCCACGGGCGAGATAGCGAAGGAAGTGGATTTCAGGGACGAGTTCTGCTGCGTCAGGCGGGACGTGCTGCTGCAGGTCCTGGCGGCGGAGCTGCCGATGGGCACCATCCGCTACTCCTCCAAGATCGTCTCCATCGACGAGCACGGCGACGGCGCCAAGATGCTCCACCTCACCGACGGCTCGACTCTCCGGGCAAAGGTGCTGGTCGGCTGCGACGGGATCAACTCCGTGGTGGCCAGATGGCTGGGGCTCGCCAAGCCGTCGCACTCCGGGCGCTCCGCCACGCGGGGCCTCGCGCGTTACCCCGACGGCCACGGCTTCCCGCCCAAGTTCTTGCAGCTCTGTGGCAACGGCTTCCGCTTCGGCTTCCTGCCCTGCAACGACACCGACGTCTACTGGTTCTACACATGGTCTCCCTCCCAAGAAGGTCAGTCTAGCTAGCTAGCCACTGTTTCCATCCATGGCGACGCCCTGATGTCCGTGTCTATTTACCGCCTCGCGTTGACTGACGTGCAGATGATGGTGTCGCTGAGAGCGGCGCCAAGATGAAACAGTACGTGCTGACGAAGCTGAGGAGCTCCAAGGTGCCCGCGGAGGCGCTGCAATTGGTGGAGAGGAGCGAGCTGAGCGACGACGCGCCCGCCGCGCCGCTACGGTTCCGGCCGCCGCTCTCGCTCCTGTTCGCGGGCATCAGCAAGGGGAACGTGTGCGTGGCCGGAGACGCGCTGCACCCGATGACGCCGGACCTGGGCCAGGGCGGCTGCGCGGCGCTGGAGGACGGCGTCGTCCTGGCCAGATGCCTAGGCAAGGCCATCCTCGGTGGCGATGGCGACGGAGCGACAGGCGGCACTGATGAGAAGGAGAGGATCGAGTTGGGCCTGCGCAGGTTTGCCGGGATACGGCGGTGGAGGAGCATCGAGCTCATCGGAACAGCCTACGTCGTCGGCTTCGTGCAGCAGAGTGGTAACAGGATCATCAGCTTTCTGCGGGAGAAGGTGTTGGCTGGAGTGCTCGCGGGAAGGCTCGTGAAGATGTCGGACTACGACTGCGGGACGCTGTCAAGCTAGGGAGTAGTACATTTGAGGCAACCAAGATAGAAAGAGCATCTCTAATAGCACCCGGAAAATAGGGAAATACCCGGTTCAATTAAATTGCTCAAAATCATCACATTTGTGTCACGGTGCTCCTTTACTATTGTTTTGGTCAAAAATCACAAATCGTCATCACTTTTGCGACAAGTGAGTAACAAATCGCACTGGTTCAAAACTAAGCCGCAACTAAACACAAAAACTGACGGGCGAGACCCGTCTGTCCGGACTGATGTGGCAAAGACTAGTGCCAGTCGTTATTTGACCTGCTGAGGTGGACGGGGGTCCCACTTGTCAACCACATCTCTTATCTCCTCTCCCTCTCCTCTCCTTCTTCCTTCTCACCCAGCCCGTCCGGCTAGGCCGAGCTGCCATGTGCCCGCACCCCAGTCCACTCCGACGAGGCTGAGCCCTCGTGCGACCGCCTCCCTGCCTGCTCCGGCGAGGCCGAGCTGCCGTGCGCCCGCACCCTGGCTTGCTCCGGCGAGTCCGAGCTGTCGTGCGTTCGCGCCCAAGACGCGGGGGATCGAGGCCAGTCAGGGCGGCGGACGCGACCATGCCCAGCCGCGAGACGCTGCCGAGCGGCTCGGGCGGAGTGTCTCCTCGCCGCCAGATGCTCCCGTTGCGGCTGGCCACTGGTGAATCGGTGGCGGCGGCGATGCAGGGGCCCTGCGGTGGTGGGGTTCGAGGCTAGTCGGTGGCAGCGATGTGGGGCCTGCGGCGGTGGTTGGACCCTGTTTTGGACGGCAAACAACAACGGAGGGCGAACCTGGAGGCGGGAGATCGATTTCGATCGGATTCGGAGTACGGCGATGCGGCGGCGTCGGCGAAGCTCCATGGCATGGGGTCCTGCATACGGGAGAGAGAGGGAAGTTTGAGAGAGAGAGAGAGAACTAGAGGAAAAATGAAAGAGAGAGAGAGAGAAAAGAGGTGAGGGGCTGACATGTGGGACCCTTGGCCACCTCAGCGTATTGTCTACTTAGATATGCCACGTCGGCCTGACATGTGGGTCCTATCGGCCAGTTTTGTGTTTAGTTGCGGCTCACTTTTGAATCAGTGGATTTATTACTCACTTGTAGTAGAAGTGGTGATGATTTGTGATTTTTGTCAAAAGTGATGGTAAAGAAGTACTCCAGCCACAACTGTGATGGTTTTGAGCAATTTACTCCCTTGGTTCCTAGGTGTATATATAAAAAGGTTCCTGAGTTTATATACACCCAAGAATTGATTTTTTTATAAAAAGGTCAAAAAAGCTCAGAAGTTTTTTTAGAATAAATTTGACTTTCTTTTGCACTAGTATGTAATTTTCCGCCAACCAAAACCCACTGTTGACTTCAGGACAAAAAAATTGGTCAAAATAGTGTGAATAGTGTCTTGTATATTGCAACAATATTTTGTTTGTCCAGGGTCAGATATGGCTTAACTTTTACAAAAGGTGTGTCTATGTCTCAGTCGACTGAGACTTAACCAAGTCTCAGTCAAGTGATATAGCATGTAAGAAGAAAAAAGAAAAACTGAAAACAAATTTTTACACGAATCTCCATGCAAAATCAAAGAAAGATAGGATCGACTGAGACATAACGAAGTCTTAGTCGATTGAGACTTAGCAAAACTGTTTTACAAAAGGGTCAAAACATCAAATTTGATCTTGGAGTGTATCTTGACATTTTTAATAAGCTGCTTAGACGTGCAAGGGGTATGTCGTGGATGGTTTTGGAGTTTCCCCTTCATCCACATACCAGTGTCTTGTTGGTTGGTCTGTCCAAACGAATTGCGGTCGAGGACCGCCATACGTACCGGCCCACCCAGCCATGCACGGCAGGAAAATCATCATCGGTGACATCACTTGCGACACTAGACTTGCCAAGCCGAAGCTGTTCCTCGCCCGGGAAGACGAGATCCAAGCCAGCATAATAGCACGTGCGCTCCCAATTCGTTTGGACACTGAGACGACACGGCAGCTTGAATGGAACACGATGAGATCAATCCCGAGCACATCGTCGTCGTGGGCGCCGGCCCGGCCGGACTCGCCGTGGCTCTCGGGCTACACAGGAAAGGGGTGAGGAGCGTGGTGCTGGAGTCGTCGCCGGCGCTGCGCGCGTCCGGGTACGCCATCACGACGTGGCCCAACGCCTTCCGCGCGCTCGACGCCCTCGGGATCGGCGACAAGATAAGGAACCTCCACCTGCACATCCAAGGGTACGCTGCCGTTTCTTCTTCGTTCGATAGCTTGCACGCTGGCTCTCGTTTTCCGCTTAAAACTGTAGTGTAATCCGATCGACCCATGTTCGTACATAGGCTGCGTGTCTTCTCTGCGTCCACCGGAGAAATCGCACACGAGCTGGATTTCACACTGCAGGAGAATGGGTAAGTTGGCAATCGTGTGAGCTTGATGCTTCTACTTAGCTATGGTCCTCATCGACCGGGACATGATGAGTAACACTAAATTTGTTACTCGGACGCAGAGGACCCCATGAGACCTGCCGCGTCAGGCGTGACCTGCTGCTCCGGGCGCTGGAGGAAGAGCTGCCGACGGGCACCATCCGCTACTCGTCCAAGATCGTCTCCATCGACGAACAAGACGGCGCCGGCAAGATCCTCCATCTCGCCGACGGCTCGACTCTCAGGGCAAAGGTGCTGATCGGCTGCGACGGGGTCAATTCGGTGGTGGCCAAATGGCTGGGGCTCCCCAAGCCGTCCTACTCCGGGCGCTTGGCTACCAGAGGCCTCGCGCATTACCCCGACGGCCACGGATTCCAGCCCGAGTTCCTGCAGTTCATCGGTCATGGCTTCCGCTTCGGCTTCGTGCCCTGCGACGGCACTCGCATCTACTGGTTCTACACCTGGTCTCCCTCCCAAAACGCGAGTGCAGACAAGGGCGTCGACGTCGAGGGCGCCGCCAAGATGAAGCAGCACGTGCTGGCCAGGCTGAGGAGCTCCAAGGTGCCCGCGGGCGCGCTGGAGGTGGTGGAGAGGAGCGACATGAGCGACGCGTCGGCCGCGCCCCTGCGCTTCCGATCGCCGCTGTCGTTCCTGTTCGCGAGGATCAGCAAGGGGAACGTGTGCGTGGCCGGCGACGCGCTGCACCCGATGACGCCAGACCTGGGCCAGGGCGGCTGCTCGGCGCTCGAGGACGGCGTCATCCTGGCGAGATGCCTCGGCGACGCCGTCCTTGGTGGGGAGGCTGGCACGGAGGAGGAGAGGGTCGAGTCGGGGCTGCGCGAGTATGCCCGGATGCGGCGGTGGCGGAGCGTCCAGCTCGTCGGAGCCGCCTACATGGTCGGCTTCGTGCAGCAGAGCGACAATGCGATCGTGAGCTTTCTCCGGGAGAAGCTGCTGGCCGGAGCGCTCGCGAGAAGCCTTGTGAAAATGGCCGACTACGACTGCGGAACACTCTGATCGACTGACCTTTGCGACCTGTGACGAGTGATGTGGTCTTTTTTCAGGGCGAGAGTGCATCGCGTATTTTTTTTGACAAATCTGGCCCCTTTCAGCGACTTCAAGCACGTCTGGCCCCTGGCCGAAACTTATTCCAAATCTGGCCCCTGGGGTCGGCGCCAAAGAAGATGGCGCCGAATGTGCACATCTCGGCTCCAGTCTGTATGGCGCCGAAGTTGTGGGCCTAACAGCAGTCCGTCACACCGAACGGATGGCAAAACCGGGGACGTGGCATATTCGGCGCCATACTTTCTGGCGCCGAACTATGGCTAGGTTTAACCCGCATCGATTCACCGTGTGGAAATTCCCCATATCCATTCATCCACCCAGTCGAGCCGCCGCAGCCAGCCGATTTAGCCGCCGTCGACGCGCCCAACTCTGGGCAGTCGCCTTCCCCCAGCCCCGGCCAGTCGCTGCCCCCCAGCCCCGGGCAATCGCCGCCCCCCAGCCCCGGCAGTCGTCGTCGACGCCCCCAGCCCCGGACCATGCGCCGTCGCAAACCGACCGGGCCCTCCGCGACGAACCTCGCCGCTTGAGGTCTGGCCCGTCCGCCTCATCCTCTCTCCGCCCCAGACCCTCCTGGCCTTCTCCTCGGCAACAACGGCGGCTGGCTTCTTCTCCACCCACCTTGAAGGTATCTCCACCTCCCATGTATTTAATTTATCATTAAATTTTCACAGCACAAATGCAGTTAATATGATATTAGGTTAAGTTGATATTTGGTGAAATTGATATGATTTTGATGTGATATTTGCTATATATGATGTGATGTAGATGTTAGGTTATATAATATATGTCCAGTTTATCTGTTTTCGGCGTTTTGTTGTATAATTTGTGCGCTAATGGGTAAAGTTCTATTTTTTGGAAATGAATATAGATGGCATACTCAAAGATACTTCATGTTCATCATGGAGGGCGTGTGACCTCCTCCAGCAGTGGTGTAGAGTTTGTAGACATGACGAGTCAAGTTGTGTTCTTCCCGTGTAGTCCTAGTTTCAATGAGGTTGCTTTGAAGCTTAGAGAAGTGTTGGGGTGGACCGACATTGGTGATGATGTTTCTTTAGAAGGAAGATACGATACTGGGTGTGGCTCTCGGTCGTTTACTCAGATGATACCTATCCGTGACATTGACGAGTGGGAGTTATACAAGGAGCTTGTTGAAGGGTCCCAAATAAGATCTCTAGTGGTCGTTGCCGTCAAAGTCACCGGTGTTGTGAGGCCTCAACTTCTCACCGATTTGAATGAGTGCCCCTCGGTTATGGAAGTGGGTCCAAGCCAGCCATCAAATGTTGTTGGTTATACGGACGCTTATGATGTGGGTCCAAGCCAGCCATCAAATGTTGATAACGAAGATACGCCAACTCAAAATCCTTGTGTTGCGGTGATAGGTTTGACGGATACACATGCCATCATCGAGGAGAAAGTCAAGGCTGCAAACATAGGTAGTGGAGAGAGAAGTATCTTTAGGAAAGATGGCACACCACCTCGCAACCATTGCGGTGGGGTGTCGACTTTCATCGAGAAAGTAAACAATTCTCAAGGCGAGGGGACCGACGAACAGTTTGTCAACGTCCCTGAAATCATGTTTCCATCCTCACTTTGTGTACCTCTCATGGCATCAAGCCAACTTGATGGAGATCCAGAGACATTTGGAGAAAAGAATCCTGAGGATGAGGGTTATGCTCAAGCTTTTGTGTCTGACTCTGACAAGGACCGTCCGGAGTTCCAATTTACCAAGGAGGAGATCGATGCATTTATTAAGGTATGGGGCAAACATCCAAGCATTCATGAGTTTAGAGATGTTAGGGATGCACACCTAGCCATAGCAGACTCTAACATGCGGGAATTTGGGCCGGAACCGCCTAATCCCGTCACCGAGGAGGAAGCACGAGACCGACCTCGGCGACGACCTTTGATATATGAAGGCTTGAAGTTCAAGACTATGTTGCACATGCAGATATGGCTACAAGAGTACATCGTCAAACATCATCGGCCATACATAGTATTCAAGTCCAACAAAAACAAGTGTTATGTTGTGATGTGTGAGACAGAAGATTGTCCTTCAAAGGTCAGAGCTAGGAAGACCTCGGGTGGTTGGTGGAAGATAAGTAGCTATGAAGGGCCCCACAATTGTGGTGACACCATCCTTGTTGGCGACAAGCACCGGCAATTGACATCCACTTTTATTGCTCACCGGTGCGCTGGAGCTATCAAAGCTACGCCAACCCTCTCAGCTGGTTCTTTGGTGAAGTTCATATTCTTGATATTTGACTACCATGTGAAGTATGGGAAGGCGTGGAGGGCAAAACAAATGGCTCTAAAGATGGCTTACGGTGACTGGGAGGATGCATATGGAAGGCTACCTAGGATGTTGGCAGCGATGCCCTTTCGCAACCCTGGAATGACGCAGGTAATCGAGCCGCATCCAAGCAAGCCCCGCATTGTGAAGAATGTGAAGTACCCAGTGTTTGGTCGAGCATTTTGGTGTTTCGGCCCTTGTGTCGAGACGTTCAAGCATTGCCGACCATTTCTGTCTGTTGATGGGACATTCTTGACGGGGAAGTTTAAAGGCACCCTACTTGTTACGATCTCCTGCGATGCGGACAATCGAATGGTCCCGTTGGCCTTTGCTTTGGTTACCGGGGAGGACAACGACAATTGGAGCTGGTTCATGCACTTGCTTAGGACTAAGGTTGTTGGCCCTGGACGGGAGGTTTGTGTCATATCCGACCGCCATCATGGCATATTGAATGCCGTGAAGGAGGAAATTGTCGGGCACCCCCTAGTGAAGCACTGTTGGTGCATTAGGCATTTTGCGGCTAATTTTTACCGGGCTTGCCGTAATAGGGAATTGTGTGAGTATCTCCACAGGCTTTGCATGGTGTATGAGCCAGAGGTATTGCAGGAGATGTACGATGAGTTGTATTGTTTGACCAATGCGAAGGGACAAGCTTTTTTGAAAGAGCATTTGCCACATAAAGGGCTATGGTCACAAGCGTGCGACGAGGATGGAGTTCGATATGGTCACATGACAAGTAACATGGCCGAGATATTCAACAAAGTTCTAAAAGGGATACGTGCATTGCCGGTTACAGCCATAGCAGCTTATACTTTTGACAAGTGCAATGAGTATTGGGTTACGAGGAGGGACGAAACAGATGCCCTATGGAACTCGGGTAAGAGATGACCAAAGACCGTGGAGGAAGAGCTTGGTTACCAGGAAAGGAAGTCACAAGGCCAAACATTTAATTGTTTTGACAAGGAGGTGTGGAAGTATGAGGTTTCTGAGCAAGGAGGCACAACTTGTGGTGGCGAGCAATATGGTGGTCGCAGTTATGTTGTGGTCCTCACCCCTCCCTCGTGCTCATGCCAAATGACGTTGCAGATCCATCTTCCATGCTCTCATATGATAACATCATGTCGTGCTCGGGGACTTCTAGCAAGGAGCTCGACTTGTTTTTCACCCTTCTATCATATGACAACTGTTCAGAGCACATGGGCTGGTAGATTTGAGCCCTACTTGGACATGGCACAGTGGCCAAAGTACAACGGTCCAGTTTATTTACCGGATAGCAAACTAATGGTTAAGACAAAAGGTTGACGCCAGACGAAGAGGTTCAAGATGGACATGGACCGAGCTCAGGGTGGGATAACCTTGAAGCGACAGCGACCGCGGCCGCAGCAAGATGATTATTTCGTTGAGGACACTGTGAAGGGCCGTTGTTCTGCATGTGGTGAGGAAGGTCACAAGAACACAAAGAAGTTCAGTTGTGAGGCACGCAAGAAACAAAAGGCCGCAGACAAAGTAATCGCTGAATCTACAGCTGCTAATCCTTCATCAAGCGGTAGGGGGATAGGTCCTAAGCGTCCGCGAGGCACTAGACATTACAGAGGTGCCCACCGTCGTCCCAAGGTAGTTGGGAGATTAGCAGAAGTACTAGGCAGAAAAACTCAGGTTATTATATTTGTCGAACATATTTATTATATTAGAGCTTATAAGTTTTCAATTTGGCATGTATGAACTCATTTCAGTTTATACCTTGTCTTTGCAGGATGGCGGTTCATTACCGTCTACTTGAGGAGGAGTATGAGAAGGAGCACCGAGGTTGGATGATCGCCGAAGGCACGGTATGCTTTGATTTTTCATGTCAATTCCTTTTTGTTCAGCACACAAGGAGTACTAATTTTCTCATAACAAATGTAGGAACTACATGCCCTTCAGATACGTGGCCATTCCTTGAAAGAAGATATCATGAAGTACGATGAGAGGTACACACCTTACATACAAAGGGCGAAGCTCATTGCTTTTGTGACCATGGCCAGGCGTGGGGTGCCGACCTACAGTGGCGCCGCCCTAACATCACTTATTGACCGGTGGCATGTGGAGACACACACCTTCCATCTTTCGTGTGGGGAGATGACTATCACTCTTCAAGACATGGCCATGATCACCGCTTTGCCAATCAAAGGAGAGGCCGTGACTGGAAAAATTGAGTCTGGAAAATACAGGGACATGGTTGAGGAGCTTCTTGGAGTTAGGCCACCAGATCCTATACCAGATAAAAAGGGTTCAAAGACAGGTGGGCTGAAGTTCACTTGGCTTCAACAACACTTTCACGAGCTTCCAGACGGAGCTGACGAACCTACTATTGAGCGCTATGCCCGGGCTTATGTGTTGTACGTCTTCGAAACTGTGCTCTTCGCGGACTCCGGGGGTAGCTCTGCTTCTTGGATGTTTCTCCCTCTACTACGAGACTGGGACGAGGCAGGGAGGTATAGTTGGGGCTCAGCGGGGCTGGTGTTCCTATACCGACAACTGGATGAGGCTTGCAGGAGGAGTTCGGGTACGTCCAACATTGGTGGTTGTGTGCTGCTCTTCCAGGTATGGATGTGGGAGAGACTTCCGGTCGGCCGACCCATATGCCGGACGAGTCGTGACTGGGAATATGATGAGCCGGATCGCTTGTCTACTGTCACGCATTGTTGGGACAAGGTGAGGACCAATTGGGGGAAGACGGGAGATCTATACATGTCTTACACCAACGAGCTTGACTGTTTGTTACCTTCACAGGTGAGTTCACAACAAGAATACTTTCATCATTTATTCTTTATTCTGATGTGCTCTTTTGTGATCCAAGCAACAAAATTTGACTTTGATGATAGGTACAATGGCTGCCATACGACGAGATTGACTTTCAACTTAATATCGTACGCACCCAAGACGAATCGATGTGGAGTGTGAGATGCCCACTGATACGTCCATTTTGCACCATGCTTTTATATTGATATTTATTGCATTATGGGCTGTTATTACCTTTTTTGGTACAATACTTATGCCTTTTCTCTCTTATTTTACAAGGTTTACATGAAGAGGGAGAATGCCGGCAGCTAGACTTCTGGACTGGAAAAGAAGCAAATCTGAGAGACCTATTCTGCACAACTCCAAAAGTCCTGAAAATTTACGGAGAATTATTTTGGAATATATAAAAAATATTGGGCGACAAAAATACCAGAGGGGACCCACCAGGAGGTCACAAGCCTGGGGGGCGCGCCCTACCCCCCTGGGCGCGCCCCTGTGGCTTGTGGGCCCCCTGGCAGGCCTCCGGTGCCCAACTTCTGCTATATGATGTGTTTTGACCTGGAAAAAAAATCAGAAAAGAGCTTTCGGGACGAAGCACCGCCGTCTCGAGGCGGAACTTGGGCAGAACCAATCTAGGGCTCCGGCGGAGCTGTTCTGCCGGGGAAACTTCCCTCCCGGAGAGGGAAATCATCGTCATCGTCATCACCAACGATCCTCTCATCGAGAGGGGGTCAATCTCCATCAACATCTTCACCAGCACCATCTCCTCTCAAACCGTAGTTCATCTCTTGTATCCGATCTTTGCCTCTAAACCTCAGATTGGTACCTATAGGTTGCTAGTAGTGTTGATTACTCCTTGTAGTTGATGCTAGTTGGTTTATTCGGTGGAAGATCATATGTTCAGATCCTTAATGATATTTATTACTCCTCTGATTATGAACATGAATATGCTTTGTGAGTAGTTACGTTTGTTCCTGAGGACATGGGAGAAGTCTTGTTATAAGTAATCATGTGAATTTGGTATTCGTTCGATATTTTGATGAGATGTATGTTGTCTTTCCTCTAGTGGTGTTATGTGAACATTGACTACATGACACTTCACCATTGTTTGGGCCTGGGGGAAGGCATTGGGAAGTAATAAGTAGATGATGGGTTGCTAGAGTGACAGAAGCTTAAACCCTAGTTTATGCATTGCTTCGTAAGGGGCTGATTTGGATCCACATGTTTCATGCTATGGTTAGATTTATCTTAATTCTTCTTTCATAGTTGAGGATGCTTCCGAGAGGGGTTAATAATAAGTGGGAGGCTTGTCCAAGTAAGGACAGCACCCAAGCACCAGTCCACCCACATATCAAATTATCAAAGTAACGAACGCGAATCATATGAGCATGATGAAAACTAACTTGACAATAATTCCCATGTGTCCTCGGGAGCGCTTTGCTCTATACAAGATTTCGTCCAGGCTTGTCCTTTGCTACAAAAAGGATTGGGCCACCTTGCTGCACCTTTGTTACACTTGTTACTTGTTACCCGTTACGAATTATCTTATCACAAAACTATCTGTTACCGATAATTTCAGTGCTTGCAGAGAATACCTTGCTGAAAACCGCTTGTCATTTCCTTCTGCTCCTCGTTGGGTTTGACACTCTTACTTATCGAAAGGACTACGATAGATCCCCTATACTTGTGGGTCATCAAGACTCTTTTCTGGCGCCGTTGCCGGGGAGTGAAGCGCCTTTGGTAAGTGGAATTTGGTAAGGAAACATTTATATAGTGTGCTGAAATTTACTGTCACTTGTTGCTATGGAAAATAATCCTTTGAGGGGTTTGTTCGGGGTATCTTCACCCCGACTGGAAGAGCAAAGAGTTGCCCCTCAACCTACTGAAAATATTTATTATGAAATTCCTTCGGGTATGATAGAGAAACTGCTAGCTAATCCTTATGCAGGAGATGGAACATTACATCCTGATATGCATCTAATCTATGTGGATGAAGTTTGTGGATTATTTGAGCTTGCAGGTTTGCCCGAGGATGAAGTCAAGAAGAAGGTCTTCCCTTTATCTTTGAAGGATAAGGCATTGACATGGTATAGGATATGCGATGATATTGGGACTTGGAACTACAACCGATTGAAATTTGAATTTCATCAGAAGTTTTATCCTATGCATCTAGTTCATCGTGATCGGAATTATATTTATAATTTTTGGCCTTGTGAAGGAGAAAGTATCGCTCAAGCTTGGGGGAGGCTTAAGTCAATGTTATATTCATGCCCCAATCATGAGCTCTCAAGAGAAATTATTATTCAGAATTTTTATGCTTGGCTTTCTCGTAATGATCAATCCATGCTCGATACTTCTTGTACTGGTTCTTTTATGAAGAAGACTATTGAATTCAAATGGGATTTATTGGAAAGAATTAAATGCAACTTTGAAGATTGGGAACTTGATGAAGGTAAGGATTCAGGTATTAACCTCAAGTTTGATTGTGTTAAATCTTTTATGGATACCAATGCTTTTCGTGAATTTAGCACTAAATATGGACTTGACTCTGAGATAGTAGCTTCTTTCTGTGAATCATTTGCTACTCATGTTGACCTCCCTAAGGAGAAGTGGTTTAAATATCATCCTCCCATTGAAGTGAAAGTAGTAGAACCAATTAAAGTTGAAGAAGAGACCATTACTTATAATGTTGATCCTATTGTTCCTACTGCTTATATTGAGAAACCACCTTTCCCTGTTAGAATAAAGGAACATGCTAAAGCTTCAGTTGTGGTTCGAAAGAGTTATACTGGAACACCTACACCCCCTGAACAAATTAAAGTTGAACCTAGTATTGCTATGGTTAAAGATCTCTTGGTCGATAATATTGATGGGCATGTTATTTATTTCTGTGATGAGGCTGCTAGAATTGCCAGACCCGATGATAAATATAAACATAGACCTGTTGTTGGCATGCCTGTTGTTTCTGTTAAAATAGGAGATCATTGTTATCATGGCTTATGTGATGTGGGTGCTAGTGTGAGTGCAATTCCCTTTACTTTATATCAAGAAATTATGAATGATATTGCACCTGCTGAAATAGAAGATATTGATGTTACTATCAAGCTTGCTAATAGAGATACTATATCACCAATTGGGATTGTTAGAGATGTTGAAGTCTTGTGTGGGAAAGTAAAATACCCTACTGATTTTCTTGTTCTTGGTTCCCCACAAGATGATTTTTGTCCCATTATATTTGGTAGACCTTTCTTGAACACTGTTAATGCTAAGATAGATTGTGAGAAAGAAACTGTTACTGTAAGTTTTGGGGATGTGTCTCATGAGTTTAATTTCTCCAAATTTCGTAGACAACCCCATGACAAAGAATTGCCTAGTAAAGATGAAATAATTGGTCTTGCTTCTATTGCTGTTCCTCCTACTGATCCTTTAGAACAATATCTGCTGGACCATGAAAATGATATGTTTATGAATGAAAGGAAGGAATTAGATGAAATATTCTTTAACCAAATGACTGTTTTGAAACACAACTTGCCTGTTGAGATTCTTGGGGATACTCCTCCACCCAAGGGTGATCCCGTGTTTGAGCTTAAACAATTACCTGATACTCTGAAATATGCCTATCTTGATGAAAAGAAGATATATCATGTTATTATTAGTGCTAACCTTTTAGAGCCTGAAGAAAAGAAATTATTGAAAACTCTGAGGAAGCATCGTGCTGCTATTGGATATACTCTCGATGATCTTAAGGGCATTAGTCCCACTCTATGTCAGCACAAAATTAATATGGAACCTGATGCTAAACCAGTTGTTGATCACCAACGACGGTTACATCCCAAGATGAAGGAAGTGGTAAGAAATGAAATACTAAAGCTTCTGGAAGCAGGTATAATCTATCCTATTGCTGATAGTAGATGGGTAAATCCTGTTCATTGTGTCCCTAAGAAGGGAGGTATTACCGTTGTTCCTAATGATAAGAATGAATTGATTCCACAAAGAATTGTTACAAGTTATAGAATGGTTATTGATTTTACAAAGTTGAATAAAGCTACTAGGAAAGATCATTATCCTCTACCTTTTATTGATCAAATGCTAGAAAGACTATCAAAACATACACACTTCTGCTTTCTAGATGGTTATTCTGGTTTTTCTCAAATACCTGTGTCAAAAGAGGATCAAGAAAAGACTACTTTTACTTGCCCTTTCGGTACCTTTGCTTATAGACGTATGCCTTTTGGTCTATGCAATGCACCTGCTACCTTTCAAAGATGTATGACTGCTATATTCTCTGACTTTTGTGAAAAGATTGTTGAGGTTTTCATGGATGATTTCTCCATTTACGGAACTTCTTTTGATGATTGCTTAAGCAACCTTGATCGGGTTTTGCAGAGATGTGAAGAAACTAATCTTGTCTTGAATTGGGAGAAGTGCCAGTTTATGGTTAATGAAGGTATTGTCTTGGGACATAAAATCTTCGAAAGAGGTATTGAAGTTGATAAAGCTAAAGTTGATGCTATTGAAAAAATGCCGTGTCGTAAAGATATCAAAGGTATAAGAAGTTTCCTTGGTCATGTTGGTTTCTATAGGAGGTTTATTAAAGACTTCTCTAAAATTTATAGGCCTCTCACTAATCTCTTGCAAAAAGATGTTCCTTTTGTTTTTGATGATGATTGTGTAGAAGCATTTGAAATACTTAAGAAAGCCTTGATTTCTGCACCTATCGTTCAACCACCTGCTTGGAACCTACCCTTTGAAATTATGTGTGATGCTAGTGATTATGCTGTTGGTGCTGTTCTAGGACAAAGAGTTGAAAAGAAGTTGAATGTTATCCATTATGCTAGTAAAACTCTAGACAGTGCTCAAAGAAATTAGGGATAATTAGATTTATGTCCCTAGTTGTGTCCCACTCGTCTGTTTTACCCCTAATTTCCAAAAGTCACTGGTTCTGTCCAAGTCACTTTGCTCCTCTTATGCTTTTGCCCTTTGACCGTTTGACCGTTAGTTTGAAAACTTCATAACTAATTCATACTAAATCAGAAAAATGCAAATAAGATAACAAAATGTTCAGAAAAACATCACCTATGTGTCAGTATCATTTGCATTCATGAAAAAAGTATTGGAAAGTGCACATCTGAGCTTTAGCTCTTTTGATACCACCATGAATAGTAAAATCTAAAAAATTTCAAAAAAATTCAAAAAAAATATGGTGGCAAAGAACGACAAATGTTCTAAGTGCTTGCCAAGTTTCATCAGGGAACGACATTCATGGAAGTCGTGGCAAAAAAATAATCTATTTTGGAGTGCTGATTGTTTTTTTTGCCGTGGCACCCACGAATGTCATTCCTTGATGAAACTTGGCAAGCACTTAAAACATTTGTCATTCTTTGCCACCAATTTTTTTTTGAAGTTTTTGAATTTTTTTAGATTTTACTATTCATGGTGGTAGCATAAGAGCTAAAACTCGGATGGGCACTTTCCAACACTTTTTTCATGAATGCAAATGACACTGACATATAGGTGATGTTTTTCTGAACATTTTTGTATCTTATTTGTATTTTTCTGATTTAGTATGAATTAGTTATGAAGTTTTCAAACTGATGGTCAAACGGTCAAAGGGCAAAAGCATAAGAGGAGCGAAGTGACTTGGACAGAACCGGTGACTTTTGGAAATTAGGGGTAAAACAGCCAAGTGGGACACAACTAGGGGCATAAATCTAATTATCCCAAGAAATTATGCTACTACTGAAAAAGAATTTTTAGCAGTTGTCTTTGCTTGTGATAAGTTCAGATCCTATATTGATGATTCCAAAGTTACTGTTCACACTGACCATGCTGCTATTAAATATCTTATGGAAAAGAAAGATGCTAAGCCTAGACTTATTAGATGGGTTCTCCTGCTGCAAGAATTTGATTTGCATATTATTGATAGAAAGGGTGCTGAGAACCCTGTAGCAGATAACTTGTCTAGGTTAGAGAATGTTCTTGATGACCCACTACCTATTGATGATAGCTTTCCTGATGAACAATTAGCTGTCATAAATGCTTCTCGTAATGCTCCCTGGTATGCTGATTATGCTAATTACATTGTTGCTAAATTTATACCACCTAGTTTCACATACCAGCAAAAGAAAAAGTTTTTCTATGATTTAAGACATTACTTTTGGGATGACCCACACCTTTATAAAGGAGTAGATGGTATTATTAGACGTTGTGTACCTGAGCATTAACAGGAACAGATCCTACGTAAGTGTCACTCTGAGGCCTACGGAGGACACCATGCTGGAGATAGAATTGCACACAAGGTATTACAATTCGATTTTTATTGGCCTACTCTCTTCAAAGATGCTCGTAAGTATGTCTTGTCTTGTGATGAATGCCAGAGAATTGGTAATATTAGTAGGCGTCAGGAAATGCCTATGAATTATTCACTTGTTATTGAACCATTTGATGTTTGGGGCTTTGATTATATGGGACCTTTTCCTTCCTCTAACGGGTATACACATATTTTAGTTGCTGTTGATTATGTTACTAAGTGGGTAGAAGCTATTCCAACTAGTAGTGCTGATCATAACACTTCTATTAAGATGCTTAAAGAAGTTATTTTTCCGAGGTTTGGAGTCCCTAGATATTTGATGACCGATGGTGGTTCACACTTTATTCATGGTGCTTTTCGTAAGTTGCTTGCTAAATATGATGTCAACCATAGAATTGCATCTCCTTACCATCCTCAGTCTAGTGGTCAAGTAGAATTGAGCAATAGAGAAATTAAATTGATCCTGCAAAAGACCGTTAATAGATCTAGAAAGAATTGGTCTAAGAAACATGATGATGCATTATGGGCCTATAGAACTGCTTATAAAAACCCAATGGGTATGTCTCCATATAAAATGGTTTATGGAAAAGCATGTCACTTACCTCTTGAACTAGAACATAAAGCTTATTGGGCAATTAAAGAGCTCAACTATGATTTCAAACTTGCCGGTGAGAAGAGGTTATTTGACATTAGCTCACTTGATGAATGGAGAACCCAGGCCTATGAGAATGCTAAGTTGTTTAAAGAAAAAGTTAAAAGGTGGCATGACAAAAGGATACAAAAGTGTTAATGTAGGTGACCTTGTCTTACTATACAATTCTCGTTTAAGATTTTTTGCAGTGAAATTTCTCTCTAAATGGGAAGGGCCTTACATTGTTGAGGAAGTTTATCGTTTCGGTGCCATCAAGATTAACAATGCCGAAGGCAATAACCCGAAGGTGGTAAACGGGCAGAGAATCAAACATTATATCTCACGTACTCCCATAAATGTTGAGACAAATATTATTAATACCATAACACCGGAGGAGTACATAAGGGAGACTTTCCAGAACATTTCAGACTCCGAAAAGGAATAGGTATGTGGTACGGTAAGTAAACCGACTCTAAAACTTTTCCAATGGAAATTTTTCTCCTTTTTGGAATATTTAAAAAATTAGGAAAATTAAAAGTAGTCCGAAGAGTGCACGAGGAGGCGATAAGCCTGGGGCCGCGCCCTACCCCCCTGGGCACGCCCCTGCGGCTTGTGGCCACCTCGTGTGCCCTCCGGACTCCGTTTTCTTGTGGAATACTCCTTTTGGTCGGTAAAAATTCATTATATAATCTCCCGAAGGTTTTGACCATCGTACCATGACAAAAATCCTCTATTCTTGTGTTTAGCTAATTCTGCAGCAGATTCGGAGCAAGATGTCTTTGCAAGAGTCGGTCGGGGAGAGTCGTGTCTCTCACCCGGCACAGGATCCAAGGGCCTATAGCCAAGCTGAACCCTTTGGATGGTCAACAAAGGAAGAGATGGAGGCCGACCTTAAAAGAGTAGACGCCATGGAGGAGGACCAAGAAGCCACTTCTCTCTTTCAACCAGGAGTTCTGCTTGAGGAGCTTCGAAGCTCAGCAATACCGGATTCGGTCATACCTCCTAATGCTCGATTTCTCTCTTATGATAACATGAAAAAGAGTGTTGCTTTTTCCCCCGCAGCCAGGAAGCATCCATGGGTGATCGGAGCTCTAGCCGTCACAAGCAAACTCCGTAAGGAAATAATGGATCTCAAACAACAAGTCAATAAGCTCGAGGAAGAAAATCACATTCTGAAGGGTATTATTGCCAAGAATATTGGATCACCACCTCCGAAGAAAGAGATCTAAATACATGGGTATGGGCACTCCCCTTGGCTTGTGCCAAGCTTGGGGGAGGTGCCCCGGTATCGTATCACCATCACACCTTTACTTTTATTGTTTTTCTTAGTTCGATCCTTTTGGTTATATCTCGGTTTAGTAGAATAAAGTTTTTAGTATGATCTAGCCTTGAGTTTTGCTTCGTGGTTCCTCTATGTAATCGAGTCCGAGAGTTATATAATAAAGATTAGTTTTGAGTTGAGGGCTTTGCTTTCTTGCTATGATCTTGAGAAAAATAAAAATAATAAAGAAATAAAAAGATCATACAATGATCTTATGGAGAGTAATGACTTCACACATAAAAAGTATGATGAATAAAAGTTGTTGAGAGGTGGCAAACATAGTTTTGGTCATTGTTGCAATTAATAGGAAGTAATAAAGAAAGAAAGGTCTCACATATAAATATACTATCTTGGACATCTTTTGTTATCGTGAGCACTCATTAAAATATGACATGCTAAAAGGTTGAGGTTGGACAAGGAAGACAACATAATGGGTTATGTTTTCCTATATCCGAATAGAAGTTATATTGTCATGGATCTTCCAACATGTTGATCTTGCTTTTTCCTCTTATGCTAGCCAAATCCTTTGCACCAAGTAGAGATACTACTTGTGCATCCAAACATCCCTTAACCTAGTTTTGCCATGAGAGTCCACTATACCTACCTATGGATTGAGTAAGATCCTTCAAGTAAGGTGTCATCGGTGCAAGCAATAAAAATTGCTCTCTAAATATGTATGATCTATTTGTGTGAAGAAAATAAGCTTTATACGGACTTGTGATATGGAAGAAATAAAAGCGACAGACTGCATAATAAAGTTCTTTATCACAAGCGGTAATATAAAGTGACGTTCTTTTGCATTAAGATTTTGTGCATCCAACCATAAAAGCGCATGACAACCTCTGCTTCCCTCTGTGAAGGGCCTATCTTTTACTTTTACCTTCTACCTTTATACAAGAGTCATGGTGATCTTCACCTTTCCTTTTTACACTTTTTCTTCTTGGCAAGCACTATATGTTGGGAAAGATCTAGATATATATATATCCACTCGGATGTAGGTTATCATAAAGTATTATTGTTGACATTACCCTTGAGGTAAAAGGTTGGGAGGTGAAACTATAATCCCCTATCTTTCTCTGTGTCCGACTGAGGCTTTGAACTCATAAGTACCGCGTGAGTGTTAGCAATTCTGAAAGACTAAATGATAGTTGAGTATGTGAACTTGCTGAAAAGCTCTTATATTGACTCTTTCTGATATTATAATAAATTGCAATTGCTTCAATGACTAAGATCATAGTTCGTTAGTTTTCAATAAAGTTTCTGATTCATACTTTACCTTGTGAATGAATTGTTACTCTAGCATAGGAAATTATATGACAATATTTGTTGCTGTTCTAAAGATGATCATGATGCCTTCATGTCCGTATTTTATTTTATCGACACCTCTATCTCTAAACATGTGGACATGATTTTCGATTTCGGCTTTCGCTTGAGGACAAGCGAGGTCTAAGCTTGGGGGAGTTGATACGTCCATTTTGCACCATGCTTTTATATTGATATTTATTGCATTATGGGCTGTTATTACCTATTTTGGTACAATACTTATGCCTTTTCTCTCTTATTTTACAAGGTTTACATGAAGAGGGAGAATGCCGGCAGCTGGAATTCTGGACTAGAAAAGGAGCAAACCTGAGAGACCTATTCTGCACAACTCCAAAAGTCCTGAAAATTTACGGAGAATTATTTTGGAATATATAAAAAATATTGGGCGAAGAAAATACCAGAGGGGACCCACCAGGAGGTCACAAGCCTGGGGGGCGCGCCCTACCCCCCTGGGAGCGTCCCTGTGGCTTGTGGGCCCCTGGCAGGCCTCCGGTGCCCATCTTCTGCTATATGATGTGTTTTGACCTGGAAAAAAATCAGAAGAGAGCTTTCGGGATGAAGCGCCGCCGTCTCGAGGCGGAACTTGGGCAGAACCAATCTAGGGCTCCAGCGGAGCTGTTCTGCCGGGGAAACTTCCCTCCCGAAGGGGGAAATCATCGTCATCGTCATCACCACATTGAGAGGGGGTCAATCTCCATCAACATCTTCACCAGCACCATCTCTTCTCAAACCCTAGTTCATCTCTTACATCCGACCTTTGCCTCTAAACCTCAGATTGGTACCTGTAGGTTGCTATAGTGTTGATTACTCCTTGTAGTTGATGCTAGTTGGTTTATTCAGTGGAAGATCATATGTTCAGATCCTTAATGATATTTATTACTCCTCTAATTATGAACATGAATATGCTTTGTGAGTAGTTACATTTGTTTCTGAGGACATGGGAGAAGTCTTGTTATAAGTAATCACGTGAATTTGGTATTCGTTCGATATTTTGATGAGATGTATGTTGTCTTTCCTCTAGTGGTGTTATGTGAACGTCAACTACATGACACTTCACCATTGTTTGGGCCTAGGGCAAGGCATTGGGAAGTAATAAGTTGAGGATGGGTTGCTAGAGTGATAGAAGCTTAAACCCTAGTTTATGCGTTGCTTCGTAAGGGGCTGATTTGGATCCACATGTTTCATGCTATGGTTAGATTTATCTTAATTCTTCTTTCATAGTTGCGGATGCTTGCGAGAGGGGTTAATCATAAGTGGGAGGCTTGTCCAAGTAAGGACAGCACCCAAGCACCGGTCCACCCACATATCAAATTATCAAAGTAACGAACGCGAATCATATGAGCAAGATGAAAACTAACTTGACAATAATTCCCATGTGTCCTCGGGAGCGCTTTGCTCTATATAAGAGTTCGTCCAGGCTTGTCCTTTGCTACAAAAAGGATTGGGCCACCTTGCTGCACCTTTGTTACACTTGTTACCCGTTACGAATTATCTTATCACAAAACTATCTGTTACCGATAATTTCAGTGCTTGCAGAGAATACCTTGCTGAAAGCCGCTTGTCATTTCCTTCTGCTCCTCGTTGGGTTCGACACTCTTACTTATCGAAAGGACTACGATAGATCCCCTATACTTGTGGGTCATCACCCACTCATTTGCTTCTATGCCGTAGAGTTCCACCTACCACACCGAGTGGCGAGGCAGTTTGGGAGGCTTCAACTATCACCACCGGAGACTATATTGACGTCTATTGAGTTGCACAAGTAATCCCGTGAAACCTAGTGATTATTATTCATATTTCACAATATATGCTCATGATGAACTACTCCCTTTTTACTCGTGTGCTGTTAGGCTTGATCGGCAAAAGAACAAGAGAATTAGCGACTGGAGGTGCAAGCACCAAGAGTATATTGATGTCTGGAATAAGTTCGAAGACAATCCAGGCATCAACATGCAAATGCATCGTGAGTCTTCTTATGGAGAGCATCTTAGTTGGCTACACGGGGTGACTCGAGTGCATCTAAAGACTAGGTGGACTGATGTTGACTGCTTGGATGAGCCTTCGGATGGTGATGAAGGCAATGAGTATGATGATAACGTGCGCTTGGGTGGTAGACACATCCAGCATGGGCCTGTGCATGACCGCGTGGTAATGATACTTCCTCCTAATAAACCGAATCTCAATACATCTTATGTGTAGGTCATTATCTTTGAGATTATCCTTTTTTGCAGGCTAGGGAGCTCCTACGAGGGATTAACGAAGCTGGCAACGCTCTGCGAGTGTATCCAGGAACTCCGCAAGCCGAATCTACTCTACATGAATGCCTCGAGGTGAACTATCCATGATGTATATAATTCTTTACATTATATTTCCTTGAGTTAACTATATGTTGTTTTTTGTAGAAAATGGTCCACCGGTCTCGTTGCCTCATTGCTAGGCTTGCATGTTGGGCTCCTGCTAGAGACTTGTCTAATGTGCAACCATCATCCACATCTTCTAGTCATCTCTATATCAACGACAAGGCGGGCAACTCCATAGATGATCAGACGATATTGTCGCAATGCTTCAAAGCGCCGGAGCCGAGTCAGCCTACTCAGCCTACTCAGCCTCGTAGGACAACAAGGCAGCATATGCCTGTGAACAGGACCACCCCCGATTCAAATGCCCTCAGAAAAAGAGCACCGCCACCAAAAAGAAAGCGTTGACTATGTGTAGTGTGTACTGTTGCTTTTGTTTCGAGACCTTTTATGTCTATGAACTAAGTATGTGTGACATTATGGTCATTTCTCTTATGTTTGGACTCTTTGTGATGATGTTTGTTAAACATTTTAGTGTTGAGTTGTGTTCTAATGGCTTTTGTCGTTGAGCTATGATGTTTTGTGTTGTGCTGTGCTGAGATTCGAGATGTTATATATATGCTGTTGTTATGTTTCAGGGTTGGCTACAAAATAAGAGGAGGTCATGGCCAAATTTTCTGTCCAGCCGGGTGCTTCGGCGCCAGTGAAAGTGGCACTGAGATAGACATCATCGGCGCCAGGAACGACGGCGCCGAGATTAACAATGTCGGCGCCAGGCTGTGCGGCGCCGTTCTTCCACACTTCGGCGCCAGCGGTCGTCCGAATCCAGGACGCATCCAGAATGATGCAAACAAGACCGCGTGGGATTTTTTCTAAGGATGACGGCGCTTCCCGCTGTGGCGCCGAAGCTCGGCGCTTTTCACTTTGGCGCTGAATATGCCACGCCCCCGGTTTTGCCATCCGTTCGGTGTGACGAACTGTTGTTGGGCCCACAACCTCGGCGCCAAACAGTTTGGAGCCGAGATGTGCACATTCGGCGCCGCTCTCTTTGGCGCCAACCCCAGGGGCCAGATTTGGAATAAGTTTCGGCCAGGGGCCAGACGTGCTTGAAGTCACTGAAAGGGGCCAGATTTGTCAAAAAATACGTGCATCGCGGTGTAATTTGAACCATTTTTCCGTTGCACGTCAGCCGTCATCGCGTCAGTTTCAGACAGGCCATGCTAGCTCCGTCATGATGATGTTTGGTTGCCTGGCCCAAGTTAAATGTTTGATTGGTTGTCGATCGTAGTACCTTTTTTAGAAGAGATCGTACTGCCTATACTGTTGGAAATACTACAGTAACTAGATGATTTCCCCACGTGTTGTGACGAGAATCCTGAAGCAAATATGCCCTAGAGGCAATAATAAAGTTGTTATTTTATATTTCCATATTCATGATAAAGGTTTATTATTCATGCTAGAATTGTATTGATCGGAAACTTAAATACATGTGTGAATACATAAACAAATACCGTGTCCCTAGTAAGCCTCTACTAGACTAGCTCGTTGATCAAAGATGGTTAAGGTTTCCTAACCATAGACATGTGTTGCCATTTGATAACGGGATCACATCATTAGGAGAATGATGTGATGGACAAGACCCATCCGTTAGCTTAGCATATTGATCGTTCAGTTTATTGCTATTGCTTTCTTCATGTCAAATACATATTCCTTCGACTATCAGATTATGCAACTCCCGGATACCGGAGGAATACCTTGTGTGCTATCAAACGTCACAACGTAACTGGGTGATCATAAAGATGCTCTATAGGTACCTATGAAGGTGTTTGTTGAGTTGGCATAGATTGAGATTAGGATTTGTCACTCCGAGTATCGGAGAGGTATCTCTAGGCCCTCTCGGTAATACACATCATAAGCTTGCAAGCAAATGACTAAGGAGTTAGTTACGAGGTGATGTATTATGGAATGAGTAAAGAGACTTGCCGGTAATGAGATTGAACTAGGTTTGAAGATACCGACGATCGAATCTCGGGCAAGTAACATACCGATGGACAAAGGGAATTGCGTATGTTGTCATAACGGTTCGACTGATAAAGAACTTCGTAGAATAAGTAGGAGCCAATATGGGCATCCAGGTTCCGCTATTGGTTATTGACCAGGGAGGTGTCTCGGTCATGTCTACATAGTTCTCGAACCCGTATGGTCCGCACGCTTAATGTTTGTTGACGATATAGTGTTATATGAGTTATATGATTTGGTGACCGAATGTTGTTCGGAGTGCCGGATGAGATCACGGACATGACGAGGAGTCTCGAAATGGTCGAGAGGTAAAGATCAATATATAGGACGATGGTATTCGGACACCGGAAGTGTTTCAGAGTGTACCACATAGTCATCGAAGTACCGGGGGGGGGGGTACCGGACACCCGTGGGAGGATAGTGGGCCTATTGGGTCACAAGAGGGGAGCATACCAGCCCACAAGGGGCTGGAGCACCCCCGATGGCAGCCGCCCAAGTGGGGAAAGGAAAGGGGGGGATTCGGCCTCCCCCTTCCTTCCCTCTTCCCCCTTTCCTTCCCCCTCCAACAAATATGGCAGGGGGGCGGCCAAGGGCAGGAGCCCAAGTAGGATTCAGACCTACTTGGGGGGCCCCTTGGCCTCTCCCCTCTCCCTCCCACCTATATATATGTGGGAGGGGGTGCCTAGCACATCCAGAACAATTGCTTAGCCGTGTGCGACGCCCCCCTCCACCGTTTACAACCCCGGTCATATTTTCGTAGTGCTTAGGCGAAGCCCTGCAGAGATAGCTTCACCATCACCGTCACCACGCCGTCGTGCTACCGGAACTCATCCACTACCTCGCCGTCTTGCTAGATCAAGAAGGCGAAGGACGTCACCGAGCTGAACGTGTGCAGAACGCGGAGGTGCCGTACGTTCGGTACTTGATCGGTTGGAGCGCAAAGAAGTTCGACTACATCAACCACGTTAACAAACACTTCCTCTTACGATCTATGAGGGTACGTAGACACACTCTCCCCTCTCGTTTCTATGCATCTCCATGGATAGATCTTGCGTGTGCGTAGAATTTTTTTTGTTTTCCATGCAACGTTTCCCAACAAATTCAAAGATTAATTTTAGATGCATTATATTTTAAAAATGATCTAAATCAAATGCTACTATTTAATTTAAAAATGTTTCACACTTGCATTGTGTGTGAACAAAGACTATGCATGTGGTATGCATCAATGCATGAGTTTACAAAATAGTGTTAGTGGATGCTGACGTGACACATTTGATGAGGTGAAAGGCTCCATGCTGAGAGAATGGAAGCTAGTGGGGATAAACTATTTAGGTACTCCCTCCATTCCAAAATATAGTGCGCCCGCGCTTCCCGAGGTCCAACTTTGACCATAAATTTAACCAACAAGACTGACTGCGGCGGGAGAAAAAATTATATAATTGAAAACTTTTTTTGAATACGAATTCACTGGTATAACTTTTGCTCCCGCCGCAGTCGGTCTTGTTGGTTAAATTTATGGTCAAACTTGAAGCACTGGAATAGAGTAAGCACTATATTTTGGAATGGAGGGAGTATATAAGATGTGATGTGGTGGTGTGAAAACTAGCACTAGAAGAAGGCAGATCAAGTCATGAAACATGATGAACTTAATGAGATTTTTGCTGGTGTGGTCGCGGTCGAGGCTGGCTGGCAATGGCGCATCTCAAATGAGGTCGATGGAGGTAGGTGGTTTCAATCTAAGGGGAAGCAAAACCTGTAGTGCCTCGAGGAATAGAGTGAAGTTGTGAAGGGCATCTTCGAAAGGAGCATCACATCTGGGGCGGTGGCTGTTGGGCACAATCATCTTGGGGAAAAGGTTGGCTTTGGAGTTGAGCTTATCCTTTGAAGATAATCCAGCCATATATCTTGAGCTTGATTAGGACTGACATACCCCAAATGATGTTGGCGTTGGGGTCACGAAGTGACTCTTCTGCAAGTAGGCATTCCTGCATCCGGAGTATGATTGTGGCCATTCGGAGCATGGTTGAGGGAGCGCGGATCTGAAGCTTTATGGTGGATAAAATCACACAACAAGGGCAAAATAACATCTATCTCTGCAGAGGCAAATGTGGTTATTAGGTGATTCCGAAGGTTAGAGAACAATCAATCCTGGGACACTAGAACAATAGGGGGTAGGGTGGGGTGGAGTGGGTTGATCTGCGTGCGTGCGTTTAGTGGAATGTGTCGAAGGGTAAAAAGTGTCTGTACCGCGTCATTTGGACCTTCGTGAGCACTTTGAGGTATTGCTTTGAAGACACCCTTATGCATAGAAGTAGCAGTCCGTGGGGCAGATGTGAATTTGGTGCTCTCGGGTGCCAGCGCACCCTATATACGCCAAACAATTTAGCAATTTCCTAAAAAGGAAAAAATTGAGTCTTTTTTGGAATCAAATATGATCAAGTATTGTACTTGTATAAAAAGTTTGGCCAAGAAATGATTTCCAATGACTTCAGGGCAAAAAAGATAAATTTATGAAGATAATATAGCATGAATAGTACTTGTATATATCTTTTTTCGAATCTTTGACCCAGGATGCAATGAAAGTATTTCTTCGGCAAACCTTTTTATACGAATACAATACTTGATCATGTTTGGTTTCGAAACATATTCAGAATTTTTTGAATTACTAGATTAATTTTGCATATAAGGTGTGCAGGGACCCGAGAGCCCCGATGTATCTTTCTCCATTGGATTGATTATTATGTGTACCTAATATTAAAGGACGAAACGTTTCAAAGTTCTTCATCCGTCACCAATTCGGTTGAGATTTAATAGATAGATCTGTATAGTTGATCGGTATGTTCGTCCTGCAACGGAAAGACAAGCGAAAAATCAATGTTGAAACCAACCCACCCACGAAACCAAGCAACGAAGAAGTCCCGACAACCCATGAAAGAATCCCGTGCCAGGCCAAGTGCCATGCGTTTCTACAAGGCCCATCCATGCGATTCGGCAGAGAAAACACCCAGTCCCGACCCTTTTCTTCCCCAACCACCACCGCCGCCGCGCCATCCCCCTCCAAGCGCGCCACTATGCCATTCCCCCTCCCCCCAGAGCGCCGCTACGCCATTCGCCCTCCCGAAGCTCACCATCGTGCTATCCCCGTCCCTCCAGCATGTCGCCACCTCGGCCGCTGCCCCACCAGATCCAAATAGCAGCTCCTGGTGCCGCCCCATCCTCCTCCACCCATCTCCACCAGGCAGAAGTCAACGCGTTGAGCCATCGCCACCATTGTCAGACTGCATTCTTCTTCAGGGAACTGCCGTTTCTTTCAGTTATTGGACGGCTACGAAAGGAGATCATCAAGGCAGCTAGATGGTTCGCGTTGCTCACCTGTTTTACTTTACTGTTGCCTTTCATTTTCTTCATGTTTACTTTCGATCGTTGCCGGCTGAGCTTTATATAGCCAGCGATCTCTTGTAACCGAGTATGCTATTCTGAAGAATCATTCTATTAACACTTTACATCTAATATAGCATATACTCATGATTCCTCCTACCAAACGCGTCTCTCTCTAGAACCCTAGCCCCAAATCTCGATCTGAACCATAGATGGGGCATGACAATTGGTATCATGAGCCAGTCTGATCCTCGACGGTGCATGGAGCGGTGTGGAATTCCTTTTCCCACCCTTCCCTCCCTTCTTCCTGGCGGCGTGTGGTGTCGGGGTTGGAGTACGGTGGCGGGATGGTGGAGCTGGCGGCGGTAGACCTATTCGGCGACAGCTCAGGGCAGGAACTGGTTGCAGTTACACATCATTCCTGCGGTAAAATTCCAGGTTCCTACTAAGTGGTGTTGCAAGGGGGCGGGTCTCGTCGGCGGTGGCAGGAGTCCTAGATCCGATCGGGTTTCCAGTTTTCTGGTTGTAAAATTCCTCTCGGACACCTGGGATCTCGATGGGGCGTTTGAAGCCTAGCATCGATGAAAGCGATCTCGCTGATTTATGGCTATGAAAGGTGAGATGCTCCAGAATCGAGAAGAAACTGTGGAACTCCACGGTGACATGGAGGATTTGTGCAAGGATGTGCATGCCATCCACCTCAAGCAAGACACTACGACTAAGGTCATGTCCGGCATACAAGATGCGGTATCTGCTCTGAATTCGCAGTTGGCAACTATGGTTGATGTGCTCAAATCGTTCTCTCCTCCACAAGCACCGTCTCTAGCACAACCTATTCCTCAACAGAGAGCTCCTACTGAAGCGCCTCAACCAGTAGGACAGGCACAAGAGCAGCCGCAGCCTAGGACAATTACCGACAAGCTGCGCAAGCGCCTTGCTGATGAACAAGAGAAGACCAGACAGATAGCCTTGCAAATGCCTCCTAACTTACCTCCCATCATAATTTCCAGTAGTTCAGCTCCTCCAGGATTTACTGAACATACCAGGCGTGAGGGACAGTCCGGTAATATAACACCTTCAGCGGCCTATCGAACTGCACATACACCGGCTTTCCACAACTTTCAACCACCTACAGTGAGAACACATTGGGAGGATTACTACAAACAGTATGAGAATGAAATGCGAACTCAGTTTCTGAAATCCATAACCAAAGGCCCCAGGCTGGATTTTCCCATGTTTGATGGCACTAATCCTGTAGGCTGGATTAGGTAGTGTGAGAGGTTTTTCCAAATGGCAGGTACACCCACTGATTACAAGGTTAACTTGGCACAAATGCACATAGTGGGCAAAGCTGATGTGTGGCTAAGAAGATCCAATATCCTCAAAAAGAAACCGAGCTAGGATCAACTTTGCACTGAATTACTTCATAGATTCTCTGCATCCAGTTCTTATGATCTCACTGACAGATTCAACACCTTGAGACAGAACACATTAACAGTAGCTGAGTACACTGAACAATTTGAGGAAATAATGGCTGATGTCCAAGAAGACAACCCATAGATTTCTGAAAGCTGGTTTGTCAGGTGCTATGTCAATGGGATGCGCTCTCAACTCAAATACCAGCTCAGACCATTAAGACCAGTCACTTTAACTGATGCCTACTGGTTAGCCGTTGATCTGGAACAAGGAGCACCAGTTAAATAATAGTTTCAGCAATACTCCACTCCCTCCAAAACAACTTTAGTATTCTCCAAACACACCACAGCTGTGCCTGAGAAATGTAATGAATTCAAAGCACCTGCTATCACACAAAGAGCCAGAGAACCAGGTAAGTGCTGGAGATGTGGGGACAATTGGTTCCATGGGCACAAGTATAAACAGACACCTGCAATTAACCTGCTGGCAGGAGAGGATGTGGAAGCACCTCCTGCTGAACAAGAAATACTGGAGGAAAATGGCCCACCAGAGCAAGGGGTAGGAGAAGAACAATGTATGACAATATCCCTACAAGCAATGCAAGCAGATAGTGTCAATACCCCATCTATCTCAGTTACTATAGGAGGTAAAAAGGCAATTGCCTTGGTTGACTCTAGGAGTAACTCAACCTTTATGAGCTTACAGTTTGCACTCCAAACCACATGCACCATTGTCAAAGACAAATCAAGAGAAGTGTCAGTAGCTGGAGGAGGCAAAACTCTGGTTTGGTTCTTATATTCCAGCTACAAACTTCATGGCAGGAGAAACCCAATTTACACAGCAGTTCAAAATTTTGGATTTGCCTGGCCATGACATTGTACTGGGGTGTGACTGGATGGCACAACACAGCCCAGTGGCATTCTCCTATGATCCCAGAGAATTAATTATCAAGCATAACAAGACAACAACTCTGACAATACCTGCTTGTGAACCAATATCTAATGCAGTAGAAATAGATTGTGTGGAATTGAACAGATTCTATTAAGTGGAGCTCTTGGATTTGTGTTGCAGCTGGCAGAAGACACCTCCTTAAGTTGCAAACCAACAAAACTAGCACAGCCAGAGATTGACACACTGCTGCAAGAATTTCCTGAAGTTTTTAAAGAGCCTTCTGGCCTTCCTCCCAAAAGAGAATGTGATCATAAAATTCCTCTCAAGCCAAACTCTCCTCCTCCCAACTCTAAACCATACAGAGTGCCCCACATGAAGAAAAATGAATTGGAAAGGCAAATTGACCAGTTGTTGCAATCCAAAATCACCAGGGAGAGTCAAAGCCCCTACTCTTCTCCAGCATATTTAGTCATGAAAAAGATGGAACTTGGAGACTGTGCATTGACTACAGGAAGTTGAATGCAGCAACTGTTAAAAACAAGTATCCAATTCCAGTTATAGAGGATCTCTTGGATGAGTTACATGGAGCAAGAATTTGTTCCAAACTAGACCTGAGATCAGGGTATTATCAAGTGAGAATGGATGAGAAGGATATACCTAAAACTACTTTCAAAACATACTTTGGGCACTATGAATTCCTGGTCATGCCATTTGGACTTAGTAATGCCCCTGGCACATTTCAAGCACTCATGAACAGTATCTTTGGTCCATATTTGAGAAAGTTCATCTTAGTTTTCTTTGATGAGATACTCATTTTTAGCAAAACACCAGAGGAACATGTTGAACATTTGAGAATTGTCCTCCAACTCCTCAAAGAGCATGCACTGGTGGCAAAGCTTAGCAAGTGTGTATTTGCAGTTCCTCAAGTGGACTATTTGGGTCACAT